>OX422208.1:551630813-552830813 GCA_949130495.1 Sambucus nigra
ATGAGGTTTGGTCACGGTCCATAGCCATGACCCACGCCAAGAAATGGTCAGGGCCCTTAGCCATGACTCCATTTGTGTATGCTTTGTTCTTTGTCATTCCTTTGGTCATAGCCCAAGTCCGTGACCCATCCGCGACCAGTTTGGATGGAATTTTGGCATAAATTTGGCGCCAAGACGCTCACGCCCTGGTCACGGACCAAGTTCGTGACCCACAGTGGTCACAGATTTGGTCCGTGCCCACTTCCAGAGCATCTATGATTTAGTGTGGTAATAAATATGGTCATGCCAAAAAATGAGTTGGTCACGACCCAAATCCGCAACCAACAGGTTGCGGGCTTGGACCATGACCAACTCGGCATAACCATTCGCATGATTTAGTGTAGTGAGTATTGATTCTAAAAAGGTAATCTAAGAATTATTTTTATAATACTCAACCCATTTTGACCGATTCACACCACACACGTTGAGTTTTAGGAAGGATGTGCCTTGTGTATTCACATAGCTAAAATTTGTATACACTTGTAGCTTGTATTTCTCAAAATATTTATCTCGTGATGGATTGTTTGATTATTCTATGTCTAATAAGAGATTAACTATCGTTTGCAAATAAACAATTTTGTGGGTATATTCCCTACAAACCCTCACGAGACAACACTCGTCCTATAGGGAAATCTATAGGTTTAAAGGATTGTTGCACATGCTAAGTGCAATCGCAAGTGCCTGCGAAAGTGGTACACTTTTGGTTTCTTATCTTTCTTTCTCTCTGTATTTTGTTCGAGGACTAGCAATGTTCTTGAGAACGTGTGATAATTAATTAACTTCGCAACTTTCTAATATAGCACACTTATATAATTTCAGCCCCTAATCATGCATCTAAAGTGCGTGTGTGTGTCAAACCATAAATAAAGCATGTGACACAAAAAATATGCTGAGACACAGATTTCAGGAAAAAACCCCTTTCGGGTAAAACCTTTATTTCACTATGAATATACAAGCCGCAACTTACAATTACATAGAGAAATCTGCAATGGATCAATGCGCAGCCAACCCACAAAGACACGCAGTCTTCAACTCAGCAAGAGAATACACGCAGTACCCTCCAAGGACTCGCAGCCCAATCAACAAAGGTAGAACCTCAGCTCTCCTCAATGACACGCAGCCATAAAACTTTGTAGAGACTCCCTCGGCAATGACACGCAACCCTCGGTTGCAAAGATCTCTCCACAAAGATGAACAATAACAAAGTTTGTGTTCTAGGGTTCCAAAAGATTCACAAAAGTAATTGGGATTTTTGTGTGTGAATTAAAAAGATGTTTGGCACATCAAAAATTGAAGTCTTGTTGTGTTTTATCTCTTAAAAACGTTTTCTCAAAGACTTAAAAAATACACCACCAAAATAGGTATATATATAGGAAAAAAAAATTAGTGGTAAAACAATTCACGGAACTGCTCGAGTTTATCCCAGGCGGACAGGTCCGGCTTGGGGGCGGATTGGTCCGACCTCGGATCGGTTCTTTTAAAATTTGCCTTCTTCGGTTCGCATTCGATCCGGGGTATACTGGCTTTCAGCAGGCGGACCAGTCCGGTTGAGGGGCGGACCGGTTTGGTGGCGGATCGGTCCGGTATAGAGGCGGACCAGTCCGGCTTTCCCAGAAAAATAAAAAACTTTTAAAAGCCTCATTTTGCTTGAAAAAAAAACTTACTTCTAATTTTTATAAAAAACATTTTATAAAAATTTGCCAATACTAAATATGAACTTTAAGGAACTTAAAAACAAAACTTTACCAAGTTCATTCTCGTAGAGGCTATGATGTTGAAGATGCTTTGATATTCGGATCCGTTGATGTAGATGCAATCCTGAATTTCTTCAACGGTGTAACGGCGTATGACATACATATTGATAATGGACAAAAATGTTCTTACAAATCTCCCCCTATGTCTATGCCGGTACATACATAAAAAATATCCGAATTAACAACTTTATGACCTATACAAATCTACCCTCCCATGAACCCTAAAGATGGAAAGATACAAAGGTATAAATCTCCATCGTTTGTTCTTCAATATTCAACAATCATCAAATCTCGAAGCTTTTCTCATCAGGTTGTGCAACATATTGATCTTCAATCTTTATACCTACACACATGAGACGAAGCAAATACCACGTGACATATCGAGTTTGAAATGAGATAACCATGGATACCAATATATGATAAAAACATTAGCTATATCTCAAAAACTCCCCCAAAATACAAACTCCCCCATAATATGATAATTCTTTCTCCCCCTTTTTATGATGTCCCCAAATAGACAAATGAGAAGAATGAATCAAATAAGCAAACTCGGGGTGACACGATATACAAAAAAATACACAAACTATTTTTTTTGTTTCAAATTTTTCATACAAAGATAGGATACCAATAGGAACAAATATGATACAAAAATCACACCATGGATTTAGACTCAAACAACCAAGTCATGGAAATGGAATGAATGGGTGTGAACACATTCGATAGGTAAATCAACTCAATCAATCATATGTGCAAGATGCATATGTGTACCCCTAATGAATGAACATCAAAAGTATCCTTAGGTGTAAAAGTTTGTTGAATTTAGATGACATCGTCTTATGCAAATCAACAAATCAAAGTCAAATGATTTCCACACCAATAACGTCCAAAACTATATAGCGCATTTTTAAGAATTTCAAGGACGTGCAAACCCGTTTTAATTCTCCAACCAAACTCCCTTATGTATATTTTCTTTTATAGGTAATCTAAATTCTCAAACTTTGGAGAATTAGTGCAAAAACCTAAATGGCCCATAATTGGCATGAATTTCTTTTTATTGCTTTTAATTTTTTTCGGGCTCTTTTAACCTCTTTGGACCTCGGATAATAAAATTCCTCAATTTTTTAGGTCCAATTTAACGGTGGCTTAGTATTCGCAAAGGTAAAATGAACCTTTCGCAGCCCTTCCCCGTTTTTAAAGAAAGCACACTAACTCACAAAACGGTTTTTATATGCACAATTTCCTTATCAAAATTTATCGCGCTTGGTTCGTTTTAAGGACAGGATTGAAGTAAAAACACCCAACCAACATGTGATAAGACAAGCACAATAATCAAACAAATCCGTGCATGTGTGCAATAAAGGAAACATGAGTCAAACTTGTAGGAAGTAACACTTAATTACATCTTAATGACTCCAAACATTATAAAGCACATGGATGAATTGACCTATTGTCTCAAAACACTATCAAATAGTCACATGAAAATGGAATGATATTGTGACTTGGTCATCCAAAGTGTTCATCCATAAACGGCGCAAACAAAAACAAAAATCTTTTGGTTTTTTCAAAATTTTTGTCAAAATAAAATATTTTTGTATTTTTCAAAAAATTTCAAAACAAAAATATATACAAAAATGATACATACTAGCAATAGGCAAACAATGACATCATGAAAATCACCCTATGCTAGTAAACAAGTCAAACCTCAATCATTAGGTGCAGAGGGGTTTTCCAAAGGTGATGACAGCTTATGAAAAACCTCCATCAATTCTTGTGAAGTTTTGACTAAAAACTTAACTTGCTCACCTAAATGTGCAAACTCTCTCATGTAGTCTCCGGGAGCATGTAAAGTATCATGTGTGGGTGCATGTGTCCCAGAAACACGTGTAGAAGCAAAACGTGACACATACCCCAACCTAAAACAAAATTCCCTAAGGTGCCCTTTCCTCTTGCAATGTGAGCAAACATAAATAGGCCTAGGAACACCTCTCTCAAAAACTCTAGGACGCACTTTCCTAATAGGAATGGGACGCCTAGGTGGGTTAGGGTGAGACACATGTGAAACTGTCACTAAAGTGGGAACCGGCTCGGGTGCTAATTGGGAAGAAGAAGCACCGTCATGACTTATTCCTAACTTCTCACCTTTACCCTTAAGAACCACCTTTTCAACCTTCTTAGGTGCATTCTCAAACTTGACTTTGACCTCCCGGGCACGTTCGAGATCACTCTCGAGTTGGGATACACGTGTCGTTAGACTAGACAACGTGTCGGCCAAATCACACTTCTCCTTTCTCAAAACCTCCTTCTCTTTCTCCAAATCTAAAACTCGACGACCTAGATCCCTATTATACTTCTTTGTTTTCCAGGTCTCGGTGTACAAATCTCTAAAAGCTTTTTGGAGCTCACTTTCATCTCCACTTTCACTCTCACTATCTCCCTCACTTGAAGAGCTCAAACCGTCACTATCACATTCGTGTGCACTATTGTGGGACAAGGTGGGTGTGCTTACACGACTAGAAAAAGCTACAAACTTCTCACCACTAGTCTCATCACCCTCACCTTCACTAGTATCACTAAGTGTGGCGGGCATAGCTACTTTCTTTCCTTTCTTTCTAAGCCACGTAGGACACTCAAACGACTTATGTCCCTTACCCCCACATTCAAAACAAGTGACGTTCTCAAAATCTTCCTCACACTCCTCATCGGATTTATTCTCTTTTTCTCTCTCACCACTTTCTTTGGCCTTTCCTTTCTTTTTATTTTTCTCAAAAAAATTCTTTTTATTGGAAGAATTATTTTTGTTCATGTTGAGAAATTTTTTAAAATTTTTCGCAAACAAAGCCATATCATTAAAATCAAAATCTCCCTCAGAATTAGACTCACAAACTGTTTCTTTCTTTTTCTTAAAATGAGTCTTTAAAGCAATGCCTTTATCCTTAGCCTTAATGGTTTTGGGAAACATGTCAATCTCATAGGTTGGAAGATCTCCTACAAGTTCTTCCAACTTAAGTGATTTCAAATTTCCCAAAGAGTTCAAAACAGTGACTTTAGGAATAAAGCGTTTTGGGAGAGATCTCAAAATCTTTTTAACGACACGCGTGTTATCAATCACTTCACCCAAATTAAAACATGTGTTAACAATGTCTGATAATCGTGCATAAAAATCATCAAAGCATTCGGACTCAGATATGGTGATAGTCTCAAATTGGGTGGCCAAATTTTGTAATTTTGACTCTTTAACCGCGTTTGTACCCTCATGTGTCAATTTCAAAACATCCCAAGCCTCTTTAGACATGGTGCATGTCATAATTCGGCGAAACTCATCAGGAGAGACAGCTCCAGAAATAGCACTCAGACCACGGGAATTAAAATTGGACAATTTATAATCATCTTCAGTCCAGGCTGACACGGGTTTTAAAGTGGTGATGTTATTAATAGTGACCGTGGGAGGAGTCCAACCATTTTCACAAAGCAACCAAACACGCTCGTCAATAGATTTTAAAATCGATTTCATACGAGCTTTCCAGTAGGCATAATTAGACCCGTCAAAAATAGGCATTTGATTATATAAGTGCTCCATAGGAAAAAATTGCGATTTTTCACAAAACTGATTTAAAAAAAAATCAATATCACACGATTTTGCGGAAAATAGGAATACGCAATAAATTAGCGCAACCAGCTCTGATACCAATTTGAGAACGTGTGATAATTGATTAACTTCGCAACTTTCTAATATAGCACACTTATTTAATTTCAGCCCCTAATCATGCATCTAAAGTGCGTGTGTGTGTCAAACCATAAATAAAGCATGTGACACAAAAAATATGCTGAGACACAGATTTCAGGAAAAAAACCCTTTCGGGTAAAACCTTTATTTCACTATGAATATACAAGCCGCAACTTACAATTACATAGAGAAATCTGCAATGGATCAACGCGCAGCCAACCCACAAAGACACGCAGTCTTCAACTCAGCAAGAGAATACACGCAGTACCCTCCAAGGACTCGCAGCCCAATCAACAAAGGTAGAACCTCAGCTCTCCTCAATGACACGCAGCCATAAAACTTTGTAGAGACTCCCTCGGCAATGACACGCAGCCCTCGGTTGCAAAGATCTCTCCACAAAGATGAACAATAACAAAGTTTGTGTTCTAGGGTTCCAAAAGATTCACAAAAGTAATTGGGATTTTTGTGTGTGAATCAAAAAGATGTTTGGCACATAAAAAATTGAAGTCTTGTTGTGTTTTATCTCTTAAAAACATTTTCTCAAAGACTTAAAAAATACACCACAGAAATAGGTATATATATAGGAAAAACAAATTAGTGGTAAAACAATTCACGGAACTGCTCGAGTTTATCCCAGGCGGACCGGTCCGGCTTGGGGGCAGATCGGTCCGACCTCGGATCGGTTCTTTTAAAATTTGCCTTCTTCGGTTCGCATTCGATCCGGGGTATACTGGCTTTCAGCAGGCGGACCGGTCCGGTTGAGGGGCGGACCGGTTCGGTGGCGGATCGGTCCGGTTTAGAGGCGGACCGGTCCGGCTTTCCCAGAAAAATAAAAAACTTTTAAAAGCCTCATTTTGCTTGAAAAAAAAAACTTACTTCTAATTTTTATAAAAAACATTTTATAAAAATTTCCCAATACTAAATATGAACATTAAGGAACTTAAAAACAAAACTTTACCAAGTTCATTCTCGCAGAGGCTATGATGTTGAAGACGCTTTGATATTCGGATCCGTTGATGTAGATGCAATCTTGAATTTCTTCAACGGTGTAACGGCGTATGACATACATATTGATAATGGACAAAAATGTTCTTACAGTTCTATTTGGGGTGGTGTGATAAGCACACAAAAGTGTATATTTTATACCCCGAATAGATATATTTTAATTGCTAATTATCGACAAAATTGGGTCTTATGCGCGTAATTGTTTATTATATAGGCTTGATTGCAGTTGCGGTTCCAAACGCTCTATTTCGAGGCACATTGCAGCAAAGATGTGGATAAATAACCTACCTCGTAACCATAACCTATCCTAAACCTAGCCTAAACCTACCCCAAGCCCCGTGTGTGTTGAGTTTGTACTTTTATTATTTTTTAAAATTTTTATTTGAGTTCATTTTAAGTTTTAGAATTTATTTTAGATTTATTTATAATTTTTAGGATTTATTTACTATTTTTATATATCTTTTTATTTAGAGTTATTTTATTTTGATTTTTATTTAGTTTTTAGTCTTTATTTTATTTTATTAGGATAAGTTTTTTTTAGGAATTTAATTTTATTAGATTTTACATTTTATAGGACTTTAGTTTTCAGTTAAATGATTTTTACTTTTTTATTCTATTTTATTTAGCCTTTTATTGAATAAATTATGAATTTAATTTTAGTTTTTTTTATTTTAATAGATTTTATTTATTTTTTAGTTTTAAGTAGTTTAATTTTCATTTTTTTAAAAAAATACAAACTAACACTCACACACACCATATTAACCTACACCCCCACAACACCCAGACCGCCTATATACTTATCTTCAACCTCACCCACCCACTCTCTCCTCAAACAAACCAACACACCTATCACAGACACCCCCTTCCCATATTCGCATACAATCGACCCTCCATCAAACCTGATTGCCTAAAAATTCGTCAGTGACCCACCTATTTCCCTTAACCTGGATACCCATCTCCAACCTCATGACTGCCATACCAAAACCAACAATACGCAACACCAAACCCGAACCCGTAAGCCCCCATTTTAATCTCCCAAACCCGACCCATAGTCTATCAATCCATCTATCCAATTTCAACCCAAGCCTATAGCCATTTGATACCAATCTGAATTCAATAAATTTAACCCAACACCCACTACCTCTTCCAAACTCATTCTATTCTTCATGGACCATTTCCTAAATAACCCATACACCTCTCCCACTTGCACTCACTCATGTGCATTACCAAAATACCCTTAACCCCACTCATACCTCACACCTCATGCACACAATGTGTTTGCATCTTCCTAATTTACCCCTTTTCCACTTGCACACTATAAAAGGAAGAAGAAGACCCATAAAAAAGGAATATGGAAGATAATTCTAGAGTTAGCTTAGAGAGAGATTTAGAAATAATATTTTTTTTTTAATTTAGGAATTTATTTATTTTTTTAAGATTTAAATTGAGTGAATAATCGTGTCAGATTCAAGTTGAGTGAGTATTTTTATGTATTAATTTGTTGGAACACTCAATTGAAGGTTAGAGGCTTGTAATTCAAGGATGGAGCTCAATTTTACTCAATTATATTTGGTTTGATTGTTCTCTTATCCTCTCTTATTTTATTGCCTTGTTTATTTGATTATCATGATCCATATTGTGTTAGGCTAAAAAAAACTTTCAAGGGGTGGGATGATCCACTATTTGATGTTAATCTTATTTTAATTAACTTATTTAAATTCAATATCCCTTTGATGATTAACTTTTCACTCTTATATTTTAATTTACGCCTCGAGAGAGGGTAAATGATTTTCAAGAGAAAATCGAGATTCTAGTCTTAGTTTCCATTTTAGAATCGAACTAGAGATAGGTTTTTCTAAAATGTGAAATTATTTCTTTGAATTTCAACTATAAGCTTATTTCTATGAATTAAACTAATTTAGTAAATCGATCCTAGCGGGTTATTTATTAAATGATGTTTAGATCTACTTTTCATGAGTTGTAGGAGTGTTAAATTTAATTTTCTAAAATGTTATTATTAAAATTACATTTGCAACAATAGTTGATTTGTGATTTTCATACTAACTTAGGATAATTAATTTTAATGAATTAATTAATTTTGATTAACTAAAATTTGTGGTGTAATCTCATTCCTCGATTGTTCTCACATTTACTTCCTCACTTTATCTCTTATTTTTGTTAAATTTTATTCATCATTTTTCATCACACACTTTTTCTTAGTTTTTCACACTTTCATTTTAGTTTGAATACTCCTTTTTCTATTTAGTTCTTAGTTTAAATTCACTTTCATCTCAAAATTGTTTTAATATTAAAAAAAATAGAAAAAGTAAAAAGTCCAAAAAGAAATTAAATAAAAAAAATGAATTGTATTCCTCCCTCATATGTTTCATCATTAGATTAGGATTGACACCCTTACTTACCTCTACACTTTAGTTTATTATATTTTGTAGGTATTTTAAGGTTTTGATTAACTTGGCTTCAACAACGATACGACATATACCAAAAACTCCAAGTTATCATTATCTCCCCCGGGATAAACCTTCTGAGCATAACAAAGAACAACTAGATCTACCCAAATATCATGGTTGATTGATACATACGAATAGCGGCTCTGTTAGCAAGAGGAGGCCATGCACCTTTTGGATGAGGAAAATGATCGTCTATAGTAACGTCTAGAAAGAATGGAACGAGAGATCCACCGAGATAAGCACAAGTGCCATGGCCTAACCCCTATCCCTCAGGTGAGTAAATTCACAGCCGAGGAAGGACTTCACGTCGTGATCTGTAGCACTTTAAGCACGAGAATCACCAGATGAGACGAGCTCGGGAAGGACATCATAGACACGATATTCGCATATCACCAGGAAAGAGATGGATCAGCACCTGGCTAAACGTGGGGCTAGATCCACCATGGAATTGTCAAGGAGGGCCCTCCTCACCCAAATGAAATTCCATGTTCTCATTGGCAATTGAATAACCATAGCCTCTCAAGAAGTTTGCAACTCCTAGGTTCAAAATATGTGATGGAAAGATCGACCCCATTGACCACGTATGTCAGTATAGGCAGGCTATGACCTTATGGAGAAATAATGATGCTCTCATATACCGCATAATCCCTTATAGCTGGGGGGATACCGTGAATAAATCGTTTGAAAAACTACCACACTCGTCGAACAATGACTTTAAGCATATTGTGGATGCCTTTGTTGCTCGATTTATCACCAGCAGTGCCCATCCTAAGAGAATGGATTATCTCCTCACTATAAAGGAAAATCCCCAGTAAACCTTCTAATAATATCATAGGTGATACATGGAAACTTACAATGAGGATGAAGATTTATCCAAATAGGTCATTGTGGCCTCATTCAAGATTGGGTGGCCCATCTGCTCTATATTGCATCAGTATCTCACTAATAAGGAGGCAGGCACCATCGATGACCTCATGCCATGTAAAGAGAAGTATGTGAAGGTGGAAGATGTCATTATTAACGTTCACAATGACAATGGTCATTCAAAGATGACCAAAAATGGTGATAAGGAGAATTCCCCTAAGAAAGGGGACAAGAAGCAGAATAGAGGGTCGAATAGTGGAGACAAGGCAGATCCTTCCAAAGCTTTCTAGGCAATAACCAGTGTTTTCTTGGAACCAATTTACAATATCTTGAGTAGAATCAAGGATCAAGAATTCCTTAAGTTGCCAAAGAAGATGGGGGAGACCCGACGAAAAGAAAAAATGAACTAAGGTGTGCGTATCACATAGAGAATGGGAAAAAATGGAAAAATACAATGCCCTCAAGTCCCATTTGGAAGAATTGGCCCAGGCCAGACACGCAAGTGATTATGTGGAAGAGATAAGCGCGAGATCCATCATTGACATAAGACAGAAACCCAAAAACTGTCCTAGAGGATGATGAGATGGTGCATGAGTTCAGAGTCATTCATTGCTCTTCAAACATGGTTGGAAACAGTTTACCCGACAATGTCGTGTAATATGAGGAAGTATGTCACAAGTTTTTAGTCATCCACAGAGCGTCTAGACCAAAGCATATTCAAGGAAACATTATTTAGAGGGAGTTAAAGAAAGCCACAACGGTGATGGATTCCTTCCATATCCTCCAGCAGGGAAACATCGACGTCAGGAGACATCAATTGCCAGAATCATGTAGTCTTCACATAGGATGACCGGATCGAAGTTAGAAACCCTCATCACGATGCACCAGTAATCACACTCAAGATTATAAATTGAGATATGGATAAGTTTCTAGTTGATCAGGGAAACTCTTCGGAGGTCATGTTCCTGAAGCTTTTCAACCAACTTAATCTCAAAATGGATAGAAGCGACCATCTCTTTGGTCACCTTCTCTAGAAAGATGACTATGCCACTAGGGAATGTGGTTTTGTCCATTCAAACTGGGAATATCTCGAAGTTAATCTAATTCCTAATCGTGGACATTGATTCTCCTTACAACGCTATCCCTGGAAGAGTATGGCTACATGCTATGAAAGCTTTCCCATCCACTTATCACCATAAGCTCAAATTTATTACCAATCGGGAGATAATGGAGATTAGTGGAAATCAGTTTGTTGATCAGCAATTCTTTATCATCGTCATCAAGCCCAACCAGGCGAAGAAAAATAAGAAAGAGGTCGCCATTGAGCCGACCAAAAATGGAGCCACACCAACCAAATAGTAAAAAGTAGTAGATCGGGGGTAGAAGAATAAATAATAGCCCCTGTAAATAGTGTCATGGAACCATTATAGGATGTAGTGTTTGATGATTCACACCGAGAGAAAAAATTCCTGACCAACATGTCACTTACCCACCAGGAAATAGAGGAATTGATTTCTCTATTGAAGGAAAATTAAGATGTGTTTACTTGTAAGCCTTACGATATGCTTGGAATTGATCCCGAAGTCATGTTCTATCGACTCCACATGGACCTAACATACCCATCGATAACACAAATGTCTCAACGAATAGCCCAAGAAGGCAAAGGTCTTGGAAAAGGAAATGGGGAAACTCTTGGAGGAAAGGACCATTAAAGAAGTTCAATTCCCCAAATGCCTATCAAACACAGTAATAGTAAATAAAAGTAATGAGAGTGGAGAGTGTGTATAGACTTCACCGAACTTAACAAAGCTTATCCCAAAGATAGTTTTCCTTTAGCGAAGGTCAGCAAATTAGTTGATGCCACAGCTAGCCACAAATGGATTAGTTTTCTGGATGTGTACTCAGGGCACCATCAAATTCATTTATTCAGTATCGGTCAAGATAAGACCTCGTTTATTACCACTCTCGACCTATACTATTAAAAAGTCATTCCATTTGGTCTCAAGAACACGGGAGCTATATATCAGCGTCTAGTTACTAAAATATTTAAGGAACAGTTGAGTGACACCGTGGAAGTCTACATAGACAACATGCTTGTCAAAATAAAGCACAAAGACAACTACTTATAGGATTTGGCAAAGACATTTGAAGTCCTGAGATACTACAGGATGAAGCTTAATGTAGCCAAGTGATCTTTTGGAGTTCAATCTAGGAATTTACTTGGATACTTAGTCAATCAAAGGGGGATTGAAGCCAGCTCTAACCTGATCGGGGCAATCAACAATATTCAGTCACCAAAGACGCTTTGTGATATTCAAAAGCTAACAATATTGTTTGCAAAACTCAACCGTTTCATCTTAAAATCTTCTGAGAAGTGACGACTATTTTTTTTGCTACCAAAGAAAGATAGAGGCTTAACTTTTAATGGGGGGTGCTCAAAGACACTCAATGAAATCAAAACCCACCTAAGCCAGCCACCTCTTATCACGATACTGAATGCTAGGGATTTATTCTACCTATATCTGGCGGTATCTGATCATGTAGTCATCTCGGCCTTGATATGTGAGAAGGAAGGACACCAGGATCCAATTTACTATGTCAACAAGACGTTCATCAACCCTGATAAATGCTACCTTACACTTGAAAAGTTATCTTATGCTCTTGTTATTATTTCAAGGAAATTGAAGAATTACTTTGAAGCTCACTCGATAACAGTCATCACCTCTCTCTCGCTCAAGGCAGTCCTCATAAAAGTCAACCTATCTGGACAGATGTCCAAATGGTTTATGGAACTCGAAAGGTTCGATAGCCACTATCGACCAAAGACTGTAATAATGTGCCAAGTACTAGCATATTTTGTTTTCAAATTCACAAGGGAAGAAAGTCCCAATGATAAGGACCTCACTGACTAGGAGACCATCTAGGAGTTTTACTAACTCAAGAAGTGGACTCTCTATGTATACGGAGCCTCTAATTCAAGAGGGGCGGAATTTTTATTTATCATCAGTTCTCCCAAGAATACTATGATCGAATAAGAGATCAAAATTGGCTTCGAAGCATCCAAGAACGAAGCCGAATATGAATCTCTCATTGTCGTGTTACATAAAGCTTTATCTTTGGGAGCAAGTCACCTTTACATCTACTGTGACTCAAAGTTGGTATCCAATTAAGTATCAGGAGACTACAACGCCAAAGATGAGAGAATGTCGACATATTTATAGGTTACCCAAGACCTAATTATTAAGTTCGAGAAGATCCAAATTCGATAATTCCCTCATATTAATAATACTCATGTTGATACCTTAGACACTCTAGGTTCAACAGTAGACTTAGATCTTAAAAGAACAATTGATTTGGAGTACCTTATCCATACCAGTATCACAAGACCAAGGGCCATCGAGTAAGTCCACACCGTTCAGTAAGATCCTAGCTGGATGGACTCGATCACAGCTTTCTCACAAGAGGACATCCACCATTTGATAAGAAATAATCCCATCAGGATAAAAGTTGTTCATTTATACCTATTACCTGAAGGCGACCTCTATAGGATATTTTTCATTGGACCATTCTTTCTATGTGTGCATCCAAATGACATCGACCAAGTCCTGTACGAACTACATGTTGATATATGTGGGAGACATGTAGGGGAGATATTTGTCTTTTAGAGACATCAAATAAGATTACTGGTGGTTGTACATGTAGAACAATGCAGTATCTTGTGTCAGAATATCATGATTTACTATATCGTCAGTGATCTAAATTCATTAGCCAGTCCATGACTATTTACCTAATGGGGTTGGGACATCGTGGGACCATTACCTACAATACTAGGGAATCAAAAGTATTTCCTGGTTGGCACATACTACTTCACAAAGTGGCTTGAAGTTGAACAGTTGGCGAACATCACATACACTGATATGATAAGATTCGTCTGGAGAAACATCGTGATCATTTTGGCATCCTAAGAACAATCATCATAGACAATTGGACATAATTTAAAAGTGGTCCATTTTAAAACTTCTACGATAACCATATCATCAAACATCATTTCATCTTAGTGGCCTACACCGAGAGCAATGGGAGGTCGAGGCTTATAACAATACGATGTCCGATGGCATGAATAAGAAGATATAAAAGGTAAAAGGTGCTTGGGTGGACGAGCTTCCCCACGTTCTATAGGCATACCAAACTACAACCAGGAGGTCTGCTGGGGAAACGCCCTTCACTTTAGCCTATGGAGGGCATAATTAAGACTTAAACGTAGAAGGGAACCATGAAGATGATCGTTACTAACCAAGATTTAAACATAGAAATCATAAGGACCGACCTCAACCTAGTCGATGAACGAAGGGAACAAGCCTTAATCAAGTTAGCTTCTAACCAACAACAGTTGACCAAGCATTACAATAAAGGTGTCAACCTAAAAAGGTTCCAGGTCGATGATTACATCTTCATGAAATTGATCAGCAGCACGAAGAAGCCATCAGATGGCAATATAGATCATAACTATTAAGGACCATTCAAGATTATCAGAGAAAATCTTCAGGGAGCCTACCATTTGGAAACAATAGCGGTAGGGAGATTCCAAGGTCCTTGTATATGGATGATCTCAGGATGTTTTATTTTTAGCAAGTTTATTTCTCGCAAATTTTATTTCTAGCTTCATATTGAGTTCTGAAGTTCTATTTCCTGGAACACTTTAAGTTCAATTTAATATATTTAGCTTCATTATTGTTCCAAATGGCAAATTAACTCTCTTTATCTATGAATGAATATTATGTCCGATCAAAGTCTGATCGCTAGCATGAATGACATGGCATGATTGCACTTAATCAACATTTTAAGGTGACATGTTTTTGTTATAAAAAACACAAACGCATTAGAATTTCCCAGGGAAGCAAAAGACGTAAGGGGAATCCCTAGGCACTAAGCATCCCAACTTTGGTCAGTTGAAAATCCTGAATAAGTGGATCTCCCTACAACCAAGTGCATTTTTTCCATAGTTTAACCTAAGCCAAATATTGTTTGACGACACTTTCTAAAATATTAAGCAAATAATAATTGCATGCTCGCCATAAGAAGATGGGGAAATGAAAATTGTGTAATTAATTGACAATTTCATAGAGCATTTATTTTACAAAAATTCTATACTAGAAAGTTTACAAAATGAATGTATAAAGTCATAACACAAATAAATCAACTTTGATGATTTATAAGCTCGGCGATTGAAACTATTCACCTGTTATCAGGGTCGGGCTGAAATTCCTCATCACTATCGTGCGTTAATAAGTCATGTTTTTCCAATTGACGAGGAACAACATCATGAGGAATACATCTTTCATTACTTTTTAATGGAGGGTGACTGTAAGAAGGGCACTCCACTTAGTAACAGTACAAAATCTCAAAGACTTTAGGGACCTTCTAAATAGATAGGGAGTTCATCCAACTATGCTTATATGCCACCTGCTTAGCCTCATCCATTTTAAGGGGAATCCACCCATCCTTCATCATAACCCGCAGCCCAAGTTGTGCGAGGACCCCTTCTAAAGAGATACATTAATTTCATTATCTCACGGTGCATGCCTTGCTTGATCACACCATCTCTCTTGAAGTCTTCCTCAGCCTTGTCGAGCTTCTCCCTCATAGAATTATTTTAATTCTCTAACAACTCTACAATATCTCATGCCACCCTGACTTTCATTTGTAAATTAATGACCATACGAGCCTGCTTGTCAAAAGCATGTGTCATCTTTTGGAGAGCTTTCCTAATAGAAAAAAATTTTAAGATATTGTTTGCTAGACGCTCTACCAAGTACTAGATCTAGGCCGTCAGTCTTTAGAAGAAATGGAGCTTCTACTAACCTATTTTTAAGATACAAGGATCAAGAGAAAAACATTGAGGAATGAAAAGACGGTTACAAAGAATTCATGAAGTAACGAACAACTTACAAGCAATGACTTATTAACAATAAAAGTCTTTCAATTAGATCAAAGAGTGGGGTAAGACCTTACAAACATTCAGAAGAATGAAAATAGAATGAATTATGGAACCTAAGTTATTCCTAGCTATATTTGAGGCTCCGTTTCCTTCACCTGCCCTTGGATTTTGGGGGCTTTTCCTTGATTGGCATCCACCATCCCTTGATCTTCCATACCCTTTACTTTTATACTACTTAAAGCCTTGTCCTCTTCTTCCTACTTTAGTGAAAAACTCGAATCGTGCACCCTAAAAATCTCAAATTCAGAGGGTACATCAGTCTTGGCCAGGGTTGCATCCCAGCCCTTCTTGAAGTTTGAATTTGAATAAAATTCAATGACTTATTAACCTCGGCATAGGCCTCCACATACCCCTGATCATAGGCCTTATCTTTGTCCATTGAAAATATCCAAGGTTGATCCTCGGCATCCTTCTTCAGCTTATCGAGCTTCGACTTTAACTTGGATATCTCCAAATATGTGGTTTTATTATCATCATCATATTATTTATTAGCATCAACAATATATTGGGATTTATTCAAGGCCCTCTTAGGGTTATTATTAATCTTGACTTGTTTAGATCCCTTGTGGAGCATGATAATAAAGTTTGCCATAAATTGGGAAAATAAGGCGACTACTAGTCAACACAACGTTAAAAAGAAGGGATTAATCCAACCCAAAGTTATAAACTTACCATAGATAATTCCTTCACATCATGAGAAGTGATCTGGTCAGAGGTTAGCCGATCGAACTGCTCTTAATTCCATGATAGAGCAGTCCCCCTCAGCAGGCCAGGGCACAAAGATGGATTTTTGCGTACCGATATGAATTGGTGGCCTTTCCTCATGTTGGAGCATCCACCTTCTTGATGGGAATAGTGATTGAAGTGGAAGGATGGAATTTATCCTTATTTTTTGTTTTATCACTCAAAGGGACCTCCAACCTCTTTCTTTTGGGAAGTTTTGGCCTTTGGAGAGGTGGTTAGGTCCGAGCCATCCATTAGAGTAAGATGTATTTGTCTCGAAGGTATTTCTTCTTCAATAGCAGGGATGCAATTTATATTCAAAGATTTAAAAGAGGATAAGATATATGCACTTAAAGACCCCTCACTAGTTGAAGGTATGATATATCAGGAACATAATCCAAAGGCCTAGATGTGGTGTTGGTATACCAGAGCAAAAAGGATGCCCACCTAAGATGTTCAGCACCTAGAGACAAAGGACTTCTAAGATTCTAGACCTTTATGATCTCTTTGCGATTAAAGTGGGAAACAAAAGGCTCCCATTTATTTGGCCCAACTACACAAAACAAAGAAGAGAGAAAATGTTAATGGTAATCTCATAAGACAATTGATCGATAATAATAAAATTCGAAGAGAAAATAACATCAACTTATTATTTCCCCCCTATCAGGTCACATAAACCCTTTTTATGGTACCACCCTCATGGATGGGTGGGTGTTTCCAATTCCTAGCAATGAATCCTCGACCCCAATATCCTTTATTGGAGTCAGAGAGATTAATAACCAAAACCCAATCCTCTTCATTTCCCTTCAAGTGATGATATAAGGATAATGCATTGGATTTACCCTAGATATGAGTATTGCATAGTTATAATATGACAGAGTAATTAACATATAATTTAGTAGAAGAGATGAGAGAGAAAGATATGAACATATGGATTTAAATGGTTCGGACATTGGCTTACATCCACTGTGCAAGATATGAGAGTATTTCACTATAATGGTGAATAAAAAGCCATAGAAGATACAAACATAAGCTTTCTATCTCTAGAACTATTTTAGAAGAGTAATAGTAGGGTGTATATAAATTGATCCCCTATAAAGAAGAATAAAAAGTGAGTCTTTTATAGGCTAGGTGTGTGTAGTGTCACCCCCACAATGTGTTCCATGCCCAGCTGATGTTGAGGTCCTATGAGAGAGTAACATGTGTCTATTTTTGTGGATAACTAATCATGATGAATATACCCTCATGTGGGTGAGTGATTCCTATTAACGAGTTTATGTTGGAATGAATGAGATACCCCTATCAGGCCATCCATGCCCGACCAAGCATATTTATAGAAAGAAGTGTCATCTGGTTCAACACTAGATGCACCAGCTCTGCTAATAGTTTGTTTGGTGCTTAGATCATTATTTTTGGCCTTGATTAGATAGGATGGTCATCCATTCTCGATACACGTAACCTTAAATCTTAGGTCTTATGTCATACAACATGAGTATTGTCCGAGGCCGACACTCTTCTACTATTGTGGGTGAGACGATTGTTCTCGTCTATGGAATGAGACTGTAGTGTGGCTGGTTATTGGGGTACCATCTGGACAAGACCATACTTATGTATATCAATTACCCCTAGACCTTAGCCTTGTGTGTTAGAAGGAGGATGAGGTTTAACTGGTCCCCATTGGCTCCAAGATGATTTTACTTAATGTTTGGTCTCATCTAATGAATAACTGCATATCGTGACTTCGAAGGATTAGTTTTCTATTAGCTACCGATCGTATCTCGATGATGTAACATTCATATCACCCCCATTATGATATTCACACCAACTTTCAGTCGTCCCTTATCTTTGCTAGAGGTGGCATGATTCTAGGAGATTGAGCGCAACATTCATGGTGCATTTGGCTCATGCGCGCAGACCATCATGTCATCCCATGCCTCGATTTGTGAGATCCATAATTACCACAATTTTTAAGTTACCAATCTTCTAAGGAAATTTTTTCCTCCCCATCTGTCATTTTCACCAAAATCAAGAACCGAGACGAAGTCATTTTTCTTTCTCTCTCTAAACTATATATCTTTTAACCCCTCTAATCACCTTCTCTGGCCTTTTGAATCAATTTTCACTCGTCTCCTTTCTCCATGTACACTTCAAATTGTGTCTCCTCTATTTTCCATTAATGTTTGGTTCAATTTCTGTTGTTTCATTTTTTTCGGTGATATATTTGGTTTCTACACCTCCTGTTATGGTGGTGTTAGGGTGGATTTTTGGTAGCTCTTAGGTTGTATTAGGTTTCTGGTTAAGTTTTGGTATGAAAGTAGGGTTTGCCAATGAGGTTTGGTGAAGTTTTCCCTTTTTGGTGACTTTCTTTGTATTGGTTGCCGATTTCTAGGTTTGGGGTTCTTAAGTGTTATTCGTTGTTCTTATTACAAAAATTATCCATTACCTTTTTGAACTTTAGAAACCTTAGAATTATCTTAGGTAATTATTTGTTAATGTACCAGAGTCTTTATGAGACTTGGGGATAGTTATGTCACATTCGCGATCATGTCCACCAAGAGAGGGAAGATGTTGAGATGTAATTTAGCCAAAACATATCTCATCGAGAGAGAGTCCCTTCGGTACCTCTAACTCCGACACCCTTATCGATAATACCTCCTCCCTTATGTTTGACCAACCTTCCACACCAATAAATTTCACTTGAATTTGATTCTCCAAGTGTTATTGTCATTAACAGTTAGAGCATGTCTGAGTCTAGGGGTTATACTATGTCTGAGATAGATTCTATATCCAAGGGTTATAGTCCATCCGAGATTTCGAACCCTTAGAATAACATTGTGAACCTAGGCTCATTTGAGGAATCCATGAGAGTAATTATTGCTCATCCTGTCCTGGCCAAGATTGTTTATTTCGTTAAGTCCAGTAACAGAGGACATCCTCGTCTCGTCAGCATGGGGATCCTGAGCCCCCCATCTATGATATCTCTGATCACGAGACTAAAGATAATATTCCACTAAGTATGATGCCTAAACCTTTGACTATAGTGTCTGAGGTGGACCATCAAGGCCGAGAAGACCATGATAAGGCCCATGTTATTGATGATGATAAGGAAGAGTCTTTTGAGGTAGACACATGTGTTGCCTCAGCTTATAAGACTGATGTCCAAGAGACTGATCTCATTATTTGGAGACATTTATACGACATTGATCTGGCCATTAACATGAGGGTGTCGGGTGAGGATAAGAGGTCCTGTGATTTGAGAAATGATAGTGAGATAGCAGTATATTAGCAAAATGCTTAACTTCAACTTTAGGCCTCCATTTGGGTCGGGCATTAGATTCATTCTTAATGTTATCGACTTTCTCGGACATAACTAACCCCTAACGCTTGGAGGAACATAATGGGGTCAATCGTCCTTTGAAGGCTTTTCAACGAAGAATATTTACCCACATATTTCTTTCGAGCATGTTACTCCATAGTTACCACTAGATTCAATCCCTCTTATTACCATTTCGTTGCACGCAAGATAGATCAAAAGCTCGTGAACAAGAACCAAACTTCCAATCATGACTAGAAGTCTTGGTATTAATTCTTTTCAAGATATTGGGAGTTCGATGATAAGGACTCATTGAAGCATAGAGAAGTAAAAGTGCCCTGCAAGTGGGGTAGGATTGTTTTCTCTCGTCCAAGGTAGATCCTAGGTTGATCACGAGCAACAGAGAAAGAGTTGACCAACTGAGAGGAACTGATAGTCTCATATTATTTAAGGAGGCGATCAAGCCTGAATTTCTTCAATTAGTGGGAATGGTATTAGTCCCATTAGAGTCTCTTCCAAAGGTTTCTTGCTGCTGAAAATTTTACTAATTTTTCTTATTGTCTCATTCTTTAGCTTATATTGACAATTATTTATCTTTTCCATTTTGTAGATTGTTTAAGAATATACCTGACATATTTGGGAAATGGCAAATCCCATTACTGGAAACCTTCTCATCTAATTTAAGGGAAAGATGACTGCTCGATCGACAGCCCTTACCAAGCATAAATCTATGACTGTCGACCCAAAAGCCAAAAGGTCAAAAAAGAGGAAGGAGGCCATTGGGCCTAGGGTTGTGTCTCAAAAACATAATAAATCTAAAGTTCCAATAAGTAGTATAGCCCTCATAATCCCTATTTCTGATGGTTTGGTGGTGGTCGCACGTCTCTTGTGGATCGACTTGAACCCTGAGTCTCTTCTCGATAATCAATCGAAAGCTCAAGAGCTCATCTCTTCAGTTACTCCTCCATGTGATAGTAGTTTCTTTGATGCTCAAACTAGCACCTGAATTTCTAACTTTTCTCTGCATAATCATACTCAAGTAATAATTTTCTTTCATACTTTTTACGAAATGATAACTCCTCATGTACTGACTTCTAGCTCTTGTGTCAGCCTTATTTTAGTATATCCTTGCTCTCTACCACCTTCATCAGTGGGCGGAGGAGAACACGCTAAATATCAGGCTGGCTAAACAAGCCGAGAAAAATATGGCTTATATGAAGAAAAATATATATGAGAAAAAAATATCTCATGATGACAAAATGTTCAAGCTCCAAGACCTCTATACAATTCACATCATTGCATTGAAGTATAGCCACAAGTTAGTCTTAAGGAAATGGGCTGAGGTATAGAAGGAGATTTTAAAATCTAGTTGTGAGGTGGTTATGGAGGAGTTTAAGGAGTCTGAGGAGTTTACTGGATATGCCATTCAATATCTAGAAAATGGGTCTAAGGCAATGTGTAGGCGATTGGTCACTCAATTTCCGTATATCGTAACCAAATATACCGATGTAGTCGATACCCTTAACTCCATGAGTTATCTGGTCTCATCAGACCATCGCCGCTTTGGAGGAGATCCAGGGCGAGCGTGTTAATGATGAAACTGATGATGTTGATTCTGGGGGATATGAGATGACGTATATTGTATAAGAGGAGACTCGTGTCGATGACCAAGATACCATAAATGTTCAAGATAAGTCGACCACGCCTGAAGTTGACTTCCTCTATTTCTGATTTTTGAGTGATAACCTATAGTCTCTAAGGCCCAATTTTGTATTGTAAACATTAATATAATCCCACATTTAGGATTTTAATAATGTTATTACACTTTTCCATGCCCCTTTGTTGGGGTGTTTTTGTTCATTGATGGTTTTGAATGATACGGTGATATACTTTGCGTCGTTTCCATCATAATGCCTATATAAATGTGCAGTTTTTGCTTTTTTATTCACCATAATATGTTAGGTTTCCCACCTCTCAGGGTTTATTTGAGACATGTATGGGAGAAGATACTCCAGATGTTATCTTACCACCGAGAGAGAGATTTCATAAATTTTCATCATAAAATAATGATGTTAAGTATCACCATAAGAATAATGATGCTAAGTTTTCCACTTCTCAAGGTTTATATGAGGCATGCCTGGAAGACAAGAGTCTAAGTGTTCTCTTACCACCGAGAGAGAGATTTCATAATTTTTCATCATAAAATAATGATATTAAATTTCACCATAAGAATAATGATGTTAAGTTTCCCACCTTTCAGGGTTTATGTCAGACATGCCTGTGAGATGAGATTCCAAGTGCTCTTTTACTGCCGAGAGAGAGATTTCATAAATTTTCACTATAAAATAATGATTTTAAGTTTCACCATAAGAATAATATTGTTAATTTTACCACCTCTCGGGGTTTATATGAGATAAGCCTGGGAGACGAGACTCCAGTTGTTCTCTTATTGCCGAGAGAGGGATTTCATAAATTTTCACAATAAGAATAATGATGTTAAGTTTCCCACCTCTCAGGGTTTGTATGACATGCCTAAGAGAGGAAAATCCAAGTGTTCTCTTATCATCCAGTGAGAGATTTAATGAAATTTCACTATAAGAATAATGATGTTAAGTTTCACCATAAGAATAAGATATTAAGTTTCCCACCTCTCAGGTTTTATATGAGACCTGCCTAGGAGATGAGAATCCAAGTGTTATCTTACTGCCAAGAGAGAAATTTCATAAGTATAAGATAAAAAAAATTGCACAATATGAGACAACATTTCGTTTTTATTTATCAAGATTAATCGTAACAACATTCAATTACATAACATAAATGCTTACAGGTTATTACATTATTTTATCAATAATAATATTTTTTCAAATAACAAGCATTACATGTGTTTTCAAATGCTTCTCCTTCTAAGTTTTCCAGACAATAGGTACCTGGGAAGATTTCTTTAATGATTCTATAAGTTCCATGCCAATTTGGATGAAGTTTATTGGCCTTATGGATGACCTTTTTCAGCACAAGGTCACCGATTTTTAACGAACAATCTTTGACTCTCTTATTATAAAACGTTATGGCTCTTTATTGGTTAGTTGATTTTTGTATGACAACATCTTCTCTTCACTCTTCAATGAGGTATAAATCAAGTTTTCTCTCTGCCAAGCTCATCTCGGGATTGTACAGCTGGACTCTGTGACTCAACAATCTAATTTTTGTTGCGATGACTGCTTCTGACCCATATACTGGCATAAAAGTCATCTCTCCAGTTGGCATATTTTTTGTGGTTCGATACGCCCATAGGATGTTGTGAAGTTCATCAACCCAATTTCCTTTGGCATATTCCAATTTCTTTACTATCTCATCCAATATTGTCCAGTTGGTCACCTCGATTTGCCCATTTTCCCTAGGTCATTCGGGTGCCGGAAGAATTGTTTTATGCTGACCAAGCAACAGTTTGCAACCAGTGATTTGTTCTTGAATTTCTTTTTGTTGTCTAATATCAGAGTACTTAGGATCCCATGTCGATGAATGATATTTATCCAAATAAATCTGAAACTCTTCTCTTCGGGGATAGTGACTAGGTCTTATGCATCTTCCCATTTTGAAAAATAATCAATTACGACGATAAGGAAATGAAAATTCCCTTTATCTCTTAATTGTGGGCCGACAAGATCAATTCCTAACAGTTCAAAAGGCCACGGGGAAGATATGGGAGAGAGAGCTTGATGCGTAATGTTTGAATAACGCTGACACATATCGCACTTAAGAACATACTTGGTTGCATCCTTAGCCAAGTTCGGCCAATAGTATCTTTGTAGTGGAGTGACGGAGTTAATGCGCAGCGGAGGTGTTGATGAGAAGCGATGGCAGGGTTGATGAGCAGTGACTGGCTGATGCGGCGCAAGGGGAGATGGAAGAATGAGGGTTTTTTATGGAGTGAAATGAGAGTTTCATTTCTCTTGTTTTGTACGAAAGAGAAATCAAATGAAATTAGGATTTTTTTGTTTTGAGCGGAGTATATATTCTTTAGTGGGTTTATGTTGTGTGTGATAGGGTGTAATGTAACTTTAGTGTAACTCCATGATAATATACCCAATAAAATAATACATGACATTTGATAATATACCCAATAAAATAATAAATTTTGGGTGTTTTTGTTTTGAGTGGAGTATGTGTTTGTTTTTGTTGTAGGGAATAAACGATTAAAGTTTTTTTTAAAATTATTTTATTAGTAATACTAATACTAATATTATTTGTAATATTTTAAACATATGTTTGATGGATACGGATATCCGGTAAAATGGATACTCCGCATCGGATACGGATTATCCGTGTCGGATACTAGTACTATTCGTATTCGTATCTTTTTTCTCGAATATTTTTATAGAGCATCCATATTCATATCCGTTTCCATTTTTTCGAATAAATATACACAAATTTGGATTCGGATATCGGACGGATGCGGATTTTCGAATATCCATTTACAGCCCTATATACTACTTATAACGTTATACACGGGCAATATTTTGGGGTGAGAACACCGACTCGGCACCAGAATGCTTCGTAGTAAATGAGTCACACGTTATTGAGCATGTGTAAGAACCCGAAGAAGCACCAATATCTCCAGGAGTTAGAGGAAATAAATTTGGGATTAGAGGAGGAGGACTCCAAACCCATTATAATATCCAAAGGGCTAAATCCACGTCATAGAGAAGAGATCACCAGCTTTCCCAGTGAATTCACTCATATGTTTGCTTGGAATCACATGGATATTCCTGGGATATACCCAGAGGTAAGCTCTCAAAAGGTAAATGTTCTTCCTAATGCTATACTGGTAAGGCAAGCCACTCGAACGTACAAAGCGAAGCTGGACCTAAAGATCAAAGAAGAAGTGGAAAAGTTGTTGGCAACGGGGTTCATTAAGACCATCCAACACCTAATATGGCTCTCTAGTATTGTGCTTATATTTGAGAAGGACAAGATCCAGATAATAATTTGTGTAGACTTTTAAGATCTGAATCGGGTGTACTCAAATGATGAATTTCCATTGTCCAACATTGATAGCTTGGTGGATTCTAATGCAGACCATGAAATGTATGGTTTCATGGATGGGTATGTAGGTTATAACTAGACTATAATGAATCCGGATGATACTAAAAAAATATATTCTGCATCCCATTGGGGAACTTCTATCATATTGTCATGACCTTTGGGCTAATGAATGTGGGTGTCACGTATCAATGTACTATGATGGAAATATTTCATGATTTGTTTCATAACATATTGGAGTTATACATAGATGACCTAGTGTTGAAGTCAAAGAAGGAGAGTAAGCACATCCAAGATTTGAGGCGGGTGTTTGAAAGGTGTTGCAAGTATAAAATGAAAATGATTCCTTCAAAATGTGCTTTTAAGGTAACAGTCGGAAAGTTCCTATGTTTTGTAGTAAATCGACGTGGGGTGAAGGTAGATGAGGAAAAGAGAAAGGTCATCCTACAGATGCCACCGCCAAAGAGCCAGAGGAAGCTTAAAAGTTTCTTAGAGAAGGTTTCTTACCTAAGGATATTTAAACCATCACTAATAAAGGTGATCAACCCGTTCGCTTCACTAATGAACGAAAAATCCAAATGGGTTTGGGGAGATGCACAGAAGAAGGATTTTGAAAAAATCAAAGATATATTAGCATCATCCTAAACTATGTTACCACCAGAGGTCGGCACACCACTGCTGCTCTACCTGACTTTGGTGGAGAGGTCCATAGGAGCCTTACTTGCCCAAGAAAGAGCAGGGGTCAAGAGACTCGTTTATTATTTATCGCATGTAATTTCGAGCACCGAATCTAGATACACTAGTGTGGAAAGGCATTGTTTACCTTTAGTATTTGTTGCCTAGAAGTTGAGGTAATACCTACTAGAGTTCAAAGTATATATCATCACCAAATGCGTTCTTGTCAAGTACCTTTTGGTGCAAATGGTATTGGTAGGAAGAGAAGTGAGGTGGTTTCGGATCCTGTCTGAGGATGATTTGAAGTGCATAGCTTCAAAAGATATCAATATTTAAGTGGTAAAAGATTTGTTAGATCTAAGGAACACTCTATTTTAAGAGCCTTCGAGGATTTTTATCAACATGCTTAGGATAAAAAAAAGCCAAAGAGAGGTTAATAGCAATGCACGAGAGGCATTCCAGGGATACAAACATTCTCCTTTGTCATCGATTATAGCTACGGGCTACTATTGTCCCACCATGAGCGCAGAGGCCGCTAATCTATAGTAGGGTTTCTTAAAGTGTCAGACCCATTTTGATCAACCTGTTGAGGCTAACTTCATGGAAGAATTTGACGATTAGAGGTAACCCTACGTATCATACTTGAAGGATCGAAAAATGTCAACAAAATGGCATTTGAGATCTACTTGAAGAAGAGAGCGTATCACTTCTACCTGGTAGATGGGTATCTCTACAGAAGAGGGAATAAGCAGAGACAATTAAAATATGTGGCCAAGGGGGATACTAAAAGGTGCTAAAGGAGGTCCATCAACCTTCTCACATGGGAGGAGCTAAGTTGTGCGATCAATTAATGACGCAAGGATATTATTGGCCAAAAATTAAGACTGATTATATTCATTATATGAATAGGTGCAAGGCATATCAAGGGAATGTCAAGTGCATGGTAATATGGTGCATGCCACCTCAGTCAGCCTACAGAGCTTAGCAGTCCCTTACCCCTTCCACACTTGGGCATTTGATTTAAGTAGGTAAGATCAACCCAGCCTTTCATGGCAAAGCTTTCATCTAAGTTACTACAGAGTTGTACACCAAGTAGAAAGAATCAACCCTCTTAAGGATGGTGACTTCCCAAATGGTGACCCAATTCATCAAGCAGTACATCATATGTAGGTTTGGTATCTCGAAGGTGATTTTCACAGATAATGGGAAGAAGTTTGTATGCAAATAGATGGGGCTCGTGACAGATAAATACAAGATTGTGCATAACAGCTCCACCATCTCATATTCAAAAAGGAATGGCCATGCAGAAGTCACGAATAAGACGTTGATTAAAATCCTAATTAAGATGCTAGAAAACATACTCGGAGAGTAGGACAAAAAAATATCGATGGTGTTATGGGCCTATAGAACATCAAACATAAAGCCAATAGGGTATACCCCATTCTCACTTATTTATGGGATCGAATTTGTCCTACCAATGGAGTTGGCGTTTCCCTCAGCTAGAGTGGCTTTAAGAAATGGACTCATAACATATCCTCAACATGTGAAGTTAAAAGATTTGGATGAGCATAGAGACAAGTCCAAGGGGAATTTCAAAGTCTATACTCAATAACTATCTAGGGCTTATGAAAATCTGGTTAAGCCTAGGGAGTTCCAAGTAGGGGAATTAGTTTTGTCAGCATCCACTCACCATCTGCTGAGCATGTCAGCATCTAAATTCAAGCCGAACTGGGAAGGCCCCTTTGTGGAGCGAGGGGTAGGCAAGTCAGGTTACTACTAGATCTCCGAGCATGAGAGTGAATGCCTTTAGTCCATTAATTGTAATTGGTTAAAGAAGTACTGTTCCTAGCTCTTGCATGTTTCATTTCTTTTTAAAGTTTGAATAGCCTTTTGTAATATAGAAATGTTTTTTGTAACGATAGTCATGAGCACAATTTTTTAAACAATATACATTACAAAAGAAATGAATACCAGTTATTTTGATCATTACTTGATAATTTGTTCATTATTCATTTACCTGATTTATGAAGTAGGTACACCAGATTAATGTTTTCTCTTTCTTAAAAACAAGAATAGTAAAACTCTCTACTAGATTAGAAGAGGGTCCATGATAAAAGGAACTTTCCTCATTATACTAGGGGGTTACATCCATCCCATAGGAAAAGTATAGTGATCAAAGTCCTTACAAACACAATAGTTTAACTATTTCCACAGACCATTAGGAGATTATCCTCCAAATAAAAAAAGCAAAAAAAAAATCTCTATAGATTTATAACCAGGAGAACAAGTTCTAACATGTGTTCTCAAGAAAGTAAGTTCTACTTTCTAGTTTATATGAAAATGTGGAGAATGGGGTCTACCCCCTCTAAGATTGAGATTTTCAAAAAAAAAAAAAGAGTAAACATTCCCAAGTTAAAGTTTGGAACAAGGACCCCGTATAGCAAGGCAGTTCTAGTATAAAGAAATGGTTATTCTCTTTGTTTAGTTCCATTTTTATGATTAACCTTTATGTATTTGGGAAGGAGAAGGTGGTAACCCTCCTCCTAGTTATTCCCTTAAAATGCATATAAATGAAAGTACCCTACAGTTAGAGGGCAGCTTTAAAATGATAATTGGCTCAGATAACAGGCAAGTACCCCACTGTTAGAGGGGAAGCTTTGAAATGATAACTTACTCAAATCATAGGCAAGTACCCCGGAGACTACGGGGCAGTTCAATTTTGAAGTTCTCATAGAAAATAGAGCAACTCACAGTAAACATATGCCAAAATAACATAGAGATAAATAGAACAGAAATAAATTACAGCAAAATGATTGCTTTTATTAATACATAGCCTTTTACATGTGTCAGAAGAAAAGAAAAATACATGTCAAAATCTACATATAAAAAATATCAGTTAGATAAAACAAAAAAATGGATCCTTCCATGAGCGAATGTTTGCATAGGATGAACCTGCCTCCTCAACAAACTGATCCTCTATCCTGTCCATCCTGGCCTCATCCTCAGTCTCACAATCCTCGAGCTTGGCCAACTTAGCTTGGAGCAACTGGATATGACCCCGAATACATGTAGCCTCAACCTGGTGTTGTTGAATCCTATACTGCCAAGACACGTGAAGTCTCATCATCTTCCTAAAGGGGATGCTCATGAAGCGACGAACTGTAGCGTAGAGCCAGTATAATTGAAAATGACAAACTCTCTAAAGATCATACAGAGCCTGGAAATATAATGAAGTCCTATTGATGGTCAAGTCAGAGGGGGAACTAGATAAGAAATCATAGATGTTACTAGCGAGGGCCTTCCGATTGAAGACCGAGAGACTGTCAATGTTAATCACACTCTGGGATGTGAAAGTCTCAGTATAATACTCAATGATCATCTCTAACACTTCTCGCTCATGGGTCCTAAACTTTGTAGAAAGCTCCTCTCGCCATAAATCCCTCATAATGACCCCAGGAGCCTCTAACTTAATATCGTCATAGCCTATGATTATAAACTCAAGCTCAGAATGCGTAAGGGAAGAATTCTCGTCGGAACAAGCATCACCCTCTGAGTGAGTGGTCTCAAAACTATGCTCCTCCTCATCAGCTGCCTCGGTAGGATCACTCATAGGATCCTGAAAATGATAAACATAGAAATGATAAGTCAGAGAAAGAGAAAGATAGAGAACTAAATGACTTTTCCCAAAAGAAAATTAAGAACTTAAAAGTTTTCCCTAAGGCTCAAGGGGGTAAGTATGATGCCACCGAAGCGAGAAGATCCTACCAGGTGTTGAATTCCAACCTAACAGAGAAAAGGAAAAGATATCACCAATAGGTTTCTTATTGAGAGAGAGAGAGAAGGTCTAGTGAGAGGATCTCGGTCCTGCGCATCCCTCTCGAGAGTGCTTCGGCCATCGTCGGCGATGTGTGAGGTGAAAAATGTAGAGAGATGGAGTCGCCAGGCTATTTTACTCAAAATAGATAAAAGAAGGTGGATCCATCCCGAAGGACAGCATCAAAGACATACTGATACATACGAATCCAAAAATGATTCGAGGAGGGTTCGGAGGCTATGTTACGGAATGGAAAGGTGTTAGGCACCCATTCCTCCCTTGAGGTCTCTCATGGATTTGTTTTTATAGGAGGGTTTAGTATAGAGGACAATAATTTGAAGCTATAGTACATACCCCATGAAAGAATGTTCTTATCTCCTCCTTCCAAAGGGTATTTTGAGTACATGTTCCATGTGTATATATATTGACAAGTACACTTTTATATTTACTTATTTCTAGTTATAAATTCCTTACTTGGTATTTTCTAGGGTTGAATGTCCATAACTTATCAACATAGATATTATTGCATTGTCTTTACTCATGATTCATGGAATTATACTATTATTGTATAGTCATTAAAAGTTATATAAATATATTAAGATAATAATTATGATTGGGATATAGTACTTATTTAGTTGGATTGACAAGTGTAAGGTCTAATCCACCCTGTTCAGCTCCACTCTAAGGAAATGTAAATACATAGTTGATAACCCAAGGTGACTGTACTCAATAGAAAGATGTATTTATACATTGTTTTATATATGATCAGAACATTATGAATCTGAAATTATTCATTTCAGTTTACCGAAATGAGAGGTCACTCCCCCACCCGAAATAGGGGAGAATTTTATATTATATATAAGGGGTTACTCCTCGAACTAGAATGGGGGAGAATTGTCTATTGCATATAGGATATGTAAATCATTAGTAGAAAAGTTGGGTCATTCATTATGAATGCACCGAATAAGTTAATACATTATTATATGGATATGATTTATTGCATTTAATTTTATGCAATAGTGTAGTAGTGATGCATTCACTGAGCAATTTTTGCTCACGTTTCCTATGTTTACATTTTTTAGGTAGCGTGATGGCACTGCCAAATGTAGGAGGTCGGATTGAATTAGAAAGGAATGGGTAAACAATGATATGGTTCAAATGTAAATGATGTAATTAAATCAACTTGTCCTTCAAGCAATTTTGTATAAGTATAAGTAATATTATTATTGTGAAAAGTTTTTAATTTTATTGGATCTTCGTTGATGACTCTAAAATTAAGAATCATGGTTATGGTTTGGTTAATTTAATTATGGTTTTACTCACTTTGTCTTTCAAACTTAATTATAAGTAACTAGGTTGGGGTGTGCCAGATTCAATCCGAGAAATGTCGAAACGAATGCTTGTGAATGATGTTGTTAACATGAAAATGACCTAAAAATTTTAAAAGATACGATGAATCAAAAAGTATTAATGATGACCAATAAAACTTCCCATGATTATAGGATATGGAGGATCATTAAAGTTACTATTGAACTCAATGGAGGATAATTAGGTCCCATTCATAAAGGGTGTTTTTATATTAATTAATTATTTTTTCTAACCACCCCAATTTTATTAAACCCTTATTATTGGGACGACTTCCAAAGTTTCATATTGAATACTTTGTAGCGTGTAAGTATTTCCAAGATGCTTCAAGTATCCTATGGTTAATAAGAGGCATAATTATCCATAGGTGATTTGCTTTGATTTATTGCAGTGGAACCTCAATCTGGAAAAAAAATTATGAATTAGAATCGTTATAGAGCAAGAGAGATGTCAAAAAGGATATAGGTTTTTCGGTCAAGGATATTTAATGGGGGTGTTCTTATTGGTATCTAATAGTCCTTTAATATTTAACTGTATCTTAAGAGGATTTGAATCAGTGTGGTTAGACATAAATATTGGGTGGAAATAAAACCATCCTTAATAAGTGTTACTATTGGAAGATATGGAATAAAAATACAATTTTAGCCTGATTGAGGTAACTTTGAGACTAATTTTAGGTGGGACTCACACATCAAATGTGACGGGTCAAAGTACTTATGCGATACTCATCGAGAGGAGAATAGCGTGGTATACTCATATGTTCAAAGCTTTTAAGGAATAAATGACAAATTTGGAGTCAAAGTAACCCACTTAAACACAAGCTATTTGGTATAGCTAATGTAGAAGTTTTATCCAACGTTAGAAAAATGTGAGAAAGTGTTGAAGTTTATATACCCCAAAGTTGGGAGTAGGCATTGGATGCCTTTGGTTTATCCCAACTGTTTGAAGAGGAAATGTTCTACATTATGAAAGTGTGTACACGTGCCACCGCCACTGTCTGACCCCGTCCATGCTCGTGCCTGCGTCTGGGTCCATGGGTCATGGGTATTTCTTGAGTAAGCATTAAATTTTTGGAAAAAATTTAATTGGGATCTCAGACTTTAATTTTGGATCGAACTCGAATAAGTTTTAATTAATAAATTACACTAATTAAGACGTCGTCATTTTAATTATTTTAATTAATTCGAAAAGTAGTATAATCTGGACCAATGAAAGAGTTATAATTATTCTGAACAGTCACAACTTTCCCAAGAAAACACACCCTTTCAAGGCTATAAATACAATCCCCCTTCTTAGTTTCCCTATAGAATAAAATTCATTACTTCTTCCTAAACTCCGTCCTCCTTAAAAGTCAGAGAGTATATCACCATTGTTAGTTCGTGGAACCATAACATCATAGTGCTTCATATGGTGGTTGAAGGTCATTTTATCGTGGGAGATAGACGCCCATTGCTTTTGTCATAAGCACCATAAGCGGGGGTGAATTCTATCTTAAAGGTAGATTGTGAAACATTCGAATCAATCTTAATCTGCTATGTGATTCCAGAAATCACAAACTATATATTCTACTTTCTTTTCTACTCATGAATATCATACTATTTTAATATATTCGTTCTGCATTTACTGTTTTGACATTTCTTTAGTATATTACTGATTGTTATATATATAAGGAACAACAATCATAAGACGAAATTCTTATCTTTTTTGTAATTAAATTGTGCCTACTGGTTTCTTACTAAATAAATTGTCCACATGTTGGAATGTTATTATAATTAAAACAGTAATTGTTTTAGAATAAACAGTCTTATCAAATTTAAGGTGTATAAATTGTTTCATTATAATACAATTTTTTTCATTTATGCTTGATAATTATATTCTAAAATATTTATAATATTCATATTGCATAAGTTGGTTTTGTTAAATGTTTAACAGAAAAAATGACTACATCATCATCTGAAAATGTGCCTGTTAATGTTCCTCCGAATGAGTTATCTATTAATGTTCTTACTACCGTTTTTACTACTCATATATCACATGGAGAAATACCAGAAAAATTTAATGGTTATGGTTTTAAAAGATGGCAACAAAAACTTATATTTTACATAACCACTATGAATCTTGCAACATTCATTAATAAGGATGTTCATGTGATAAATGATAACGAAACAGATAAGACAACCTTGGTTGCCCCAGAAGCATGGAAACATTTTGATTTTATTTGAAAAAACAAAATCCTTAATGGATTGGACAATACATTATATAATGTGTAGAGCTCCATCAAAACCACTAAGTTGTTATGGGAGTCTTTGGATAAGAAGTATTAAATGGAGGATACCAGCAAGAAGAAATTCATTGTTAGTAGATTCCTAGATTTTAAAATGTAAAATTCAAAAACTGGCATAAGCCAAGTCCAAGAGCTTCAATTAATATTTCATGAAATAAGTTCTGAAAATATGGTTTTAAGTGAAACATTCCAAGTTACAACGGTCATTGAAAAATTACCGCCATTTTGGAAAGATTTTAAAAAATATTTGAAGCATAAATGAAAGGAAATGAGTCTCAAGGAATTAATTGTTCGGTTAAGGATAACCGAATGTCAAAAAAGAAAATCATTAATGTTATGTCGGCAAAAGCCAATGTGATAGAGGATGAACACAAATTCAACAAGAAGAGGAATAAAAACAATGAAGGCACAAGTCAAGGAAGCAGTGCTATAAAGAAGTTCAAGGGAAAGTGCTTTAATTTCAAGAAGTAAGGCCATAGGGCCAAGGACTGTCGCAAACCAAAAAAGTAAGAGAAATTTAAAAGAAAGGCGCATCAAGCTAAAATGACTGAAATTGATAAATTGTCTGACGACCTTGGAGATATATATCTCTCTATAGTTGTCTCCGAAGTGAATTTGGTGGGTAACACCAAAGAATGGTGGGTTGATACAGGAGCTACACGCCATATATGCATGGATAAAAATATGTTCACAGCCTACCAACAAATTAAAAATGGAGACCAACTGTTTATGGAAAACTCCTCAACCTCGAAGGTTGAAGGCTAAGGCAAAGTCATGTTGAAAATGACATCGGGAAAGCATCTCACACTCAATGATGTGTTACATGTCCCGAATATTTGTAAAAATCTTGTTTTTGGATCCGTGTTAAGCAAGAAAGAGTTTAAGCTTGTCTTTGTTGGAGATAAATTTGTTCTCTCCAAAGATGGAATTTATGTAGGGAAGGGTTATATGTGTGGAGGGATGTTCAAAATGAACGTCGTTACATATGTACTAAAAATTGATAATAATGATAATGATAATAATAATAATAATAATAATGTAATAATAATAATAATAATAATAATAATAATAATAATAATAATAATAATAATAATAATAATAATAATAATAATAATAATAATAATAATAATAATAATAATAATAATATGATATCTTCTCCTTATATGCTTGAGTCTATGAAAGTGTGGCATAGTAGACTAGGACATGTTAATTATAATACTTTAAGCAAATTTAATCACTTAGAATTGATTCCTAAATTTAGAATTGGTACAAATCATAAATGTGAAACGTGTGTAGAAGCAAAATTAAAGAGAACACCTTTCCATTCAGTTGAAAGGAGTAGTGAACCCTTAAATTTAATTATCACTGATATATGCGATTTAAAATTTGTTGAAATTAGAGTTGGAAAAAATTACTTTATTACATTTGTGGGTGATTGCACTAGATATCGCTATATTTACCTATTAAGTAGAAAAGATGAAGCAATTGAAGTATTTAAACAATACAAGAATGAAGTTGAGAATCAACTCGGCAAAAAGATTAAGGAATTAAGAAGAGATATAGGTGATAAATATGAATCTTTGTTTAAACAAATATGCTTATAAAATGGCATTATTCACCAAACTACTGCTCCTTACTAACCTCAATCTAACGGTATTATCAAATGCAAAAACTGAACTCTAAAAGAGATGATGAATGATATGTTGATAAGGATTGAGTTACCTTAAAACACGTGGGGGAATAATTGTCTTTCGCTAACTATATTCTCAATAAATTGATTCACAAGAAAACAAACAAGATATCCTATGAAATGTGAAAAGGTCACAAACCTTCTTAAAAATACTTAAAATGTGGGGTGTCTTATAAAGGTATTGGTTCTTGACCCTAAAAGGGTGAAAATAGGTCATAAAATCATTGATTGTATATTCATTGGTTATGCCAAAATAGTAATGCATATCGATTCATTGTGCATAAATATGACATTCCTGACATTCATGTTAATACTATTATAAAATCAAGGAATGCATCATTTTTTGAAGAATGCACAAGAAACAAGTTCTCATGAAAGAACTCTCGAAGCTATAATTAGTGATTCTCAAAATGTCGATAAAGATAATGAGGATGAACCTAGACATAGCAAAAGGGCTAAGACATTAAAATCTTTTTGTCCATATTTTCTAACTTATATGTTAGAAGGTGAACCTCAAACAGTAAAAAAGGCTTTACCCACTCCAGAAGCTTCATATTGGAATGAAGTTATTAATAATGAAATAGAATCCATTATGCAAAATCATACATGGGAACGAGTGGATCTTCCACTGGGAACCAATTCCTTAGGGTGTAAATTGATAAATATATGGCTAGACTTGTTGCTAAAGGGTACAAGAAAATGGAGGGAATAGACTATTTCGACACTTATTCACCAGTTATGAGAATTACATTCATTCGAATATTTATTGCAATTATGTATTTCTACTATTGCAATAAATATTCGAATGAATGTAATTCTCATAACTGGTGAATAAGTGTCGAAATAGTCTATTCCCTCCATTTTCTTGTACCCTTTAGCAACAAGTCTAGCCATATATTTATCATTCGAATATTTATTGCAATAGTAGAAATACATAATTCAAAATAAAATTAAATGGATGTCAAAACTGCTTTCTTAAATGGTGAATTAGATGAAGAAATATATATGGAACAACCGAAAGGTTTTATGGCTCCTGGAAATGAAAGAAAAATGTGCAAAGTTGTCAAATCACTTTATGGTTTCAAACAAGCACCTAAATAACGGCATGAAAAACTTGACAATGCAATGAAGTCAAATGGTTTCAAGATAAATGAATGTGACAAATGTGTTTACGTCAAAATCACTCAAAGGGGACATGTCATTGTACGCCTATATATAGACAATATGCTAATCATTGGTAATAATAATGATATCATTAATGCTACCAAACAAATGTTGACTAGTAGGATTGAAATGAAAGATATGGGCCTAGCAAATGTTATACTAGGAATTAAGATTACTAGAACTTCCAAAGACTCAGTTTGTCTCAATCCCATTATGTTTAGAAAATCGATCAAAAGTATAATAAATATGAACAGACTCCAGTAAGAACAAATCTAGTCCTAACTCTTCACCTTACTACAGACAAAAGTGAAAGTATATCTCAATTAGAATAATCTCGTATAATTAGAAGTTTGATGTATCTATCAAATTGCGCTAGACCGGATATAGCATACTCTATAAGTAAGATAAGTCGATATACAAGTAATCTTAAAAAAGACCATTTGAAGGCCTTAGTAAAAGTTCATAGATATCTTAGATACTCTTCAAAGTATGGACTGCACTACGAAAGATATCCAATTGTACTCAAAAGATATAGTAATGCAAATTGGATATCTGATTCCAAGGATTCAAAATCCACGAGTGGATATGTATTTACTCCCGGAGGTTGAATCGTGTCTTGGAAATCCTCGAACTAAAAAATACATTGCAAGATCCACTATGGAATCTGAATTCCTTGTTTTAGACAAAGCTAGGGAAGAAGAAGAATGGCTTCAAAACCTCCTAGAGGACATTCCAATTTGGCCAAAGCCCTTTCCACCTATCAAAATACATTGTGATAGCCAATCTACGATTGGAAATGCACAAAATAGTAATTATAATGGTAAGTGACGACATATATGTCGTTGACATGAAACTGTTAGACAACTGCTCTCGAATGGATCTATTTCCATTGACTATGTAAAGTCAAAGGAAAATATAGCGAATCCATTAATAAAAGGCACACCTGGAGAGCAAGTGGTAAGTTCATCACGGGGAATAAGACTAAAGCCCGTTAGAACCTAGAAAAGAGTCGCTATGGTAGAAACCCAACCTAAATGATTGGAGATCCAAAAAAATAGGTTCAAAAGGACAACCTAACTATATGTGACTCAGCTAGCACTGAGAAGTTAATCACTTCCTCTGATTCCTAAGATGAGTCAGTGCACAAACTGTCATGTGTATTAGGATAAACTATGTTTTTAATAATTTATGTATCTTAAGTATAATGGTAAAGTAGGGTATTATTAGGATACTTTTTATAGGAATCACCTATGTGAGTGACAAGAGGTCGCTTCTATGAGAATGATGAAAGCTAATTCTCTAACACACTCATGAAACAAGGAGGTGTTTAAGGCTAAAATGGGAACAATAATAAGAACTAATAAGGTTAGAAAGGCATTGTGTGAATTCTACTCTCTCAGTTTACATAAAAAAAGCTTATCAATTTAAGACCTCTCATTCATTGGTTAGTTAGTAAACTAAATAATCTTTCATTAGAAAATATTCAAGGACACAAGTTATCTTTTCAATGCAGTGTCTTTCCTCGGTACTCTCTATATATTTGTCTCTATATTCGTTTGATTCTTTTCACCCAAATTTCATTCATGTGGGAGATTGTTTGAAGAAATTGTATAAATATACAATTTTACATTGATTTAGGTAACTTTGAGACTAATTTTAGGTGGGACCCACACATCAAACTTGACGGGTCAAAGTACCTACGCCATTCTCGTCAAAAGGAGAATAGCATGGTATACTCATTTGTTCAAAACTATTACGGAATGAATGACAAATTTGGACTCAGAGTAACCCACTAAAACACAAGCTACTTAGAATAGCAAATATAGAAGTTTGATCCCACATTGGTAAAATATGAGAAAGTGTTGAAATTAATATACCCCACAGTTAGGATTAGGCATCGGATGCCTTTGGGGTACCTCAACTCTTTGAAGGGAAAAGGGCCTACACAATGCATGGTTTGGCTTTGGGCTAAAATCCCACACTCGTGTGCTCCGTCATCGCCATCGCCGCCATCTGGCCCAAGTCCGGGTCCATGGGTCATGGGCCATTGGTCTTTCTTGAGTAAATATTTAAAATGCTTTCGTTTTAAGTATTTTAGTTAATTAAAAAACATGATTTAATCAGGATCGTTGAAAGGGTTGTGACTATTCTCAATAGTCATAACTTTCCCCAATAAACACATCATTTCAAGGCTATAAATATAAGCCCCGTGCTCAGTTTCCCTGTAGAATAAGATTCCTTACTTCTTCTCAAACGCCATCCTCATTAAAAGTTAGAGAGTGCATCACTATTGTTAACTCGTGGAACCACCACATCGTAGTGCTTCCTGTGGTGGTTGAAGACCGTTTTATCATGGGAGACAGACGCCTATTATTCCTGTCATGACCACCATAAGCGGGGGAAAATTTTTTCTTAAGGAGAGACTGTGAAACATTAGACTTGGTCTTAATCTTCTATGTGATTCCATAAATCACAAACTATAAGTTCTACTTTCTTTTATGTTCTTAAATACCATATTGTTTTAATATATTTGTTCTGCATTTACTATTTTGATATTTATTTAGTTTATTATTGATTATAATTTATATATATATATATATATATATATATATATATATATATATATATATATATATATATATATATATATATATATATATAAACAGTTACATTGGTTTACATAAGCCCTAGGAATTCTTCTGCCCAACTCACAACCAAAATACTAGTTCTAGACATCCAATTAAAATGTTTAGGACACTTCCAAAATTGGCAAACAAAAATTTTGACAATGACAAATTAATCTATGGGTTGTTAATAAATTGGTTTGTAACCTTAAAGAAACATGACCATGAAATAAGTGGGAGTTTCTTCGTTAATTGCCTTAATCGGCATTTAAGCATGATTTCAATAATCTTGGGATCATTACAAGTTTTTTCCTTTAAATTTTTCAATACACAATAAGACCACCTGATTATGCATTCAGGCATGTAAATGTGTGGATTTGTAAAAATTATAGGTACCCACACACATTTATGCACATATTTGGGAGGTATTTCGTAGAAATTATGGAGCATGTGAGATGGATTGTACTTTGTATTAACTAGGTTTTAGCTCGCGTGATGCACAGGTGTTTTATCGCACTTGAGGTAAGGTATATTTGTAATCTACTTAAACAATATCTTTTTTATTGTAATCACACTCGATGATCTCAATTGCTTGAACTAAACATTTTATTGCATCATTGCTAATATGACGGATGATGAGGTGTTTAAACAATGCTTATCAACCAATTAAGTTACATAGTTCTTATAAGTAAGGCACGATACAATTAAGATTGAAATGAGTTTGCTAAGTTGACATTTAAGTCAAAATTAAATTCATGATTAAAAAAAGTGGAATCAGTTGAGTGATAAATAGGCGAAAAAATGTCACATGAGATTAATAAGACAATTATTTGAGTGAAACAGCTTAGATACTCAGAAAACTAGTTTGAATGTTATAAATTATATTAGACTTAATTTATGATATATATGAGAGTGTGCTTTCAGGATCTTAATGGATTAGTTATATAATTAAGTTTCCAACACACACAATATCCAAAAAAAAAATTTCTATCCTAAACATGCATATAGGTGATCAAATAGATAAATTAAAACATCCATTTAACAAAGGCAAATTTGAGGAAAAATCCATTGCGGGCAATACCTTTTATTTTCAGCACTTTAGAGTTTTACAAGACTATCGACTTACACACTACTTGATCCTAGCCACAAGTATAATGCGCAATGTCTTCATAGAACCTCCAAAGAATAATACTCGGTGAGGAGCAGTCCACACGTAGCCTTCCACGCTCGGTATCCACCAATCAGCCTTTGTCTTCAGTAATAATCCCATCGAGAATCACACTGGTCTACCATGAAGAAACTCTATCCACAAGACTTGTGTATGAAAGGATACAACCTATAAGGCTTAAATAGATTCACATAAATATACTTTGGGAATGAATTTTGTGAATCAAAAAGGTTTTATAAACTCAAAAGGTTGAAAATTTTGCAAATATGTGCAGAAACAGTTCTGGAAAAAGTCTCAAAAGATCTGAAAACAAGACAGGTATTTATAAGACGAACACAAATTTTGAGGAGGTGTCTCATTCAGATGAAAATGAGGCTCGTTCGAACGACAATAGAAATTCGTTTGAACGAAATAGGATCTCATTCGAATGAAATAGCTATCTCATTTGAACTAGCTTCAAACGACCTAAAACAACATGACCTCGCTCGATACGCGTTCGACGTAAACTTCAAATGAGACTTCGAATGAAAAAGAAATCTTGTTAGAACGAGAATCCCATCTCGTTTGAACGAGAAGCGCGAACTTTGAAAAAAAAATTGAAGAAAATTGCCTTAATTTTTTAAATAAAAATCCTATTTTTGATAAAAATACAACTTCCTAAAATAAATTTAATGAATAAATTTAAACTCTAAATAGCATTATACCTTCAGAGTGTGGAGATCCTTGAAACTTGGAGATGTTGGATATTCGAATCTTCATGATGGCTCGAGTCGAAGTGTAACGGGACACGTTAAAATCTATGTAAGCGTAAGCTATTGAGAAATGACAGAAAATATGCTCTTACAATATACTTTCATTAACATTTTGAAAAAAAAAATTCAAAGGAAGATTCAAATGGGAAAAACTAAAGCTAAAAGAATTAAGACACATACATATGATGTTTATTCTTTTACTTAAAATAATATTTCCTAAAACTCAACATTTTCATTAGCATATATATGTCATTAAATGCTAAGATTCTTCATAACTCCTAAGAATGAGAAGTTTTTTAAAAAGGGCAACGTAAACACCCAGTCGAAAACTGAATTTCACAACATTGATAGAAATACTTGAAACTGAGTATTTTCCATAAAAACGTATTGTCAACAAAGTAAGCAGAATAGGGAAATGACTATAGGTGATTATAAACCAACAAACTAACAAATGTATATAATGCCTATGATCCAATTATACTATTGGTGGTTCTTGTGGAAAGAATAACCAAAAATATTTGTCGTCAAATGGTAATTTAAATGAAAAAGAAAATACAATTCTATGTTTTATATTTGATAAACTTGCTATACAGATATTAATAAGATACATGTTGACAAATTTATATTTACATATATAACTATACCTTAAAAGTTCCCCAACACTATTTAAATATTGTGAGCAATTTGACAAACATGTGACCTACAAAGTTTGAGAATAGAGTAATTCATTTTGTAAAGCATATGCAATATACATTTAAACAAATTAAATCTACATACGAAAATAAGAGATTGGGATACATTGTATTTTACTATTGATTTTTTTATTAAAAAAGTTCTAATAAATATCAATGCATGAATTGTCAAAAACTCATTATTGTGTGGATGATTTGGAGGATGCATTTCATATCAATACTCTTTCTTGAATGATACCCTACACCTTTTTTCAAGCAATAGAATTTAAGTTACTATTTGAAGTTTCATAAAAATATAAGAATACCGGAAAAAAACTTGGGCTCAATGAGAGATATATACAACATATCTATTAGTCATTATAATTGTGGTCCATGTCTTTACTTTTTGAATCAACACACAACCATATAATGAAAAACTAAAAACTATACTTCCTAAGTTCTAGTGTACCCTCAAAAAAAGGTTCTGGTGTACCGACAACTCTTCTCTCTCTCTCTCTCTCTCTCTCTCTCTCTCTCTCTATATATATATATATATATATATATATATATATATATATATATATATATATATATATATATATATATATATATATATATATATATATATATATATATATATATATATATATATATATATATATAGTAATGCTCTTGTACAGGCCAGTCCGCATTTTAAGAGCGCGTACCGGACTTGTGTCACCTCACGGTGAGCCTAGAAATTATAGGCACACTCTCTCTTTTTTGGGCTCACCGTCAGGTGACACATGTCCGGTCCGCACTCTTAAAATGAGGATTGATCCGCATAAGAGCAGTATTGTATATGTATATATATATATATATATATATATATATATATATATATGTGTGTGTGTGTGTGTGTGTGTGTGTGTGTGTGTATAACTTAAATACAAAAAATCATCAGAAATGTTTCTACTTGAATACATTTACCTTATCAAATTTTGAGGACACTAAGCTTAAACTTAATCTTAACCCACTAAGAGCTACACTAAATGTTGCATTAGAATCTGATACTAAATGAATAAATGGGTTAATACGGTTAACAAATTAATAGCCCATATTATAACTAAAATTGAATATGTCAACAGGAGAATAAACCATGATAACCCGGGAGGAGTTACGAAATATTCTCGGCTTTATCACCTAAGGAGGTCGTCTCAGTAATTGGAGTGCTCGTCCCACCTATTTACCTTAGGATTGGATACGCATGCATCTCTGTGAGAATTTACACGCTAGATACACCTTCTCAACTATGTGGAATTGTAAGAGGGTACTTTAGATTATAAATGGAGGCGTAACCCCTTTGAAGTATGGTGATAAGTTAATTTGCTAAAAACCTTGGATTAGTAATAGAACATGCCAACACAAGCCTAATGAAGATGGAGCTCTGTTTAAATTCACAAATCTCTCGTGTATAACTCAGAAAAGTAGTAATGGAATTTTAGAAGTAGCTCAGCTAGAGGGAGAGAGAGGTAAGCACCCTAGATACACCTTGGTAGGCAGGTAGAAACACGCCAAACACCCTCAAGGATCTCTGTCAAGTATTAAAGGCTTTGTAATGAATAAAAATGGTGAGTAAACTCTCTGGTTTGCAATAACTCTCTCTCTGATGTCTATTCTCTCTAGTAATAACTCGTCAATCCTCAAAAAGAACCAATCCCTTCCTCAAAGGTGGTTGGGGTCCTTAAATAGCCCCCCCACACCACCCCCGAGGCAACTCAGTCATTTAAGACTATGAAAGACATCCCTCACACTTTATGTCACAACATTAAATGCTTGATGCACTAGTCGTCTCTACGTCATAAACATTAAATGCCAAGACATGCCTTTTGCCTAACCATTGTGTGTCAGGGGGATGTTGTTGCAAAGGTGGCTCACCAACTGCCTGACATCCCCAAATACCACGGTAGTTTACTCAAGTGCATGTCAACATTGTTTAGCTGGCTAGTGACATCACCTACAGTAGATGTGACATTAAGTAGAGGGTTGTTTGGTTCATGACTCAATGCCCGATAGAACTCCAAGCTGCTCCGCCTGAGGTTCCACGGTCAGGGTCCTTCGATGTTTTTTACCAGGTGTATCTAAGATGGGGACAAGCCCCAACGGTGCCTCACTTCTCAATCCTCCAAACCAGGTCCCTCTAAAGTTCCCACGGTGAGGTCATTCGATAGAGCAAGAAATCTCTCCCAGACCCTGCCAAGCCTGGTCTCTCGCGAGTACCGTTTGACCTCACACTAAAACTCGTTATCATTCTCGTTACAACATTACAACCATTATAGCTTATAGTCAATATAAACATAAATACAATATGACTAATACAACAAGCTAAAGTATGAGTTGTCACGCCAAGTTTCCTCGCTGAGTTGCCATGCTTGAGCTGCCTCGGTTGCGTAATCTCAAACACTATTTCCAATTAGGGAATTATCCCTAATCTTGGGATTACCTTTAAGCCCCCTCTACATTTACCCCTTCAGGGAGAGATTTGTTGGAACAAGAAATGTCTGCACATAACTTCTCAGTCCGATGAAGCCTCTCTGTGTTAAAAAAAAGATTCTGGGTTCCTCTCTTCGTTAGAACGGCAGGGATATAATCCCCTGGAAAAAAGTAAAATTCTCCCCGATGTATCTGAGCCGAAGTGTTATTGTCATTAGAGCTTGGGCGAAGGGGCATCGCCACTTTTTCCTCATACTGAGCCTCAACCATTCTAGCTTTATTATTTAAAAGTTCTCCCAAGAGGCCTACTAAACTTCTCAGATACTCGTTTGGGCTGGTGAGTAAAATTCACTTAGGATGCTTCGCTGTGCTCGGAAAAGCAGAAATGCTTCCCGATGTAACTGAGTCACCCTTTAAACAAGGTTTTTCCAAATCGTTGGAACATATTGTCCATTGGGCCCTGATGGATAAGTCTGACACCAATTTTGGCGCCAAAACATAAACTTGGTGAAGAAGGCAACCACTTCTATTACCTAGACGTCTTTTCGTATTCGACATAACGCTGTCTTTTCAGCTGTCAAGACCCTTCCTGATGTGCCACATGTTCATTTGAAATGATTAGGGGTCGCCCTTGCACGTGCGCTCGTGGGGAACGTTAACCGTCGAGTTTGAAACCCTGCAAACATTTTTTTTTAAACTCTTCTATATCTTCGTCTTCTTCAACACTCCCCGCTTCTTGTAGAGAGAGAAAGCTTTTGCAACCTCCATTGTTGCCCTCTTCTTTGCTCAACCTCCTCTTTCTCTCATCTTTTGCACCACCACCTGCGGTTGTGCTCCTCTCTTCTTATTCTTAGCCCTGTTCGCCCAGCTGCAACGCTTATTATCACTTTTTCATGGCTTCTTCAAGTATTTCCAGGGTTGCTACCACTAGTCAGCCAGGTTCACCTTCCGCCGCTACTAGCGATGTCACCGCCCTTAGTGGCGCTGCCTTGGTCGCTGTTCATCAAGAGCAACTACGCTTCTATCGTCGGGCACCCATCTTTGAAGAAAAGGATGATAAACTTTCTGAGGCGTGAAATACCTGCCATTTCTCATCTAAGTTCGATCCATTGCTGTTGGGTAATGAAGAAGTGGATTCGTCGAAGTGGGTCTATCTTCCCCCTGAGGGGACTCTGCGCTTTCGTCTAGACCGTGGTGACTTTCCTTATTCCCAGATCAATTTCGATTCACCTGGGGGGTCACCAGCCCATTTTACTGCGTGGCACACACATATACAGAGTTCCCATGCTGCTGCTCTTACGAAGGTTGGGCTGCATCGAGCCTACTGGTTTGGCGAGTTCACTCTCTCGAAGCATAATGCAGCACTCTAAGTGTTAGTCTCACGATGGAACATCACAACCCACACCTTCTTCGCTGCGTGGGGGGAGTTAACTATTACATTGGAGGATGTCTGCGAACTCCTTGGGTTTGAGACCATAGGAGAGTTCACCTATGACGACGAGCCTCTGGATGCCGAAGAGGCTGCTGATTGGGTTGAGCTGGATCAAATCTGCCGCAGTTGCATCGGTCCCTCAAACAAAGCTACATTTTCCCCCTTATCAATTATTTTTTCGAAGCACTGACGTCGAAGGATGCTAGTGATGTAACGGTCCGTGGTAGAGGTACCTCCTTGGAACTACCAGCCTACATACTCGTACTACTTTCACGCTTCTTTCTTACTGGAAAGCCTAACGATCAGCCCAGGAGGGACCTGATAAACATTTTCGTTCGTTTGGCCAGAGGATTCAACCTACCTCTGGCCTCCATTTCCTTGGGGTCCCTCTACACCTGGTTGGATCGAACCCATATTGACATGGAGCGATTACTGGGTCGTTACAACTTGGCAAATTTTGCCAACACCATTATATTGACTGGCTTCCTCTATACATGCTTTCCTTCTATCGCTGCGAAGTCAGTTTCCCTGCCCGTGAGCGGATGTATTAAGCCCCCACGCCTCCTTTGTTTCCACAAGAAACAAAGCCGAAAGGAAATAATGGGGTTTTTTTACCACCTAGGTTCCTTCGTAATGAGGCCATATAGCGAGTCCACTTTTGCCCATAGTTGGGACTTCTTTCCTGCTGCATCCACAATGATCAGATTTAAACGATTGTAGAAGATCCGTCTCAAGAAGTAGTGCTTCTTTTCACCCCGGGGTTCCTCCCTTCTTATACTAAATGGGGATATAGTTCTGAGCCTTACAACCCTGATAGATGCAGAAGGCAATTCGGGTTCGACCAGGGGGTTCCTCGACTTGTGTTCCAGGACAACCATACCAAGGCTACCTTTGCCAAGGCATGAACTTTCTATACTACCGCTGCAGTGCTTAGTGTGATATCCACCATTGATGGGCATGTCACCCTTCCGAGCGCTACTAGGAAGGGAGACGTATCCACCTCCTTTGCCATGAAGTTCCATCTGGAGCTGTTGGCCATGATTCATGAGTATATCCAGTCCCCTCCTTGCTATCCCCCAGTCCTTTCCTTTTCTTCTTCTGAGTTGGGTCTAAAGGGGAACTCCGTGCTTGGGGTTGAGTTTCCCTTAAGTAAAACTGTTAAGGAGTCTCTTGATGAACTACCCCCTCACTGCCCCATGATCCCAACTGCCACCACGAAACCCAAGGCCGCTACGACCCCCAAACCATCTGTCCCCGCTGCCAAAGCCGCCACGGGAGAAGGTCCTTCTGAGCCATCTGCCAAGAGGGCCAGGAAGTCCAAGTCTAAGAAGGCCAAGGTCAAAGGTCAAATGAAGACTCCACTAGAGGCATCCCCAATTGCCTCCGTTCCCCCTTCTATGTCTCCAAAACTAGCTGAAGAGTTGAGGAGGCGGGTAGAGGCCGAAGTTGCCCGAATAAATACTGAGTTCGAATGGCACGCAGTTGTCATTCCTCCTTCGGGTGCATTCCCCAAAATAGTGGTGGATCCTAGTGAGCCCCTTGCAAAGAGAAGAAGAAGATCTAAATTTCCTGAAAGTGGTGGTGCTACGGGATCAAAAAGGAAGATGTTGGGTACTAAGCCCCAAAAGAAACATACATCTGAGCGACCTTCATCACCGGCTCCTTCTGCCCCTGCTTATTCGCCGTCCTCGCCAGTGGTTATATCCTCTCGTTCTCTCTCCGTATCTGAGGTATATGTGAATTCTTTATTTTCTCGTTCTTCTTTTCTTGACACAACGTCCTGATTGCCTAATATCTTTAGTACAGGGAGTTGAAGTGAGGGTCAGTCCCCCCAACCCTCCAATGAGGCATTTCGTGGGGGGACGTTGTGGTGCTCCTCCAGCCACTGCCTCCCTTCCCCGTTCTCCCTTAATAAGCCTCACATATTCATGTTGTTCCTCCTCCCACCAGGCCATAAATGCCGTCGTGGGTGCTGTTGAGTTGTCTGGCCAGCCCGAGGCACCTGTTCCAGCCTCTTCTGAGCTACCTTTAGAACGGGAGGTCTCTCTGCCCCTAGTTGTGGTCGAAGAGGGTGTGCCACAGGTAAGTGTATTTTCAAGCCTTGCAACTTTTATTTGTCCCATTTATTCCTTAATTGTAACATGTTGGGCTATTTTAGGTGGATGTGGCGTCGCTAATAGGCAACATTCTCCTTCCTCCTGTACTGTCAAGACCCCTTGCTGCAGTTCCTCTCTTTAGTGCCATAATGGGGGTAATCTAAGTGCATTTATGTCTCTTATCCCCTTTGCGATTATTCCATTCATCTAACATTTTTATTTACATTTATAGATCTCTCCAAGTCTTTCCCCACCTTTTGCGCTAAGCGACCTTATCCCCTCTCAGGCCCAGGTTGGAGCAGCTGCTCTCATTGAGGCATCTCTCGAAGGTCTAAAATCTCCTTCGAATGATGCGCTCGTTTTGGCCATGGTACCCTATACTGGCGAGGGAGTTGTTCCCTCCTTCGAGGCTTCTACACCCAAGGGCTCCGTTGAGGCTGCCGACGTAATGAGTCCGCCTGCCACAGTTTCTGGTGTTATGTCCCCCGTGTTGATTACCCCTCTCGCTCCTGCTGCGGCTGAGGTGCTTCTCTAATTTCTCTATATTTATTAATTTCGCAGAATTCACCTATTGGTGACTTAACAACGAAAACACTTGTTAGGATTTTTAATAAACTCCGCCTATAACGGTGACTTAACAACGCAAACACTTGTTAAGATTTTTTAACAAACTCCACCTATAACGGTGACTTAACAACGGAAACACTTGTTAAGATTTTTTAACAAACTCCACTTATAACGGTGATTTAACAACGAAAACACTTGTTAAGATTTTTTTAACAAACTCCACCTATAACGGTGACTTAACAATGCAAACACTTGTTAAGATTTTTAATAAACTCCACCTATAATGGTGAGTTAACAACGTAAACACTTGTTAAGATTTTTAATAAACTCCACCTATAACGGTGACTTAACAACGAAAACACTTGTTAAGATTTTTTAACAAACTCCACCTATAACGGTGACTTAATAATGGAAACACTTGTTAAGACTTTTTAACAAACCCCACCTATAACGGTGACTTAACAACGCAAACACTTGTTAAGATTTTTAATAAAATCCACCTATAATGGTGACTTAACAACGCAAACACTTGTTAAAATTTTTAATAAACTCCACCTATAACGGTGACTTAATAACGAAAACACTTGTTAAGATTTTTTAACAAACTTGAACTATAACAGTGACTTAACAACGCAAGCACTTGTTAAGATTTTTCTACAAACTCATTATTTCGCCTTTCTGTTTTCAGGTTGCTCGGGAGGATTCTCCACTAGTTCCTTCGCCTATTGCCTCGCCACATCGTGAACCTATCTCCTTCGAAGAATCGAGTCATAATGATCAAGGTTCCACGATAGGTGCTGCCGCGGATAGTGAATCTGGATGCGAGCTTCCTCTGCCCGACTTGGCTCCTCCCGCCTTCTTCCTGATGGTACTCCAACGTTCTCCCCAAATGCCTGCCAACCATCGTTTGTCCATTGAGCTACTTTTGAGCCATTATCTTGAGACCTTTACGGTGGACTGCCTTCGTTAAAACATCGTAGTTATGAGTCATAGGCTCCAAGGCATGGCCACCGTTATTGCTGAAATCGCCACCACTCCAACTGCTAACGTGACCCGACCCTTCCTCAACCAATTCCTAGGTTATCTGAGGGAGTTGGGTAGTGACGGGTTACGTTTTGACTGGCTCATCGCACACTTGAAGACTTTGAAGAGCCTGCAGTTGGACAGCCAAAGGGAGCACTTACAAAAACATCAGGAGGATCAGAGGGCCGAGGAAGCCAAGATGGCCGAGCTAGTACCTCTCCTCGGAGCCATTGACAAGGAGGTGGGTGACCTCGAAGAAGCTCTTCGTTTGGCAAAGCTAAAGCGAGAAAAACTTCTTATCGAACGTACGCAAGCATAGACCAGGTTGGAAGTTTCTGTTAATGCCCAAAGGTCTTGCTTAGAAGCTTCTTCGGTCCTTCCTGGAGATTTTTTCTCCTCCCAAGATTTGTGGTTTCTCCGGGGTCAATGAGTTTTTCGTACATGTATTTTTTTTTTCTTCTCGTGTAATTCTTGGGCGATATCTCCCAATTTTGTAATGCCCCAAGCATATGAATGGAAAAGAGATACTTATTCACATGTTATTTCTTTGTGTTACAGTTGTTTACATAGATCGTGACATGAAATACTGTAGTTCTTTCATCTCTTCTTGAATTAAAATAAGCATGAAACAAAAATGAACTCATATATTCATAACAGTTAAATACATCGGTGGCCCTAAACGTAATTTCTTACACGTGATAGATCTTCAACCATTTGTTGTTAATCTTAAATGGCCTGTCCTCTTCTATCTTAGAAATTAAGCAATAACCCGAGTCATGAGCCTCCTTTAGGATGAAAGGTCCCTCCCAATTCGCTACAAACTTAGGTAGAGGAAGCCCCCTAATATGTTTAACTGTTTCCTTTAATACGAGATCTCCCTCCATGAATTTCCTTGGTCTCACCATGTTATCATATACCCTGGAGAGATGCCTCGTATACATTTGAAAGTGTTGCATCGCATTATCCTTGTGCTCGTCCAATGCTTCCAACTGTACGTGTATATTCTGAGGGAGCATGCTGCTTTGCAAAGCATATCGAGCAGAGGGAACTTCTAACTCTACCGGGAGAATTGCCTCAACCCCGTAAATAAGAGAGAACGGCATATACCCTGTGGGCTTCCTCTTAGTCGTCCGATAGGCCCATAAAACGGCTGGTATTTTGTCATCCCACGATCTTGGGAAATCCTCCATCGTTTTAGCCAAGATATTGACCAAAGTCTTGTTAGTCGCTTCTTCTTGACCGTTCCCCTTGGGGTATACCACCATCGAAGTGTGGTGAATAATGGAGTATTTATCTGTGAGCATCGTTACCTCTGAATTGACGAAAGGGGTTCCGTTGTTCGAAACGATGACCTTTGGGATCCCAAAACGGTAAATAATATATTCTCTGATGAAATTGCTCACTACTCATGCTGTTGCTCTTCTCAATGGTATCGCTTCGGCCCACTTTGAGAAACACTCTGTTGCTACCAAGATCCATATCTTCCCCCTCGAAGAAGGGTTTACTGCCCCTACTAGGTCGAGCGCCCAAGTGTGAAAAGGATAAGGCGTTTCTAGGGAGTGTAAGTCCACTGACGGGGCATGGATCATGTTTCCATGAAGTTGGCAAGCCTTGCACCCTTGAACAAACCCTGCAAAATCTTTCTCCATCGTTGGCCAATAGTATCCCAAAGTCATCAATTAGTCATATTACTTGGCCCCTCCTATATGAGCTAGATCGTGCGCCTATTTGAGAACCTCAGCCACTTCTTCCTTCATAATGCAACGCAGTGGCCTGTTGAAGTATCCCCTTCGATAGAGCTGCCCCTCCTGGATATAGAACCTTGGGGCCCTTCGCTTTAGTCCCATCGCATTAATTTTTTCTGCTAGGACAACTCCATTTTGAATGAAGTCGATATAGGGTTGCCTCTAGTCCATTTGAGTTTCAATAAAATGACATTCAGTTGCTTCAAAAAACAGTTGACACTTATCGCACCTCCGGTGTAACTCCGTCACGTCCTGTTTCATTCAAGGCCTGAAATGTCCCTCTCTTCGAATTCTCCTATAAAGAGGTACCTCAGTTGTTTCGCAGTGCTCCTCATGTGTTTTCTTCAACCTTCGCTCTGCTTCTTCTGGGCCAATACATCTTGATAACCATCCCCCTACATTTATGAAGTATAGATTTTCCTAATTTGTAAAATATTGGGCCACCTCTCTTATCCCCATTGCCCCCTGGACAGATTCTAGTTGCCTCCTAATCTCTCCCCTCCAGTCAGCGTCCTTCTCCATCGGTAGAATTGATTGTGCCATCGAAGGATCTGTTCTCCGTTGGATCGTGACGATAGCTGTATCGTTCTTTATGACCATTTTCTGGGCAATAGTTGCATACGCATCTGGATGGAAGTTCATCATTCTGGGATATCTCTTGATCTTAGTTCGATGGAAAGTCAGCGTCGTTCTCCATGGGTAGAATTGATTGTACCATCGAAGGAGCTGTTCTCCGTTGGATCGTGACGATAATTGTATCGTTCTTTATGACCATTTTCTAGGCAATAGTTGCATACGCATCTGGATGGTGGTTCATCGTTCTGGGATGTCTCTTGATTTTAGTTCGATGGAACTGGTTGAGGAGCCTCTGAATGATCGTTCTGTATGGTGCCAAGTTCATATGCTTCAACGCATATTCTCCGTTTACTTGTTGAATCACTAATTTCGAATCACCCATAAGGCAGAGTGAATGAATTCCCCTTCGAAGAGCCTCCAGCAACCCCATTACTAACGCCTCGTACTCTGCTTCATTATTGGAACAAGGGAAATCTAACTTGTAGGAAAGGCAAATCTCTTTTATTCCTTTTGAAAGAATAACCCCTTCCCCTCCTTTTTTTCTGTCGAATAACCATCGAACTGCATCGTCCACTCCTCCTCAGTTACATCCAGATAATTGGATTGTAGGTCATCTCCTGGAATGTCCTCTTTAGGTGGTTCAAACGTTCCTGATGGAAAAATTGCAAATAGATCGGCATACGCCTGGCTCTTAATAGCGCGAGGAACCACACACTTTAAGTCGTATTCCGAGAGGATGAGGAACCACCTAGCTTCCCTTCCAATCAGTATAGTTCTTACCAACAAATACTTAATAGGATCCCATTTAGTTACAATATGAATTATAAAAGACAGCATATAAGGCCTAAGCTTTTGTGCTACAAAGACTAAGGCTAAACAATGAAATTCTGTTACTAAAGCCGTTTATTAAAAATAAACTATTTAAGTAACTCCGATCTGTTTTTTTTAGAAACTCTTTTCTTGAAAAACCAAAACTATTTGAACACAAGATGTGTTTAACAAAACAGTATGTACGAGATCTATTCAAGATTTTACTAACAAATTTATAAAATAGTTTTAAACAAACTTTAAAACCCAGCACAACTAAGAATGAGATGAGAAGATGTAGGAAGATTAAGTACAAGATTTTTACGTGGTAAAACCTCACCAATTGAGGAAACATCCACGACTCCCACTACGAAGTAAAAATAAAATCCACTATAAACAAATTTAATAGTTACAAACTATATAACAAACATGCATACAACTCATACCTATATAAGTTTAGGAATGTACCCTCTGGTGTCCTTATAACTTCTCTGCAGTTCTGATTGTTGATGTTTTCCTCTCAGTTTGTTAACTCCAATTTGTTCAAGCTCTTTACGTCGACTCTTTTTCTCAAGATCTTATTACCAACACTTTTCATGTTGTAGTGTGAAAGTGTTTGTGGAGGTGCTTTCTAACACATGCATGCACACACACACACACTTATCATGTACAAACAGTCCTAGCAAATTACATATAAGTCTATATGCTGTGAGTTTTCTTTTTCTCTCTTCTCACAAAACTTAACCTTTTTTACCTTTAAAACAATCCCAGAATCCACGGATACCTTGCTTAGAAGACAGTCAAGGTCTTAATCAATCTCAGAGTTTTGAAAAGTTTTTCGAGATTGAAAACCTCCAAGTGTGATTCCAAACTAGGTTTAAGGTCTTGTTTCAAGAGAACTAGAAACAGAAAACTTTTTTGTTGATTTCAAAGTTAAAAACATTTACAGAAAACGAATCAACAAAATATTTCTCAAGATGAGAAACAAAACATGCAAACTAAATGTAATATATCATGAAAAACTCAGATCTAAAAATTTCTATATACAAGAACAACAGATCTAAGAAAATGATTAAGTTGGAAACAAAATCCAAAGAAGAAGAGGTTACAGCAACAAACCAACTCTCAAATCATCTCTCAAAAACACTCAAACACTCAAGGTTGTGTTTGGTAAAGTATAGAGATTTGAAGGTTTGTATTTGGTTTGAACTGTGTAGACGATTTAGGGTTAGGTTTAGGGTTTCTAAATCTATATCTCTCTTCTGGTTTCTCTCTCTCTTCTCTCTACTCTCTCTTTATTTTCTCTCAAATGACGAAATAGCAAAAGTCTCAGAAAGCTGAGTAAAGGGCTCCTTTTATAGGAGGCTGAGAAGGTTCGAGATCGAGGGCCAAAATCAAGGGTCCAGATAGAGTCAATATGGATTGACTAAGATCCAAGGGCATACGATAAGCGGTGGTTAAAACGATTATGATTGGTTCAAAAGGTAGTCACAGGGATTATGATAGAAGACATGCAGATCGTTGATCACAAATGATCCAAGGGTTGAAAGAAGGCGTATTTTTACTCTCTTAAAAGAAACACACTTCTCACTAATCAGAGGGCGACAAATGTTGGTCAATAACATGAGATAAAACGCGCGTCTAAAGTAATTACAAAGTAAACCCTGAAGTCTCTACCTCTTTTGGTTTCTACCCAAACCAACTTTAGAGAGTTAAACCAAAATTTCTAAAATAGCATATTTACCCCATAACCTTTTAAAACCAAGTTTTATTAATAAAACCTTATTTTAAAATGTTTTTTAAAAAATCCCAAAAAATATTTAAAAATCAAATTTAGGGATTTAAACACACTCAACATATGTACACACACTAATATGCAACATGACATGTAAATGATTCATTCTACTGTGTGTGAGTGTTGGTAATTAGGTCTAGATCCCTTCAATCAAAGAAGAAATAGAAATGCAAGCTCTGGGGTTCTTTGGTTTCTAGGTTAGATAAAATTTTGTCACAATTTCCAAACTAGATGAACACTTATACAATATAGACTCAAGTGAGTCAAGAGTATAAGGGCTTCAAACAATGCTTTTCTAAGCTGCTATATCTAGTCTCTGGACCATGTATGATTCTACTGAGGTAGTAGACTGGTCATTCTTGGCCATTAATTTCCTATGCCAGTAAACCTCCGACGGACCTCGTGGTAGATATGAGATATAACTGCAACGGTGTTCCTGCTTGTGGGGGAACCATAGTCTATGGTGAAACCAGCAGCTTCTTCAACCCAGCAAAAGATTCCTGGTGAACCTCTTCCCACCTGAACTTCGTGCTCTTTCGCAACAGCTGCATCAGCAAGTGTGTTACTTCGGCCAACCCAGGCACAAATCTCCTAAGGTAGGAGACTTTACCGAGGAATCTCTTCAACTCCCTCACCGTTATAGGACTTGGCATTTCCAAGATCGCTCGCTGTTTGTCCTGGTCCATTTTCACCCCTTGTCAATCAACCACAAAGCCCAAGAATTTCCCACTCGTCACTCCGAAAACACACTTCAACGGGTTCATCCTCAACTTATACCTTCCATAACGAGAAAACACCTTCCTTAAATCGCTCAGGTGGGACCCCTCCTCCTTTGATTTGATGACCAAGTCATCCACATAGAATTCTACAAATTTGTGGAAGAAGTCATGAAAAATGTCCATCATCGTTCTCTGGTAAGTCGCCCCAGCATTCTTGAGGCCTAACGGCATCCCCTGTACATGAAATTGCCCAACGGGGTTCTGAATGTCATTTTCTCTGCATCCGAGGGGTTCATTTTGATCTGATTATACCCCACATACCCATCCATGAAGCTATACATCTCATGACCAGACGTTGCGTCTATCAGGCTATCGATGGAAGGTAAAGGGAACTCATCTTTAGGGAAAGCTCTATTCAAATCTCTGAAGTCCACACAAATCCTTATATGGTTTTTGTCCTTCTTTACCACTGGGATAATACTGGATAGCCAGAGTGGGTGCTGTATCAGGCGCTGGAACTCTTATTTAATCTTCAGATCCAGCTCAGTCTTTTATGTTCTTATTGCCTGTTTCACTGGAATGGCTGAAGGCATTACGTTCAATCGGTGGAAGCTTACTTCCTCATCCAGCCCTTCCATTTCCATGTATTTTCACGCGAAGACATCAATAAACTCCCGAATCAATTCGACCAAGGCCTCCCATTTTTTATTGCTGAGATCCTTCGAGATGAAGATAGGGGTCGGATCTTCTCCTTCTTTTGCCAGGTTAATTGCTCCAACTCTTATGCCTGGGGCTTTAGCTGATTTGTCATATAATTTGGTTCCTCAGCGACTTCTTCCACGAATTCATGTATGCTAGAAATGTCTATCACCATGAACTGTCCCCGTTGGTCTACCAAAAAAATTCGTATATCGGGTCGACCTCGTCCTTAGTTTCTTCGTCCGCCGGATCACACCGTTACAATCGATACACCACCTTTCCTTCTTCGGTGACAACTTTCTTGCATTGCCTTCTGGTAGTGGTGATCACCTTCCTCTTCTTCTCTCTAGAAGCTTCAGCCACTTTTTCTCCTGAGAACCGACTCAGCACACTCTGTCGCTGGACCTCATGCTTTATCGGGTCCACTCTGGGCCTCATTCTGTCTTTAAGCTGCTTCAAGATGCCTTGGGGCCGAGGGGCCACCTGATGAGCTTCTTCGACCACCTCCTTTGTACCGGTTGTAACCGCCCTCTTCTGCTCGCCCAAGGGCCCCATCCTTTCTCTGATCGAGGGAACCCATGCTCCCTTTATTCTTCTTGTTAAGATCCGAACATCTTCTTCTAGCTCTATATAAAATGTTGCGTCCACTAAATGAGCTTCTTCAACAATGAAGGGCCTCTTTGTGGCCCCTATCGTCACCTCTGTGCCCTTGACATTCGCTTTAGCACATTGGTGATATGTAGAAGGAACTAGGCCTTGGTTGTGCATCCACACCCTTCCTATTAGTACTTGATAGGAAGTTGCACTCTCTATTACGTGGAACTTGATATGGGAACTCAGATTTCCCATTATAATCCCAACATTAACGTAGCTAATGGACTTGGAAGATTGATTATCGTACCTCGAAATCAACAAGGGCATGGGGACCAGCCTTCTTCTAGAATATTGGCTGCGTGGAAGGAGTTGATTGGCATGATATTGATGGAAGCTCCCCCATCCATAAGAGTCCTTGCAAAGCTAACTCCGTTGATCCTGGCGGTCACATACAATGGCCTATTGTGAGGGAACTTTACAGCCCTATCTGTATCGTTGAAGGTTACTTCTGACAGAAACCTTCTTACCAACCTGGCCATGGGTCCCTTCCATCTCAGCGAAGGGACCGCTTTCTTTTTTAAAATATCAAGTATCTCCATCCTACTCTCCTTTGGAATCCCCACTTGTTCGAAGAACCAAGTGAACTTTAGGGATTTTGAAACTGCCCCATATTCTAAGGTCGTATCTACCTCTTCGCTTTCGGCATCATATACATCCTCCACATCCTTAGCGCTTGCTTCATCTTAAGCTAATACTACGTTGGCCATTCCCTTGGTGCAAATCTCCAAAGCTTCCTCGTACTCCTCTCCTTCCCCTCTCTTCGCTTCTGTATCATAGGCCATCATGAGATTTGCCCCATGCGCTAGTAGCGGGTTGTTGTTAACTTTTTGTGGGGGGATCTGCAACGTTCCTGCCTTCATGTACTTATCGATGATTCTTCTTAGTGTGAAACATCTCTCCATTGGATGTTGGATCTTCCGATGAATCTGACAATATTTAGGATTTGCCTTCATTGCAGCATCGGGTTCTTCCAACGGAATGCCTTTTGGTTCATAAATTGTTCCCCCTTGGACTATCGCGTTATAACAACTCACAGCCTCTTCTATCATGCAAGGCAACGGTGGTGGGTCTTCTCTGTCTCTTCCAAACTTCCTCTTGATGTCCCTCTTTGGTGCCTTGCCCTATCTTCCCCCTCAGTGTACCCTACCCGTGGGGGCTGAGACCTCCTTCCCGCAAATTGCATCGGCTGCCTGAACATCATGGGTGCCACCACCATATTGCGTCGCACCACTAAAGATATGTTTCTCGCCGCTTTCAAGAACGACATAAAAGTCCCCTCGCGTGTCTCGTTGATAAGATGACAGATGTATTCAGGAAGCAGTCCCTCAGCACAAATCTATAATAACTTGGACTCTTTGGCCTCCGCCCTTACATCGAGGGACCTTTACCTGAACCTTCGAACATAGGCCACCACCTCCTCCCCAGGTCTTTGATTCTCCCTACCAAGTTGGGTTAAGGTGAACTCATCTTCTGCCAGAAATAACTTTTGGACAAACAATACATGCATCTCCTCCCACGTAAAAACGCTGTTGGGGGTCAAATGGGAGTACCAGGTGTATGCCTTATCGGATAGGGATTTGGAAAACTCCCTCAATCTAAGATTATTATCATTGCAATGCGCTCCCAAGTGTTCAATAAAACTCTTAATGTGCTCCTTCGGGTTCCCACCTTTCCCTGCATATTTTTCAAAGATAGGGGGAATATAGTCCTTCGGGTAAGGCTCATCGTTGTATTTCTGAGGATAAGGTGTTCGAAAGTCGTCATAAATCGAAGACACCTCGCCAGCGAATTGCGAGGAAGCTTGGATGAACTTTAACATCTCCTTTTGCATCTTTTTTTCTCATTTCCTCCATGGGCGATGCCACCGGGGCAACTATCAGCGGGGCCACGGGCTGAGTGCCCGTTACGACTGAAACGAACGTTACCAGTGGTGCCGTTGAAACTCCTGAAATTCCCACTGCTGGATTCATAACAAAGGGTACACTTACTGGGATCGTTCCAGCAATATCTTCACCTGGTGGGGCCGTTGGAGCTACCCCTGGTGTTACGAAAGCATTAGCCTCCAACCCTCCCAGCATAGTTGAAGCTACTGAGGTTTGCAAAAACTCATAAAATTTGCTCATGAGTAGCACCATATGGGCGGGTCCCAACCCCGCTCTCGTAGAAGGTTGTGTCGCCCCTGAATCGCCTATCGTCGTCGGAACCGGAGGTACCCCTACTCGAGGATCCCCATCCCTTAGGGTCTCTTGCTCCCTCGCAGCTTGCTCTTCATTATGTTGAATATCATCAAAGTTGAGTCTTCGAGTAGCGTTATCTTGCGCCATACTCCTTACTTAGGAGAATGCCTCCCCAGCAGAGTCGCCAAATGTAAGAGGGTACTTTAGATTATAAATGGAGGCATAACCCCTTTGAAGTATGGTGATAAGTTAATTTTCTAAAAACATTGGATTAGTAATAGAACATGCCAACACAAGCCTAATGAAGATGGAGCACGATTTAAATTCACAAATCTCTCGTGTATAACTCAGAAAAGTAGTAATGGAATTTTAGAAGTAGCTCAGCTAGAGGGAGAGAGAGGTAAGCACCCTAGATACACCTTGGTAGGCAGGTAGAAACACGCCAAATACCCTCAAGGATCTCTATCAAGTATTAAAGGATTTGTAATGTATAACAATGGTGAGTAAACTCTCTAGTTTGTAATAACTCTCTCTCTGATGTCTATTCTCTCTAGTAATAACTCGTCAATCCTCAAAAAGGATCGATCCCTTCTTCAAAGGTGGTTGGGGTCCTTAAATAGCCCCACCACACCACCCCCGAGGCAACTCAGTCATTTAAGACTATGAAAGACATCCCTCACACTTTACAACATCAAATGGTTGATGCACTAGTCGTCTCTACGTCATAAAAATTAAATGCCAAGACATGCATTTTGCCTAACCACTGTGTGTCAGGGGACTGTTGTTGAAAAGGTGGCTCACCAACTGCCTAACAGCCCCAAATACCACGGTGGTTTACTCAAGTGCATGTCTAACATTGTTTAGTTGGCTAGTGACATCACCTAAAGTATATGTGACATTAAGTAGAGGGTTGTTTGGTTCATAACTCAACGCCCGATGGAACTCCAAGATGCTCCGCATGAGGTTCCACGGTCAGGGTCCTTCGGTGTTTTTTACAAGGTGTATCTAAGATAGGGACAAGCCCCAACGGTGCCTCACTTCTCAATACTCCAAACCAGGTCCCTCTAAAGTTCCCACGGTGAGGTCATTCGATAGTGCATTAAAGCTTTCCCAGGCCCTGCCAAGCCTGGTCTCTCGCGAGTACCGTTTGACCTCACACTAAAACTCGTTATCATTCTCATTACAACATTACAACCGTTATAGCTTACAGTCAATATAAACAGAAATACAATATGACTAATACAACAAGCTAAAGTATGAGTTTCCATGCCATGTTTCCACACTGAGTTGCCATGCTTAAGCTGCCTCGGTTGCGTACTCTCAAACACTATTTCCAATTAGGGAATTATCCCTAATCTCGGGATTACCTTTAAGCCCCCTCTACAACTCTTCTCTCTCTCTCTTAAAAAAGGTTCTAGTGTACCGACAACTCCTCTCTCTCTCTCTCTCTCTCTCTATCTATCTAACTATCTATCTATATATATATATATATATATATGTATGTATGTATGTATATATATGTATGTATGTATGTATGTATATATATATACAGTAATGCTCTTATACAGACCAGTCCACATTTTAAGAGTGCGTACCGGACTTGTGTCACCTCGCGGTGAGCCTAAAAATTATTGGCTAAATTATAAGCACACTCTCTCTCTTTTTTGGGCTCATCGTCAGGTGACACATGTCCGGTCCTCACTCTTAAAATGCGGACTGATCCGCATAAGAGCAGTACTGTATATATATATATGGGGGGGGTATAACTTAAATAGAAAAATCATCAAATATGTTTCTACTTGAATACATTTATCTTATCAAATTTTGAGGACACTAAGCTTAAACCTAATCTTAACCCACTAAGAGCTACATTAAATGTTGCATTAGAATCTGATAATATATTAATAAATGGGTTAATACGGTTAACAAATTAATAGCCCATATTATAACCAAAATTGAATAGTTAATACCGTTATACCTGTGTAATGTCAACAGGAGAATAAACCATGATAACCCGGGAGGAGTTACGAAATATTCTCGGCTTTATCACCTAAGGAGGTCATCTCAGTAATTGGAGTGCTCGGACCACCTGTTTACCTTAGGATTGGATACGCATGCATCTCTGTGAGAATTTACACGCTAGATATACCTTCTCAACCATGTGGAATGATAGCCGCCAACAATGGTTACCTCATAATTATCTAGACATCTCCTTATCAAAGCAGTTCCGCACCTTAAGGCATGCGAATATACATTATAATAAACATGTGTAAAGATGTAACAACCCGAATTATAAGGCCACTCCATCTCTTTGTAATAAATAGGGGAGAGGAGCGTGAATGAAACTAATTTTTTATACCTTCTCAAACCTGGAGTTGTATCAAGAAAACCCTAAACTGTAACCACGCAAGCAAACGTAATAATACCACCGTGGATATAGGTTTCCTATTCAAGGACTGAACCACATAAAAATCCTTGTGTTCTCAGTGTCTCTCATCCCCATTCTTCATCATAATATTTCTTGATCAATTATTTCTCTTATTATTTGTTGTCTCCAATTCTGGACGTTAACAAATTGGCACCGTCTGTGAGAAGTTTATCACAAGCCATTGCAGTTCCTACCTAAAACTACTTATTCAGACCATCTACAAAGATAGTTGGAATGGAAGATCACCCTAAAAGCAGTCGCATGGAGGAGGTGCAAACGCCACCTACCCCTACCGGAGCCGGTAGCCTGCATAGAATACTAGTAAGTATCGTAAAGAGGCAGGAGGCGATGTAGGAAACTGTCAAGCAATTGACACACACCCTCCAGACCAGGCCACAAGTGCTCGTCTCGGGGATTATGGCTCTCAGACTAGATATGACTAGGAGTGAGGACAGGCGACTCCCCACAATGCCTCATAAGGAAAGGCAATATGAATATCGGCTCGCGGTCGGACCAGACGTATCATTCCGGGGCCACCTCCTCCATCCAATCACCCAGTCACTTTAACGATCTGTAATATTCATAAGAATGCCCTATCACATTTGAGGGGTTGAGCAGAGGATCAGCATTTGACCGATTGGGACCACGTTGTAACCACCAAAAAATAAGGGTAGCGTCATACGATCAGTCCCAAAGAAGCATGTCAGGAAGGTCCGCTACCAGGATCTCCCGTTGTTTCGCCCGAGCGTCGATCGAAGCCGAGAATACCTCCCAGGAGGAGACTTCAGATGAAAGTCGTGGATGATAAGACGGACCAGCCGATAATAAGCCATTGAACGGCTCCATCCAGCGCTTGGAGGACCTCCCCGGTGAAATGGCCAAATCAAGGAATCCCCTTCAGCGTGACTTCACGAAAGGGTCGCCTTTTGTGCCCTCTGTCGTAGCATATCCTACTCCGGAAAAATTCAAACTACTGGTCATCACTCCAAAGTATGACGGGAATATGAATCCCATCCTATATATTGAACAGTATCAATCCACCGCGAATATCTACTCCATCCCGAATGAAATGAGATGCCAAAAATTCTCCAGTACCATAACCGTCTCAGCTCAAATATAGTATAACAGCCTTCCCATGGGGGCAAATTAATAATTTTTAGCAGCTGGCCAATTTTTTCATCTGTAATTTCTGCTTCAGTGCCAAGCCAGGAAAGTAGGTTTCCCACTTGCTCGGCGTCAGGCAGAGAGCGAATGAAAGAACTCGTGATTACATCAATCAACTCAACAATGAAAAATTGGAGATAGTGGACTACAACGAGCCCATTACCATCACAACCCTAATGAGCGGGTTGAGACCAAGCAATCTATTTTGAGCATTAGCCAAGGAACCTCCTAAGACCATGACCGAGCTATTAGCAAAGGCAGGAAAGATCATGAACGCTGAAGAGGAAATGGCGACTAAAAATTCCAATGGTTCAAAATCCACCGGTGGTAAAACAACAGAAAGTAGGAGTAAAAAGATAAGAAAGGCGATAAGCCAAAGAAGTATGACGAGTACACGCCCCTCATGGTTAGAGTCCACCATATCCTATAGGAAATCCAGGAAAGTAAAGATCTTAGGAGGCCGGGAAAGATGAAGTTGCCGACAAACAAGAGAGGTAAAAGCAAATACTGTGAATTTCACAAGGACCACGGCCATAATACAGATCACTGTATAGCACTAAAGACAAAATTGAAGGGTTGATAAGGAGGGGCAAATGATCAAAGTACGTTGATAACGATGGTCGGCCAATTTGAGAAGAAGGCAAAGGTAGGAGACGCTCAGAGTCACCTTGTTAAAGGGGGATCAATAAGAAAAGGGCGAGGAAAGATGACTCAGATGACGATACAAACCTCCCTAAAAAACTCAAGGAACCTATTTTTTACGTCGGTCTGATAGCATTCGACTTTCACTTCATTGCTGGAGGCGGAGCTAGCGGTGAAGAGGACCCAAGAGAAAGGAAGTCCTACCTCAACGAAGACCAGTCTTGTGAATAATCGCAGGTCAACCTGACATCAAACTCCAGTGGCAGGACACAAAAGGTGAACAAAGATAAGTTAATCGTTGTCTTCTCCAAAGACGACCTCTCACGGATGTTATATCCCCACGATGACCCTCTGGTGATCACTATGGTTATCAAAGAAGGACGGGTAGCAAGGGTCCTAATGGATAATGGAAGCTCTATTGACGTAATGTTCAATAGTTGTTATAATAAGTTGAAATTGGAGGATATGAAACTCACACCCTATCATCAGCCTCTGATAGGCTTTTTCAGTGAAAGGGTGTATTCGTTGGGGACTGTGGAATTGGAAGTTATGGTCGACATTTGTCGATAAGTCGAATAGAGAAAGTACAGTTCTTCATCCTCGATAAGAACATGCTCTCAGCCTATATTGTTATCTTCGGAAGGGTCAGCTTGAATAAATTTGAAGTTGTCCCATCTACTGTGCACCAGTTCTTGAAGTTTCTAACCCACTTTAAGGTAAGCATCTTTAAAGGCAATCAGAAGGTGGCGTGCGAATGTTATTTCATTTTAGGAGACCAGGAAGAGCAAAAAAAGATGACGACCACCTACCATATTGAAACCATAGACCCTCGAAACGAGGTGAAGCTGGTCATAGGGAAGCCTGCCGAAGAGATCGAGATAGTCTCAATCAACGATAGCCACCCAGACAGAATAGTACAGGTCGGGTCATCACTGGATCCCCTCTTGAGGAAAGATCTAATAAGTTTCCTTCAATAACAAAAAATAGTGTTTTGTTGGAGCCACGAGGACATGCCGGGGATAGACCTCAGTTTCTTATGTCATGATTTGAATGTGATGTTGGGCGCCAAGCCGATCAAGAAGAAACGAAGAGTTTTCAAATCTAGCAAAAAATCAGGTTGTTCACGACAAAGTCCTTAAACTGAAGAAAGATAACTTCATTAACAAAGTCATGTACCCGGATTGGCTGGCCAACGTTGTCATGGTGCGAAAGAAGAATGGTAAGTAGAGGATGTGCATTGATTTCACCAACTTGAACAACGCTTGCCCAAAAGTCTTTTTCTCGTTGTCAAGAATTGATCATCTCATCGATGCCACGGCAGGCCATCAGATGCTCAGTTTCATGGATGCGTATTCAAGCTAAACCAGATCTGAATGAATCCATCGGACAGAGAAAACACTTCCTTTATAACCCATTGAGGCACCTACTGTTATGCCATTGCCATTCAGTCTAAAGAACCCAGGTGCCACCTACCAGAGATTGGTAAATAAAGTCTTTGAGGACCAAATAGGGCTTAACATGGAAATATATGTAGATGACATGCTAACTAAAAGAAAACTGACCACCAACCACATCAGGGACCTCGGCCAGACTTTCGACAAATTTGAGAAGTATCAGATGAAGCTAAACCCTGCAAAGTGTGTGTTCGAAGTAAAGGAAGGGATGTTCTTAGGTTTTATCGTAAACTAGTGAGGAATAGAAGCCAACCCCGATAAGTTCCAGGCACTTATTAACATGACTTACCCGATAATGAAGAAGGAGGTACAAAGACTAATCAGACCTATTGCAGCACTCAACAGGTTCGTCTCAAGAGCCACTGATAAGTGCTTGCCCTTTTTTATAGTACTGTGTAAGTCTTTTGAATGGAATGATGAGTGTGAAAAATTATTCATTGAACTAAATCAATATATGGGCTCCTCACCCCTCCTCTTGCGACCTGTCGTAGGAGAAACACTTTACTTATACCTTATGGTATCCAAGTACGCAGTCAGCTCGGTGCTTAGTAAGGCAAGAGGAAGTTGTTTAAAAACCCATTTATTATACCAGTAGAGCCTACCAAGGGGACGAAGTCCAGTACCCATAAATGGAAAAGCTCTCTCTCTCACTAAGGGAAGCCTCACAAAGAATGAGGCCATACTTCCAGGCTTACACCATAATGATCTACACTAACTTACCACTATGACAAGTCCTGCACACTCCCAAAAAATTCGGTCAGCTCATGGCATAAGCGGTGGAACTAGGCGCGTACGATATTTGGTACGAGCCAAGAATCGAAATAAAGGGGCAGGTATTAGAAGATTTCATTGCTGAATTCACTTATGATCTGAAACCAGCGGAGTAGACTCCTCTGGGAGAGAGATCTACCCCTGGTAACAAAGCACCTTGCCTGGAAGAAACCACGATCACAGTAAACCCAGAGAAAACTCCGCAAAGATAGAGTTATGCCAAAGGAGAAAAGGAACCACATGATGAGTCGCACCGGCTTTTTAAGTGCAAAAAAATGGAGGGAGGCGACTTCACCCCAGATTGATCAATATGGAAGTTATATATTGATGGGTCATCCTGTTCTTCAGGGAGTGGCGTTGGCATCATACTCTCCATGCCAGATGATATAGACATGGAATATCCCTTACACTTCCAATTTGAAACCTCCAATAATGAGGCAGAATACGATACCTTAATCGTAGGGCTCGTCCTTGAAGAGTCACTGAGCGCCGAGCATATCGCAGCATACAATGACTCCCACATAGTCGTCAACCAAATATGGGGGGCTTATGAAGCTAGGGACGAATCCATGGCAAGGTACCTGGCAATATTTCAATAAAGGTTGGGCGGATTCACATAAGCAAAAGTGTTGAGAATCCCCAGGTTGGAAAACGTACGAGTAGACCCCCCATCCAGATTGGCTTTGACAACTAGAACATTGTTGTGAAGGACCATACCAATCAAAGTGCTAGCACAGAGGAGCACCGAGGCACCACTCCACATAGCGGAGATAAACATGGGACCTTCTTGGATGGATCTTGTAATGGCATACATTTAAGAGGAAAAGATTTCGTCAGAATCACATGAGGCTAGAAAGTTACGTTATAGGGCAGCCCGGTATGTTTTGGAAGTAGTAGTATTGTATAGAAGAGAGTACACCGTCTCACTTCTGAAATGTGCTCATCCACAAGAAGTCAATAAGATCATCAAGGAGGTGCACGAAGGTTGCTGTGAAGCACATTCGACCAGAAGATCATTGGTTAAACGAATAGCAACCCAAGGATACTATTGTCTGACCATGAAGGAAGACTGTGCAGATTACAAGAGAAGATGCGATAAATATCAACGATTTGCAAAGATCCACCAATCCCTAGGGGATCCATTAACTCTGATTGTGTCACCTTGGTCGTTTGCCATATGGGGTATAGATATGGTCATACCTCTGCCAAGCATAAAAGGACGATACAAATACCTTATGGTAGCAATGGACTACTTCACTAAGTGGGTGGAAGCCGAGCCCCTAGTCGAAATGCCATATGAAAGGGTATTTCAGTTTATTTGGAGGATAATCATTTGTCGCTATGGCATGCCTTTTGCATTTATCACTAATCATGATACACAGTTTGATAACCAAGATTTCAAAGACTACTACACCAGATCCTAGATCTAAAAACTACACTCAGCATCTGGGCATCCACAATGCAACGGCCAAACCAAAGTCACCAATAGGACGATCCCAGATGGAATCAAAAAAAGACTCGACAAGGTGAAAAGCAACTGGATTAATGAGCTTCATAGCGTACTTTGGGTGTACCGAACCACTCCATGGACCACTACTGGGGAAACTCCATACATGCTCGCCTTCAGCACGAAGGAAGTCATCCCCACTGAAATAGGACTCCTTAGCCACAGAGTTCTCAATTTTGATTCCTCGGTAATCAATCTGGCAAGAAGAGTGGATCTCGACCTGGTAGAGGAAGTCAGGGAAAATGTAGCACAGCGTATTGCCGCCTATTAGCAGAGGGTTTCATGCTACTACAATTGTCGAGTAAAAACAAGCATCCTAAAAGAAGGAGACTATGTTCTCAAGAAGGTAATACAGAAGACCAACAAGCTCAAGCCAAATTGGCACGAACTATATAAAGTAACCAGCATTGTCGGGCCAAGAACCTACCGAATTGAGACTTTACATGGAGAACAGCTCAAGAATCCCCGAAATTCGGAACCTCTTAGGAAGTATTATCAGTATCCAGTTAGTTATTTAATTTATGTAGCGAGCACCATTTCGATTAAGCACTATTGCAATTGATAATAAAACGAAGTTTGTTCTCTTTTTCCACTAATTTTTGTACATATGGATCATACTTATATGACAATCATAAATTTCAACCTCACAGGTCACGAATAATGTGGTCAGTCGCTTGTACGATCTCACTGGTCGCAAAAAATGTAGTCGGCTAACACCTATTGAAATTCCCGAATACGCCCATGAAACAATACCATACTCACAAATGAACATACTATGATTTCATGCATGTTTTTCTAATAACATATATCTAATCAAATCGATAAAAACTTTATTATCCAACTAATCAGATTTTAATACATGAGGAAATTAAAATCAATTAAATCTGATTTATTACGTTATAATTCAATATATCAAATATGATTAATTATTTTAATTCAAGTCATTAAATCATGTAACAATTTTAATTCTAAATCATACATAGAATAAGATGAGGAAAAGAAGAATAAAAAGTACGATTTTTTTAAACATGGTAAAAAACCAAACTAGGGAAAACATCCACAGTGACCTCTACGCCGCAAAACAAAAATTTCACTAAAAAGGAATATATGTTACAAGCTATATAACAAACTAAACACACAAACAGACCTAATCTAAGTACAAAATTTTTACCAACTCCTTTGGATTATTCTGACTTCTCCCAAGGCTCTGATGTTGTAGTTATTTTCTTAACTTCATAACTCCACTCCTTTTAGTGAATTCCAACTCAGTCAAACTAATGTCTCAACAACATACTAGTTGTGTAAAACGTGTAAGTAAATATGTTCTAAGCAAGATATGGGTTTCTAACCCATTAAATCAAGCAGCACTAATGGCCCTAACAGATAAAGACTACAACCATAAGCACTTCATAAATATAACAGGTCTAATACGATCTAACCAAAGGCAACAGGTACGGTCTACCTAAACATTCTAAAGCTAGAATGTAGGATTGAAATCTCTGAACAAGTACACCTAACAAGTCCTATGCGATCAAATCATGTAGCAGGTACATTGAAGAGGTATAATCCTATGGCCGAAAGTTGTAGCAGGTCTAAGGATTCTAGTGGGTACACTCGCCAAATGCTAACATATATACGAAATAACCAACGGTTAAACTTGTACAGCTCCAAGAATTCGGTCACATCAACTCAGTTACCTATGGATGAAATACAAAGATGTAGGAGGTAGCATCTCAAACCAGGTCAAATCTAATGGCTATGTAATAGTGTACTAGCAGGTGTAAATCTCATGTAACAATAATAGCCTAAAAATTTACAATACCTGCTAAGGGTTAAATCGCAAGCAGGCAAAAGCAATAGGGCAACAGCTATAAGATGACATGCCTAGGTCATAATCGGAAAGTACAAGGGTATCACCTACTTAGTTGGCAAAGGACGAAACAGTGAACTATATAGCAGGTGTAGTCGGTCAAATTAGTTCTAATATGTATGGACACAAAATGATGAATCGACTAAAGCTTCCTAAGCATAATGAACCTAAGATCTAATAGGATGAAAATTTTAATTTCAAAAAAAAATTCAAATAAAAAAATTATTTTCATCAATAAATTCCGAAAATTACTTTTAAAATAGAAAACTCATTTTAAACAAAATTAATACCAATTTTATTTTAAAAGAAATATTTTTAGAAAAATAATGTAATTTTATTTTTAACAAATATTTAGATAACCAATCTCATTAAGACGATTAATATATGCATGTGTGCCTAATGTGTCAAGTGCAAATGTGCATCACACGTGAATACATTTACTCGGATATGTCGTTGAGTAGAGTCAAGGCATGTTGAGTCGTCGAGTAATGTTGTTTGATGTACCAAGGAGAAGGCCAGTACTAAAAAATATGTTTTGACACAATATCCAAATTAGTTGAAACGCCTAAATAATGTAGACTCGAGTAAGTCAAATATTTAGGGCGTTTCACCTATACGACCTCACGGGTCACGAACAGTTGAGTAACTCAACCCCATGAGTTTTACCAAACCCTTGTATGACTTCTCTAGTCATAAACGATGTAGTTAATTAAGTTCAATGTATGACCCCACGGGTCACAACACAATGTGGTTGGTTGATACCTGTACGACCTTACAAGTCGAAAACAGTTAAGCAACTCAACCCCCTGAGTATTACCAAACCCTTGTATGACTTCTCTAGTAACGAACGAGGTAGTTGATTACGTTCAATATACGACCCCACGGGTCACAACACAATGTGGTCGACTGATACCTGTATGACCTTACAGGTCGCGAATAGTTAAGTAACTCAACCCCTTGAGTTTTACCAAACCCTTGTATGACTTCTCTAGTCACGAACGAGGTAGTCGATTACGTTCGATGTATGACCCCACGGGTCAAACACAATATGGTCGGCTGATACCTGTACGACCTCATAAGTCGTGAGCAGTTATAATTGCATTACTACCTAGTGTTAGCATACAACCTTGTAGGTTGCCCAATAAGAAAATAGTTCAATCAACATTTTCAGATTAAGCACTAAGATGATTAACAAACCAAGATACATTATAAGCAGACGGAAACACAGTAAAGCAAAAAACAAAAACAGATGTTTAAAGTTCCAAAATCTAATTTGAATTACAGAGACAAAACACAAAAAGTCTATCATTTTAGGCTCCAGCGGGTGGGGCATCACCCTCTTCCCTAGCAAGGTTGGCGAATTCCTCTTCCTCTCCCTAACAACCATTCACAGTCTCGGTAATGTCTGTAAAATGAGTAGCAACCCTCTTTTTCAGCTCCTCGTACCCATCCAGGAAATAGCCTAGTCATTCAGTATTAAAGTTCGATGAAAACTTGAAAGCCTCTATAGCAGCGGCACCGGTATTGGCCAAAGAGTCACGAGCGGCCTATAACTTTTTGTCATGATTTTCCTTCTCTGCCGTAAGAGCATCATTCACGCTTTGAACCATGGCGTCATCAGTATTGGACTTCTCCTTGAGGGCCACGTTCTCCTGCTCCATTTTTCTCAAATCCTCAGTTCAGGACACCTGTTGCCCATCCCTCTCTTTTAACTCCTCAGTAACCTTCTCACAGCTGACTTTCAGTGTCTTATTCTCCTTAACCAGCTCATTGTAACCCACATGATTAACGAGGTATTTCTCACGAAGGATGATGCAATCCATGGATTCCTGGACCACGAATAAGAAAGCAAGATTAAAGTATGACAATAGGGCACTTATAAATCAGTAACAAAAAACCAATAAGAAATATGTACCACATATAGCCAGTGATGGGCTAAGGTCCACAAGGAATCGGGATCGAAGCAGCGCAAGAATTCATATCCATTATGTGACCCTAGTAACTAAGTAGGTCCAAAGCATTTTTAGCATGGTAAAATACGGAGTCAGGTTCGGACCTCAAGTCCTCATAAGTAACCTTGAGCTCGGGGTCAAAATCAAACTTCGTGACCTTCCTATAATGCGATGTAAGGCCAGGACTTGATTCGACCCTAGGTTCGGGTACACGACCGATTCCCCTCAACATCTTGCGGAGAGGTTACCTATATTCCTCTTCCTCTCTCGACCCCTTGTCTTCAGCCGATGGCTCTATGGAAGCCTTTCCTTAGTCTTTAGCAGTCGCAGCTGCCACCTGATGATGAGCATCCTGGTCGACTGCCCCAGAAATGGTTATGTGCACGGCCTCCACTTGCTTTTGGCCAATCCCAGCCCTCTTTTGGAGAGCTTCGGCTATAGCTTTTCTGTTGATCAAATGAGGATCCATGCCTAGGGTCTCTTCGGAAGGATGTTCCTGTAATACCCCGTATTTTTACGCCTAATTATTTTTATGGAAAATGGGGATTAATTAAACTAAAGAGAAATTTTGAATTGTAACTAATCTGATTTTTATGATAATAATCACTAGCATGATGAGAGTTAGTAATTATTGAAATAATATTATGGATGGGGATGAGATACACGGCAGTTATGTCACAAATATTTGGGACGCGTATGGGTCACGTCACTGGTATGTATTTGGGGGTTTAAAAAGATAAATTATTTTTGTATAACTCGGTTGACTATTTTAAGTGCGCTAGAGTGTTCGGAAGGGTCGAAATAGTCAGAAAATACTACTCGGGTATTTTATTTAGAGTCTAGGGCATTGTAACCCAAAATGACACCCCAGAGGGGTATTTTGGTCTTTTGGAATTTTTGGGTAATTAAATGGACAAAAATTGAGTTTAATTAAAGGCAGTTAGGGTTAGTGGCCTGTTAGTTAAACTTACGTAAAATAGAGAGGCAAAGAGATAGAGAACCAAGGAAGAAGAGGAAGACTCCATTAGAGCCCTAAGTCAAGAACTTAAGCTTTCACAACAAAAAGTACACCAGCGTGTAGATCGTGTCAGGAGGATCGTCCCCATAACAATTTCAACCAGCGAATCAGAAGTTCATTTTAAGGCAAGTGATTATATTGCTCTCTCTCTTAGAAATTATTACTCTGGTTAACATATGTAGAGGTTTTAGAACAATTAATACCAAATTGGTCTACCTATGATGAGATTGTGTAGGAATCTTAGAATTTTGATGGGGGTTTATATGTAGAGGATTTTTCCCTTTAGAGAAGTGTGAAATCAGGAGAATTAGATGTTAATCACGAAATAAAAATGGAACTTTTATGGATTTATAATTCTGGGTTTATGTTAATATGATTCAAAGGAAAATTTAGGAGTTTGTTGAATTTGTTTGATGATTAGAAGGATTTGACCCCTAAACTATGTTAAGAAATGTTCTAGAGTGACTTAGAGTAGTTTGGAAACCTTGTACTTGGGTTGGAATGGGTTTAGGTTGAAATTGAAGAGGATGAAATATGGAAAAATGAACTTTGAAGATGAACTGGGCAACTATGGAATTTTCATTAGAAGTCCAGCCCAGGTCATTCGAACGAGACTTCTAACGAGTTTCCAGTGGCCCTTCTAACGAGTTTGGTAGTTTGTTCGAAGTGGGGGGGACTTCGTTCGAATGACCCTCATTCGAACGATCTCGTTCTAACGAAATTCCTTGGGTCTTCTAACGAGATTCCAGAATGACTCTTAAGGCCCGATTTTCTTTCGAACTTCCCAGAGGCTTATATATGTGAGTGTTAGACCTGTTTGAATGTAGAGTGACTTAAATTTATAATTATTAGTGAGCAGAAAATATGTCGACCCTCCGGAGGCATGAAATTCATAGAATTTGAGAGATGCAAAAATATAAGGGAGAATATATACGAATAAGGACGGGGTATAATAGGGGATATTATGCGTACTGCGAATACTAGGCTAGGGAAACCCAATGAATTCATAGAAGTTCTATGTATGCTTATTGTTTAAAATATTATGTGTATGACATACCTAGCTACTGTCTATCGAATGGAGGTTAACGCGTTATGGATGACCGTATCTTGTGTGCCTTCGGGGGATTTAGAGTCATACCACTAGAGCATGGAACCTAGGTACGGGCTATCCGTGAGAATGATAGTGATAACGGTTGTATTGGTGCATAGGTATGTGCGTAGCCCATTGGCTTGGGACTATGTTTGCCTCCAATAGGTGTTTGTATTTTTATTGGTTCACGAGAGATTGAACCAGTTGTCCTCTATGCGTGAGCATTACAATGGGACTAGATAGCCGAGTATGCGTAGCATTAAGGGTTTCTCAACCAGAAGTGCAATATTGCTATATTTATATATATAAATTGATAAGTATACATAAAGAGATGAATGTGTGTATACTGGAATCCTATTTGGTGTCTTATATTAATGACTCTATTTTGAAATGAGTACTTATGGTTTTAACAGTTGGGCAGTTAGAAGAATATTAGAATAAACTAAGGTAATTCTAAACCTATATTGAAGTCTTAAGAATGTCGGCTTTAGGAAATTTAGGGAGCCTTCCTAACATAATAGTATGTAATTAGTAGCCAGTCAGGGTATCATGATTAGTATGGGTAGTTAGGCTCGTTAGACGTGCACACTAGATCGAGGAGTGAGTACCTCAAGTGAGTACGCTAAGTTAACTTGAAGAATAATTGTGCTAATTGAATCAATTTAAGCACTTGTTATTTTTAAACTATTTTCAACTCAGGCTCTGCCCCATTTTTCTGTATATCTTTCTATTATTTCATTATTTTAGGTGACCAGCCACATGGACACCAGCCTTAGGAGACTCTATTCAGTTGTCGTGTTGTAGCTGCTGTGGAAGCTGCAGGATAATTGCTAGTAGACGACTCAGCCAATTCTTCTTTTTCAGTTATCTATTCGGTTGGACATGTCATCACTACTTCAGTTTACTTCCTGAGATTTAGTTGTTTTAAACTCTCTCTTAATTTGATTTTCTTTTATTGGATTTATTGTATGGGATTGTATCTGGACGTGTTTACTCCAGCAATTTATTTTACTTCAGTTAGACTTTATTTATATTACTGTGATGTATGGCATTTGTTGGTATTCTTTTTTATATTAGTTAATAACAAGATAAAAAAATTGGACATCATGCTTTTTAAATATTAAGTGGTTAGTTTTTATTAAATTAAAATTTAGCTTTCGACAGTGATGCATTATTTGGACCAACTTGATATTCTGAAATTAATTAATTAATTAAGGACTGATCACCGGTAATTAATTAGGCGGGGTGTCGCAGGTGGTATCAGAGCATGAGGTTCTAGTGTCCTTAGGATATGTATGGCTTGTTATGTTTCCGCATAGCGTCCTTTGATATAGAGCCCTATATTTTAGAATTGTTGTACTCTTTATACGTTTTACGTTCTTCTGCTATTTTGAGAATATAACTGTAGACTTATGAAACTTTTCTCTCTTTTCAGATGCCTCCTAAATGTGTACAAAGAGTTCTCAGGGATGCCCAGCCAGAACCTCAGCCTACACCTGCTCAGGGTATGATGAATGCCACTGAAGTGGCCGTCATTGTAGCTCAGGCGGTCAATGCTGCTTTGGCTGTAGTGCAATAGGCACCACCTCAGGCACCGGTGGTGGCTCGAGTTCAGGCACAAGTTTTCCCATCTTCTTGGGAGCGTGTTAGGTATGCTTTTCAGAAGGCGCATCCTTCGGAGTTTTCAGGGAGCTTCGATGTAGTCGTAGCAAGCCAGTGGAAAAAGGACATCCAAAGGAATTTAAGGATGCACGAGTGCACGGAAGTACAGAGTCATATTTTGGCCATGTTAAAACTGGTGGGGGCAGCATTATAGTGGTGGAAGTCCATCACCACCGTTGAGGAGAGAGACACACTCAGTATCTAAGACTTTTGGGTGCGGTTCGACCGCAAGTACTTCACTTCGGCTGTCCAGACTGAGATGAGCCAAAGATTACCGAATCTGAAGCAGGATGGAAGGACCGTGGCAGAATATAATGCAGAGTTTACTAATCTTCTCAACACTGTATCGAGTGAAATCCCGATCGAAGAGAAAAATATTCAACGCTTCATGGATGGGTTGACATGGAGGATCCGCCAGCATTTAATAGGCAATCTTTCCTTGGCCACCTAATCAGATGTGGTCAATGCAGCACTACTCCACTTCCAGGAACACCACTTCCACTTGTCTGAGGTTAAGAAAGTGGGAGAATCCAGCCAGCAGGGCAAGGCAGGAGGGAATGGTGCCAGTGGGGCACATGCAGTTCAGGGTCAGCATAGGCACAGTGATCAGGGTTCCCAAAAAGGGGATCCTAAGAGGTTCAGGTCAGGAGGTTTTAGACATGGGCAAGGTGGATTTAGACAGGTCCATTAGGTCCAACAGGGACATCAGGGCCAACATGGCCATCAGGGCCAGCAGGTCCAGCATCAGTTTCAACAGGGCCAAAATGGCTAATGGAGGGGTGGTAACGGCCATCAAGGCTGGGGACAGTAAGGACAGAGGGGAGGACCCTTCCCAGGGAGATGTTTCACTTATGGAAACACTGTCCACAAACACCAGGACTGCCCTCAAAAGGGTAGAGGCCAGCGGCAGCAGTAGGGTGGTCATCAGGAACCCCAGAGACGCTCTTTTCCGCAGCTCTCCCAGCACTGCCACCCATTCCATCCGCCCCAGTTCAACAAGGGCAGCTTCAGTATGGAGGATTCTATAATTTGCATCAAGCCGCAGTCCCTCAGGACCCACCAGTGATTGAGGGTATGTTTTCTATCCAGAGGACTTTCGACCACATTTTATTTAACACGGGAGCCACACACTGTTTTATTTCCATGGGGTTTGCACATACTACGAGGTTATTTGATACAGCAGAGGGTACGACCACTTGTGTGGATTCGCCGTTGATTAGGGGTTTCGTTATTTCCTTTATTTTTCGAGGAGTAGGTACAGATATTGGGAGGTTTATCTTACCCACTGACATGCTCGTGTTAGACATGTTCGAGTATGACGCGATTGTGGGTATGGATTGTCTTGTCAGGTATAGGGCCATGATTGACTGTTACAATAAGAGTATAGTTTTTGCCATACCTGGGCAGGAGATGTTTCTAGTAGCGATGCCTCGCTTTGAGGGAGGATCGTCCACTCATCCATACTATATAGAGGAGGAGACCTCTACGGAGGTTGTGGTACCGCTTGATTCGATTCCTGTAGTTCGAGAGTTTGCCGATGTGTTTTAGGAGATTTCGGGGTTACCACCGAGCAGAGAGATAGACTTCGTCATTGATTTAGCGCCAGATACTCGACCAATAGCTTGCGCACCTTACTGTATGGCTCCACCAGAGATGAGAGAGTTGCGAGACCAGATTGAGCAGTTATTGGGGCAGGGGTTTATTCATTTCCTCGAATCGATAACTTATTCGACCAGTTGAGAGGATCAGCTTTCTTCTCGAAAATTGATTTGAGATCGGGGTATCATCATCTTCGTATCAGGGAGCAGAACGTATCGAAGACTGCCTTCTTGACGAGATATGGTTCGTATGAATTCAGGGTTATGCCTTTTGGGATAACCAACGCCCCAGCCGTGTTCATGGACTTGATGAACAGGGTTTTCAGAGAGTTCCTGGACCAGTTCGTCATCGTATTCATAGATGACATTCTGGTTTACTCGCAGACCGAGGAGGATCATGCTGAGAACTTGAGGCAAGTTTTGCAAACACTGTGCCAGCATGAGTTGTATGCAAAATACGAGAAATGTGGGTTTGGGCTGAAGGAGGTACAATTTTTGGGGCATATCATCTCCGATAGAGGGATATCCGTAGATCCGGGGAAGGTGTCAGCGGTGAGGGAGTGGGGACATCCCACGACACCAACCGAGATACGCAGTTTCTTAGGTTTAGCCGGATACTAAAGAAGGTTCATCCAAGGCTTTTCAAAGATAGCGGGTCCGTTGACACACCTGACTCGTAAAGGGGTGCCATTTATCTGGAGTGACACCTGTCAGTTAGCCTTTGATGAGTTGAAAGACAAGTTAACCTCAGCACCAGTGTTAGCATTACCCAAGCCGGGAATGGAGTATCTAATCTACACTGATGCATCCTTATTAGGACTTGGAGGTGTACTACAGTAGGAGGATCAGACTATAGCTTATGCTTCCCGTAAGCTTAAGCCTCACGAGAGGAACTACCCCACCCACGATTTAGAGTTGGTGGCGGTGGTGTTTGAACTTCGAATTTAGAGACATTACCTCCTAGGGGAGAAATTTCGTTTATTCACGGATCACAAGTCATTACATTAACTCTTCACACAGAAGGAGTTAAATATGTGTCAACAGCGGTGGCTTGAGTTTGTGAAGGATTATCAATTTGATATCCAATACCACCCGAGAAAGGCTAACGTGGTAATAGATGCGTTAAGCCGTAGTCCAGTCGGTGAGGTGACCGAGGTGTGGAAAACGAAATAGAAGGAGTTAGGGAACCAGGATGCGATAGCTCGATCGTTTATAACTGTAAGGACGGTTACGCCCCAGATTATTACGGGAGTAGTACAGGCTCAGGCAGATGATCCATTCTGCCAAAGTCAGATAGCGAAGCTTCTAGTCGAGGGGGTTAAGTCTTACAACGTAGGTTCATACGGGGGTCTACGTTTCAATGAGAGATTGGTTATTCTCGAGGGTGAGGATTTGCAACACAAGGTGATGACAGAGTCGCACGGTTCCCGATTTGCGGTGCATCCCGATGGGGATAAGATATGCCAGGACATGCATAGACAGTACTGGTGGAGCAAAATGAAGAAGGATATTGCCGAGTTCGTCTCGAAATGTGCCACTTGTCAGTTGGTAAAGGTGGACCATCAGAAAGCGACGGGACTTCTACAGCCATTAGAGGTTCCATGTAGAAATGGGAGAACATTTACATGGACTTTATCACGGAATTACCAACATCATAGAGGGGTCACGATTTCATATGGGTGATAGTGGATCGATTGACAAGGGTAGCCCACTTTCTGCTAGCCAGGACAGATGACACCGTGGGACAGTATGCCCAGTTATTCATAGCAGAGATAGTGAGACTCCAGGGAGTTCCTCTCAATATCGTGTCTGACAGAGATACGGTGTTCGTTTCTCGATTTTGGGAAAGTTTTCAGGAGGCGTTAGGTACGGAGTTGCGGCTGAGCATAGCCTACCACCGGCAGATGGATGGTCAGACAGAGCAAACGAATCAAATGTTGGAGGACATGTTACTTGGAAGGACACAAATTTCCAATTGAGTCCTTTGTAATTTTGGCTCAATTCCGGACAAAAACATTTAAGTCATAGGATAGAGTTCAAGTTTATCCATTCAAGCCTATGACGTGTTTATTGAAGACATAGCGGCCAAGATATTAAAGATTCATCAAATATCGTTTGTGTTGTGCCTCGTTTCTACGTCATCAACATGGTTCCATTGCTCCTAAGGTATGAATGCATTTTAATATATATATAGGAGCTTGTAACATTATTTATTGGGTGTATTTTAGAAAATTATTTTGGGTGTTAGTATTTTTTTGTTAAACTTTTTTTGAATTCATAGTTCTAAATATTTTGTTCTCGGACACCTTTCAGTAGAAAAATCATATCAAATCCAAGAAAAATACGAAACTGGCGGCCACGCGTTCGTATCGAAATTATCTAAAACCATGGCTAAGATATCGTTAGATAGGTTGTTCAAACGACCTCGTTCGAATGAGAAGTCGTTCGAACGAGTTTTCAAACGAGAATTTTTTTTTTTTCTGTCTCTTCGTTAGAAGTCTCGTTCGAACGTGATTTTTAACGAAAAAATAGCGGGAACAATTTTAAGCCAGTTTTTTTCACTTTGCTCCACTTCCTTTTTGACATACTTCTTAAGTGCGGGAACTAACTTTTTGAAGAGAACATTTTCACATTTCCAAGAGTCATTAGAGCAAAATAATTTGAAGAAAAAGTTCATTTTTTTGTGTTAAGTTTTATAAAGTAAATTCCTTTCAAAACACATATACACCCATATGTTTGTCTATATCCAAGTTTCAACATATATATTTTTCTTGGAGTGTTTGGCACCGGTTTTCTCTACACCATTTAAGAAGAGGATTTGAGTTTTTCTTTTCAACTCATAAAGGAGAAGAGCTTTGTTTGATGTGACATTCCCACTCGAAGAAAGGCTTCATTGAGGGTTGACGGTTGTCCAAAAGTCTCATTGGTGTATTCCAAGATTTCGATGGAGTTTCGGGGTTGTCGACTAGGCGGAGGTGTTTACAAGAAGACGCGTCAAGACTTGAAGGGAGTCGAGTCGAGGAAGTAAGTCATCTGTCTTATAATTATAAAATCGTACTTAGTGGACTTAAGGCTAGGGCCGTCCGAGGTTTTTCCCATTTGGGTTTTCCTCGTACATCCGGCGTAGTGCGATTGATATTTATTTTATCTTGCTATATCACCTAGATGCATGCTTAGGACTAAAAGATAAAATTAGTTCAAAATCACAATCTATTTAATTTGGTGCAAATTTAATGTTTGGGTATGTTCAATTTAATTCAAGTGCAAAATTACTTTATCTTGATAACATGCAATTTTAACTTGAATTGGATTAATGTGTGTTTAAGTCGAAATGAAAATTGTGTGTGTAGTTTTAATTTCAGTTTTAGTTTAGTTTTATTTTTTTCATAAGTTGGTTTGTTCTCTTTAAGAAAAGAAAATTTTAAATAACTTTTGGAAAATTAAAATTTGAACCATTTCATTATATTTGAATTTAAAAATTGGGGGCTTCCGCACTTTCAAATTGGTATCAGAGCCAAAAACGATAAATTACTTCATTAAGATCCTTAAATATTTTTGGCTAAAATGGAATTTTCCCCATTTTCTAAATTTTCTATTTTCGATGGTTCTAACTACATGTATTGGAAAGCGCAAAGGAAATCAGCACTAAAATCTATCGACGAGAGAGTTTGGTTGTCTGTCGTTAACGGGTGGTCCCCACCTACACATTTAGCAGACAATAAATGTGTTCCAAAACCCGCCGATAGATGGAGTGAGAATGAATTAAACTTTTAAATTTTAATTCCCATAGTTTAAATGCCTTGTTTAGCGCGGTGACACCGGATGAATTTCGACGCATTATGACGTGTGAAACCACTAAAGAAGATTGTGATATTTTATAACTCACTCATGAAGGTACTAGTGTTGTTAAAGCTTCGAAACTCCAAAACCTCACCACTCAATTTGAAACCATCAAAATGAACGAAAAAGAAACATTTGATGAATTTTATGCTAGACTTTCTGATATTGTTAATTCATCATTTAATTTGGGAGAGAAAATACCCGACAACCGAGTTGTAAAGAAAATTTTAAGGTCCCTACCCGATAGATTTATTCCACAAGTGACCGTTTTAAATTCTTTACCAAATTTAGCCTCTACGAAATTAGAAGAGCTCGTAGGTGATTTACAAACCTATGAACTAGACATGTTTCCCTTTAAAATTGAAAAGAAAATAGAAAAGGGCGTTGCTTTAAAAGCCCGAAAAGAGGAAAAATAAGTAGTAGAGAGCGAGAGTGATAGTGACTCGGAAGATATGGCCTTGTTTGCTAGGAAATTTTGAAAATTTCTTAAATTTAACAAAGATAAATTTAAAATTGATTTTAAGAAATTTGAAACTTCTAAGCATGACAAAGCTGAAAAGATCCCTAAAATTCCTAAAGAAAATTTAAATAGAGATGAGTCAAATAGGTGTTTTGGTTGTGAGGGTTATGGCCATAGGGCTTTTGAGTGCCCCACAAAACTAAGGAGAGAGGGTAAGAAACCGATTTCATATAACGCAACCCGTAGTGATAGTGATAAGGAAGAGGGACGTGATTCCCCCACCGAGCCCAACTTTATGGCTTTTACGCCTAGTTATGTGAGTGACAGTGAGCAATCTTCTATTGATGAAATTTTAACACATGACACTTCCAAGGTCAAAGTTTATGATTCCTTTGTTTTTTATGGTAGTGAAAGTGAAGAAGAAAGAGAGAGTGAAAGTGAGAATGAGGTTGATGTGAGTGAACTTCAAAATGCTTTTCAAGAACTTTATGAAGAATCTATTAAATTAAAAAGATATAATTTGAAGTTAGAAGCAAGTTTAAAAGAGCGTGTCAAGGTCGTTGATGATAGTGCGTTAGTTGAAGACCTTAGGGCACGTGAGAGAGCTCTTCGTGAGAAGATTGAATATTTAGAAGGGGAGAGAGATAGCCTTAAAGGTTTAATGGAATCCTTGAAAAAGGAGCTTCTCGCATTTGAAGAGAGCAATATTTTATTAGAGTCTAACATTTTAGAATTACAAAATAAATTAAAAGACTCTAGTAAAGTAAAATTTGATATGGCATGTCGTTCGGAGAAATTAGATAAAATATTAGGAACGGTCCAAATTAAAAATGACACTTGTGCTTTAGGCTTCGATACTTGTAATGAATCTACTCATAAAGTCAAAACCTATGTTTTAGGAGAATCACCTAGGAAAGCCTTTAGAGATCAATCCTTAGGTACCAATTTTTGACGTGTTTTTACTTGTGCACATTGTGGTCGAAAAGGTCATCTTAGAAAATTTTGTTTCGATCTTAAATGAGTTCCTAGAAAATCCCAACGTAAGGCAACTGAGGTAGCCAAGATTCCTACACCCCTAGATAGTCATTCATCATTAGTTTGGGTTAGGAGATTCGACTTGGTTGCTTTACAAGATAGGATTTTTTATTCTCATTTACTTTCACATGCTCCCTTGAAAAATCAAAAGGTTGAATGTGTTAGTTTTATTTTCATACTTTAGCTTTTGTGCTTCATGCTATATCACCCCATGCTAATTGTATGCTTGTTTTAGTCATTTTCTAATTTATGCTACATGCTAGAATAATGATTTTTGTTTATCTTTTGTATTATACTTCTTTCATTTTTGTTTGCATTAAATGAAAAATACAAAAAGATTTTTGTTTATCATTTACATTTTATCTTTTTAGCAATTTAAGATTAATGAAAAATACAAATGATTTTTGTGTGTCTTTTGAGTATATTTTTTTTATATTTGGTTAAAATTTCAAAAACTCAAAAAGATTTTTATTATGTGTGTATTTTAGTTTGACACACTTTATGTGGCATATACTTGTGTTTGAATCCCATCTTTTACTCTCCCATGTGGCTAGAACCTTTGGTTTAGATTGTCAATCCTTATTATGTTCTTTATCATGCTTACATGGAGTAGTTGGATTTTGTGTTGATTTAAATGGATTCTATTTTTATATGCCTCAATTCACACATGCACAAGCTCATTTGAAATTTTAACTTCATACGTATATTTGAGATTTGTGAGGTGTTCTCCTACCAATCTTGTCATCTACATGTTATGTGACCTAGGAGGACTAGTGTATGTCAAAATCCGTTGCACGTGAGATTTGTGAGATATAAAAAATGTGATATATAAATGTGCACGGGGAAGGTCTCCGAAAGGATTTATTATCCTTTGCGAATAGTAAGCCACCGTTTGTTTGGAACTAAAAGAAATACGTGGTCCAAAGGCCTAAAAGAAAATATGGCATTAAAAAGAAAAATAATTGCCAAGGCCTATGTTTAGTTAATTTATTCATTCAAAAGAATAATATATAGGCTTATTGAGGGAGTTTGGATGATATATCAACGGTTTGCACAATGTCCGTTTATCCTAGTTGCGTTTTCAATGTCATGACTCTATTGGTTTGTCGAATCATCAAAAGTCTAGGCTTGTATGCATTGTGTGTGTTTGTTCATTGAGTTCAATATATATTGTCACATGAGGTTATATTCAAATGTGATTAAGTTTGCGATCAATTGAGAACTCCGTGAACATGTTTTAAGTGATTGGGTCTAAATTTAATTATTTCTAGTTCACACCCCAACACTTTCGTTTCCATATGACACATTTTTGCCATACGAGTGTGAAAAATTTATTGTGTTTTGTGTCATTTTGGTGTTTATATCTATATGTGTGTACTTATGCTTAGTTTGAATATATTGTGTAAACATATATATGATATTGTGTTTGTTTTTGGTCTTTGCCTTGCTTTTATAGTCCATCTATGCTTTAATTCATAATTTGTATCCATCTTGTTGCATTCTTTATTGATATCACATGCTTAATACTTTATATATCATATTGGTATCATTTTATTGCATCCTAGTTGGTATCCGATGTTATTTGTTGAATTATTTAAATTTTAGTTGCCTATGTGCTTAAATGTTCTCATCACTTTATGCACTAATGCATGTTTAGCTTGTTATCCCATTTTATTTATCCCTTATTTAGTTTAAGGGGTGTATATGCTTTAATAGGGGGAGATAAGTTAAGTTTTGATTCTTTAGCCTTTGTCTATTCCTGAACAAAAAGGGGGAGAATGATAGGGGGAGAAATGGTATCTAAACCTATCGTATCTTAGTTTAGGGATATTTATCTTAGGGGGAGACGTGGGGGAGTATTTATTTTTGCATTTAATATATTGATATTCCCTATGCGTTTGATAGTTTGCTTAAGTGCGCGGGAATTCTTCTAAATGGCAACGTTCATCATCGGGAAAAGATATTGATCCATGGGTTGTTTGAGTCAAGCATTTTATTTTTATTATGGGTGGGATATTTTATAGTTTAGTAGAGCTTGACGGCCCTTTAGGATTTTTGTTTGGTTTTTGTCCCGGAATAGCCAAAGGGGGAGATTTGTAAGGACACAAATTTACAATTGATTCCTTTGTAGTTTTGGCTCAATTCCGGACAAAAACATTTGAGTCATAGGATAGAGTTCAAGTTTATCCATTCAAGCCTATGACGTGTTTGTTGAAGACGTAGCGGCCAGGATATTAAAGATTCATTAAATGTCGTTTGTGTTGTGCCTCGTTTCTACGTCATCAACGTGGTTCCATTGCTCCTAAGGTATGAATGCATTTTAATATATATATATAGGAGCTTGGAACATTATTTATTGGGTGTATTTTAGAAATTTATTTTGGGTGTTGGTATTTTTTTGTTAAACTTTTTTTGAATTCATAGTTCTAAATATTTTGTTCAGACACCTTTCAGCAGAAAAATCATATCAAATCCAAAAAGAATCAGAAAAATATGAAACTAGCAGCCACGCGTTCCTATCGAAATTATCTAAAACCACGGCCTAAGATCTCGTTAGATAGGTCGTTCGAACGACCTCGTTCGAACGAGTTTTCAAACGAGAATTTTTTTTCTTTCTGTCTCTTGGTTAGAAGTCTCGTTCGAACGAGATTTCTAACGAAAAAATAGTGGGAACAGTTTTAAGCCAGTTTTTTTCACTTTGCTCCACTTCCTTTTTGACATACTTCTTAAGTGAGGGAACTAACTTTTTGAAGAGAACATTTTCACATTTCCAAGAGTCATTAGAGCAAAATACTTTGAAGAAAAAGTTCATTTTTTTGTGTTAAGTTTTATAAAGTAAATTCTTTTCAAAACACATATACACCCATATGTTTGTCTATATCCAAGTTTCAACATATATATTTTGCTTGGAGTGTTTGGCACCGATTTTCTCTACACCATTGAAGAAAAGGGTTTGAGTTTTTCTTTTCAACTCATAAAGGAGAAGATCTTTGTTTGATGTGACATTCCCACTCGAAGAAAGGCTTCATTGAGGGTTGACGGTTGTCCAAAAGTCTCATTGGTGGATTCCAGGATTCCGGTGGAGATTTGGGGTTATCGACTAGGCTGAGGTGTTTACAAGAAGACGCGTCAAGGCTTGAAGGGAGTCGAGTCGAGGAAGTAAGTCATTTGTCTTGTAATTGTAAAACCGTACTTAGTGGACTTAAGGCTAGGGTCATCCGAGGTTTTTTCCATTTGGGTTTTCCTCGTACATCCGGCGTAGTGCGATTGATATTTATTTTATCTTGCTATATCACCTACATGCATGCTTAGGACTAAAAGATAAAATTAGTTCAAAATCACAATCTATTTAATTTGGTGCAAATTTAATGTTTGGGTATGTTCAATTTAATTCAAGTGCAAAATTACTTTATCTTGATAACATGCAATTTTAACTTGAATTGGATTAATGTGTGTTTAAGTCGAAATGAAAATTGTGTGTGTAGTTTTAATTTCAGTTTTAGTTTAGTTTTATTTTTTTCATAAGTTGGTTTGTTCTCTTTAAGAAAAGAAAATTTTAAATAACTTTTGGAAAATTAAAATTTGAACCATTTCATTATATTTGAATTTAAAAATTGGGGGCTTCCGCACTTTCATTACTTATGTGCATCATTGATTTTGGCAGAGGTTGGGAGCAGTACCTTCCACTGGTGGAGTTTGCCTATAACAACTCCTACCAGTATACTATCGGTATGGATCCATTCGAAGCCCTATAGGGAAGACCTTGTCGTTCCCCAACATGTTGGCTAGAGGTGGGGGACAACAAGTTACTGGGTCCGGAGGTGATTCAGGATACTTCAGCGAGGATAGAGTTGATACGGAGCCGTATTCGAGTTACTCAGGATCGGCAGAAGAGTTACGCTGATGCCAAACGTTACTTTTGAGAGTTCAATATTGGAAATCAAGTGTTACTTAGGGTATCTCCTATAAAGGGAGTTATGCATTTTGGGAGGAAGGGAAAGTTGGTGCCGAGGTATGTAGGGCCATTCCCCATCATCAAGAGGATTGGGACAGACGCTTATAGACTTGGGTTACTGGAGCACTTGCATAGGGTCCATGACGTGTTTCATATCTCGTCGCTGAGGAGATTTCTTTGAGATGAATTGGCTCATACTCACATTGCGCTAGAGGAGATAGACTTAAATCCTGATAGCTCATACGAAGAGGGACCGGTTGTTATACTAGACCGTAGCGAGAGAAAGTTGACGTCGAAAATATTACCACTAGTGCGTGTTCAGTGGCGGCGCCATAATGTGGAGGAATCAACCTGGGAGCACGAGGATGGCATGTGTGAACGTTATCCAGAGTTATTCTTGTCAGAAATATATATCCTTTTTCGAATTTCGGGATGAAATTCTGTTATTAGGGGGGAAGTATGTAATACCCCGTATTTTTACGCCTAATTATTTTTATGGAAAATGGGGATTAATTAAACTACAGAGAAAATTTGAATTGTAACTAATCTGATTTTTATGATAATAATCACTAGCGTGATGAGAGTTAGTAATTATTGAAATAATATGATGGTCGGGGATGAGATACACGGCAGTTATGTTATAAATATTTGAGACGCGTATGGGTCACGTCACTAGTATGAATTTGGGGGTTTAAAAAGATAAATATTTTTATATAACTCGAACGACTTTTTTGAGTCCGCCAGAGTGTTCGTAAGGGTCGAAATAGTAAGAAAACACTACTCGAGTATTTTATTTGGAGTCCTGGGCATTCTAACTCAAAACGACACCCAGAGGGGTATTTTGGTCTTATGGAATTTTGGGGTAATTAAATGGACGAAAATTGGGTTTAATTAAAGGCAGTTAGGGTTAGTGGCCTGTTAGTTCAACTTACGTTAGATAGAGAGGCAAAGAGAGAGAGAACCAAGGAAGAAGAGGAAGACTCCATTAGAGTCCTAAGTCAAGAACTTAAGCTTTCACAACAAACAGTACACCAGCGCGTAGATCGTGTCAGGAGGATCGTCCCCATAACAATTTCAACCAGCGAATCAGAAGCTCATTTTGAGGCAAGTGATTATCTTGCTCTCTCTCTTAGCAATTATTACTCTAGTTAACATATGTAGAGGTTTTAGAACAATTAATACCAAATTGGTTTACCTATTATGAGATTGTGTAGGAATATTAGAATTTTGATGGGGGTTTGTATGTAGAGAATTTTCCCCTTTAAAGAAGTATTAAATTAGGAGAATTAGATGCTAATCACGAAATAAAAATGGAACTTTTATGGGTTTATGTTAATATGATTCAAAGGAAAATTTAGGAGTTTGTTGAATTTGTTTGATGATTAGAAGGATTTGACCCCTAAACTATGTTAAGAAATGATCTAGAGTGACTTAGAGTAGTTTAGAAACCTTTTACTTGGGTTGGAATGGGTTTAGGTTGAAATTGAAGAGGAGGAAATATGGAAAAACGAACTTTGAAGATGAACTGGGCAACTGCGGAATTTTCGTTAGAAGTCCAACCCAAGTCATTCGAATGACCTCGTTCGAACGAGACTTCTAATGAGTTTCCAGTGGCCCTTCAAACGAGTTTGGTAGTTCGTTCGAAGTGGGGGGAACTTCGTTCGAATGACCCTCGTTCGAACGAGATTCCTTGGGTTTTCTAACGAGATTCCAGAATGACTCTTAAGGCCCGATTTTGTTTCAAACTTCCCGTAGGCTTATTTATGTGAGTGTTAGACCTGTTTGAATGTCGAGTGACTTAAAGTTATAATTATTAGTGAGCGGAAAATATGTCGACCCTCGGGAGGTATGAAATTCATAGAATTTGAAAGATGCAAAAATACAAGGGAGAATATATACGAATAAGGTACAGGGTATAATAGGGGATATTATGCGTACTGCGAATACTAGGCTGGGGAAAGCCAATGAATTCATATAAGTTGTGTGTATGATTATTGTTTACAATATTATGTGTATGAAATACCTAACTACTGGCTATCGAACGGAGGTTAATGCGTTGTGGACGACCGGATCTTGTGTGCCTTCGAGGGATTTAGAGTCGTACCACTAGAGCATAGAACTTAAGTACGGGCTATCCGTGAGAATGATAGTGATGACAGTCGTATGGGTGCGTAGGTATATGCGTAGCCCATCGGCTTAGGACTATGTTCGCCTCCAATAGGTGTTTGTATTTTTATTGGTTCTCGAGAGATTGAACCAGTTGTCCTCTATGCATGAGCGTTTCAATGGGACTAGATAGCCGAGTATGCATAGCATTAAGGGTTTCTCAACCAGAAGTGCAATATTGCTATATTTATATATATAAATTGATAAGTATATATAAAGAGATCAATGTGTGTATACTGGAATCCTATTTGGTGCCTTATATTAATGACTCTATTTTGAAATGTGTACTTATGGTATTAACAGCTGGGAAGTTAGAATAATATGAGAATAAACTAAGGTAATTCTAAACCTATATTGAAGTCTTAAGATTATCAGCTTTGGGAAATTTAGGGAGCCTTCCCAACATAATAGTATATAATTAATAGCCAGTCAGGGTATCATGATTAGTATGGGTAGTTAGGCTCGTTAGACGTGCACACTAGATCGAGGGGTGAGTATCTCAAGTGAGTACGCTAAGTTAACTTGAAGAATAATTGTGCTAATTGAATCAATTTAAGCACTTGCTATTTTTAAACTGTTTTCAACTCGGGCTCTGACCCATTTTCTGTATATTTTTCTATCGTTCCATTATTTTAGGTGCCCAACCACAGGGACATCAACCTTAGGAGACTCTATTCAGTTGTCGTGCTGTAGTTGCTGTGAAGGCTGCAGGATAATTGCTAGTAGACGACTCAGCCTATTCTTCTTTTCCAGATATCTATTCAGTTGGTCATATCTTCCCTACTTCAGTTTACTTCCTGAGATTTAGTTGTTTTAAATTCTCTCTTAATTTGATTTCCTTTTATTGGATTTATTGTATGGGATTGTATCTGGACATGTTTACTCCAGCCATTTATTTTACTTCAGTTAGAATTTATTTATATTACTGTGATGTATGGAATTTGTTGGTATTCTTTTTTATATTCGTTAATAACAAGATAAAAAAAATTGGACATCACGCTTTTTAAATAATAGGTGGTTAGTTTTTATTAAATTAAAATTTAGCTTTCGACAGTGATGCATTATCTGGACCAACTTGATATTCTGAAATTAATTAATTAAGGACTGATCACCCGGTAATTAATTAGGCGAGGTATCACAGTTCCTCTTCACCTGATAAGATAAGTAAACTAGTATATCAATAAAAACGGGTAACTGAATAAAAGGGGTAAACAGGTTGATATTACAATCTACTTGCTCCTAAACTGCCTATGCTGCTAACAACTTGATCACTAGACTCGAAATGAGTATCTCTGGATACCCAACCCTCTTGGGGAGCCTCAAACTTTAAGGGGATTCTTCCACCTGGGGGAGTGTGATACCCGAAAGTGATAAACTTCTCCATAGAAAACAACTTCTCAAAAGTGGGGGGCTTTTCTCACAATAAGAGACAAGCAAATCAACCAACGACTTTGGTAGCTTGGGAGCTCATTTCACTGAAATACTTAAGAACAACATAGCAGCAAATTATGTACAATAAAGTAAAACAAAATACGAAAAAGAACATGAAGACGAAGACGAAGGCAGAAAAAGTATTACCTATGTTATTGGACCCATTCCATTCTCTAGGGACCTTACATGAACTGTCCCTCTCATGGGCCCTAAATTCCCAATCATCTTTGATAAAACATATGAACCTTTCCAACTATGATTACTAAGTTGGACCACGGTGACCATTCTATACTGGGGTTTCCGTGCCGAAAAATAATAGTGATCAGGGGCTTTAGCATTGTCCTTCAAGCTATAAACATACCTAAAAAGATCCCCAGTAAGTCAAACCATGTCCTTATTTTCCAAAACACCATCCCCCCAGAACGATCCTATAAGCGTTAGGGCGTAGTTATGTTAAGGTCACCCCATATCCTCTCAAAATGGAACAAATGGTAGGATGGAGAGGAAGCCTTAGAGGGAATACAGGGGAAGGCAAATTCCTTCGAAACACGAACAGAGTAATACCTCTTAGAAACGGCTGGAATCCTAATTTGAATAGCTATAGGGAAAGTGCACCTCTCTTATAGCCTCGAGCTCCTCCTCAGTCACAATAGATTGATACGAACGGTCAAGATCATAATTACTGGAAGAACTAGCAGGATCGTCTTCCTCATAAACCTCTACGTGAGATCCAACTCCAGAAAGGTGGAGGCCCACACTTTTCGGCCTATTATCTTTAGCTTTGTCAGTAACAGGATCCTCAAACAGGGAATCGGGATTTAGGGGATCCATAGAAACAGTGTTTAAAAGCTCTCCCTCACTAATAGAAGGGAAACAATAAGGGGTTTTTAGAACAAGGAAGAAATGAAGGGTACACTTGGACTAGCGGAGGAACCACAGCTAGAAGGAGAATTGCCTGGCCTAATCACCTGAATAGGATAGGAAAACCTCCTTTCAGTGATCCCAGGTCGCTCTGGTTCCAAACTTTACACAAACTCGTAAACTCTTTGAACGTGAGGAGGAAAATTCATACGTTTCCTTACAAACTAAATCAGTAAAACATATGGTCATCTAAGAGGAGCAACTGCCAAGGTAAATAGCAAGAATCAACCAACAAAATGCTAGAACGAACAAACCCTAGCTGAAGCATAGAAAGGCGTACCTGATAAAAATGTACGATGGTAATACGCTATGGAGAACGAAGAAGAGAGCACTGGAGAAATTAGAACCAGAAAACGATCAAGATTTCACAACGATGGAAATGGCGCTCAAAGATTTCCTCTCTCTTCAACTCAACACAAATCTTCCAAGTGAAGCAAATGAATGAAGTGGCATGAATTTATACTCTTTGATGAAAAGACTGAACGGATATTGTAGACAAAATATCACCAAATCTGTAAAAAAAAATCGAAACGGCGGCGCAGAGTGTCAGATGCACGTGACCAGTCGCCATCATTACTCAGAAGACTCTTTAGTTACTTGACGTGTGTCCATGGTAAGTCATGAAAACTTCGAAGTAAATCTGCTCAGCCTTTGGCCGACCATAACATGTCGATCATAATGTGCCAACCAAGAGGAGCCGACCTCCACAAGTAGGGCAGGAGCATGGCATAAAACCTTTCCCACTCATAGGATCCCATAATTAAGTATTCATGCCAAAGGTCTTGGGGACTTTCTGTTATACCTGTGTAATTTCAATAGGAGAATAAACCATTATAACCCAGGAGGACTTACGAAATATGCTCTGCTTTATCACCTAAGGAGGTCGTCTTAGTAATTGGAGTGTTCGGCCCACCTGTTTACCGTAGGATTGGATACACATGCATCTCTGTGAGCATTTACATGCCAGATATACCTTCTCAATCGCATGGAATAATAGCCGCCAATATTTGTTACCTCATAATTATCTAGACGTCTCCTTATCAAAGCAGTTCCACACCTCAAGGCATGCAGATGTACATTATAATAAACGTGTGTAAAGATGTAATTGTCCGAATTATAAGGGCACTCCATCTCTTCGTAAATATATAATCTCCACATATAAATAGGGGAGATGAACGTGAATGGGAATAATTTTTTATACCTTCCCGAACCTGGAGTTATATCAAGAGAATCCTAAACTGTAACCACGCAAGCAAACGTAATAAGACCACCGTGGACGTAGGTTTTCGATTCAAGGACCGAACCACGTAAAAATCCTTGTGTTCTCACTATCTCTCATCCCCATTCTTTATGATAAGATATTTCTTGATCCAATTCTGGACGTTAACAAATACTATTAACAATTTTGAGGACACAAAGCTTAATCTCAACCCACTAAGAGCTACACTAAATCTTAGACATTATAATCTCACAATTTATAACAAAAAAAAATATCAGCCCACTGATACTAAATCAATAAATAATTTACATAACTATCATCTTATCATGAGTATTTAATGTTTTCAAAAATAAAATTTAAAAGTCAATACATTAAAATAAGTGTTATTATTTTATTCAGAACTAGAGAAAATTAATTTTTTCTATTCTACCGATTATTGAAGAGGTAATATTATTAACAATAAATAACCCATAACAATTTATAATCCAAATTGAAAGAAAAAAAACTTGTACCTGATATATAATTATAGTATAAATTGCACCTAGTCCCCTCAACTATTATTGATTTGCAGGTCACTCCCTAAAAAAATACCCAACAAACTTGCCTCCTTAACTACTAACTTGTTACAATTAAATCCAAAAGTCAAGTTCCCTCCATTTTTAGGGATAAATTGACTAAAATACACCTCAGCGCAAATTTATATACTCAAAACAAAAACAAAACATCACACCTTCGTCCCAAGCCCTCTATCTCTCCTCACGTCCCACGCCTCCCTCCACCACCCTCTACCCGCCCTCCACCATCGCCACCACCACCCAACCCCATTTCCTCCCTCCACCACCACCCAATAAAAACTCCCTCCTCCCCCACCAAACCACCTTCGTCCCAATCCCTAGCCTCCACACACACACCACCGGTAATCAAACCCACCACCCATCACCACCACCTCCATCTCCATCTCTAACCCAAACCCCACCCCACCAAAACTCTACGCCAGAATCACCCCATCCAAAACCCACCCCCACCGCCCTGGCTTCTCTCACACACACATAAACAAACCCAACACATAAACAGTAAATTGATTTTAAAATTCGATTCAAGTGAAATTGATTTTGCTGGTGAACTCAGATTCAGGTGAAACCGATTTTACGCAAACTTTAAAACTCATTGTGAACATAGATGAAATCGATTTTTTCATTTGATAGATGGGCTGTATACCCAGATCCCATATTTCAACCCATCGCTATATTTTTCATTTAATTGACTCTTATGACTTCTCTCTTTCTCCTTTATTTTTGTTGGGTTTTCAGCGAGGCGAAAATGATTGGGTGGTTTTTGGGTGTTGGTATTTGGGTGGTTTTTGGTGATTTAGTGGTGTTTGGATTGTTTTATGGTGGTGTTTGGGTTGTTTTATGGTGGTGTTTGAGTTTATCAATGTGGTTTTTGATGGGGGGGGGGGAGGGGTGATTTTGTGAGGAGAGAGAGATTGGGTTTGAATTTCAAATAACTTTGCTGTGTTTTTTTTTAGTTTTGTTTTTTAAATTGGGTGAGGGTATTTTAGTCAATTTAGAATAAAAAATGGGTCGACCTGATTTTTGGTGTTAATTGTAACGAATTGGTAGTTAAGGGGGTGAGTTTGTCATGTATTTTTTTAAAGAGGTGATGTGCAAATCCGTGATAGTTGAGGGGCACTAGGTGAAATTTACCCATAATTATATTATACACTTTCTAATTGAAACATCAACCACGTCTTACTCATGACCTCATCATAAAGGAAACTATAAGAAAAGATTAACAATACTAAAGACAAAGAACAAATAAAAAAAATAATGAAGTGAGATTGGGAGAGGAGTATTCCATGTAGTCATAAATTTGATTAGTTATTTGATTGGACTCCACATAATTCTTGAGAGCCCTCATTTGCACAATCATAATTAGGGGTGTAAGCGATACGGTTTGGTCGATAAATAGTAGATAATAATACCAAAACCAAATTCTAGATGGTAACACCAAACCGTACCAGTTTATCACCCGGTACACCAAAATCAATACCAAAACCAAACCGGCTGGTATTTCGGTTTTTTCGATTTTTTCTGGTTTCGGTAAATTCTGGTTTTTCTAGTTTCTTCTGGTTTTTTCTGATTTTGGTAAATTCTGTTTTTTTTTTGTTTCTGGTTTCGATTTTTTCTGATTTTGGTAAACAACACTAAAAGTCCCCAAAAATCAAAAACAAAACCAACCAACTTTTTTAAATATTAAAACCAAAACCAAAATCAACTTTTTTTAGTTTTGGTAAATTCGGTACGGTAATTTTGGTAAATTCGATAATTTTGGTACGGTTTTTTCTGATTTCGGTAAATTCGGTACGATATGGTAATTTCAGTACGGTTTTTTCTGGTTTCATAAAATTCGGTACGGTAATTTCGATAAATCGGTTTTTTAAATATTAAAACCAAAACCAACCAACTTTTTTACGGTAATTTCGGTTTCGGTAAGATTGGTTTCTGGTATTTTAATATATGAAACCAAAATCATTTTTTTTTCGGACCAAAACGGTACGGTACGGTGAAAACTCGTACCGCTTCCACCCCTAGTCATAATCAATTACCCATCGATGCCTTGTTTGTGGGCACCTGAACATATACGCATTAACCTTCTGGGTCTCCGTTGTCGTGTCACCTTCCAATCAATGTTGGCGTGCTCAAACGACGTTGTCTCGGAGGAGCGTTTTGATTGAGTTGTCTTGTATGTTTTGGCAGGAGAAAAAAAACTATAAAAAAAGACTATAAAAGAGTTATTGTGACATTAAAGTTCTTATTGTATATATATAAGGGAGTTCAGAAGTTCTTTTGCATTCTCACACTCTCTCATGATACTTTTGGTTGTCTCTTCATTTTTGGTAAAGAGACCTTAAAAAAGGAGGGATTTCCTAACCCCTCAAGTGATTTGCTATTAAGGGTTTTGATTCGAAAATGAAAAGTCGAGAAAGAAGAAATTGGAATTTTTAATGCGGGTACGGTGGATCACCATAATAAGTATGCCTGTAAATTGAATCGAGCAAGCTTGAAGCTCGCCCGTTCGGCCCGCTAAATTCAGGCCGAGCTTTAAGTGAGTTTGAGCCGAGCCGAGCTTGAGGCAAATTTTGAAGCCCGAATGTAATTCGGGCCAAGCTTAGCATAGCAGGGTCAAGCCCGATTTGGGCCCGGCCCAAACTCAAATATATATATATATATATATATATAATACATTAAGATTATATATATATATATATAATTTTGGGTATATTTACCATATAGTCCTTTTATAATAATTATTTAGTAGAGTTATGGTTTTGGACCATTTGGTCAATTTAAAGCCAAAAAACAAAAGGAACAAAAGTCTCATTTTTACACACACACGGGGCAAAATTTTCAATCTCAAAACAAAAGAGAACAACTGTTGTCCAAACTCTCTTGTCTGGAACCCTAGTTTTTAAACCGTCATTATCCACTGCTGCAATGTAAAATCTTAAGGAATATGCAGTTAAGTTCAAGCATCACCAAATCAAACCCATCTAGATAAAAATTCAACACTGATCTGAAATATTATTTCTCATTTGCATTTGAAAGTGAATGATCTGTAAAGAACTCTTAAACTAGATCTTCCAGATCAGTTAACGATGCCTTAGATAAAAAAAACTTTGTTCGAGTTCGTCTTTACTGTTTAAAGAAAAGATTGGATAAACTATTATTCAACTTTTAAGGTTTTTGTCTACTGTTATGTTTTATAAAACTATCTCTTGGTAAAAAAAAAGTGCTGGGTTGGTAATAAAATAGGGTATAGTGAGATTTTGTTCAGTCCCTTCTAGAAAATATGCATTTGTTTAGTCAGTGGTATAATGTATAAGGCAGGTTTGAAATCGGGCTATCCGAAAACGGGCCCGAAGTCCGTGAGTTTGGTGAGCCGAGCCTGAGCCTATGGTTCCTATTTCAATTCGGGCTGAGCTTGGGCTTGGAAAATGACTAGGAAATTTCGGGTCGAGCTTGAGCAATCCAAAGCCCGACTCACCCAGCCCGATTTACAGGCCTGATAATAAGGAGGAACCCACTTGGGAGCGCAAGAATTTGATGACACAACAATACCCCTCATCTGTTTTGACTAATTTATATGAGGTGTTAATATTTTGACTCATTTATAGGAGGTGTTCTTACTTTGACCTTGGTAAATGAGAGATTAATTAGGAATTCCAAGGAAGGAATTCTTTTTCTTAGAGGGAGAGATTGTAATACCCTATAATTTAGTGATATTTATTAATAGTTAAATGTTAAATTTGAGAATTGTAATTTGATTATTTAATTGAAAATTGAGGTTTGAAATAACTACAAAAACGAGAATAATACATTACTATTCACGCGAGTGAATAGTAATATATTATTTAAGTAATAAAATAATAATAAATAAATAATAATAAAATGATAGATGAGTCATCATGCAACAACATTAGTGCCTTATATCATGAAGATTTCTTTCGTGATTTAGTCATTATGGCATTTGTAATTGTTAATGGATTATCCATTATGGCATTTTTAATTATTAGTGGATTAACCATTGTAGCATTTATAATTAGTAGGTGAGCCATTATAACATTTAAATCGGTGCATCCGTCTTAAGAATGAGCTTCACCTCATTCTTCTTCATTTCTCTCAATAACCAGTATAAAATCCCTGCTGCAAATCCATTCCCAAAAACCTAATCCATTTTTCTCTCAAATTACACCATTACATTCCAAAAATTATACTATTTAATTTAGCAACAATCCTACAATTTTCTGCAACACTTTTTGGAGAAACATTTATACAGTGATTGGAACAATTGAAGAGCAATTTTGGAGGGACTTCCTCCACAATTATTCTTATATTATTTTTTTGTGGATTCCTACATCAAGACAAGATAATTCTACTCTCTCCTCTCATAAGATAAATAACATTTTTTTACCTAAAGAGTTTTTTTTTAATTCTAAAATTTATGTAGAGATAATTAAGGTTTAGCTTTATAAATTCTAATTTTTGGTGAATAAATTAACGAATCTAATTTATGAAATTATATACTTGATTAATTTAGTCTAATTTGGTATAATTCAATTGGATTATGAATTGTACATTCTTGGTATGATTTAAATGTTAAATCTAACAATTCAATGAATTATATGTGTTGAAAATTATGATAGTAGATTAAATTTATTTTTTATTTTTCATACTTTTGGATATTGGGGTTCTAATCAATATTAACTTTTTCATTTTTGGATATATGAATTATATTGAAGATCTAAGATAGTCTCGAATTTTTTAAAAATAATAACTTTGTTCAAAAATTATGAAACTTCATAGTCTTATGTAAAATATAACTTTTTAAAAGTTTCATGTTTTAACCCAATCCCAAAAAGGTCATTTAGAACCTGAAAATTGAGAAAAATCGGACTAGGTATATTTGTCGACATATAGTAACATTATAGAAAAGTGAATTTTTTAACCCCTGTAGAAAGCGTAAATTGAGACGTTTCGCATGTTTTTGTAGGAAATCACATTCTGGACAACTTTCGTATTTTAAGTTTTTCCAAAATCCGATTATAAAGGAATCATATTAATAAATTATTATTGTGACAGCATAATACTTGCAATGTCCTAAATGAGTACAATCCTAATTTATGGGCATTGAAAATATGCCTAAAATGTATTTTTTGTGATGTGAGTGGAATAAAATTCTTCTTTTTAATTTTTGTGGAGAATCTATGCCTCTCCCCCTCCCTCATAAAAGTAGTATAATATTTATGAGTAATTTAAGGGAATTTGAGAACTTAAACATAAAGTATAAAAGACGTTGAAATTCATTAGTGGCGTGTGAAATTCAAATTGTGAAATTATATCGAGAGTGGATAAATATTACTCTTATGTTGATGACCCTATGCATGTGGCCACTTTTATTATATTGTTCTTGGGTGTTTCTAAGGGCACCACAACATTTACTTCAAAATACCACAAGAAAAAAACAAGGATTTTTTGCTAAGGGTCACCACATCATATATATATATATATATTTACACACTATTTTCGACACAAAATACCACACATTTTTTCTCTCTACACTATACTCCAAACTCTCTCTTTATCTTCTTAACCAAATCATCTTCAACCAACCATCTTCAACATTATTAAATAACTAGGGTTTGTTATTTAAATATTCAAAAATCAATGGATATTCTCCCAAAAGACAATGACAACACCTCAAAAGCAAATGAAAACTCCAAAAATCACATTTTTCTTCTAAATTTTGGGTTCGATTATATATATATTTGTTTATTCATAGGGATTGAAATATGAAAAATCGCAGAATCGTCTAGTGGTTCGGGGTCGGGCCCCCGAAAAAGATGATGATTTTCAGGGTGATTATCCCGAATCAAGCTTAAATTTTTTTTTTGAAGAAAAAGTTTCATTCGGGATGATTATGCCAAAATAAATGCATATATTCGGGATGATTATGCCGAATGAAGTTTGAATCCAATTTTTCATACCATATTTGATTCGGGGCAAACATGACGAAACTTGGATCTTTATTCGGGGCCTTTATACCGAACCACTGGGTTATCAGCTAGGGTTTTGTACGCTAGAGTTTATTGATTATGTGGTATTTTCTCTACATATGAGGACTATTAAACGCTCTTTGCATGAAAAATTAACACATTATTGTTGTTCAACATATTTTTAATAGGTTTAACATGTTTTTCAAGGGTTTAACATATTTTTCATAATGAATAGTAGATCAAACAATGTCTATTATATATGTTTTGATGACTATAATCTTATTTGTATGGTGTTGAATGATGATTTGATGAAGATCTTTGAAGCTTTGGAGGTTTGGACAATGAAATTAATTTGTAATTGAAGTTGAGAGGTTTTGAAGTTGAAAGGTTGAGAAATTGAGAGGTTTGAATGTGTAGAGAGAAGGAGAGAAAGTGGGTAAATGATTTTTTACAACTTTAAATATGTGGTAGACCTTTGGTGGTATTTGGAAGTAACTATTAAAATCAAGTGGTATTTTAAAGTAAAAAAGGAGTCGTGGTATTTTGAAGTATTATTTGGGGTGCCCTTAGAAACACCCTTGTTATTATAGATATATTGGGTGGATAAGGTTGGTTTCGTACTGCGGAACTTGGTGACCCCAGAGGAAACTCGGAGCCAGACACGATTACGGTGATTTTATTTAATAAATAGACTTGATCAACCTAATTATTAAAAATTAGGTAGTGTAACGGTGCTCTTGGGCAGGCCGCTTCGAACAGCGTCAACACAAGTGGGTGGTTCACCCCCACACCAGTTTCATCTCTCAGCTCATCAAGACCCATAGGACGGAACAGTAGCTCCATCAGCGACAAGTTCATTCTCCTTCATATTATATGCTCTGACCTCACTACCAGTTGGGTATTTTCCCTCCCTTTTACGTGGTGGAGCCTGACCTACCCCTTCGTCATGATCGGCACATGAAATACCCACTCGTCAACTTTCACCGTAATTTATTCCGGCAACTTATAATTTCCTCCCAATAAAATTCTGGCCAACTAGAGTTCCTTACCTTCCATGGTTTCCGTATCCACACCGAATAAACACCCATTAGTCATTACACATGTACATTTTATTGAACAATTTTTGGTTCTGAATATCAAGCACAAGCCAAGCCTCAAACCAGAGGAGTGGTGTTAGCCCAAGGTGTGTACACCAAATGCAACCAAAGGTGCATTAAGTGGGTTGCGAATATTATCCCAATGATTACATGCAGAAATTCTACATATTCAAAATCGATTAGTCCTCCACGTCCTTCATGCACCTCATTTTCTCCATGAAGTGTCGAGGTGTTGTACAATAATAAGACCACAAACAAAGAAGAAACGTGGTATTAGGAACAAAGCACAATGTTTCACTAAGTGGGAGCTTACATGAAGATTATCCTAAGCTTAATTATATAGTTAACGAAAATAGGCTTTTGGTCTTAAACTGCCCACACTCGAAGTTGTGTGGCCCAACCATTTTTGGACTCTGGGTTGCGGTGTTAAATTAATATGACGTATTGTGATCTTATGGCACTGTTATATAACAATGTAAACGTGTTATATTACAATATGGACGGTTATATTAGAAACTTTTCTAGTACATGTTATATTAGCTGAGAGGGACCTGCACACAAACACTTAATATTTGGCCGCACACAAACAATCCATCCCCTACAGGCTTAAGACAAGTTCTCTATAACAAAAACCCAAAGAATTTATTACCAACAGCAATACGTGGACTGCCTCATTTATATAAAGTAATAATTTGAAGGATTCGAGACTACTTTCCTCAATAAAAGATGGAACCCACATAATAAGAAAAGATAGTAATAATTTGTAGGTCCTACTGTGAAACGAATTTGGCATGAATTTCAGTTGAACTAGCATCGAAAGACACTATGCAGCATTTGATGTGCACTAACTAGTCTCGTGTGAATACTAGTGCTAGAGAAATATATCAATATATATATTGGAACAAACTCAAGAGTGGAAAAATAAAATCACCTAAATCGAACATGAAGTCATAAAACTGCACATATCACTTGTTCCAACCCAGTAACCCCGGTAAAGAATTCAGCTGGCTATTCTTGAGATGTTGGAACCATCTTGTAATGAAAGGGAAGGGTGAAGGTAAACCTCAATACAAGATCTTTTTAACTGCCAACATTGTTTGGAGGGAATACCTTCTGGATAAATTCCAGAAAGCGCTGGGAGTAGAATGTAGGGTCCACAGAAGAGATGGAGAGAGAATCAAATTGAATAGATTTATATGCGTGTTCAATTTTCTTATGAATGTTGTACTGCTGCAATATGTCAATGATACCCAGGTATAATACGACATCGTATACCTCATGATACACCGGCATTTCCTCTTTGCCTGGAATATGCTCAGCTCTTGCTGGCATGTTCACACCAAGTTGGATCTGGAGCCTGCTTAAGAAGAGACAAAGAAACTCCAAATTTCAACACGGGTGTCCAAGAAAGGACATAAGCAAAGACAGCTTATTTGCCATTGAGCAGGTACAGGATATTCAGTTGCCATGCAAAACACAACTCAATTGCGCGAATGTTACATTCTTTATATAATAATCTTCCAGCATTATAATATAATGCAAAGCATCTTCTTCAAATATAAATGAATGATACCTTGCTGTGCCAGGAAGAAGGAGATCCACTTCTTTATTACCAGTAGCCGATGATGTTCGCAATCGTTTACCTCTGATGTGAGGGCCCACAACAATACTCTTATCATCAGATCCATGAGGGACCAAAACAAGGCCTTGTGGAGTTATCTCATCCTCCACTGATTCTGTTATTGAGTCATCAACAATAAAAGTTAGAAACCACTATAATGTCTATTAGATAATGTACCTACAGCAGTAAAAAAATTAAATGCACATTATACTTGAACCTTTTATTAAATTAGCTGATCAAGGTTAGTGATCAACAATTTTAGTTCCTTGTGCATTGCAAAAGGTTGTTACTCACGTCTTTTAGACCACTACAACAGAAAATAACCTGCAGGGCCTAATGATATTGAGGGGTTTCACTGTGACATCTAGCTGAGGGGCTGAGACTTCAAGTCACCGATGTTAACAATGAGAAATTCAGACATAGTAGCAGGATTATGTTTGATGCAAAGTACTTCTATTATTAGGTTTCACGAGAAAATAAACAAATAAAATAGAAGGGCTAAAGCGCAAACAAAACTGAGCTATTTTGCAAGGAACCTCCTGATCTTTTTTTTTAATGCAAAACTCTTGAATTGTATGCACTTTGTTGCAAAGATTCCACTGTATGTCCCTAAGAATCGTCTTTGAACCAAATTGCATAGTTCAGGGGGGTTTCTTATATGAAAATCAATTCATAGAGATTTCCTGAGAGAACTGCATAATTGTTTTCTGGGAACTTACCTTAAAAATAAATAAAAGATAGTTACCCAAGAAGGTGGTTTCATTTCTACCAAAGAAAAAAGAGGGGAAGAAAAAAACAGCAGTCACATTTTACTACAAGTAGGTTGCTGGTCATTTCATCTAAAACTCCCACAATTTAATTAGATTATGCATGTGAAAAAAGCCAAAAAGAAATCAATCAGTATGTAATGACACTCATTGCAAGTCCCGAGCAGCTTAAACAAAATTGTTGACTTATTTCTTTTTATTTCTTAATTAACTTGTTTATATTCTTTGTGAATTGTGAAAATATAGAGATACGCATGAACTCCACAAATGATAAATTCTTGGAACTGAACCACCTTCTTCTGCAACAATTCCCAATCCATCTGCTGTTAGAAGATTATCATAAGACATGAGGGATCGCAGATGTTGGGGAGCTCGATAATGAACACCCATCAAAAGACTGTAATCCATAATGTTCTGCGCTTCCAGAAATTTACTGTCTATTTTGATCTGACTGCATACAGATACGAGAGTATTAGGGTACACCAAATAAGAAGAAAAAATGTACCTGAGATAAATGATTTTATGAAACTTATACCTTTATTTAGAGGTGGCCATGGGCCGGGCCTGGGTGGGCTCGGACCAGGCCTGCACTATGTAGTAAGGGATGGTCCTTGCCCAGGCCCGCATTGGGCCTGATTGTTTTCTGCCCAAGCCACAATGCCCGTAAACCCATGAAACCCAAGTCTGCCCACATTTTTAATTTAAATAGATTTAAACAAACATTTTTATGAAAAAATTATATTTATAAAAATCTTGTACATGTATACATACAAAAAAAATTATAAAAAAGATACTTAATCGGTTTGCAAGGAATTTTTTATTGGGTCAATTATTAAATAGTCCCTACTATAAATATATATTTTTTAAAAAGGACACATATTTTTAGTTTAACCCATTTAGTCCCTCAAGCACTCAATATCCTCTTATTTTTAGAGGTCCGCGCCAGCGGCACTCCCTCTCCAAAATATGTGGCAAAGGACTTTTTGAGGCAAAATAAAAAAGTTTGAACTAAATGGGTATTAAAAAATGTCCGAGGGACTATTTGGTATATGTCCCTTTTTTATTTGAAGGAAAAAATCATATATATTTGAATGAGTTAAAGACTTAATTATTAATTTATTGTATATATATGTTTTATATACGGGTCTCGGGTCGGGCCACACCTAGTCGTGCCCAAAATTGTGTGCCCAAGCCTATCCCAAATTTTTATCGGGCTGAATAAATAACCAAGCCCGGTCTATGGGCCTACTTTACTTGACCCAGCCCTATAAAATAGCAGGATGGGCAGTCCGCAGGCCTATGTCCACCCCTACAATATGCCTCAATAACATAAATTGTAAATTTATATATTAGTGGCTTTAATCACAACAAAAAAATTGTCCAGTCTTCCTTTCACATAGATTGAGGACTTTCTTTAATTTTTCTCAAAGAAAATCAAAACAAGTCCGCGGAATTATGTAATTCTTATCTTAGAATTGACATCACAAGAGTTTTTAACATATAATGGCATAACCTGACTGTAATACCCCGTAATTTTAATGACTTTTAAAAATGGGTTATATTTTAAAATAATGGATTAATTGGATTTTATTATTAATTAATTCATTTGGGTTTTATCTGAATTGTGGATATTAAAATGAATGATTCTGAATATTACTTAAAGATATTTAGGTAATATATGAATGTGATATTATTGATATTACTGTGAGATATTAATTCGGTAAATTGGATTTTTAGTCGGACGCGGTATGGGACGTGTCGGGACTAATTTATTTAATTAAAAAGGAAACTTATTTTTACATCAACCTTATAGTCGTTTCAACTGCGTCGTTGCATCCGGAAGGGTTGAAATAGTCAGAAAAGTCTATTTGGACATTGGTTTTGGGTCTCGGGTCAATTGAAAATGAAAAGACACCCAAAAAGGGCATTTTAGTTATTTTTACAAGGGGGATGAATAGTGATTTCGGATTTTGTCTTATTATAAGTATTTGGAGATTAGTTGAACGTGGGTTCATTCATCTATTCTACACAAAATAGAGAAGTCATCTTCTTGAGAGAGTAAAGGTTGCTTGGGAAGAGAAAAGCTTTCTTGGAAGGAGGAGAACCAAAGACCAAAGGTCACCACCACCAGAAGTTGGCCGGAGAAGGGGAGAACCACCTGTGATATACTACACCAAAGGATCGGACCTTCATTAGAGGCAAGTGTTTGATATTTGCAATCGAAGTTTGTATATTGTCCATGTTAGAATAGTTGTAAAAAGAGATGATTTTTCATGTTTGAAAGATAAAGATGGAGTTGTAATGGATTTCTGGAAAATGAAAATATATATAGGAATCAAACTCATGTTGTAGGTAGATAGTAATCCATGAAATAATCATGAATCTGTTAGAGAAATTCTGATTACCATTGATGTGTTCTTGAAGATATTATGTTGATAATTGATTGGAAATGAGGATAAAAACATGCTTTTAATTCAATCTCTTGATGATTCTAGGATGTTTAGATCACTAGAAATCATTTATATATGTTGATATATCATGTAGTAAGGATAATAAGTCATTTGGGTTGTTAATATGAAGGTTTGATTGATCAAAAATGGTTAAACCCGTAGAAGAAGAAATGCAGAAAAACTGGGTTGTTACCTGGGCGATCAATCGATCGACCCCCTGCCTTCGATCGATCGACCTCCCCAGAATCTTTGAAGATGTTTCTTTTTAATGTTGATTCTAATCCCAAACCTTTTGTAGATCTTTGGTGATTATTAATTGGATATTATGGGACTTAGAGAAGATCAGTAAGCCCTAGTTAAGATTTGAATTAATTTGATTGGGATTTAAATGATTAGAATAATGATAATCAAATTGAAAGGTATTTCGGTTGCTAGATTCATTTGTTGGATTATAATTGGTATGCATGAGGATTAAAGATAGGACCAGTAGGGGTGATTGAATATAACACCTGGGTATCCTTAAGTTTACAAGAGGGTTTAATCCTAAGCGAAAGAAGATGTGTTTATAAGAGATTAGAAACAATCGGTGTCAACCCTAATTAAGGGAGAGTTTAATTCATGGTAATTCGGGAGATAAGATGATATGGACCAGTAGGATATTAGTGATTTCTTACTGAATAAAATATTAAGGAAAAACCTAGTTGAACCTTGAGTAATGAGTGAGGCTCAGGGATAGTTAAATTAAAGAAGTAAAGTCATAATATTTTAATATGTAGGATTTAAGAGATATAATGCTAGGTATGGGAATTATCTTATGGTAGCGTGATTACCTTGTTGATATTATATATAAGTAGATGATAATGCCTATTTGATTGATTGATGATTTATGTATATGACATACCTAGCTTACTTGCTATCGACGGGAGGTTTGCGCGTGAGGGCAGTCATATCCTGATGAATCCATGGGATCTTTGATTTGTCGCTCGAGAACATAGGTCTATGAAAGACTTATCGGGGAGTTGATAAGTCCGCTGACTGTGGGAACGTAGGTATGTGCGTGACTCATGGATACGAGAACTATGCTCGCCTCCAATTTGTATGTTGTTGTTTGTGGTTCGAGGAATCCTTACCGAACCTTTAGTCCCCTATTCGGCGACCAACGATGATGGAACATGATAGCAAAGTAATGCATTGCACCGCACCTGTAACTCGGGGTGCCGTATTATATATGTATATATATATAATGAATTAAATGAATGAATGAATGGATATATATTGTGGTTAAATCATCTACTGTGTGATAGTTGTAGATAACGGTGAATTGAGAAAAAGAATTGAACTAAGTTAATGAATGTTTATTCTTATAGATTTGAAAAGATTAATTCATTTTAATGAGAAACGTATATGAATGATTATATGACGTATGGTATGGGACATACGGGGTTACGATATGGGATGGTAACATAATATGGAAACTAGTGAAGAGGAACCATTAACTAGGAGGCAGTGTTCTAAAAGGCCCGCCTAGGCTCCGCTTAGGCCCGCCTAGGCTTGAGGCTTGAGAGAAACGCATCGCCTACGCCTTATTACGCCTTATTCTTGGTAAAATGCTTAAGGCACACTTTTCTTTTAAAAAACAAAGGATTAGTTGACAAATATTGGTTATGGAGCATGAATATGAGAAAGATGGCTACCAAACATATGGATATATTTTCAAAATTCAAGGTATGTACTATTTTATTCTATTACTAGCCTTAGAATAATTAAAATAATAAAAAAAGGAAAAACGCCTTTTTACGCCTAGGCTTCGCCTAGGCGCGCCTAGGCTCCTAAGGCTTGAGGCTTGACCTCTACGCCTCGACCACGCCTCGCGCCTTTTAGAACCTTGCTAGGAGGTTAATAGGAAACGTTAAGTGTGCACTCTAGATGAGAGGTGAGAATAGCAAGTGAGAGTTGGATACTAACATGTACATAATAAACGCTTTATTGCACTTGTTAAATACTTGCTGTTTTTAAAAATCATTTTCACATCGGGCTATGACCCGTTTCCTTGCATATTTTCTTTTCTATTGTATCTTCTATATCAGGTGTCCAGCAACAGGGACGCCAACCTTAGAGGATTTTGACGAGTTATGGAGCTATGGAGTATTGCTTAGACGCCTATCTTCATTTGATTCATAGTGATCTTTTATTTAGGGCATGTCGCCTAGAGGAATTCAGTTATCATCTTTCTATCTGAGTCAAACAGTCTTGTACTCGTGTCATTTTAATACTTTTATTATTGTTGGGGTTACTGTATTGGATGATTATTTGGGAATGTTTATTCCAATTGCATTTAAATTCTTTTGTGTTACCTGTTCGATTATTAGTGTTGTAGAATAATATGTGTAGTGTTATTCGTAAACTAAAAATGGTTTTTGTTGAAATTAAAATTTGGAAAGTTTTTAACACCAACTTAATTGGGTATTGGGTGATTAGTTAATGTTTTCGACAGTGATGCTAAGAATGAGCCAACTGTATATTCTGTTTTAATTTGGTATGGGACTGGCCACCTAGTATTTAATTAGGCGGGTGTTACAGGTGGTATCAGAGCAACAGGTTCTAGTGTCCTTTAGGATCTGTACGGCTTACTGTGTTTTCAGCTTAGCGTTCTTTGATGTAGAGCCCTATGTTTAGGATTGTTGATTTCCTTGGTGAGATTTTGTTATCCTGCTATAACGTATATATTAGTGAATATTATTTGCGTTCGGACGTGTTCGTACAAGAAGTATGGCAGATGAGGGTCAAATGGACAATTGTGGGGAGTCATCAGTAGAAGTTCTAGAAATGCGAAAATTGGGTGTGTTACCTAACGAAGGCAATATATTCAAAGGCTTGGGCATATAGTGGAGTGTGGTTAACTAGAACTGAAAATTTGGGGTAAATTTTTTTCTTGACTCATCGGAGCAAAGTTATAATAGTGGGATTCAACAACCACCCGCGAATGAGGGTATGTTTTCTATCTAAGGAATTATGAGGCGTATACTGATTTTTGTAGCGATTAATATTGTGTGGGCAAAAGGGTTGCTAAACTTAGCCTATAGTACTGTTATTTACGTAGACTCACCGAGGGGTGTTACATTGACTTCTGGTAACGTTTGACATGAAGACTGAGAGTTCAGAATATACATGCACACAAAAATCCTGTTCAACGGACCAAATGCCCAGATATCTAATTGATTATACTTCTTATAACATTTTTAAAAATGGGTATAACGGATTGAGATTTAACAATGTGTATGGGACCTTAAACAGCACAAAAGATAAAATGCTTATCTCTTTGTGTGTGTGTGTGTGTGTGTGTGTGTGTGTGTGAGAGAGAGAGAGAGAGTTATCCTAGTAATTTCATGATAAAAAGGGTGATCCTTGAGTGGAAGTGGATCCCACATTAGGTCCAAGACTTTGGTTTCTAATAGAAAAGTATATTCAGATCATGTTCTCCACTTTAATTTATAGTGTTGATCTAAGAGTAAGTGGTTCCATTAGTGAGAATGCAGAGAGCTGCGTGGTGATAAGAAACAATAACGAAAAGAAATTTTCTGATGGGTAACTCAGTGAATTATTCTCTTCTCTTTCAGCACAGGTTTTCAGAAAATGATATAGAACGGAAGCCTATGTTTTGTTCTTACAATGAAAGCACAACCTTTCGTTTCACAGTCAACTTGGACAATGGAACGCAGGAGCTCCAAAGCAGAACAAACGAGTGAAAATTTCAGCCATGTGATTTAAAATGCAAACCATAAATTTGAAACCAAATATTAACAAAATTGAGGTATTCTTGATAGCGAATAGTGACTTTATCAAATGTTGTTGGGAAAATTTTATGTATGACCATATTGACATCAACCGCGTGCAGTCAAATCACCAGTGTAAAACTGTCAGTCCCGAGATTGTGTCGTGCGTAGCATTACAATTCCAGTTATAGGAAGAGAGCTCTTTAAGTAGCTGAAAACAACGTAAAATTGTGCCAGATCCTTATCAGCATAAATCATAAAGAGTATAAGTGCTAACATTAGGGAATTCCCCCTAAGCAATGCATCGTGCCAGCCGCTGGGTACCTCGAAAAATGGGCAAGGGCGACGCATCAGCTCCCTAGTGGGATGAGAAATGGGCAAGGGTCCTTGCCCCACTTTGGATGTGTACGGGTAAAGAAGCTAGTCCAAGACAGTAATTTTAGGTTAATGACTTTGGATATAAACTTTGACCAAAGGAAAGATGGAGCTAGTGGATACCATGATCATAAGAAAAGTTAATATAGCATGTGTTCAAAAAACCAAGTTAGTCGGACATAAAGCAAGAGGATTAGAAAATGAGGGGTTTAAATTATATAACATGGGAAAACATAGACATGGGAATCGAGTTGGAATAATAGGACACAAGAACCTTAAAGAAGATGTCATAACTATCACTAAGAATGATGATTAAACAATACTTATCAAACTTATTTTGTATTATAAATGATATTATTAGTTCTTCTGCATCACAAGAAAAAATAGATGAACACACTAAAATCCCATTTTGGGAACAAATGGACGAACTAATTTAAGAAAAAATTGTGGGTAAGAAAATATATATGGGTAATAGATCCTTTAGGATATTATATGGATCAAGGAGGAAATGGTTTGGAAGGTAGAATAATGGTAGGGAAACTATTTATATTTGCAATGGCCTACAATCTTAAACTAAGAAATTCATGTTTCGAAAAGAGGGATGGACATTTGACAATTTTAAAAAGTGGAACAAATAAGAGTCAAATAAACTTTTTCATCAGTAGAATAGTAGACCAATAATGTGTAAAGACTGCAAGGTTATCCCGGGAGGGAGCTTAACCTCACAACATAGGATAATTGTTACGTGATAATAGGTTCCCCCGCAGGCAGTTTTTTTGGTCTGTACCCATTATGGGTATTTTTCCCTCTTGTCCCTTTATTCCCTTTAATAGTTTTTTCCTTATTTTTACTTTGTTATTATTAGATTTACTTTTACCTTTTCTTGAGCCAGATGATGCAAGCCCTATTCAAAAAAGGGTTGAGTCTAATTGTTCTTTGTGCCCTTCCGTCTTTTAGACACTTCTAGTGTTTCCCTAAGGCCCACACCCCTAGGCTATATATGCCATTGTAATTGCCCCATTTTGGGATATCATATAGTAATGAGAGAGAAAGTTCTTCTAATTTGTTATTTTTTTTTTGTGCGTGTTTAAGGCCCACACCCCTAGGCTATGAGAAGGGTTGAACGATGTGCATGTTTTCAATATTATGAGAAGGGTCATGATCCCTAGAGGTACATCATTGTGTACCTGTTGAACAAAGTGCGTATATTTTATATGATGAGATGGGTCATGAGATGATTGCCTGATGTGAGATGTGTTGGGGCAGGACACTTATTGAGGCCTATAACGTCATTTGGGAGGACAGAGGCCATGTGCATTGGGACAAGTGGATGAGGAGAATGAGGAGGATGACTTGGTGAGGGTGATGAAGTTCCCCCAGACCATTTCGTCTGAAGTAGTACTTTTGTTCAGTCCCGCGCATCCCCACATTCCCCAATTATATATCAAATGGCCCCCAAAAGGGCCAAGAGAGTCGTTCTGGTCCATTCAAGTGCTACAAGTGTGGACAAGTGGGACACATGGCTCCATAGTGCCCCAAGAAGAACAGAGGCCCATGTTAGCAACGGAGCTTGACGAGGCCGAGTAGGAGGCTAAACCACCGGGAAAGGAGGTGCGCGAGGCATTGGTAACCCGGAGTGTTAGGATCCCACCCGATAAGGATGAACTTCCCATTTGATCTCGTGGTCGAGCTCTACCTTAAATGGGGTGAGTGATGTGGTAGGTGTTGGTTTGGGCTCTCCTATTTTTTCAGTTTTGGTTTATTTACAAATTTGCCATTTTGGCTCAAACCTATAAATACAAGTTTTATTTCTAAGTTTTGGGAGAGTGGTCATATTTGAGAGCTAATCAAAGGTAAAGAGAGATAGAGAACTACTTTGAGCAAGGTGAGTTATTGAGGTTGGTTAGTGATTGACTTTTGAGAGAGATAAGTGAGGTGTGCGTGTAACCATTGGTTCCTAGCCATTTATCTATAAAAGAAGATATCCTATCATTTGTGGATGTAGTCCAAAGCTTGGGTGAACCACGTAAATTGTTGTTGCTTGTATGTTCTTATTATCACTTCATTGATGCTTGGTTGATTTAATTTGGAGTTTACACACTAGTTCATTTACGGAACAAGGTCTTGGGTGTTTTTCGCACACTAAGTGTTTGATAAAATTCCTGAGTGAGTTAGTCTTGCTTTAGCGCAACAAGTGGCATCAGAGCTTAGGTTGCATTATTTGCCCGGTATTTTAGTTCGAGGTTGAATCAATTTTGGCAATTTTGGCATAGCTTTTGCTTTTTGTTCCAAATGACGGAAAATGTGGAGAGTACTCGAGAATCAACCTCTACGAGTAGAGGTTCTTAGAGATGGGATCCGAGTTATGGATCGAGTGGCTCAATGAAGACGGATATGAAGGCTTTTGATGAGAAGATCAATTTCGGGTTATGGAAAAGACGAATGCGAGGCGTTCTTGTCCAACAGAGGTTGCAATTAGCATTGTTGGGGGTAGAGGGACGATCGGTAGGCATGACCGATGCCGAGTGGATTGACATTGATCAAAGAGTGGCTTCATGTATTGAGATGCTTATCACGGATGATGTGTTGAATAACGTGATAGCGGAGACCACGGCTAAAGGCATGTGGGATAAGCTAGAAGAGATTTATTTAGGGAAATCGTTGTCAAATAAATTATTCCTAAAGAAGAAACTCTTCAAGCTTGAGATGAAGGAGGGTGAGGATATGATGAAGCATATCAACGTATTTAATGCCTTGATAAATGACTTGAACCGGATAGACGTTCAATTCATTGATGAGGATCGAATATTGTTGTTGCTTGCATCATTACCCGATTCATACGAGTATTTTGTGACCACTCTCATGTTTGGCAAGTCTACGCTCCGATGCAATAAGGTTGTGCAAGATATTCAATCTCATGTCACCATGAGAAAGAAGGTGGAGGTGACGAGTATTCCCATAATGAAGGCCTTACGGCGAGAGACGGAGGTGGGAAAAATGGCGGGAGGAACTCTAACTGGGGATTTAATGACGGTAGTAGGTCTAGATCGAGGGGTGTTGGTGGTAAAGGGCCGAAATGCTACAAGTGCCGGAAATGGGGTCATATGATTCAAGAATGTCCTTTGTGGAACGACAAGGTTAAGGGTAAGGTTGATTCCGAGAGGGCAACGGTAGCGAGTGCGGATTATGAAGATGAACTTGGAGAACTTCTCACAATCTCCAAAGTTAACTCTTTTTCCCAAGATGATTGGATATTAGATTCGGGATCGTCGAATCACGTTTTCTCTAAGAGGGAATATACTGCGACTTTCACGGAAAATGGAAAAGGTTCCAAGTCTTTGGCTAACAGAGAGAAGGTTGTCGTTGAGGGTGTCGGGATGGTGAAACTCAAGATGTTCGATGGGGTGGAGCGCGCTTTGGGTGGTGCGGCTTATGTCCCAAAGTTGCGAAAGAATTTGATATTCATTAGCCGTTTGGATTCCAATGGTTGCCAAGTGTCGGTGGCGGGTGGAGTCTTGAAAGTCACACGCAGTTGTATGGTCCCAGTGAAGGGAGAGGAGAGGGAGGGGTTGTATCGTCTAAATCAGACTTCGAGAAAGATGGGGAAGCTTTGTGCACAAGTGATCGAACGTTCCAAGCATGTCTCGTTTGTGAACAAAGCGGAGACATTGGGTGCTAGCTTTCCGAGAGTAGACGGTAGTGATGGGATAATACCTACTAGTGGAGGGGATGGATCGAAGTCCCCCTCCAGGGCCAACGGGTGATGTTGACTCGATTTAGTTTCACACATGCATTGGCCGATTGGAATCGAGGAGATGTAGGAATGTGATGGATTCGAGGTGTGTGTAGCTAGTTCAAGGAAGGCGAATGAGTTATTGTTTGCGAGCATTGGTAAACGGGAGTTTTTCGTGACAAAGACTTGGTACATCTTTCGAGGGTAAGATTTGGAGGGTGTGGGAGGTGAGGAATTTTCCCTCTCATCCGTGGTTATTTCTCAAGGTGGAAGATGGTGTTGATGTGTTTGAATGTTTCGGGTAAAGAGGGTAGACGCTATATGTATTGTGTGGGGGTGTACTTATCGGGTTACATGAGGAGCGTGATTCACCGTATGGTTACATGGGAAGCATTCAGATGCATGAGATGGAGAGTTCTTAGTTTAGAACTTGGTTCCTCGGCGGGTGGAGTCGTTTGGAGTCTAGACTTGCGGTATCTCACTTCACGGTTGAAGTTTGGGGTGGTTTAGCGTCGGGTGGAGCGTATTGGCTTGTTAGACGTCGATATGATCTTCGAGCGGATTTGATGTTTGTATTCCGAGTTCGGTTGGATCGTGAGGATCGCCTGGGGGAATCGCATTAGCTTGGTAGATGGTGGGACGGTCTTCAAGTGGGTTCAATTTCAGCATTCTAGAGATAGGTTGGATCGTCAGGATCGCCAAGGTGGAGTTTGTTGGTTTTGGCTCTCCTATTTTTTCAGTTTTGGTTTATTTACAAATTTGTCATCTTGGCTCAAACCTATAAATACAAGTGTTATTCTAGGTTTTGGAAGAGTGGTCATATTTGAGAGCTAATCAAAGGCAAAGAGAGATAGAGAACTACTTTGAGCAAGGTGAGTTCTTGAGGTTGGTTAGTGATTGACTTTTGAGAGAGATAAGTGAGGTGTGTGTGTAACCATTGTTTCCTAGCCAATTATCTGTAAAAGAAGATATCCTACCATTTGTGGATGTAGCCCAAAGCTTGGGTGAACCACGTAAATTATTGTTGCTTTGATTGTTTGTTGCTTGTATGTTCTTATTGTCACTTCATTGATGCTTGGTTGATTTGATTGGGAGTTTGCACACTAGTTCATTTACGAAACAAGGTCTTGGGTGTTTTCCGCACACCAAGTGTTTGATAAAATTCCCAAGTGAGTTTTATCGTCTTGCTCGCTAGAGATGGTCTTGATTTAGTGCAACCGTAGGTAACCCCAAGGGGTTATTTTTCTCTTTACACGTTATAAAGTATTTTTCCTTATGTTCCATGATTAGGTATTTCCTTAATTTTTACCTTGTTATTAGCAATTAAATTTTATAATTTTTTGAGTCATATGATGCAAGTCCTATTCTATAAAGATTGTTCTTTTTGTCCTATTTCATCTTTTAGCTACTTTAGTATTGTTGTAGGGCACACATCCCTAGGCCATATAAACCACTGTAATTACCCCATTTGGGGATATCATATAATATTGAGAAAGAAAGTTCTTCTAGTTTGTGTTTGCTCGGGTGTGCCAATTGTGTGCTGCATCAAATGGTGTTTAATATAAACGTTGAAAAGCAATCATGAGTGAGAAAAAAGATGATTAACCCACAAACAAACTAAATGGTAGATATTAAAAAAGTATTAGAGTTTCATGTCAAGAAGGTTCCAAAAATTTTCATCACTAGGAACATGTTAAAGCACTTACTTTGATAGAGCTTCACGCCAAGAAGGTTCCAAATAAAAGCAATAGTTCAAATCCAGATCTTTAAGGGTTGTGTTCTCATCAATTTCAACTTTGTCTGCAGAACGGCCAAGGGAGGAACCTTTCAAATCAAATCTTTGATGGATCCTTAATTCCGTGCAGAACATATTTCCCATGACTACAAAGCGAAACTGCAAAATAAAATTAGTGTACAAGTATCAACATATTTTCTACATTAAGTGTTTCCCTTTCCTGAAAGTATTTTCAATTAAAGCAATTAGAAAGAAATGAGGGGGGGGGGGGGGGGGAGAGAGAAGACCTCTTCAGCCAGTGGGTACATCATAATACACTCAGCTCCATAATAGACTACTAGAATCTTAATGAAATTAACATCCAGATGCAACTGCATCTAAAAGGTAGTAGCAACTTGTGATTGGTTATATTCATCACTGGAAGCAAAAAGTCGGGAAGAAGTAAGGTTATAATTTAGAGAACATCCCCAATTAGTCCCCTGCCGATAAGATTTTTTGTCTCTAACATATTTTTCGGCACTAAGGTCCCTCACCCCTTAATGTATACTTTATATGTCGAGGTATGCACAAACCTAACACATATACATTACAGAAGTTCATATATACTTTATAAAATCCCACGTATAAATTACAAAAATTTGCGTATACATCACAAAACTTAACGTATACATTATTGATAAATATCGGCTATACACTACACATAGAGACCGCACTGAAAAAGACTTTTTGCACCATGTCCTAAACCCAGAAACACTTATCTACCAGGGAGTAAAGCCAAAAAAAACGTATAATTTTCTATGTTACCTTTTGGCCACTTGACGGTTTTATCCTATGAAGACCAAAAAATTTTGTTACGAGTGTGTTCTCATATGTCCGCACATGATGGTGATAGTCTGGAAGCATCCTTAGAAGAACCTACACATAAAAGTACTCCGTCAGTAAGACATTAGCCACAGTTGATACAAAAGGAAAAATGAAACTTCAGTCTTTAAAAAGACTCCATATTCTGGCAGCAGTGCTTGGTAGAGAGAGATGACACACAGGTAGAATGCAAGTTGAGCAGGACACGATCACCAATCTCATTAAAATATTGAGAGAAGTAAATGACGTTCTAAACTTTATGTGCTAAAATAGTCTACGCCTTCTTTAGTTCCTGCAATACTCAGAGTTTCTAGAAGTTTCATTCTGGTTCAGCTTTGAGATGGATTCTACATATGGACCCAAGGTTCATAGGTTTGATTACGGGACAAATTGCACTAAATTAGAGGTACAGTAGTTGAGATACTTGCGGAGATAAACCATGGCATACTATAGTTTTCATTAAGAGATAAATTGCACTACATTGAAGTATAGTAGCGGAGATAATCCATAACATAGTAAGATTGGTACAAAGGATTATAAAGTTCTACGTGTTGGGGTAAAATTGGGTTCATGAAATGTCAATTTTCGAATAGACCCACACATGAGGACAGAAAAAATTGATTAGGAATTTGGCACCCGATGGAGATGTGCACCCCTACTGCATGTCAAACCAAAGGGACATTAAAACATAAGAAAATAAAGGTTATATATATATATATATATATCGACTACAAGTTGTAAATATTCCATACAAAATCAAAAACATATAAAAGATAGTTATGAAATTAAACTAAGAACTGATAAATGTCTAAATTCATATCCGATTTGCAAATTGCACTGGCATTCCCCATGCTTCCATAATTCAGTAAAAAATAGCACTCACGTATCAATTCATTCCCATGCGGAATGAAAAACCTGCCTTAATTACTTTATACATAATTTTTCCATCCAAGAATTTCTTTTCATAGCTACTGTAGATCAGGAGAAACAAATTTCTGGGTCCTACCCCCTATTTGTCACATGAGTCTCACATTTATATTTAATGCATATACATAACTGATACACACAAACATATATTAATCAAACTGACCAGCTGAATTCAAAAGGCCATCACAAAAGAATGGTTTGGCGACCATCTCTAGAATCATCTATCTATCTACCCTATTATTTCTGACAATTTTCATCCCTCTTACCAAATCAAGTACATAAGAACACATCCAGCTTTAAAATATCTATATATATGTATGTAGAAAAGAACAAAAAAGATCTGTCTCTTGGATTTTCTCACACTCAATGGAATCCAGTATTCGTTGAAAAATTTCAAGTCATAATCCTGATGTTACTAGGATTTTATACCTATGGATGTATGTTTGAAAGTAAGCCTATATGCACTTATTTTTAAAGCAAGTGGTGTACATTTTGTTCTTGATGCTTTGCTAATATATTGTTGGTGCGCAGTGTTGTGCCCTAATACCAACTTGTTGGGCAAACCGACCTCCAACCTTGACACCAGATATAATCAAGATTTAATGATAATAATAAACAAACACAATAAAGATAAGAATAAGAGAGAACCATAATCACACCAAGATGTGTGTGGTTCACCAATTTGTGCCCAATTCCACTATATCTGAAGAAATTACAGGTAAAATAGAGAAAAATAAATCAAATACCCTTTACTCTCCTACCTAAATCTTGATAGCCATTATACTCCAACTCTCCACCCCATTGAATCAAAGTTCTAAACCTAGAACCCTCTTAATGTCATGCTTACAAGTGTTTCCCATGTACCCAACCAGATGTATACCACTCCCATATAACCCGGTGAGAAATCTCTCACACAACACATATAGAGTACACCTACAATACATGGAAACAGTCACACACTCATCCCTCTTCCACTTCGAGAAATACCCATGGGTGAGCCTCTCACCCCCAAACCCTCACCTTAGGAACCCTTTGTTGGTTGCCAACTGATCTTCGCGACAATGAAGAAGACCTTTGTTGCCTGCCAAAACAGATTTACTACATCAAAGAAGACCTTCGTTGCCCATCAACTCCAAAATCCTAAAATCCCAAAAAACTTTGCCTCAACTCCGCGACCAGCAACCCACAGTGAAACTAGCCTTGGGGTTCATTATACATCTTTTTGTAACCCATCTTGACTGTATAATATAATTCTTGTTTCTTGTTTGAAAAAAAGAAAAGGAAAAGGAAACTAAGCCTATATGAAGACTCAAACAAGGGATATAAGCATAGTGAAGATTATAGAGTTAAATAAATATTGAAAAGTGGTTTATGGTTCTCCCTCATTTTCTCTCCAGATGTTATCCTCCTAATTCTATCCTTTATTCGTCTTTTCCTTTTAATCAAGTAGCTTGGAAGAAGTTTTGCATCATAACTCTTGGAACCCTACTTCATTTCATTATACTTCGTCTTCTCCTAGAATCCTACTTCATCTTCTGTTTTTTATGTCATACCTGTTTCTAATTCATGATTTTGAAGAACCCCAATGGAGGTATATTGAGTAAAAAGATTATATTGTATGACCGTGACATGAAAATAATGATCAACTTTGAGAAAGGAACATCGTTCAGGTTTCAATACCAAAATTTAGAGAGAGGGAGATAAAAAATGTTAATGTGCAAGGTCCAAACTGAGAGAGCGCACCTTTACTTCAGATCGTCTGAGCGTCTTGATCATGAAACGATCATCATGAGACAGGAAAAAAACACTACCACTTTTCCCAGGAGAAGAAAGCTCCCTTAAAGCATCATTTCCACAAATGGACATCATGTAATCTGCAGCATCAATCTTGAACATCTCCCTCAACTTCCTACAATGAGAGTAAGTAAGCCTGTGTTATGAGAGAACGTATTTGAAGACACAGGAAAATAAATCAGTGCTACTACATGAATTTTTAAATTTTTACAAGACATCAACCACAACAATAGACTAGGGGGAGAGGAGGGGGGGGGGGGGGTGTCACGTATCACAAGATCATGGGCTCAAATAGAACTATTGCAGAGGAACCAATAGGCATGTATATACATTATGTATAGCTACATATATTACATGCACGTGCACACGCATCAAAACAAAATACTAGAAACAAAGCACCATAAGCAATTTGTCATTGTTTAATATTTTCAATTATTTCCTGAGAATGGCAACGCATTATCATAATCACTAGAAACAAAGCACCAAGGATGCGAGGAATATATCTGGTAATATTGAAGAAGTTACATGATTGGAATTAACTAACAGCAAAGGTACAAGTCTTTCGCAACCGAAATATGCAGCAACTTACATAAGGGATGTAATATAGTAAGGGTTATATGGACTTAGGCACCCGTTAGTTATTGTTGTTTGGGGTTTAGCACCAAAAAATGAATATTGTACGGTACAATTTGTACCACTAACCACCAATTTTAACAGAATTTATTTGTTCCTAGAATTACCATTAGTTAATCACTTTATTTTTGAAAATTTCCCTTACCCATTACCACTCTCTCTTCACCACTCCTCTCTCCTCCGCACACCCCCAGTCCCCACCCCCACAGAGCAGCCATGGATGCAAAGCTTCTTGAAAAAAATAATAACTATAAAATTTGTAAAAAGAGCTGGAATATAGAGAGACAAATAAAAAATAAAAATCAGAAAATGCAATATATAATTTTTAAATCTCAAAGAAAAAGAGAGAAGAGAAAAAGAAAAAAAAAAGGAAAACCTCATAAATTTCATATCGATATAATATGATAAGGAAGTTTTTGAATCTTCAAAATGTAAAAGCAGAGTCTCATATTTTGCCACGTCATTCAATCAAATGGTGGAGATCAAATCTTATTTTACACATTTTAAATTTCAAATTCACTTTTATTTTCATTTCCCCACTAAAATTTAGGCACACGTTTTTTATTTCCCCACATTTTCCAATACATTTTTTTCATTTCCCCCAAAATTCTTTTTACTTTCAACACACCTTCTCCAACACACATCTTATTCTAACACAATCCGATCACCTCTCTCTTTCTTTACCCTCTCTATTCTCTCTCCACTCCTGAAGAAATCTCTTCCATCTATACAGAATTACGGCACTAGGTATTCTCTATCCTTGGGTTGATCTGACTTAGTTTAAAGATGGATTCAATTAGGTAAAAAATTGGATTTTTTGTGTTCTCTCTCTCTCTCTCTCTCTCTCTCTCTCTCTCTTTCTATTTATCTATCTATCTATCTCTATCAGTTTCTGTTTCTCGCCCGATTTGATTTAGTTTACATTTTGTTCTTTCTTTTACATTCTTCTTGGAAGATGTTTCTTATTTTCACTTTCTTAATTATTCTAATGGTTATGTTATGTTTGGAATTCTATTTTGCAGATTTTGTTCTTCAAAACCTAGGGCTGTGTGTGTGAATACATTTGGTTTGTGTGGGTTTGCAACTCAACCAACCATAACATATTTTCTTTTACATTTTGCTTGGAATGATTTAGTTCAAATGGAACTTGAAAGTGAAGATTATTGGTTATGAAATTTTGAGGTGAAATTATGGTTTGCATATAGAAGATTTTTATGAGGTAATGGCTTACCCATTTGGGAGCCCAATAATTTTATTTATACTAGGGTTTACATGGTTTTAGAACATACAAGATACGAAAGGAATAACAGACTAAAACAACTTAAGCCCGATACATAATGGGCCAAACAACCCTAGAGCAGTCGCGAAAGAGGTGGTGGGGATTTGATATGGCTGAAATTAGGAAAGATTCAGTTTCATTGGCACAACATAGCCCGTTCAACGGATCACGAGCGTCCTCTTGAATGGACAGAACTTTCCATCATGGTCTAGTCCTTCTATCTTTATATTGGAGGGAAAGGCCAAACGTGTTGGCTTTTGGGAACCGAGAAGTAGCCTTCCCCTAGTCATGCCAAGGCATTCAATCGATAGGATATGGAGCGGTGCACAATCTTGAGTAGGCTATTCAACTCGATGGAGGAGCAGATTTATACAATGTTTATGTTCCATGAGTCAGAACAGGACCTTTAGAAGGCCCTCACTCACATGTATGCCCATGCGGATAATGATGCTCGTATATTCGAACTTTATCAGGAGATTTACAAAGCCTCTCAGGAGTCCCTACATCTTTCCGTCCCCAATTATTTTGGTTACCTTCAGTCTCGTTGGGAAGAATTGGCCCAATATGAGCCTCTCAGTGATTTTCTGCCTGAGACCGTGTCCCTTCTACTAACACGCCTGGATCATCAGCATACGTATCAGTTTCTTATGGGATTATAATCTAAGTTTGATTCATTAAAGACTCAAATTGTTAATACCACAAATATTCCTCCTCTGCGTGAGGCATTTGCTATTGTTGATGGTGAGGAGCGTCGCCTTCGTCTGACTCAGCCATTTGTTTGCCACCACTGTGGAGCGACGGGAAATGTTTGGGATCGATGCTTCAAACTCCATCAAGAGTTGAGGCAAAAATTTGTTCGAAATAGATCATCTGGCTCATCTCGCACTGTTGCCATCACCAACACTTTTGGTCTCCTAGTAGCACCTTCTCTGGCTACCCCCTCACTGTCGACCCTATTTGTTATTTTGAGCTAGTTGCAGTCTCAGCTTGAGTTGATACAGGAACGGTTGAGTTCACTCAGTCGTGCTGGCACATCGACTCCCACATCCACTATAGCTGGAGGTATTTATTATGCTTTTTATGTTAAGGCTGTCAAGCCTACTTGAGTTCTGAATTCCAAAGCCATAGATCACATGCCTGGTGAGTCATCCTTGTTCCTTTCACCTACCTCACCTATCTGTCAGCATGCATGTCCTGTGGATGGCTCTCTTGCGCGCATTCACATCAACGGAGATATACGCCTATCTCCTGATATTACCCTCTCTTCAGTCTTACATATTCCCAATGTTTCCTTTAATCTCTTGTATGTGAGCCAATTAAGTAAGCATCTCAATTGTGATGTTGTTTTCACACCCTCTCATTGCTATTTACATTGCTATCTACAGGTGTAGGAGGGTAGTGGTACTGGGGTCTATGAATATACTGAATCTAGTGAGGCATGGCCCACTTTAATGGAACCTGTCTTCAAGGTATTTAAAGCTTCAAGAGCAGCAAGTGGTTGAGAGCGAACTTTTGTGGTAAAATGTCAATTTTATGATTGCTGAATGAGGAAGACAATGATTGACTATGAGCTTTTCAGTAAGAACAAAAGAGAAAAAGGGATCACTTGGAAGTGATAATTCTTGGGAGTGAAGAAGCAAGCATTTCAAGTAGCAAGAAGAGAGCAGGGAGAGATTACAATCTGTGTAAATTTATGTTGAATAATAGTGTTTCAATTATGTTATGCTTTGACCTTTTATAGGTAAATACTAGGGCTAATGTAGCATGTTCACGCCAAAAGAATATTCTTTGTGACAATATCTGAGTTGTACTTTTTATCCTATTTTACTGTTTGTCGTATGTCCGCTCTGACAGACAACATCTGGTGCAACCCAAAGTCAAAAAGCAAATATGTCAGGCATAGTGCCAAAAAGTACGATTTTGTAGATATTTTCAAACGGTTACTTGGTAAACAAACTTTTTGAAAACTTGCGAGCGACCTTGAGGGCCACTCAACAATGTTTATAACTTAAAAACACTTTGTGAGCAATGCCTTGGTCGCTTACCTATTTTACTAAGAGTGGACTATGTAAGTGTGTGAGTGACCTCTTAGGCTCCTCCTATTAGTATTCTCTCCTTCGTAAGGTACTGAAGTGGTTGGGCCTTAACTTACCTGACAAGATTTGCCTCTCAGTCTCCAAACCAAAACTACCAAGGGATCCCAACTAGCCATCTGCTCAAGCCCTGCTTACTCAACTAAGACTTCTTGCTAAGCATTTTTGTGTACTAAAAATAATAAAGTGTTAACAAACATTGTTTAGGTAAACTTGTTTATAACATGGGCTTGGGGCTGCTTGCAGAGCACCCGTCGCTATTTTGGAGCTACTCACAGAGCAGCTCCTTACTGCTTTGGGGTTGCTCACCTAGCACCCCCTCATTAACTTGGATCTATTAACATGGCACCCCCTCGCCTGCCCCCCCCCCCCCCCCCCCCCCGTTGCCTATCGGGTGCTTTTTTACTGTTTAGTGGCTGCTCACTTGATACCCCCTCATTAGCTTGGATCCACTTGGTTGGCACCCCCTCATTGGCTTGGGGCTGCTTACATAATATTTATTACCTTTCTTAGGGTTACTCAAATTGCACCCCCTTCGTTGGCTTGGGTCTACTCGCTTGGCCCCCTCTCGTTTTGACTATTGTATTGTTACCCACTCGCTTGGCACCTACTCGTGCCCCAAATTTACTTTTTTATGTGAGGTTGGGAAGGTACCCCTCTACATTAGCGCCCTCGTGCAAAAGTGTTTGTTTGGGTGGAAAACGAAGAGTTTTGTACAAATTTAAAAGGATCTTTTAGGAATTCGAGGGGATTCAAAAAGGAATCATTACTTTTATGTGCATTTAATGCTTCTGTCAGAGGAGCCGTACATGGGTGCCTTTTAGCGTCTTGAGGAGACACGTGTCTCGTTGGGAACTTTTTTATAATTTGATTAATGATTACCTGCACTTTTAAGCCGTCAAGCGTGCATGTGTTACACACTATAAATACCTTTGCCCAAGAGTTTTAAACTTTACTTCATCATTGGCCTCATATTTTATAGAGAGAGAGAGAGCGCTTCTTCCCTTCCAAAGAAAATCCTTTTCCCCCATTTTCATGTCTTCTTTAAATCCTCAGTGCTTCCATGGCTTCTTCTTCTCAAAGTTGTGTTTCTGCCTCTTCCACCTCCATGAGTGCAGTTCTGGTTGGTTCCTTACCCATCCAACTCACAATCATCACCAACACCACCACTGGAGCCACTACGGTCACTTCTTCACTGGCCATCCCCACCGTTTCTTCCACCGTCCCTGGTGGAGCTGGCCCCTTTATAAGTGTTTTTTCTGCCTTACCTAAGCTACAAAAGCAAGTTATGGAGAACAGGTTGGAGAGAGACTTTTTGACTGACCGCCTCGCTCCATTCTTTGGTAAGGATGATGACTTTATGCCCTTGCTCGAGCGTTTTAAGGTTGAGTTCGTGGAGAAGATCAAAGAGTGGCCGCTCACGGGCTTTGTTGAATCTGGAGATACCTCGTGGTCCTCGCTGACAATATTTTGAGGGTTCGAGTGGATAGGTGTGACTTCCTCTTTTCAAATGTAAACATTGATGTTTGGGGGGGGGGGGGGGGCAGACGAGTGGGCCCTATGGGTGGATTCTGTCATTAACTTCCCAGCTTACAGTGTTATTATTGACGAGCTAGGACTGACTTGAGCAATCACTAGCCTCGAGACTTGCACTCTCTCGTTGGAGGCTGGACTCCCATACCTTCATCACCAGTTGGGAGGAATTTGTATTATCTTGGAGGATATCTGTGAGCTGATTGGCTTACCACTTTTGGGGAACCATGCCTTTACTAATGGTTATGAGGACTCCCACGAGCATGAGATGTGCGAGGAACTCCACCAAGCTTTATCTGATTATTCTCGCTATGTTGCTCTCACCCAAACTGGGGCGAGCAAGCATTCCTTTGCCAAATGGTAACCTTACTAGTTTAAAGATTTCGAGGCAATGCCCAAGAAAGGGGCCCCAGCTAAAGCTCCCAGGAGTCAAGATGGTCCAAAACTCAATTTGAGGACCCACTTGGCTCCCTTCTTTGTTACTTTCTAAAGCAGGTTCCTGTTTCAAGGGAGGCCAAATGACTCCCCTCGTGAGTTACTCTTTCGCCTGGCTGTTAGACTTGCTCGTGGGAGGAATATCCCTCTCGCTGCTCTCACCTTAAGATCCATTTACACTTGGATGGATCGTACCCACATTGATATGGCGCATTGCATAGTCGCTTTGTTGTGATCAATTTTATTAACTCTTTCCTACCGATGGGTGTCCTTTTCGAGTGGTTCCCCAACTAGGCCCCTAAGCCCCGCTCTCTTCACAACTAGTCTTCTCGTATTGTTAGGTGGTATAAGAAAACCCCTCAACATTCACTTAGCTTATTTTTGGATGATATGGATGAATTTTCCTTCTGCCCTTACTCAAAATGAGTGGGTGGTATATTCTCCTAGTGTTTCCACTATGCCTACTCTGGGACCTTCTTCTCTCCAGCTAATGTTGAGTCTGTGAGTGATTACCCTCAAATCTTTGTGATGGCTTTTCTCCTCCCCTGTAAATTACCTTCTTTGACAAAGATTGGGTAAGGAGTTGGGTTTTATCACTCTGAGAGGGTTAGAAGACAATTTGGGTATGACCAAGGCACATATACCCCAGAGTTTCCCACCACCCTCTCGCCATCAGACTTGTACTCAGAAGCATTTTCTAATTTCACTCTCGAGGGGATGGTGCATAGAATTGCCAATTTTGGGAATTTCCTGATATCTGCTCGTGATTATTTTCCTTTTTTCAGTCGCTCGTGATTTTGTTTGTGGCAGCGGCAAATTTTGTTAATAAAGAACTACATTCAGGATGTACCTCATGAATCTTTTATCGAGCCATCCCCTCCCACGATAAATACTTAACCAAACGCACTCAGAAGGAGGTTTAGCATCACAACCAAGTGGAGAGGGCTCCACTCGAGCAGGTAGTTCCCATTCCTGTGAATCCTCTCCATGTGGAGAGTATATACTCGAAAGCACCTAGAAGTCAAACTTCAGCAGTCAAAGGGGAAAGGCAAGGATAAAGTCAAGGCCAAAGTCCCTTTAAAGAGGAAGCACATTGATGCTGACGTCTCCAATTTTGTCCCTGCTCAAGTTGAGGAGACTGGTTCCCCTCCCTCGCCTATTAAAACTCGAGCGCCAGAAAGAAAAAGGTGTCTAAGACCACTGGCCCCTTTAATGTGGAAGACCAACGTTCAGAAACTGACACTTTGGGGATTGAAGAAACATTCCAAACTGTTCGCGAGTAGAGTTATGAGGCCCTCAAAGCCACTCGTTCTCAGTCCCTGCTCCACTATCTGCTCCTTCAGTAGAAGGTACTCTAGTTACTCCGCTTTTACTTAGTAAAAATATAAGTAATGGAATTACGAGCGCTTGCTCCTCACCTTGTTCATCTGAAGAGGAGCTTGTTGATTATGGAAGCACTCATTTTTATCATTACTATAGTTCTTCTTCAAAAGACACTGCTTACTTGGTCTTAACAAAGATCACTCACCTGACGCTTCTCCTTTTTTGTCAGCCACGAGGTGATCAGCCATGGACTTGGAGCGCTCCACCAGTGATCATGATGATACCATGATTTACTCACCATCCACCACTAAACCTACCACTCGTCCTTTGCCTTATGAGTAAGCTCACTGTGATGACCCTGTAAGTGTCTAATTCATCGCTTACTTTTTCTCTTTGTCATAAATTTGTGTTATACTTTTTAAAATATTACTAACTTGTATCATTTACTAAGCACGATTCTTCTATTAGGATGCGTGGCTCTGCCCAAACAAGAGTGGCTCCTTCTTCCTCTTCTCTCATCGTTCCTCGAGCTCCTTTCCAGCATGAGAGGAATTCTATACTGGTGTCTTCCTTGAGCTTCTCCCCAGAGGTTTGCACCTACAATTATTAAGTGCACTTGATTTGTTTTTATTGAATTTTTTTTTTACCTTCCATACTTGTGAATTTTTTTGGGGGGCAGATTTTCACCATTTTTTCTACTACCGCGAGGAGTTCTTCAGTGACTGCTCACTCTGTTCAGGTATTTGATATTTTACAAAGAAATTTTATGAAGTCAATATTTGTATTCCATATTGACTTGCATATTACGTTTTGATAGGTGTCTGTAACCCTTCTCACACCGATTTCTAAGCCGCTCGCTCCTTCTACATCGAGTAGTTCTTTGACTCAGCCAAGATAAAGGCATTAATCGATATGAAAACCCCAAGAAATAAGAAGGACATTCAAAGACTGACAGTCAGAGTCACGATGCTCAACAAGTTCATCTCCCTAACAACCGACAAATGCCTACCTTTTTTCAAAATCTTGCGAAAAGTGTTTGTGTGGGATGAAGAATGCGAAAAAGTGTTTAAGGAACTGAAAGCCTACATGGGATCACCAATGCTTCTGTCTCAGCTCATTCAAGGGGAGAAATTGTATTTGTACCTAGCTGTCTCAGAATCGACAATCAGCGCGACGATTGTTCGAGATGACAATGGGACCAAGAAGACGGTATACTATAACAGTAAAGCATTACAGGGGGCCGAGACGAGATACCTAAAGAGGAAAAAACTTGCATACGCCTTGATACATGTGTCAAGAAAAATGAAGCCTTACTTCCAAGCTCATACGATAGTAGTACTCACCGATACACCTCGTCGACAAGTCATTCATAAACTTGAGAAATCGGGTAGGCTAATGGCTTGGACGGTTGAGTTAGACGGGTTTGATATCATTTTCAGCCAAGAAATGCAATCAAGGGGCGGGTTTTGGCAGATTTTATAGCAGATTTCACTTGGGAATCGACCAATGAGACGGAAGTTGAAATACAAGTTCAGAGTCTAGAACAAGCTAAAAGCTCGGAACGAACCACCCAGATCGTGAAAGCCAACACCGCAGTTGGTGTTCTGGAAATGGATTTATTACTAAAAAAATGGTGTCCTTGCTGAAGGCCCATTCTCTTCAGATATGCATGAATGGAGTTGATTTGTTGATGGGTCGTCCTGTGCAGCCGGTAGTAGGGCTGGGCTAATTTTGTTGGCCTAGACGAGACCGATATTGAGTATGCACTGAGGTTCAATTTCAAAGCGTCCGACAAAGAGGCCGAGTACGAAGCCTTGCTTGTAAGACTTACGCTCACAAAGGTGCTAGGTGTCGGTCAATTTCTTTCCCACAACTAGTAGTGAACCAGGTTCTAGGAATCTACGAGGCAAAAGATGAGAAAATGTCAAAATATCTTCAAAGAGTGAAGACGACACTTGCAAGTTTTTAGGGAGTAAAAGTAAAGAGAATTCCGAGAAACGAGAACGAAAAAGCGAACTCCCTTGCAAGGCTTGCTTCAGCTACAGAAATTAAGATTCGAAGAACCGTTCCAATCGAGATCCTTCAGGAGCCAAGCATCGGCCGTGAGGAGGCCAACAGTATAAAATATTTTAACTTGAACTTGGGACCGTCTTGGATGGACCCAATTATTGAGTACTTGGTGGACGGAAAGCTCCCAGAGGGTAAGGCCGAAAGAAGAAAGGTACTCTACCGAGCCGCTAAATCACCATCATATGGAATGTGTTGTACAAACGGGGTTATCTTTTCCCACTCTTGAGATGTGTGCATCCGATGGAAGTAAGTTATGTGCTCAGAGATATTCATGAAGGCATCTACGCGATCCATATCAGAGGAAGGTTCGTTAGCAAAGAGAATTGTCATGCAAGGCTACTATTGGCCGAACGTGGCTAAGGATGCAGCCGAGCATGTTCTTAAATGCGATAAGTGTTAGTGCTTTAGCAACATATCTCATCAACCTCATCACCCATTTTCTCCTATCTCAGCCCAGGGCCCTTTGCAACGTGGGAGATCGACTTGGTTGTCCCACTACCGAGAGCTAAAGGGAACTTTGGCTTCCTTATCGTCGCGATTGATTATTTTTCAAAGTAAATAGAGGCGAAAGCCATGGTAACTATCCCTTAAGAGAAATGTTTCAGATTCATTTGGAGAAATATCATCTGCCGATATGGATTCCCAAACACTTTGATATCAAACAACGAAAAGCAATTTAAGAACAAGTCCTTAGCTGCTTACTGTGGCAGGGTCGGCATAAAGCAATTCTTCTCGGCACCAGGTCGACCTTAAGCAAATAGGCAAACCGAGGTGACCAACCAGACGATACTGGATGGAATAAAGATAAAATTAAAAGATGCCAAAGGAAAGGTTGATGAGCTCCACATCGTCCTATGGGCGTATCGGACCACTGAAAGGACATCGACAAGAGAACCACCTTTTATGCGAACATATGGGTCAGAAGCAGTAATCCTAACTAAAATTCGGCTGCTGAGTTATAGAGTCCAGACATAAGATCCAGAGCAGAACTTAGAAGAGAGAAGTCTTGATTTAGACCTTAATGAAGAGCACCGAGAAGACACGGAAATAAGGCAATCGACCTATCAACAGAATGCCGCAAAGTTCTACAACAAAAAAGTCAAAGCTTGTCTGATTAAAGTTGGTGATCTCGTACTAAAAAAGGTGATCCAAAAAGATAACAAACTTCATCCATATTGGCATGGGCCATACAAAGTGATAGAAGAAGTATTTCCAGGTACATATCGTTTGGAAAATTTAGAAGGAGAACCATTCGCAAATCCATAGAATGCGAAATGTCGATCATCTGAAGAAATGTTATCATTGAAGAAACTAAGTAATAACCTGAGAGCATTTCCATCAAATGTAATTGAAAATCGTTGCGAAGAAATCTAAATGAAACGAAGTGTTGTCTCATATTGTGCAAATTTTATTTCTAGTTATCGTATTCTCATGAAATCTCTCTCTCTCTCGGAGGTATGGGAATGCTTAAAGTCGCGTCTCCTACGCATGTCTCAATATAAACCTTGAGAGGTGGGAAAATTAACATCATTATTTTATGGTGACACTTAACATCATTATTTTACAGTGTAAGAAAAGTGGAATCTCTCTCTCGACGTATGAGAATGCTTGGAGTCTCGTCTCCTACGCATGTCTCAATATAAACCCTGAGAAGTGGGGAAGTTAACATCATCATTTTATGGTGAAACTTAACATCAATATTTTATGGTGACATTTAACATCATTATTTTATGGTGACATTTAACATCATAATTTTATGGTAAAAGAAAAATGAAATTTCTCTCTCAGCGGTATGAGAATGCTTGGAATTACGTCTCCTAAGCATGTCACAATATAAACCCTGAGAGGTGGGAAAATTAACATCATTATTTTATAGTGACACTTAACATTATTATTTTATTGTGGAAGTAAAATGAAATTTCTCTCTCGGCGGTATGAGAATGCTTGGAGTCGCGTCTCCTAGGCATGTCTCAATATAAACCCTGAGACGTGGGAAAGTTAACATCATTATTTTATGGTGACACTTAACATCATTATTTTATGGTGGAAGAAAAATGAAATCTCTCTCTTGGAGGCGTGAGAATGCTTGGAGTCTCATCTCCTAGGCATGTCGCAATATAAACTATGAGAAGTGGAAAAATTAACATCATTGTTTTATGGTGACACTTAACATCATTATTTTATCGTGGCACTTAGATATCACTAGTTTATGGTGAAAGAAAAATGAAATATCTCTCTCAGCAGTATAAGAATGATTGGAGTCACGTCTCCTAGGCATGTGTTAATATAAACCCTGAGAAGAGGAAAAATTAACATTATTATTTTATGGTGACACTTAACATCATTATTTTATAGTGGAAGAAAAACGAAATCTCTCTCTTGGCAGTATGAGAATGATTGGAGTCTCGTCTCCTAGGCATGTCTTAATATAAACCCTGAGAAGTGGAAAAATTAACATCATTTTTTATGGTGATACTTAACATCATTATTTTATGGTGACACTTCACATCATTATTTTAGGATGGAAGAAAAATGAAATCTCTCTCTCAGCGGTATGAGAATGATCGGAGTCTCGTCTCCTAGGCATGCCTCAATATAAACCCCGAGAAGTGGGAAAATTAATATCATTATTTTATGGTGACACTTAACATCATTATTTTATGGTGAAAGAAAAATAAAATCTCTCTCTCGACGGTACGGGAATACTTGGAGTCTCGTCTCCTACGCATTTCTCAATATAAAATCCTACGCATTTCTCAATATAAAACCCGAGAGGTGGGAAAATTAACATCATTAATTTACAATGAGACTTAACATCATTATTCTATGGTGAAAATGAAACATCATATTGTTATATGGTGAGTAAAACAGCAAAACTACAAGTATGTAGACATAATGATGAAAATAAAGCAGAGCATATCACTAACATTCGCAAATTAGCCAAAACACCCCAGAGAGGGGCACAGGGTTAACATTGTTAAATTCCTTAAACATGGGACGAGATTAAGGTTTACACAGAGTTGGGCATCAGAGACCACAGACCGTCGCCCAAAAATCAGAAATAAAACAAGTCAGGTCTCGACTGCCAAGTCACCAGCAATTGTAACATCAGGGACGATTGACTCCTCTAGAATAGTGGTGGCATCTGGGTCACCAATCTGATTTCTTCTTCAGCAATTTGAGTCGTCTCGTCAACTCCAGCATCGGCCTCAACGGTCCCTTCATTGGCGCCCTCAGCCTGAATCTCCTCCAGAATAGCAATGATCTCAAGATCAGAGAAGCTCAAAGAGTTGTGAGTATCGGCCACTTCAGGGTATCTAGTGGCAAGGCCTGATAATTGGGTCACCACCTGCCTATGAAGCACGGACTCGACACGTAATATGTGTTTTGACGCGACACATGATTTTTTCAAAAACTAGGATGCGACACACTAGGATACGTATAATATATAATATATATTAATGAAATAAAACAATCTTTTCCCATAAAACAAATTATTAAAGCATTCTTAACATGAAATTACGAAAATAGACCATACAAAACAAAATTCAAACACACTTTAACATTAAAAATCATAAATAAAGCATAATTACCATCACATAAGAAAAAAAAATTAAAATTAAAAAAAAAAAAAAAAAAAAAAAACGTGTCCTTTTATGTGTCCCAGCATGTCAGCAGCGTGTCCTAGCATGTCCCAACATGTCCCAGCGTGTCGGTAACGTATCAGAGCGTGTCGCGTGTCGGACTCGTGTCAAAGTTGACTCGTGGCTTCCGGGAGAGTGTCCGTGCTTCATAGCTCTCATATGATCCTACCGTTGTAACTTACTTTTCTCAAATAGTGGAATTGTTTTCTCTCCCTCCTGTGGATGTAGGCAAGGTAGGCTCACCAAACCACTTTAAATTTCTTGTGTTCATTGCTATTGTGTGGCTTGTTTATATCTCCATCAATCTTGCATATGTTGGAGATTTTATAAAATAAGTGAGTAAGAGTTTTGGGTGTAAGAGCTTAAAGAGCTTGTCCCACATTGGAAGTGTGTGGAAGAGGTGGGAAGCTAACCCAAATATAAAAGGGGATAGTGTCCCACATTGGAAAATGTACAAAGCTAAGTGTCACCACTAAGCTATAAAAGGAGTGGGCAATCTTTGAGTCCCACATTGGAAAAATATTAAGAATTTGTGCACTTAATAAGTACAAATGGAAGATGAAGAGTTAATTCATCTAGCATTTAAGAGGCTATTCAAGAGACCTCAATACGGTGAGAAGCACCGTACGCACACACACACGCGCGCGCGTGCGGGACAGTGGGCTGTAGAGGAGCTAGTGGCGCACTTTGCACTTCGCACGCCGCGTGTCCGCAGTGGTAGCGGGTTGCCGGGATTCGTCCGGGTCGGATCGCGGTAGCTCGGGCGCAGTCACTTTTTGGTTGACCCGTGCAAAACCGATTCGGTATTAATTATACCTGTTTGGAAATGACTTATGACTGTTGGTAATTAACAGTCATACCATTTCGGAATTGATTAAGATTGTTAATCCAACAGTCATGACTCTTGAAGACAAAGCCTTTCATTATCTATAAATAAAGGCTGCCTAAAACGAAATTACATTGATAACAAAAACCCAGTTTCAGATTTCCAAACCCTGCTATTACTCTCTTACAATTTTCAGGAGATACAAATTCTCTTATTCTGTTTTGTGCACAGAAACAGAATAAGAACTTGATTGACTGTTCTTCGCTGCATCCAAGGGTTGTCTTCAGACATACAATTTGCAGACAGTGCAATTGCTTCATTGTATCTTGAGTACGGATTTGCTGATTCCCGTCTGTATACCGAAGTTATTCGTGTGGGGCAAATACTGTATTTAGGAAAGTGACATCACGCCTTGAAGATTCATAAAGTTACATTGTTGTATTAAAGTTGACATTGTTGTGATACAATAAAGAGTTCTATTTCTGTATTTGCTACATAATTTCCAACAGCATATACATATTTCCTTGTTTTGGTTGGGTTTGGTGCCATTGGAGTACAACATACTTCATATGGATCAAGTATTTCACTCCTTCAGAAGACAGAATCATAAGTAGTAATTCTTTTTATAAGAAACACGGTATATTGATATATAGAAGAAGAAAAAAGTTCTCTCACTGGCAACGTATTTGCAAACTAGTACAAGAAAAACTGCTGTAATCATATATGTTGTCCCTTCAAACTTATGTTACCACTGATTGAAATAAAATTTGGATTGAAAAGTTCAAGTTGCTGACAAAAACTCATATTAATTCCCCAAATATACTACCGATCAATTGCATGAAAAAGATAAACTGCACAATAATCTATACCAACGTAAAAAAGAAGGGAGGGGGTAGTTGGACACCAACCTGAAAACCATTGGACAATAATCTTTCCACTTAAAATTATCTGACAGATGGGTGGGTGTCATCTGGGACCCTTCTTTAGGAAAATTCATCCCGAAACTGGCACGATGGCCAAAATCTGAAGTTCGTACTTCTCGCCTTTGTACAGGAGTAATTTTCCCCACTGTATATCTGATCATATTGTAATAAATTTTCATCATTAATTATTCAGAAAATAAGTAATGAAATGAGATATCAGTCCATAATATTTTCATTGTTTATGTAAACAATTTACTGTCTTTCCAAGCTAAATGATATTGACAAAACCATGATATCCATATGTGCACATCAACCAAACAAAGCAATATGTTCATATGTCTACAAGCACACAGGATAAATGGATTGTGTTTACAGTTATCGACAAGCACGCAAATCCATTTATTATGTGTGCTTAGAAAGCAATCTAGTTTAGAAATTACCTAAAAATGAAATTACCTACTTTAGAAAGCAATCTAGTTTAGAAAGCAATATGTTTTAACATGCCAAAAAATATTAATACTGATGGGAAAACAAAACTACTAGTAAAACTGAAAACCATCAATCAGCAGACAGCATGCAAAATACACTAGAAATCAACTTTTGACGAAGTTTTTGGACAGCATGAATACTTAATGTGGACAACACTTTTAAGTAAACTATATATCAAACCAGATGATAAAATTATTAAATAAATAGACATGTTTTATAAAATTCCTAGACTAGTAAAGAAACATGAAAAAGAATCTACTCAAGAAAGATGAGGAATATGATAAATATAAGGGAAAATTCTAGACCAATTGTTTCAGTTGTTCCAATATTAACCCCAAAGTGTTTAACTTCTGCAATTTCAACCCTCCATCTAAGTAGGAGACTTAACGAAAAAACAGATTGGGCATCTGACTTACCTGTATCTACCAAATGTACCAATTATTTCATAACATGTGGCACCAAAATGCCTGTAATCATAAAAAGAGAGAGAAAAAAGCACCACATCCTCTCTCCCTATCTCTTGCCTCTCTCTCTCCCTATCTTCTCTCTGGAGCAACCTGGTTCCCTCCACATCCACCCAGGGCTTCAATCAGCCACCATACCCTCTCCCAGTCTGAACTCTACGCCCTCTCCCTCTCCTCTTCTTCCGCATTTGACCCTCACCGCCGCGATCGCTCCGTCTTCGACGAATCCTCCGACAGCCGCAAACAAGCATACTCTTGCCTCCCTATTTCCCACCACACCATCCACCGCCACCTCTCTTTCTCTCTCTCTCTCTCCTGCTTTCTCTGTTTTCAGTTTCTTCTTCATTTGAAAAACATTACTAACCAAATTACGGAACATTAAAATAAATTTATATGAGGAACCAGAACATAAAGATTATAAATGAATCATAAGACTGCCAAGAATTAGAATGCAATTTGGTTAAGGAGGGTTCGGGTTTAAAGAAGACAAAGAGCACAATATATTGCAGCCGTCCAAGATAAGTAGAAGGTGGCAGGCAGTCTCTCTCTCTCTTTCTCCCCTCCTCTACTTTCTCTTTTTTTAGTTTCTTCTTTTGATTTTCTGCCTGGGTGGTGATGGTGGTGGTTTGGCAGTAGCTGTGGTAGTGGCTTGCCAGTGTTATTGGTGGTGATGATGGTGTGGTGGTGGTGGTGGTGGTGATGGCATGGCGTTGGTGGTGGTGGTGGTGGCTTGGTGTTGTTATTGGTGCTGATGGTGGTTTGGCAGCGGTGGTGGTGGTGTCTTGGTGTTAGGGTTAATCTTTTGCATATTCTCTTAATATAAACTAGCATGCAATAAATGAAAATCCTGAAAATGTTCTAAGGTTGGACATGAGCCATAAGAAGGATAGTGCTCCTACATATCTACGAACGGAATCACAGTCCATGTAGATTGGAGAAAGACGTCTAGAGCATTTCTACCTCATATTGTAAAATCGGCATTAGAGAAGTACATGAAACAGTTTAGAAGCGGTAGATGGATTTAAAAAATGATTTGCACAGGTATTCTGAAGAAACTTTTGACAAAAGTATTTTTATTTTGAAAAGGTTTCAAGATGGATCCATTTCATTTACCCGAATATATGAGATTGAAATCCTTGTGCGTTGACCCTCTAACATGGTCTGAGGAATGTGACACTCATTGCACAGAGAAAGGGATAAGAAAAGAGAATGCTTTGTTGAGTTTAATATTATTGAACATAGTTCATGGTGACTATTCTAATAGATCCGAAAATTAAAATAAACAGAAGAGGGAAAAGCAGAACAGTAAAGAGAAGAAAAGTTAAACTTATTGCGCAAGTTTATCTTCTGGATAGGTGAGAGACCTTACAGTTCTGCCCCAAATAGCAAAAGGAACGTTTGAATGGTGTGTGTAAGTGAGTTCAAGTGTATAGATGATGATGGAGGCTTATATATGCTAGAATGCGGGTGGGAGGATTTCTGTGAAGTTTCTCTGGGCTTGAACCTTGGATAAGAGATCCCCTAAAGTGAAACCCCAAGCTTCATTTATCTCACATTGGAGGACTGGAATTGATATTCTACGTCTGATGGTCCATATTGACCAAGCAACAATTTGGGTAGCCCAGGAGAGTTAAAAACCAGACCAGGGGAACGATTATATGCAAGACTCTAGAGAACCCTAGAACAATCCTACAGAAAAAGGGAAGGAAAAACTCAAATGCCAAGACCCTTCATAGTTGGAAAAACGAGCACCATGGAAATACATGCCACTCAGCCAAAGAAAGATGATGGAAAGTTGACCGAAATGGGCACTAAATACTTTTCGAGAGATCTCCTCCAAATTACTGGTGTGGCTATCGAAATCGTGAGCATCAGCATGTAGGTTCCAGATCCAAGTGGTAGTATCAAGGCCTTTAGCTATTGTTCTCGAGAAATGACCCGGTTTGGTCCATTCTTCGAAGAAGTTTTTATGTGATCCTTAGACATCATCTCTCAGACCCAGAATCAATTCTCCAATAATTGAACCTTACAAGTGAATTTTTCGATAATGCACTAATTGATTCTTTTAAATTCATCGATCGGTGAATGCCTATGGATCCAGTTTTCTTTTGGGGACTTATCTGCGACATCTTCGTATGTAGCCATAACTTTTGACTCGACCCTCCCAATGCATTTTTTAGCATTGAAAAGTGATGCAAACACCAAAAATGGGATCCAAAGAAGAGAGAAAACACAAGATCTGAAAATTGTATTAAGAAGCCAAAGATTAATAAGCCAACCCCAAATAATTGGAAAACGGCTTTGTTGAGTTGAGTTGAGCCAAAGATTAATAGTTGCTAATCCCAATGGGAATGATTACATTTATAGGCCTAAAGAGAGGGTTCTAAAAGGTGCCAGCTAAGCATGAGGAATCATGCATGAGCTAGCATGAGATGAGTTGTCATGTGGTGTCATCCTTGACAATACTAATGGAACCTTCTAGAAGCTTATATCCTAACTATAAGATCTAAGCACTAAAATAGTACAAGTGCAATAAAAGACAAAAGAAAGAAAATTATAAATATACTCCCATTATTATTTAGATCATATTTCCCTCTATCTACATCAGTCTCCCCTCCTTTGAAAAAGTTCGTCATTAAACTTGAAAGGTCGAATTGGAGCAGTCCGGGTCGCAAGAACAAGTTTTGCCAGAATTGTGTCCAACCATGCCACGTGAACAAATATTTGGAAAATATTTTTTTCTTCTTTAATGAGGGCTCGATATAAATTTCTTCTAATTTTCGGGACCCAATTGCAATATTTTTTAACTCCTTACAAGATAGAAGTGGCCCATTGTTTTCAACCCTAATAAAATTCATTATTTTACAACTTAGGCCCAAAGAAATTTCAAGTAAAGCATCCCCAATCTCTGCCTTTTTAGACCTTTGACAAAACAGGCTCTCAAATTTCGGTTTATAATCCCCTTCTAATATATCACTCAACACAAGCCCGTATTCTAACAAATCCATATCAGCCCATGCTCCCAACAAACTAAAAGCCAATCCAGTTTTAAAACCCAGCACACCAGCAAATCCCGATCTAAACCAATACCCAAACCATATTTTAGGGTTTTTAAAGAGATAAACAGACCAAAAATCACAGCTGTGATTTTCTCCGTCAGTCTAGGTATCGAATTTGGCCAGAATGCCACTGGATAGAGAGTCGACAAGCCCTATAGTCGCCTCCCGTTAGCCTCCTTCTTCAGCTTCACCGGTGATATTCTTGGCCACCAACACTTCTTTTTCTCTTCTTCAATCTCTCTTTGGGTGTTCGCCCCATTATCGCTTGTGTTTTTGGATTGTCTTCCTAAGCGAACTCGTCTTTGGGGCAGAAAGAGAGATGAATCGTCGTCGCAATGGAATTGGATATGGGGTTGGGGTTGGGGTTGGGGTTGGGGTTGGGGTTGGATTTTCACAGATGGGGGCTAAGTTTTTTGGAGGTTGCAAACAGTGGGGTGAAGCTGCAATTCTGATTGGAAGTTGGTGGGGGCTGGAGGGGGTAAGGAGGGGTGTCGCAAGCCTAAGGTTTGTAACAATTAGGGTTAGAGGATGGTTTGCAAGAGATAGGGTTGGCAACAATTGGGGGTTGCAATGGTAAAGTTTTTGGTGGCCAGTGGTATGGGACGGTGATCATCGCAGCTGCTTATAATAGTTCCTCATCGGATGGTAATTGGGTGGTACCGGCTGGTTGGTTTGCAATGAACCATTCGGCACGCTCATTGCATCAGCGACTCTAACTCGTGGAACGGTGTCTAGCCTATGCAACAAATCTTCATAAGATTCAGCGGTATAAATCTTCTTCCATGGACCCATCAATAGTGATGCAAGGGGGACACACACACACTCAAACCCCAAGAAGCTCACCTCACTCTAATACCAATTTGATGCAAACACCAAAAATTGGATCCAAAGAAGAGATAAAAAGCCAAAGATTGATAGTCGTTAATCCCAATGGGAATGATTACATTTATAGCCCTAAAGAGAGGGTTTTAGAAGGTGCTAGCTAAGCATGGGGTGTCATGCATAAGTTGGCATGAGTTGTCATGTAGTCTCATCCATGAAAATACTAATTGAACCTTTTAAAAGCTTCTATCCTAACTATAACATCGAAGCGTAAGCACTAAAATAGTACAAGTGTAATAAAAGACAAAAGAAAGAAAATTACAAATATACACCCATTATTATTTACATCATATTTCCCCCTTATCGACTCAAGAAAAACATGCTTGTGAAGATACCATGAAGATGGAAAGTTGCATGTCAACATAAAGATAGATGAGCATAAGAAGGTATCAATTTGATTTGGTTTGGTACCATAATTAGTGTGTAAAAATTCAAATCAAGACCAAACCAATGTAGAACCAGCAGCTTGTGTTTGTTACGGTTACACTCAAATTAATATTAAACAAGTATAAATTTGAACTAACTAAATAGCATATCCATCTCATTTAAAAGGCTACACTTGTCTCTAAATCTAAGTACTACTTCATAGCCTTGTCTCAAAAGTATACCTCATTCTGAGCCTAACCTCAAATACACAAATTATTGTTAGGCTCAAAACTTAGCAAAGAGCCTAATGAGAACTTTGAGGAGGAAAGTAATTAATTTACACTGACGAGAGTAAGAAGTTACTTTTTCTAGTGATGTGGGTGGGACTAAGCAGTCAGCTCTTTGTAGCCTCTCCAAGGCAATTGTTGGTCAATGTCCCACATCAAAAAACAATGCAAGCCTTAACACAACCAATGTGTATATATACATAGTGATGCGTTAGCCTTTAGCTGCACAGGTTCAGTTAATGTGGGCCCTCAAATGGAAGCAAAGAGGCCAGCAATAGAAAAGGAGGGACTGAGCCATTACGGGAAAACCAAACCAACCCATTTAATAAATGGTTGTCTCGAATTCATCCACTTCACTTGTGACCCCTAGATGTGCATAGATGGAAAATTACACCACCTATCACGTCGCGGCCTCACTACGCGCACACACTTCTCCAAATTTCAAGGGCAAGCTTACACAAGCCGCAGCATCGTTTAGGCCTTGGTCATTAATCAACAGTTATAGTATACTTGTCATTCATCCAAATCACAAATATCTAAATAACCATTCATTTCAGTTCCAAAAATGATAACATAATTGAACCCACATCTTCATGAACTGGGTATATGGATATAAAATGTCCAATAACAGTTTTTTACATTAATCATAACTACAACCTCAGTCCACAGCCTAAGACAATGGCCTTAATTACAACTTAACAAAATACAGAGAAACTGCAATTAATGAGTCCTTGACCTCATAAACCCCAACATATCGACGGACTGTCCGCAGCCTGGGCACGGACTCCTCAACTCCTAACCTGAGGAATCAAGGAATACAAAGGGATGAGCATTCAAATGACTCAGCAAAGGATGAACCAAATCTCCTTAAATAGATAATGTCAAGTTATCATCTACAAATAACCAATACATCTCACTGTAATAATTGGATCAACTCAAAACAAGATGAAATAATAGGTGCAATAAGATAAAGAAATGAACTGAATTAGGAGAATGTAATTTCCAAACCCACAAACGAAATCCCACAAGTGTAAAATCGAAACCTCGACGAAGAGGTGAATCCCAAATCAAGACCCTGGTCTTTTTTAAGGCTTTTCAACCTCAGTCAGCCGAAATAATTTGTCTTTCACGGCCTCTTAGAGCCTTGTTAGAATCTCCACTTACCACAGCCTTGTTTCAAGATCTTTCGCCTAATTATGCCACAATCTGCGACCATCACTTCTGCCCTCCACCAGAATAAGACTTTTGCGGCCTGCCGTAATCTCTCTAGTCCGAGCTGGACGCAAGCCCAGATTTAGCCCGGCTACTACAAAGCAAATGATATTTTAAATTAAACTAACCGTCAGCCCTTTTCCCCAACCTTCAAAATTAAGCAAAATCTCTTCTGAGGTCATGCCCAAGATGTCATGACCCAGCGAATACAATGTCACAGCTAGACACCCTAAAGAGTACAAAGGGGTACACAAAGGAAGTGGAGGCACAATACTATAATGCCTCACGTCCGTGGCCTCAAGAAGAAGTTGGAACTCCTTTCAGCAAACAGTACAGGTAATTTTGTAAAATGATAGTTTATCCCATAAACAAGTTTTATTAAATCTTTTAAGGATCAAAACCCCAAACCCTGCTAGAAAGCCTCAAGAACATGATGAATAACACTATAACCCTAAACACCCAAAATCTCCAACTAATTATAAAGCATGAACAAAAAATTTAAAGCCCAATAGTTCAACCTAGGACGATGTTTATACTAGATGAGTAGTAATCATCGATGGCCTCAACCCAGACGTAGACTAGATTTAACATCAAAGGGCTCATGGAAACACGGAAGCTAGAGTTTTACTTAAAATAAAGAGGATGGGGAGGAGAATCCCTTACCTTATGGGACCAAGTCCGAAGCCTAACTCCACCAAGTGGGGTTCTGTTGCTATCTATAGCCTCCAGCCAACTTCCTCCGCCTCTGCTCTGTAAAACAGGTCATGGCCTCCTTACCATAGTAGCACCTTTCTCCTCTAAAACTCCCACTCTCTCTAGAGCTCTCTCAATGTTGGTAGCAGCATTGGGAAGTGTGCAAAAGGTTCTATTATTAGGGAAGGGTGGGAACCTAGGGTTTCCAGCATATCATTGGTTTTCCCTAAATATTCATAGCATGGACCTTCTAGAATGTCTAAGACTTGATCACCACGTAACTACCTGGTTAGTCCATGTCATCAATCCATGTGATGTGCTTCTTCGGCACAAAAGTCCTTGGCCTTAATAGGGCTTTGGCCAAAAAGTTTACTAGGTTTCCAGACTCCCTTCAAGTTCACTAATATGTCCATGGCTTGCCAAATAGTCCCGAACCATAAGACTTCCTCGTTGTGGCCTAGGGAGATTCCTAAGGGCTTTCTTAAGATATTAAGCTATGGGTGTTACACCACATGTCTTAGGGCGGAAACACGTATCTCTCTCCATCTATCTATCTCTCTAACACACACACAAACAAATAGCAAGACGCAGTCCTGTGATGAGGCCACACCATGAAAAGTCACCTCAATTTAGACACCAATCCATATATCATCAAAGATTTTCAAATTTGGATCATAACACATCCAAAAGGTCATATTAACAAGGTGACGCTGAGATCGTGGAGCTCTGTGGGTCTGGCCCCCAACATAGGCAGCCTCAATGCGACAAAGTGCCTATCTCGTGGGTGACAGGCCAGAGAATTTTCGAAAGCAAGAAGCCTTTATTCGTTGGTCCATGTTGATGTCATTATGCCATACAAGTGTCAAACATAGAACAGTCTGAATTGCAGTTTTTTTAAATAAGTTGAATGGCAAAGGGTAAAAGTCAATATCACTTCGCCATTTTGTAGACCTCAGCCAGGCGATTTTGATATCTGGTAATATCATAAAGGTTGTGCTTTGGTCGTGACTTGATGATGGCATAAACCTCACTCTACGAGAAATAAATTGTGCTGATTTTTAAACGCGAGAAACCCATTCTTCTTTTGTCCCCACAATTTGTAAAAGCTTGTGCTGCCAAGCATTACAATGCAAGTTTGAGACGGTGAATTATCTTTGTGCAAATAATGCTAAAGGTAGCCAGTGGCGGATCTAGGAATTTGAGTCCCTTCCCACACCTTAAAAAAATGGTAAGAGACCTTTTACTTCAAGAACTGGAAGAAACTCGTCCCAGCGAAAGTTCATGTCCAAACAAAAGTCCCAAAATTCAACCCAATTCAAAGGTAGAACAATATATGCATTTGTATCCAGATATATCTTCTCTCCTCCATGCTGTGAAAGGTAAAGCTCTTTCATAACTTTAAACATTGAAATGCATTACAAAGAGTTACTTTTGAATAGAATATTCAAGTAGGTGTCCAGATACTGGCATGCCCGTAATTATTCACAGGATAAGCAGAAAGCAAGCACTAAACTCCAACATTTATACACTGATTTCAAAAGTGAAATATAATTGAAAGTGTACACATATTTAGCCAAAACTATGCAGAGTAATTTGTTAAGATGATAAATATACAGATGCAACTAAGATTACAAAAAGGGGATTTGTAAATTTAGGACCTATTGTAATATATATTTTGGAAATAGGACAACAAACATTTTATTTATGGTTTTAGTCCCTATTTTTAATAATGCCGCTGGCGCGGACCCATATTCATAAAACGTCAACCAATTACAACATGCCACGTGTCCCTTTAATTTGAAAATAGGGAGTAAAAATGAAAACAAAATGTTTGTTGTCCTATATCCATAATCAATATTATTTTAAGTCCTAAAATTACATAATCTATTACGAAAACTGCCTGAACAGAAACATAAATACAGTCAAGAAAGTGTACCTGATTCCAAGCTGCAAGCTGAGCATCAAGTCATAACTCCTGTGACCCTTAATGATTGTTTCACCTGGTCTTTTAGCCTCCTTCACAAGTTTCTTTTGCTTCCTTTTTTCTCTTTTGGATGATGAAAAACTATTGCTCAACACAAGCTCACTGATTAAAACACCCTGCATATATTCTCTTTCCAGGACAGGGGCCTTTGTAATTGGGTCAACCTCATTTTCCCCAACTTCTAAAGCAATCTCGGACATTTGTGATGATAAGCTAACTCCCATTACTTTCTCGAATGCAACGTCAAGACTCCAGCGTCTTTCAAGCGAAGTACGTGTCATCCAATCAAATGAATTACGACGCGATCTTCGGATCCTACCAGCACTGACATTTCCCATGTCCACTGAAGAAGCATGTTTTATACGTAAAACTTGATTCTTCTTTGTCAAATCAGGCAACAACCCTCGTTTTCTCAGAGCCTTAAGGTACAGTTCTTGTACAGCAGCAAACCTGCTGCCTTCTGGATAAAATATGCCTTTTCCGTCCTTGAGGCCCCGTGTCCAAGTTCCAACATAGCGACCACCATCACTCCATGTATATACTCCAAATCCATGCATCATGCCATTTAACCAGCTTCCTTCATACGAATCCCCGTTGGTCCATGTAAGAGTTCCTTTCCCTGACATTTCCACCCCTTTGATATTTCCTAAATAGACGTTTCCATTAACCCATGTATACTTACCAGGCCCTTCTGGGGTTCCCTGGATCCAAGACCCTTCAAAGACATCCCCATTAGGATAAATATGATATCCTAACCCATGCTTGAGATTCAACTGCCAACTTCCCTTGTAGGTCATTTTATCATGCCCAATATATGTCCCCATACCATACATATAACCACCAGAAAATTCACCCACGTAAGCAGCCCCAGAAGACCATTGAATTTTTCCATGTCCATGCATCGTCCCTCGTCTAAATTCACCCTCGTATTTGCAACCATCTGACCAAACATACTTCCCTCTACCCTCGGGTATGTTGCCAAGTAGTGACCCAGAGTAAAACTCCCCATTGGAGCGTAAAAGCTCTCCATCTCTAACTCCAACGGTTTCACAAGAGTGATCAATTTTTCCAAGTGAAATCACATCATCAGACTTTGCTCTACTTGACAAAGAATATCCAGCCCGATTTGACACAGAAAGAGCTCCTTCAACATCATCAACAATGGCTATAGGGGTAGACATGCATAATGCCCAAATGTTTCAGTCCCTTAAAAGGCAGCAAGATGTTCCCCAATTTTTTCCGTGAGCTAAATATTAATTATACTCTGCACATTCCCGAAATGAAACAATTAATACCCCCAGAAATTTCTACTTTCATCAATTTGACCTGAGAGAGAGAGCTGTGTGGAAAAAGAGTGAATTTTCTAACCGAAAAGCAGAGTAGAGTAGATACATCTCCCTATCATTATGGAAACATTATATTTATATTACGTTGCCTTCTCTTAATATTTGTGTTCTAAACTTGATTGAAGATTCAAAACAAAAGCATATTACCAAAAAACAAGTGAGTAAACAACCTTTGATAAAATGATCCTAAAGCCACAGTCTCAACCTGAGTTGTACGTGAAAGCTATATTTTTTTGTTGCACCCAGCTAGTACCTAGTAGCTAGTATCGTTTGTTCATTTGATCATTGAAATCATTTCAAACTCGGTTTAACTTCCAGGATATCTTGGGGAAAACATAGACATCAACAAAACAACTCCAAAAATAATTAAAAACCACCAAAAGTGATTAAATGACTTAACTATCTGTCTAACAACTATTTAATAAACTCAACACCAATATTCTCCGACTCTTCTTCAACTATCAAAATTTAGAAACATAAAACACAGATAATATGAGGCACTTGTAGAAAAAAAGAGTACCTCGAATGAAGAGAAAACCCGACAAAACCACAACCATGTTACAGATATTTTTTGTTTTTTATTTCCCCACTTTTTCGATTGTTTATCTAGTGAAAAATATAAATCAAATGATCAAATCCCGAGTAGCTCTTCTCAAGACTAAAAATGAAATGAAATGAAATTCTAAAAACATATTTCATATAGTTCCCACCAAACCACAATAAGAGTATAAAGTTTCGAATTTGTTAACCAACTTGGCCTAGTCTTGGTCATCAATTTGCTCACTAGAGTCCTGGAATTATATTTTATTTATGACGACTTTTGTGTGTGTGTTATGTGGGAACATTTATCCCCACTTATTTAATTGGGAAAATATAGTAGTGACTTTTGTCGCTTTAAAGAATATCCTTGACACCCGACCTAATTAAGTTTTTTATTAATAAAAATATCCCATTAAATTTAATATTTTATTTAGGACAAATTATTTTACTAGATGTAATTATAAAAGGTGACTCCTAAGGATATTCCATAAATTACTCCTTAATACCACACAATTTTTTTTACAAACTTTTGTTAAGGGCCAACACATACTATAAATAAAAAATTTACACATAAAATGTGCCCCACCACCATTTTCTCTCTCAAACTTTTTTCTTTCTAAAATCCTTCTCTTTCTCAAGCCCTACCTTAATTCAAGTATCAAACTATCTCAAATCTTCACATTATCACTCGGGATACAAATCAACCATCACCTAAATACATTCAAAACCAATTTTTACATCCATTTATGTACCATTTTCATCCCTTGTTGTTGCCATTTTATCGATTACATTCCATGGAAGGTGGACATGCTATTAAAGACGGTCGTGATCACCTTAACGCTATTGAAAGGAGCAAAAATGATCAATATGAGGTTATCAGTGTCGGCGCAAGGGGTAGGTCAATGAGGCAATCGCCTTGGGCTCCCAAATTTGACATAATTTTTTAGGCCCAAAATTTTTGTAAGTGTGCTGTTGTAAATTATTTTGGCCCAAAATTTAACATAATTTCTTTAGACTAAAACCCACAAACACAAACACTCCCTCTATTTCTTTTAACCAAAAAGTAAACTCTACCCTTTTTTATATGAGCGGTTCTACATGAACCGCATGTAGAACCGCATTGGGACCTAATTTTTGTCTCTTTCCCTTTTTTTTCTTTTTTTTGTTTTTCTTTTGTTTTTAACAGTTTTTTATATATAAAAATAAACAGTTTTTTTTTAATTAAAAAAAAGTCTATTATAAAATTTAAAAAAAAACAGTTTTTATATATAAAAAAGCAGTTTTCCTATTAATATTAAAAAAAAATTATTAAAATTAAACAACTGATGTGGATTCGCGTCAGCGGCACTAATTAATCGCGATATTTTATTGAAAAAAAATTTTAATATCGCGATTAATTTGTGCCGCTGGCGCGGACCCACATTCAACAAACGATTTTGGTCCGGAAATGTGAATCCGCGCCAACTGCACTAATTAATCGCGATATTTTTTTCAATAAAATATCGCGATTAATTTGTGCCGCTGGCGCGGACCCACATTCAACAAATGATTTTGGTTCGAGAATGTGGGTCCGCGCCAGCGGCATAAATTAATCGGGATATTTTTTAAAAAAACTATCGCGATTAATTAGTGACGCTGGCGCGGACCCACATTCAACAAATGATTTTCGTCCGAAAATTTGAGTCCGCGTCAACGGCACTAATTAATCGCGATATTTTTTTTAATAAAATATCGCGATTAATTAATGTCGCTGACGCTGACTTATATTTTCGGACCAAAATCATTTGTTGAATATAGGTTCGCGCCAACGGCGCTAATTAATCGCGATATTTTATTAAAAAAATATCGCGATTAATTAGTGCCGCTGGCGCGGACCTACATTCAACAAATGATGTCGGTCCGGGAATGTGGGTCCGCGTCAGCGGCACTAATTAATCGCGATATTTTATTAATTGTTAATAAAAAAAAGTTTTATTTATTGTTCATAAAACTGTTTTAATAAAAAACGGTTTTATTTATGAAAAATATATTTTTTAATTTTAATAAAAAATTGTTTACTTTAAAAAAAACTGTTTTTTTATATTAATAGAAAAACTATTTTTTTATATACAAAATATTTTTTATATTAATTGTTATAGATTAAACACTAAGAAGGTTAAAAAAAAGGGGGGGCATGCGGTCATTGTGGCGGTTCACCTATAATTTTCCTTTTTATATTCCAACAAAACAAAGCAGTCGTTTCTCTCTCCTGTTCTTAAGTCTTAACTCCTTTTTATATTCCAACAAAACAAAGTCCTATATTTAAATACTCACTCACAATACTCTCAAGTTCAACTTTCAATCCAAATATATTCAAGATCTAGAGGTTTGTTTTTTTCCATGTAATTTTTTTTTATCCGTGTATTTTTTTTCGTCCTTGTAATTTTTTTTTATCCGGCATTATTTAATAAATCAGGTTGTATTCTTTTTTAATGATGTTAATTTTTTTTAGGTGTTTTCTTTTAATAAATCACATTATGATTTTATTATGTTAATTTTTTTTAATTAACTTAAAAAAATTTATTAATCTAATAATCTGTTATTAATCTGTCATTAACTAAAAAAATATTATTAATTATTTTTTGTTCTAAATGCTATTATTTTTGTCCTAAATGCTAATATTTTTTTTGTAATAAGTTAATGATGTTAATTTTTTTAATGTATTTTCAGGATTTTTTTAGCGAAGAAAGGCTTTCAAGTTTGATTTACAAATTCAACAAACCAGGTTCCATTGTTCCTTTATTTGGTTACGTTTGGAATTTTTTAGATTGATTGTTGGATTACTATGTATTTATACCATGCCTCCTAGAAAGTATGTTTCTGGATGGGAAAATTAAAGAAAAAGCAAAAGATAGAAAAATTTATGCAATCCCAAATGGGAGCTCTTGATAAATTTATTTTTAAATTGAATGAAACGGGGAATGTGCATGAGAATGAAAATGAAGAAGCTTTGATTGAAGATGAAAATTTGGTGCATCAAAACGATATTAATGAGAACGATAATAAAGAAGGTTTAAACAAAGAACATGAAAATTTGGTGAATGAAGAATCTAGTAATGAATATGAACCGTTAAATATTTATGATCCTGAAAATTGGAATAAGATTGGTAGAAACCATAGTGATCTTTTAATGGAACGAGGGCCCATAAGAGTTGTTGATTTTCCTAAAGATAATGATGGTAGACATTTCTCTCGAGTGCACTACACTTGACAATGGTTGAATGGAGAGAAGTGTGATAGAAGATGGCTAATATATTCACTTTCTTTAAATAGTGTATTTTGCTTTTGTTGTAAATTGTTTAGGTCGGATGAGAAGAATACTCAATTGACTACCGACGGATTTAACAATTGGAAAAATATTAGTCAGAGGCTTTTAAGTCACGAGGGGGGTAATGAACATATTTCTTACATGAAAAGTTGGCTTGATTTAGAAATGAGATTGAAAAAGAATGAAATAATTGATTCAGAGGTACAACAAATGATAAATAAAGAGAGAGAGCATTGGAAAGAAGTATTAGTGAGGATAATTTATGTTGTTAAAGCACTAGCCAAGAACAGTTTGGCTCTTCGAGGAGATAATGAGAAGATATATCAAGAAAATAATGGAAATTTCTTAGGTTTAATTGAAATGATTGTGGAGTTTGATCCAATAATGAAATAGCATATTCGACGTTATCAAAGCGGTGAAATTCACAACCATTATCTTAGCCACAAAATCCAAAATAAAATTATTGAATTGTTAGTGGGTGAGATCAAACGTGAAATCATTAACACAATCAAAGAAGCTAAATATTTTTCTGTCATACTAGATTATACTCCAGATGCAAGTCACGAGGAACAAATGACTTTAATTATATGTTGTGTTGATATTTCAAAAAGTCAAATTAATGTGGAGGAGTTTTTTTCTAGGATTTCTAAAGGTAGATGATGCATCGGGATTAGGGCTTTATAATGAGCTTGAAGAAGTGTTGACGACTTTGGGACTTAATATTTGTGATGTAAGAGGACAGGGTTATGGCAATGGATCTAATATGAAAGGAAAAAATAAAGGTGTTCAGAATAGGTTACTCGAAGTAAATCCAAGAGCATTTTACACTCCGTGTGGTTGTCATAGTCTTAACCTTGCACTTTGTGATATGGCAAACTCTTGTTCTAAAGTTGTTTCTTTTTTTGGTGTGGTACAACGACTTTATACTTTATTTTCTTCTTCTACCAAGAGATGGGATATTTTGAAAGAACATGTTGAAGGTTTAACTCTAAAGTCTTTGTCACAAACACGATGGGAGAGTCGCATTGACAGTGTTAAAGCAGTAAGATTTCAAGCCAAAAAATTAAGAGATGCGTTAATACACTTAGAAAATGTGGATCGGGATCCGAAAATAAAAAGCGAAGCCGAATCATTGGCAATTAATGACATGGAGAATTTTGAGTTTTTATTAAGTAAGGTTATTTGGCATAATTTGTTGTTTGCTGTCAACGCTGTTAGTAAATCTCTACAAAAAGAAGATATGCAAATTGATATTGCCATTGATCAATTGAAAGGACTTATTAAATACTTTGAGGACTATAGAGAGAATGGGTTCAAAAAAGTCACGATTGAAGCGCAACAATTAGCAATGGATATGGAAATTAAAGCGGTGTTTCGTGAAAAACGAGTCATTCAAAGAAATAAGCAATTTGATGAGAATGTTAGTAAAGAGGTGGAACTTTCAGTCGAAGAATCATTTCGAATCAATTACTTTTTACATGTAGGGGATCAAGTTATTTCTTCACTCAAGAGTAGGTTTGAACAATTCTAGTGTTATGAAGGGTTTTTTGGGGTTTTGTTTGATTTGAAGAATCTCAAGTCCATGGATGATGATAGTTTGAAGACTCAGTGTGACAACCTTGAAGAAAAACTCAAACATGTAAGCCATTATGATATTGATGGTAAGGACTTATTTTTGGAGTTAAAATTATTGAGAGAATACTTGCCAAAAGAAGCAAAAAAATCCGTTAATGTGTTGAAACATTTGCATACAATGGATGGGACTTTTCCAAATGCGTGGATAGCTTACAGAATATTATTGACTATACCAGTCACCATTGCAACTGCAGAAAGAAGCTTTTCAAAGTTGAAATTGATCAAATCTTACCTTCGATCTACGATGTCACAAGAGAGGTTGAATGGACTAGCATTATTATCCATTGAAAAGGATATGGTGAAAAAAACTTGATTATCCAAGCTTGATTAGTGATTTTGCAACGAAAAAAGGCGAGAAGATCCTATTTTAATTAATATTTTTAGTTTATTATCCTTGCTTTGTTTATTTTTTTAGGGGGGGGAGGAGGAAGAGTACTTGAGTGCTAATTGTAGGTCTTTTGGTCAGGGTGGGTTGTTTAAAAAGAATACATTATATTTATCATTGGTATTCTAGCAGCTTATAAATTTTGTTAATTTCCTATTATCTTGTAAAAATACATAAATATATATTTTGAAAAAAAAATTATTATATAAAAGGCCCAATTTTACAAGTTTGCCTTGAGACCCAAAACCTTCGGGGCCGACCCTGGAGGTTATTATGTGGGTACCAATATGTTTTTTGAATGTTTTCAAACTTTGAAAAGCTTAACCCCCAAAAATAGATGTTAACAGTTTTGGTATCGGGATACAAAAGAACATGATCTTTTTCTCCATAGACCTCCCGAAAGAAATAAAAAAAAATTATGTGTGAAGAGAATCATTCGTTATGAAGATACCGAGTTAAGCCCGTTATTTCAGTATAAAGACATCAAACCAAAGTCAATTTTTTTGCCTGTCTAAAATTTCATTCGGGATAAGAACAACGAACTTGATACTATACTTCGTTATGGGTGCCTCGACTAAACTCTGATATTTCAGGTTCTTGATGCCAAATGGCCATTTTTTTATATAAAATCACATCTTATTTCTTATGAACTTGCTTGCATGTTGTAAAGTGGAATAGACTTTTATGCTAAAATGATACTAACAGTGATACTAAAAAGGCGTTTTACGTTAATTGATCTTCATTCATAACATAATTCCATATTGTGAAGTGGAACATACTATCATACTAAAACTATGAAAGAGAATAACCTAATTCGGGGAATGTATTGATGATACTATATCTTATGTATTGATGATATTATATCTCATAAATCACACATGATTTTATGTATACAATATGCTTTCATGGATTTCAACTCCGTTTTATTTGACGATTCGGTATTCGGTGGGGATGGTGAGAACAAAGCGGATGATGGTTCCCTAAGAGTTTATGTTAGCAAAAATTTCGATAGAGATTAAGTATTTTGAATATTTCAACTCAAAAAATATATAATATTGTTATAGGTTCAACTTTTAAAATATTGTATAAATAATAAGAATGTATTGACTAGTTGTTGCCTACATTCTCAGGTATTTTCCACATGTTATGAGTTGGTGGATTGGGCACAAAATCAAGCTCAATCGGTCCGAACAGTAATCGTAACCACCAAATTTGACGAATATTCAGTAATGCAAAAGGGACATGTACATTTGTGTTGTAAGAGGGGGGGGGGATATATGAATCATCATTTAAAGAAGAATGGGAACGAATCAGAAAGTCGAGGAGAGAATAAGTGAAAGAGACATTTAACCACTAAGAAATGCAATTGTCCTCTTTTTGTTAAAGGGCATCCCACTTGATGATGTGCGTTGGATGTTATAAATTGTTAATGGATTTCACAACCACTATTTCCCCAAAACACTATTTGGGCATCCATATGTTGGGCATCTGACACTAATGGAAAGAAAAATTATTGAGGAGATGTCGTTGAGTGGTGTGAAGCCATTCGATATTCTAACGATAGTAAAAGTTCGGCATAAAAGTAATATGTCAATGATGAAGACAATTTACAACGTTATATCAACGCTTAGAATTGGAGAATGTGAAGGGATAACGGCGATACAACACTTAATGAAATTACTTAGCGACAAGAATTATGTCTACTGGTATCGAATGAATGAGTTCATGAGTGAGTTTGAAGACCTATTTTGTGCTCATTCGAAATCCATTTTTTGGCAAAGTGTCTTCCAGTGTCATCGTTGATTGTACATATAAGACAAACCGCTACAAAATGTCATTGTTTGAGATGGTAGGTGTAAGCTTGTTCAACTCTACATTTAATATTGCTTTTGTTTGTTAGTAATAAAGAAATAAGAGAACTACCATTGGGCTTTGGGTCAATTGAAAATGTTATTGGATCCATTTTCATGCCCTAATGTCTTTATCACTAATCGTGAATACGCATGCATAAATGCATTATGGGTGGTGTTCATCAAGGTTCAATACATGTTTTTGCTTTCCACGTCTCCCACAATGTAGAAAATCATGCTCGCAAAGAGATTTATGATGAGGATTTGTTGAAAAAAGTCTTAAGAGATTGGGTTGTGTTGGTTGAATCCTCAATAAAGCAAGATTTTAACGAATTTTGGTTGTTATTCAATGTCAATCGACTGACATACCCCAATACTTTAAAGTACATTGAATATATGTGGTACAATTTGAAGGAGTCTTTCGTTCATGCATTGACAAATATGATAAAACACCGCGGCCACCAAATAACAAACTAGTGTGAATGTGTCCACGACAAACTAAATAACCATTTGGATAATTCTCAACAATACTTTGACTCGTAGTGGGCCGATATGAACAATCTCATAGCATTACAAATAACGGAAATTAAGAAGGACTTTGAGGATTCCTTATAGAAACCTAAGCACGCACATAATATTCCTTTGTTGCGTGATCTCACTGGTTGGGCTTCACATTATTCCATAAACATGATGCTTCAGGATATAAATAAATGTGATAATGTTGGCATGGATATTAAAAGTTGTGACCATGTATTACGCAATGTCTATGGACTACCTTGTGCTCACAAGTTGGTTAAACACCCGAATGGATGGTCGGGCCATACTTTGGGGGGAGTTGGATGGTCACTAGAATAAATTAACTATAGTCCCTAATTTACCCATCATATAATTGATTATGAGATATAAATAATGTTATTCAAAGAGAGATGGTCAATGTAAACTGATGATGAGCACAGAGCCAGATTACGTAAGTTGAAAGAAATAGGGACTTGTTTACTATAAGACTATTTGAGCCATATGTTTTGAAGCAAGGGAAGGTTCCAAGGTATGGTGGAAATACGGAAGGGCCTCGATCGAAAGAGACAACCATGCAGTTAAGATAACTAAAAAACATCAATTTTATGGTGTTCACGAGCCCAATCTCGCAGTGTTCTAAATACACATCCACACACATGAAGTACATGAAAGTGATGCGAGAATTTTTTAGAGGTTCCGTAGAAGAAATTATGGATGTCAATGCATATGGAAATTCTGGATTCAGATGTGTGTCTTTAAGTTTGAGGAATGGGTCGGAGAGTGATGGGTAGAGAAATTTGAGAGGTGATTTGATGGATGGAGTCCTTTAAAATAATTATTTTTACACAAATTATTTTGGGAGTTGGTTTCAAACACCGTGCTAAATGTGTTAAATAACTACACTAGCTCATGTCGTAGTAATTTTTGGTTGGTTATTCCGAAGTGTGGTTACCTTGTGAGCGAGGCATACAAATGTGTGTGCATCTTTGTATCACGAAGACAGTGACCTAAATTTCTAACCATAAGAAAGGAACCTGCAAAATTTCATATGTTCTCTCAGATGGCTCTTATATGCGGGAAATATTTTGTCATACTGAAGTTGAAGGAAGGTTGTCCAATGCTACCAGTTGCAAGTTACTGGCATAATAAATCCTTGCATGTAGCCAAAACTTAGATTGTGTGGGTATATATATATATATATATATGCTGGACAAATTTTTGAATTTGAGAAGATTTTCTTGAGGTATGTAGCGACACGTGATATTTCAATTGAAATCAATTAGAGTGCACTACATCCTCTTTGCACACATTTAATTTAATGTGTAGGAAGTGAGAGTGGTATTTTTTTAGTATTTCAATATCAACATTGAGTTGTCTGTTAATAACAATGTAAAGTTATTGAAATTATATGGAAAAGGTTATTTGATGAAACAATGTTGTTGAACTATATTATTTCAATTTCTTATTGAATTAAAATGAACTTACTTGGATGTTGTAAAGTGGAACATACTTTCATACTAAAATGATGTTTTTAGCTAATTGATCTTCATCCCTAACATACTTGCACGTTGTGAAGTGGAACATACTTTCATACTAAAATTGTGAAGGATAATAACCTAATTCAGGGAATGTATCTCGAATAAAAGTTAAATACTCAGGATGTTCATCCATAATACTAAAATATTTATGGGATTGAAATTGTTTCGGGGTACTAATGTCGATTAGTTATTAATTACTCTGTATATTCATCCTAACAGTGTAAGTTTTCTGAGAATGAAGCTTGTTTGGGGTACTAATGTCGAGTAAACATCACCAGTTCAGGTCAAGTATGCCAAGTAAATATTAATTACTCAAGTATTAAACCTAATTCATTGTAGTCGTACCGAGTGGATGTCTAATATTCAGTATGTTTATCCCTAATAATACAATTTCTCCCAAATTTTTTCAACAGTTCAGTTGTGCTTAAGTTTTGTCCCAAATTCAATTTTTCCCGAATTTTTCACAAGTTCAAATTCAACCAAATTATTTCACAAGTTCAAATTTGCCAAAAATATATGATAAATATAAACAATCAAGTACGATATCACAATTATATGAATTATAAGAAGTTAACAACTTCAGCATTTAACAAGTTGACATAATATAACATAAAATACATTGTCTCAAAAACTTGACTACCAAACACACAATCTTTCAAATCCAAAATATCATGCCTATGTTATAAAAAAATGATTTATTCCACAATTGTCACTTTCCCCTTGTTAGAAAAATACTATACTAGTCCATAATTTTCACTTTGTCTTTCTTCTCCTTTCCTGTCTTTTTGGCTCATCATCTTCTCTTGGCCTTTTCTTCCTCTTTTTCTTCCACTTATCCTTCTTAATGTCTTGTTGACGACCCGCCTCAATTGATGCTACAAATATTTGGTATGCATCGATATCCCCTCTAAGCAATGTAGTTGCAAAAGCCATATCGCCTTATTAAATACTCTTCGCAAGAAACTCCATTGCTCTACGAACTTCATTCGCCTATAGAAAAAAATTTACGTATAAGAAATCCTCACAATAAAAGTATTATATAATGTTGGGGATAATTATGCTTACCAATGAAGTTTTCGTGCATCGGACTAACGATTGACATGGTCTAAGACTATTAAATGCAGATATGTCAAGATCTAGTGCATGCAATCCTCCCTACAGTCTCAAGGGCATGAAACCGATACTGAATGAGACTTATGTGATAACATGTGATCTTGTCAATTCTCTTGATACCATTCTTTAATGTCGAACTTCACCTCGTATCTTGCAACGTTATTTCCCCTCTCATGTCTTATAGGACCATTAGGTCCCGGGGGATGCATAACAGACATCTTAGTTGCCAAAAAACTCATTTTGGATAGTAAGGCTCCGTAACATCAAAGAAATTGATAATCCCACTATAGAATGCAACCTCTTAAAATGGGCATGCATCTATATCATCCTTATACGGATCCTAAATCACCTACACACAAACATACAAAATTAATATATCGGAGGTTTAAACATAAATTCGTACATAATTACGTACTGTGGCAATGCATAATTAAGTACAAAGAACTTACACTGCTTACCAATAAATTAACGATATGCTCTGGGAATTTAATGAGCTGAGGCAATGCATTTTTTACAAAATCGGTTGCAAGGCCCAAAACGCAACCCGGGGCATGGTGTTGTTAAACTACATGTTGCGGCATGCTCTGTAACACCCCAACCCGAATTTATGGATTATCTGCGATCAACCTGGTTCGACCAGAGCATTAGGTATAAAGTGCAATGAAACAACCTATATAATGTTTTTAGTCCAGTTTTATTTAATTAAATCTTCACTTGTTTAGCATGTGATTTACATTTAAATCAAGTTATGTGAGGGACCCATGGGAATCATCCCCGGAATCCAAGCATATAGAGCTACTAACGTAAAATAAAAATAATACTTACCAGTGCAACGCTCTCAAAATACAAAACCTCACCCAACCTGCCATAACAAAGACGAGGGAATAAGCCAAATGCTCAGTGGAAAATTACAACAATGCAATAGAGAATCGAAGAAAGAAGACTATAAAACGTTATATTTATGTGCACATACAACTACCATATATATACACACACATATATAATTACATGCATGGAGAAATTTTTATTCCAAAAACGTTATTTACCTCGATTAATTTACCTTAATCTTGTAAAAGAAATCCCTTTTTACCTGACTTGACCTTTATTTTTTGATTTAGCACACCCGATTAAATACTAAAACAAGTACACTTTGCTCAAGGAAAATAATTTCTTTTCCTGAAACTTTCTCTATATTTATATCAATTCACGTAGTATTTTTTTTTAAATCATCCTTTCAACACACACAAACGTCGTGTTAGAAAATACTTATTTTCTTTTGAAAGTTTTCATAAACACACTCTTGGGTTAATTATGGGTTAAACCTTCCTAGGTTTCTTAACTACCCATTTATTTCCTTATCTTTGCCATTCATTTACCTCATGGACATTAATCAATTTCCTTATTACTTTTCCACTATATCCTGTAGTGGAACATTTATTAATTTGTTCAACTTAGGTTGTCCTTTCACATATTCACTACACAACCCATATCTTGAAATGTTCTATCCGCATACTTTAATGGGCTCCACACCGCGGGCTATGTCATATGCTCTTGCTACTGATTTTTGGTCTTTCACCCTAGGGTTCCGAGCCCTCCTTAATTATTCCTGGTGTTATCGAGTCCTTATTAATGTGTTTTAATATTTTGTAAATGTCCACATTATTTCCTCTTTTTTCGTTTTCCAGCTAAAATAATTTACGTTCCGCAAGATTTATTCGAGATGGAGAGAATAGTCTGAGGTGTCCTCAAACAAATTGAAAAATGGATACCACAATACTAAAAACCAAAAATGGTCACAGTCAATGGGTTACGGTTTCCTACCATGACCAATGGGTCATAAGTTTCGACCATGACCCCTAGTTATTGATAGTGACAACATATATGACCAAGGTTTAATGTAACCTTATTAAGGTGTTGGTCATAGTAAGGAGCCGTGATAAAAAAGGTCACGATCCATAATCGTGACTCACCGGTGACTCATGATAGTGCCAAGTGTCCCGCTCTTTTGGTCACAATGATGGTGATGGTTTAGAACTGTGACCCACCGGTGACCTCGTACAGTGACCAAGGAATTTTGGTTCTAAAATTCCTGCCATTTCGGTCACAAAGGTGGTCACGGTTCAAAATCATGACCCGCCAGTGACAATTACCAGTGAACATTGGTCACGATTAGGAACCGTGACCCCCAAACCTATTTTAAAATGGCCTCGTTTTGATGGTCACGGTTCTAGCCTGTGACCAATTCTCGAGCTTTTAATTGGTCACCTATGGGGTCACAGTCGAAAATCATGACAAGGTTTAACTCATTAAAGGGTCACGGAATGGGTCACGAGTTTGGACCGTGAACCCATTTAAGAGATAAATGAAATTAGAACCCTTAAATTTTATTTCACCTTACCCCCAAAATCATAACTCTCTCTCTCTCTCTCTCAGCGAAACCCAATCTTTGGTGATTTCTCTCTTTATTCTCTCTCTCTCCTCACAAGGTAGTCCATTCATTTGTTTCATTTATGTGTGTGTGTGTGTTCAGTGTGTGTGTGTATGGTGTGTGTTCTCTATGTGTGTGTGCATGCATGCGCAATTCAGTGTGTACTCTTTTTGTTACCCTTTGGGTTGTTGTATTGATATTCAAAAAATGATATTATATATATTGGTTGTTGTATTGATATTCAAAAAATGAAATTATATTAAATCGGTAGTTGTTCTCCATTTCACTATGCTCTTTTTTTCACATAATGAATATTTTTTAATAACTTGAAATTGAACAGCTAATATATATATATATATATATATAATTTCGTAGCTTGAATTTTTAACATGATGAATATTTTTTAATTATATATTTTAGTCCTTATAATGAACAACAACTAATGTACATAACAAATGTGTACTGATCGAGTTGGAAACCAAGCGTTCGTGTAAATACGCTAGTCGTTGTTATCGGCTTCCAACCGCAATACAAAAACCTAAACTTTAACTACACTCTTGCAGAGTATAGTGGCTAGTCTGGGTATCGAATCCTCAGGGAACTAGGACGAGTGAATGTGACGAGAAAGGTAAGACTACATTAACCCTAACTTGACTCTAAAAAGAAACAAAAAGATGATTGACATGGGAAATAACTAATTAACTAAATACACACTAAATTTAACTACTGCATTAACTATGTGAGAAAAATTAACTAACTAAGAATGACTTAATAAGAATGAAGGGAAAACAGGTTGGGAATACAATCCCCCAAACCCTAGTGTGTATGCCAAGTACAAAACTAGTCGTAAATTAGATAATTGATCAAACCCGGTCTTTAGTACTCCCAAGTATTACACATATGAGGGATCGTAGCCCGTACAGTATGTAAGCAAAGAACGAGTAAAGCAGTGTCGTATTAGCTACACGCGCGTTACACTCTTAAGCATCCCTGTTACCTAGGGCAAACGAGATCAAAAGTCCTACAACGGTTGTGATAACCATCACTACACCAAAAACAGGAATCTGGCACGGTTTAAAACTGTGCCAGATCAAATCTGGCACGGTTTTGAACTGTGCCAGAATCAGGTGTTCCAAAATGGCAATTTTTTCCTGGCACGGCTCAAAAGTGTGCCAGTTTTGGCCAAACAGAAACACTTCTGGCACTCTTTTAAACCGTGTCAGAATTTAATATTTCTGGTACACTTTTGGCACAATTTTTAACTGTGCCAGATTCAGCACAGTTTAAAAAAATTGGGCACAGTCCAAAACCGTGCCAAAATATGATACACTTTTGCCACGGTTTTGAACTGTGACAATTTTTTTTATAAAAAGAAAAAAAATAATTATTTCGAAGCACAAAAAATCACAAATTAAACAAATTGCACGTTGTTGATAAACTAATGTACATACAAACTTCAAAATATTACAAGTCTTTAATAGTTCACAGGAAAAAAAATTTGGGCAGAGTTTCCTCTATTTTCTGAACATTCCAAAACCTGCTAATACAAAACATGCCTAACATAAAGCCCGCACGGCCACAAAATATAACAATTAACTTACAAAAGCCCGCACGGCCACAAAATATAACAATTAACTTACAAAAGCCCGTACGGCCATAACACAAAAAAATGAAATCATGAATAAACCCCTTGTTGTAAACCATTGAGTTCTCTGTGTGTTCCACGTGAATAAATGCCAACGATAAATTGTTATCCTGCAAAAAAAAAAATAGGATACAAAAAAGATACAGTATTAGTAACCCAATAATTTACAAAAAAAAAAAAATTACTCAAACTAAAATTACATATACGAGTGGAAATTATCGTATTATTCTCAAAACGGGAGACCCGGGACTACGCGGTCAGTTCCAACAAGTTACATTGGTCCCGTTCGAGGTGTTCGTGCCTCCTACGGGGTCGTTTGGAGGCAGGTTTGGATTTTCACCCTTTAACGGCTTATTTTTAAGTCTAAGTGTGATTTTTTCAAATTATCTTCGTATTCTCAAACCGAGAGACTTGAGAATACGCGGTCAGTTCCTACAAGTTACATTGGTCCCGTGTGAGGTGTTCGTGCCTCCTACGGGGTCGTTTGGGAGCTGGTTTGGGTTTTCACCCTTTAACGACTTGTTTTTAAGTCCTAAGTGTTATTTTTGCAAATTATCATCGTATTCTCAAATCGGGAGACCCGGGACAACGCGGTCAGTTCCAACAAGTTACATTGGTCCCGTGCGAGGTGTTCGTGCCTCCTACGGGGTCGTTTGGGGGCTGGTTTGAGTTTTCACCCTTTAACGGCTTGTTTTTAAGTCTAAGTGTGATTTTTGCAAATTATCTTCATATTCTCAAACCGGGAGAGCCGGGACTACGCGGTCAGTTCCAACAAATTACATTGGTCCCATGCGAGGTTTTCATGCCTCCTACGGGGTCGTTTGGGGGCTGGTTTGGGTTTTCACGCTTTAACGGCTTATTTTTAAGTAAGTGTTGATTTTTGTAAATTAACATCGTATTCTCAAATCGGGAGACCCGGGACAATGCGGTCAGTTCCTACAAGTTACATTGGTCCCGTGTGAGGTGTTCGTGCCTCCTACGGGGTCGTTTGGGGGCTGGCTTGGGTTTTCACCCTTTAACGGCTTGTTTTATGTCTAAATGTGATTTTTGCAAATTATCGTCGTTTTCTCAAATCGGGAGACCCGGCACTACGCGATCAGTTCCAACAAGTTACATTGGTCCCGTGCGAGGTGTTCGTGCCTCCTACGGGGTCGTTTGGAGGCTGGTTTGGGTTTTCACCCTTTAACGCATTGTTTTTAAGTCTAAGTGTTGATTTTTGTAAATTATCGTCATATTCTCAAACCGGGAGACCCGGGACTACGCGGTCAGTTCCTACAAGTTACATTGGTCCCGTGCGAGGTGTTCGTGCCTCCTACGGGGTCATTTGGAGGCTGGTTTGAGTTTTCACCCTTTAACGACTTATTTTTAAGTTCCAAGTGTTATATTTGTAAATTATCGTTGTATTCTTAAACCAGGAGACCCGGTACTACGCAGTCAGTTCCAACAAGTTATATTTGTCCCGTACGAGGTGTTCGTGCCTCCTACGAGGTCGTTTGGTGGCTGGTTTGGGTTTTGCCCCTTTAACCGCTTGTTTTTAAGTCTAAGTGTGATTTTTACAAATTATCGTCGTATTCTCAAATCGGGAGACCCGAGAATACACGGTAAGTTCCTACAAGTTACATTGGTTCCGTGCGAGGTGTTCGTGCCTCCTACAGGATCGTTTGGGGGCTGGTTTGGGTTTTCACCCTTTAACGCCTTGATTTTATGTCTAAGTGTGATTTTTGCTAATTATCGTCGTATTCTCAAATCGGGAGACCCGGGACTATGCGGTCAGTTCCAACAAGTTACATTGGTCCCGTGGGAGGTGTTCGTGCCTCCTACGGGGTCGTTTGAGGGCTGGTTTGGGTTTTCACCCTTTAACGACTTGTTTTTAAGTCTAAGTGTTGATTTTTGTAAATTATCGTCCTATTCTCAAATCGGGAGACCCGGGACTACGCGGTTAGTTTCTACAAGTTACATTGGTCCCGTGCGAGGTCTTCGTGCCTCTTACGAGGTCGTTTGGGGGCTGGTTTGGTTTTTCACCCTTTAACGACTTATTTTTAAGTCTAAGTGTGATTTTTGCAAATTATCGTCATATTCTCAAACCGGGAGACCCGGGACAACGGGATCAGTTCCAACAAGTTACATTGGTCTCGTGCGAGGTGTTCGTGCCTCCTACGGGGTCGTTTGGGGTCTGGTTTGAGTTTTCACCTTTAATGGCCTGTTTTTAAGTCATAAGTGTTATTTTTGCAAATTATCGTCGTATTCTCAAACCGGGAGACCCGGGACTACGCGATCAGTTTCTACAATACATTTGTTCTACACTCTATGTTAGAAGAGACGGAGACCTTTACTTTGGGACTATTTTCAGCTTTACTTTGGGACTTTTTTCAACATTATTTTGGGACTGTTTTGGGAGTAAAAATTAAAGGGAGTTGATGAGTAACTCAAAGGTATCATTTATGCTAGGTGGTCATTACTTCTCCCATGTTGATACAGATGGTTTTCATATAATTTATTTCAAATCAAGTAATAAAAAAGTAAAAAATGAACTAATGTAGATATATATACCTGTTACAGGAATAACACCATGACATGATTCAACAATTGATCCCTTGAAAAGATTGCTGCAGCATTCCCGTAGTGCCCATCAAAAATCTGAAAATTGGTTTCATAATTCAACCATCATCATATCATATAGGCAATAAGGCAATGGTGAAAACTGAACTCAATTAATGAATGTAGATGCTCTTAATCATTTCAAATATAACTGGTACTACATGTGCATCCCATAACTGTTATATATGTTATAACATATATAACAACTGTTATATATGCTATAACATCATATATAGCTGTTATATATGTTATAACAACATATAAAGCTGTTATATATATTGTTATAACATATATAACAACTATATATATATATGATGTTATAACATATATAGAAGTTGTTGTTATATATGTTATAACATATATATATAAGAGGTAGGTAACAGGGCAGCTTTAGAGAATAAGTGTATTGGAAGGGAAGGGAAGGGAAGGAAGGGAGATCCAGACAGAGGTTAGGGGACAGTCTTCATTGGCTTGTCCTAACTCTTATACAGATCATTTGCGCTAAACTTCAGTCTATAACTCACATTACCAGTTATAAACTGAAGTTTAAAAAGCCCTCTGCGCCTCTTAGAAAATGTAACCGGTCTCGTTGTGGCATTATCTATCTTCTTGATCTGTATCTTATCTCTTGGCCATATATATTGTAACTAGTAACTCGTTAGATACTGGGGGATCCGATGCTATCAAATCCTAATTAAAATATCAATTTAATATAAATATTAAAATATTATAACACTAATAGTCAAATATTGAACTTCCTATTGGCTAAAAGAGAGCTTCACATACCAAAACTTGGGTTTAACTTTTCATTCAACCCTTTTGTTGACAAAAAACCACCTGAAATGTGATTAAAAAGTTGTGTGATGTGTCCATTTAAAAAGGTGTACCAAACAAAGCACCCTCTGGTCTGGCAGCACTGAAAAGCATCAATTTTAAACTCATAGGGATCCATTTGAAAAGGTGTATCAAGAAAAGATGTATCAAGTAAAGCATCCATTCTAAACTCATGGGGATCCTCAAGCAAGTTCAGTCATGGTGTATCAATTTCCCCTGGTCTGGCAGCACTAAAAAGCACCCTCCCATTACTATGGATTGGCAAACAATATGCTGTCCAAACACGGATGCTTCACTCAAGCATATATGGGATATTCATAAGTATGAGTCTAAATTATGTGATAATCAACTAGCCACATTTTCAGTTGGTCCTATTTCACAAGTATGAGTCTAAATTAAAACTCGTATTTCTAAGTAGTGATCAACCTGACTAAAGTCTATAGTATTTAAATACCTCAATCTACATACAAGAGCATATATGCAGCAGCATATATGCACCGGCTGCATGCATATATGCTGTTGTGCATATATGCATACAGCAGCATATATACAGCAACAATTGTATGCACATATGTTGCATATATGCATACAAGAGCATATATGCATGCAACCGTTGCATATTTGCTCTTGTATGCATATATGCTCTTGTATGCATATATGTTGTAGTATGCATATATGTTACATATATGCTGGTACGAATAAGAACATCATAAGCCATTATTAATCCCGATAGGTAGTAAGTTATCTTGTTCTATCGATTTAGTGATTGATTTAATGAGAGATATACAAAACTAAGTCGTTTAGACACGAAGTCACGTCGTGTCGTGTTCATATAAAAAAATGAAGCTTCCCTAGGTTCAAACCCTCATTTTTATCAAAGCAAGAGTTTACAAACATCAAAATTTCTTAATACTTAATAATCAGAAGAAAAGGATATATGTCACACACTCACGATAAAAACGCACATATACACTACACCATACTATTTCAACCTAAAAGATGTCCAAACCATCAAACAGTTAAACAGTTCTCATGTAAAGAACTTTTTATTTACATTGCCTAACTTATGGGAACTCATCAAACAATTAGTGTGCAAATGGTCTCAAATACAAAAATAATGATGCTTCAGGATGCTTCTAGCCATATTCAATCAATTGCAACAAATATCATTCCAAAATTAAACCAAGTTCGAATAACACACTATAAAGCAACTAACATATAAACAATAAATATCAAAGTAAGTAACTAAATCAAACCGTCACTTGGTTTAACTTGACAAAATAAAGTTTAGTCTTACTTGGCACTGCATAGTAGTATTTTTAATTTCAAACTCTATTAATCCAATAATAATCGTGCTAAGAAACCATGTTAACTTCCATGAATGTCATAGCGATCATTTAAGCAACCAAATTCCATATACAAAATCCTAGCTTCTTCACACAAAAAATCCACAATCATGGATCTAGACTGAAATTCAAAGAGAATAATTTAATGACACTGAACATGCAACCCAATCACCAAAAAATAGAGATAAAATTTGATGTAAGAATGGATTTATAGTGTTAATGTAAGTGTCATTAAACCTAAGTAAAAAATAGACATCATTGATGCACAAAGCTAAAAATTCTAAAGCAAAGTTGCAACTCATTGTAAGCTAAAAATAATAAAGCACAGTTACATGAACATCACGATGAATTAGAAACCTCGCCCTAAACCCACATAAATAATTCATGTTAAGCACGAGATTTAAACTTATTATCATTCAGAAGGAATTATCATATGTAAAAAAAAAAATTTATGGATGCCAATGCCTACATCAACCTCTCGATATTAGAAAACAATACAGTTAAACCGGAATAAGTAGCATCAGTATAAGTCTTAAGTAACACTGTTTTGGACGAGATTCTAAAAAAAATCAATATCCACAAACTTAATGAAGTGCGAAAATTTACCTTTGATTTGTCAATAGCTTTAAGTTTGCAAGAAATAACTTCTATATCAGGAGGAGGTATCTTCTTTTACACCATGGCTTGAAAGGTTTCAACATCTCCCGCAGCCAACTTAGCCTCAAATGTGATATAATATACTGCACCACAACCCCGCATGGTTGCACGCATTACCCTTGGAAATTTGCAATGTAAACCCCCCTACAATCAAAAAAATATTCCAATAGGAAGAAAATAAGTAATGCGTTGGTTAAAGTATATAACGGAAAAATGTAAATGAAAAATTAAAATATCTGTAGAACATGAACAGACGTATACTTTTCTTGTTGTAATAATTAATAGCTAACTGCGAGAATGTGCGGAGGTACTCGCCATTTTCAGGATGATCAGGATAAAACATACCAAACAAACTGAATTTGGAAAAGTCATCAACTTGGAACCCCTAACAATGTTACATGAAAATTCAGCAGTTATTAAAATGAAAATTCATTTTTTCCTCCCTTTTCCTAGGAGATTGGTTGGGTGCATAAGTATGTTTATTCCTCTTGGAGGCATGTGCCCCATGATCCTTGAGCGGGCAATAATCCACATTCACAATTGTGAATGAACTCCATGTTTCTTTCCTTTCTGCCCTGGGGCAGTTGCAGATTCACCAAAGGTTTCCCATATGGGGTCGGGAATCAGTATCTTTGGTGCCATTTCATTGGTGGAATAAGAGTTATCAACTAAAGGTATCTCCTTAAGTTGAGCGATTAAAAAGAACTGAATGTCTTGACTGAATAAGAGTTAGACGGACCATCATTGGGAAGTGGATAATTGTATGAATGTGGTTGTGGTAACCTTCATGTATCCCCAATTTTTGGTACGTTTTGTTGTTGCATTGAATTAGCCTGTGTGATCAAATTAGCCATACCAATAATTTTTTTGTACTTGAAATCTATAACACGTATATTAAAGGACATGGTAAGGAGAAAAAACTTCCCAAAATAAGCCATATAATCACAAACTTCCCAAGATCAATTCTTTTTAATCGCTCAACATTAAGGAGATACCTTTAGTTGATAACTCTTATTCCACCAATGAAATAACACCAATATACTGATTCCCGACCCCATATGGAAACCTTTGGTGAGTCTGTAACTGCCCCAGGGCAGAAAAGAAAAGAAAAGAAACGTGAAGTTCGTTCACTATTGTGAATGTGGATAATTAGTCGCTCAAGAATCATGGGACACATGCCTCCAAGAGGAGTAAACGTACTTCTATGGCAGTAACAGATTGTTGTGTTGAAATTAGAAAGTAATATGAGCAAACAAGAGAGATTGAAATTCTTGATACCTCTTCATCAAGCTTTTCCCACAAGCTAGACATATCACATATGTATTTTGAGCATACAGGGCATTAATACCTACAATGTCATTGAATAAAGAAGAACCAACTAGCTTAAATATTTTCAATCAAGCAGAGTTCAAATAGATAAAAAAAAATTGTATAATGGGCAATTTTAATAAACTATATTCAGATGTTTCTATTATAACAGAAGTGAGACTTTTATTTTAGTTCTTACCGATAGTGTCGCTCCATCTCTTTCACGCATTCCACATGTATCGTATGCCCACATGGTAGAACAGTAATCTCTTTCATTGTATAAAATAAAAACTGCAATGTGAAATGCAAAAACTCATCCCTCAGAAAATCAACACTATTTATTGTTTGTTGTGTTTGGATCTTGAAAAGTAAACAAAGAAAAAAAGATTTAAGAAAAGGGGAAAAATACTAAAATGTTTAATAAGTATATCATATATTTTTCTCCCTTTTCTTCGTGTTTTATTCTTCTCAATTTCCATTTATTTCTATACATATTACTTTTTTTACCTCAAAGCACACAGGAGGGTTATGGTGCATTGCCCTTTCCACACAATGGTGTTCATCTTTAATGGATTTGGAATAGAAACATCCAAAACAACAAATTATCCAAAATTAGTTATTGTAAGAGACACCAACCCAATGTGGGCCAAAAAAAAATTGCTACAAGCAACTACGTAAAATTGAGATTTAGATATCGATGTATATGTATATGTGTGATAGACCAAGTATATCTAATTTATGTAGGCCTCTCAAAGGATGTGATTCGGATTGGGGCAAGGTCAATTCAATTCCCTCATTAAGAAAATTAGTAGATCGAATAGAAGTTATACATTGGATCATCAGAACTCATCCATAGCCAAATCTAAATCTATTAGGGTTCGAATAAAATCGGATGTCCAACCATATTAATAGTTTGCTCTCATGTAGAGGGAAAAGAGGCGGGTAATAAATAAAGCTGAAAACCTAGAACAAGAAAATACCAAAACTAAATAAAATTCATTACCAATCAATTTAGCATCATCATTAGCTCCATCTAGGTGCTCCTCCTTAAGCGTCATCCTGGATAAATGAAGAGAGAGTAGGGTGAAACAGGAAAAACAAACAAAAAAACTTCCACAAGTACACAGTGAGAGAGAGCGTGGATGATTGAGGTTCATGGATGACGTAGGTAGCACAGAGAGAGACATTGTCGATGATGGAGGTTCCGAAGGTAGTGCGAATGATGGGTCGGGGAGGGATAGAGAGAGAGTGAGAGCGGGAAAGTGAGAGAGAGACTTAGGTTAGATTAAAATTGGGTTCAATCAAAATTTTAATTTCTTGTTTTTTTAGAGTATTTTATATTTTAATCAAGTGTACTCAATTTTGGCACACTTTAAAAAAGTGCCAAATTTTGGCACTATTTTAAAGTGTGCCAGATTGTCACTAAACCGTGCCAGAATTTGGCACAGTTTTAAACTGTGCCAGATTTTTAATATCAGGGTGTGCCGAATTGTTGTCTTTGGTGTAGTGAATAATACATGATCAAATCAATTATTAAATTTAGAGAACTAATTTTATACCTATGCAAACCACATCGGGTTGGGTTCATGCATTCCAACCCTTAAAAACCTAGCCTAGCATGGTGAAATTAATGAAAACTACGTTATCTATGTCGCATGAACTCATAATTGCTTCGAAAGAGAGATTAAAGATGATAAATAATAATAAAAGTACTGGAAATAAAAGTTACCAAGATTGAAGAACAAGAATATGCAAGAAGAAATCAAAGATTAAAGAAAAACCGAAAAAGCTCTTGAATTAAAGGTGCAAAATATGTAAATTCTTCTCCTAGATGTTCCTACTTGTTATGGAGCTTTTACATGAATGAAATCTGAATAAAAAGAGTCATAATGACTAAATATATAGGCTAGAGGTCGTTTAGAAGAGTCCCCAAAGTATAAAACTCTTTTGGGTAAAAGATAAGGACAAAATAAAAATCCCGTATCTGGAAACTTGTCACACTTAGAAAGCGTGACTAGTTTTGTAACAGATCTGGTGCGTGACTAATGACCGGCTCGATTCGTTTTTCAATATCTTCAGTTCGGTTCGGCCTTAACAGTTTTTTCTTGGATTTCTTTCTCAACTTCAAATGGGCATAACTTCTTCACCATAGCTCGGATTAGGGTGCCGTTTTTCCAGTATTTTTTTAATTTAGAGCTCTTCAACTTTCTAGTTTTCCCCACCTCCGGAATATGGTTGTAAAATTACAAAAATTCACTTGAACTCCCCATTTCTTGATTTCTTTCACTGTTTTGTGTTCTCTTTCACACTAATTTGCACGAAATACCTGTAAAACACATAAGAGATACACAAAATATGAAATACTTTCCAAAAAGGGTTAGTAGCATAAATATGAGACAAATCCAAGCTATTTACAATGCACGGGATCATAAAAATATCGAAATTAAGGGGATAAATGTGAATAATTTATGCCTAATCAAACCCCCCTAACTTAGAACTATGCATCCCGAGCAATGTAAAAGAAAAAGAGTATGAGTTAAGGACCCTTCAAAAACTTTATTCGGATAAAATATCTTTTTCGCAGGCAAGCGATTGCATTTAGCAGATGCAACAAGCCTTTAAACCCCTAGGTCACCCTAGTAGGACGAGTGGTGTGAATATACCCACAAAATTCATTATTGACTCAAAGAAAAATCAAAATACTTAAAGATTGTACAATTTAAACTCCCCAAAAATGATCACCTTAAAATTATATTCACGAGTCTCAAGTCATAGTGTGTGTGTGCGAAGCCAAAAATCGAACCGCTAACTTCCACCGATTGATTACAACGTTACTTTCCGAAAATTTGTTTTGATTTCAAAATCTCACGGGATGCACTCACAAACTAATCACTCGAAATGTGGTTATTTTCTCTCGGTATGTGTGATTTATAAGAGTAAATAATAATGGACACAAGGTCACACACAAAAATTGAAAGACGAAAATATTTTAGGTGAAAAGATCTCATCATCGGATTACGGTTATTGGGAAACAGTAAATATCGTCGTTTATCCACACCATTTAATCTCTCATATTATCTTATTATATCTTAGCTCTCCACGCGGTAATCAATTTCACAATTCGAACTCAGTTAGGACTTTATCGGGTCATAAGGTGTATTGGGTAAAATGGGAGTGATTGGAAATTTCAGAATTGGAATATTTTCATATGACGTCCATTAGTGATTTTTCCCTGCTTTTGCTCATTTTTCTCTTCTTTTTCTATTTTTACACATTTTTTTTCTTGCTATTTTTGTTGAGCATTCTTCTATTTTTCTTTTCTTGCCACTCTTTGTTCACTTTTTGGACTTTATTGATGAATTTCTAATTTTCACAATTCCGAGCTAATTCGGTTTTTCGGGTTGCCAAATGAAAAGGAAAAATTTTATTTTTCTCAATTGGGTTAGCAAAAGGGATAAATTTTTCAATACTTTTTCTGCCTCGTATTTTTGGGTAAACAAATGAGGGCCTACTTCATTTTCCAAATTGCTAAATGCTTTACCATATGCGTTTCGAGATTAATTTAAGTTTAGAGATATATTTAGCACGCTTTTCGAGACAACATCTCACATATTTCCCATAACTGATCAAAACAAAGGAATAGAGATCATCAATGACCTATTAAAACGCTGAAAAGAACTTTGAGTTAATAATTAACTCGGATTGATTTATAAACTCACAAAAATGATAGGCTCGAAATCTCACCGGGTTTGTTAATCTCCACACTTATTCGTTAAGTCGTCAATTTTTGCTCAATTTCCATCTTTGGTCAATTTCGACTTTGTGCAAATGGATTTTTACAAATTACAGACTTTTAAACAAAATTTTAGTGATATTTTCGAAGATTTTAAATTCCAAATTTTATTTATTTTGAAGAAAAATATTATTGGCTTTTTCAAAAAATTTCAATTTTTTTGGAATTTTTTTTTTGAAATTTTCTTAAAAAACATACTTGGAATGAACATATGATCAAATAAATAAATCAAAACAATAAACGGGAAGAATATCCCACAACCCTTAACTTAAATGTTGCATTGTCCTCAATGCGAATCAAGAACACAACATAAAGAGAGGAAAAGAAAGAGATTACCTAAAATGGAGCGATCCCCGAAAAGTACGAGTCCATTGAATCTACAAAACATGTTAGAACCAAGCATAGCAAAAAGAATAACAAAAACTCTAAACTAAAGAAAAAAAGGAAATAAGCTAACATTGTACAACCTACAATTTGAAATTCTAATAAGTTATACACTAAAAGTAAAAAAATTTGAGGGTCCACCCAAAATAAAATTTGACTTTAAGGGATAAATGGTGTACCCTCTTTTTCATGCATGCCTTTCGAAAAGCAGAATTTTGTTTGAGCAACGGAAGACATGTGTAAGGCGAAAAAAATGCACCATCATCAATTAAAATTTTTAGGGGGATAATCAGGGATTTTAGTGCATAGGGGGACAAGTACCATTGGGATCCAAGAAAAATAAAATCACGTCCTAAAGATTTTGAAGTAGTATGGGAAGCGGAGCACACAAACAAAAAGAGTCCATCTTGGAAAACAATTCAAGCATAGATTCCTTGTTCTCAAAATCTTCTCCCCCCAAATTTTCAACTATAGTGGATGGAGTTACACGTCTAAGTTCATGGCCCATAAGATGAAGCATCTCAAAAAAAACATTCCCATACAAGAATCGGATCAACATCCTCATGACATTCATCCAGCTCTTGTGATGGATTTAATGGTTCGATAATAGTTGGTACACAAGGAGACAAATTATCTTCAACCTCAGTAGATTTTGGAATATTTATAAGAGGTTGATATTCAAAAGAACTTGGATCACTCTCAATGATTTCATCCTCAAAAGTGTTAGGTGAAGCGCAAGTCTCGACCTTCTCTAAGCTGTCCAAATAATCATTAAACTCCTTGCAAGTTGCTCTAATTTTCAACTCTATAGAAGCAAGGTCATCAGATTGCTTTTTGCTAATAAGCAATAGTTCTTCCAAAGTAGGCTTCCTTGGTTCTAGCACCTCGGATTCCTTATTTGGTTGAAAACATTCTTCAACTTAAAAAATATCGGAAGAAAATCCTCATTGGGTTCAAATAATGCATCTAACTCTTGCTCCCAATAACGATTTTTTCCCAATATTCTTTTTCAAGTCTTTTTTCTTCAAGCAATTCATTTTGATAAATTTGGATGGCCTTAGCAATGGGCTTGTATTTATGAGACTCATCTTTAGTGATATTGATCCAATGTTCATAAGTCTTGAGCGCCTCCTCCTCCTCACTATTTTCATAACAATTAAAGACACCAAAAGAGTTAAATTAAGACATTTTAAATTGGGCAATTAAAAAACGTAACACCCATATTTCTGATTTTTTTTTTTGGATTTTTTTTCAAGGTCAAATTCGGGATTAAGCAACCTAACCTAAAGTTTACCTAATTCCCCGGCAACGACGCCATTTTAATCGAGTTGGAAACCAAGAGTTCGTGTAAATATGTTAGTCATTGTTATCAGCTTCCAATCGTAATACAAAAACCTAAACTTTAACTACACTCTTGCAGAGTATAGTGGCTAGTCTGGGTATCGAATCCTCATGGAACTAGGACGAGTGAATGTGACGAGAAAGGTAAGACTACGTTAACCCTAACTTGACTCTAAAAATAAACAAAAAGATGATTGAGATGGGAAATAACTAATTAACTAAATACACCCTAAATTTAACTACTGCATTAACTACGTGAGCAAAATTAACTAACTAAGAATGAAGGGAAAACAGGTTGGGAATACAATCCCCCAAACCCTAGTGTGTATGCCAAGTACAAAACTAGTCGTAAATTAGATAATTGATCAAACCCGATCTTTAGTACTCCTAAGTATTACACATATGAGGGGTGGAAGCCTGCACAGTATGTAAGCAAAGAACGAGTAAAGCAGTGTCGTATTAGCTACAAGCGCGTTGCACTCTTAAGCATCCCGGTTACCTAGGGCAAACGAGATCAAAAGTCCTACAACGGTTGTGATTACCATAATACATGATCTAATCAATTATTAAATTTAGAGAACTAATTTTATACCTATGCAAACCACATCGGGTTGGGTTCATGCATCCCAACCCTTAAAAACCTAACCTAGCATGGTGAAATTAATGAAAACTACGTTATCTATGTTGCATGAACTCATAATTTCTTGGAAATAGAGATTAAAGATGAGAAATAATAATAAAAGTGCTGGAAATAAAAGTGACCGAGATTGAAGAACAAGAACATGCAAGAAGAAATCAAAGATTGAAGAAAAACCGAAAAAGCTCGTGAATTAAAGCTGCAAAATATGTAAATTCTTCTCCTATATGTTCCTACTTGTTATGGAGCTTTTACATTAATGAAATTTGAATAAAAAGAGTCATAATGACTATATATATAGGCTAGAGGTCGTTTAGAAGAGTCCCCAAAATATAAAAAAAATTTGGGTAAAAGATAAGGACAAAATAAAAATCATGTATCTGGCAATTTGTCACACTTAAAAAGTGTGACTAATTTTCTAACGGACCTGGTGCGTGACTAATGGCCTAATCGGTTCGCTTTTTCAATCTCTTCAGTTCGGTTCGTCCTTAACAGTTTTTTCTTGGATTTCTTTCTCAACTTCAAATGGGCATAACTTCTTCACCGTAGCTCGGATTGGGGTACCGTTTTTTCCAGTGTTCTTATAATTTAGAGATCTTCAACTTTCTAGTTTTCCCCACCTACGGAATATGGCTATAAAATTACAAAAATTCCCTTGAACTCCCAATTTCTTGCTTTCTTTCACTATTTTCCGTTTTCTTTCGCACTAATTTGCATTAAATACCTGTAAAACACATAAGAGATACAAAAAATATGAAATACTTGCCAAAAAGGGTTAATATCATAAATATGAGACAAATTCAAGCTATTTACAATGCACGAAATCATAAAAATATCGAAATTAAGGGGATAAATGTGAATAATATATGCCTAATCATGTACATCATGTTTATATATATATCGCATGTTCTATATTGAAATATGACTCTATTTAGTGTTAGAAATTGTATATGAAATCTTGATGTACATTTGTATATGAAATTCATATTCTATGATTATGTTCATGGAAATCAATCAAGTAGAGGATTTAGAAGGAGTATGAGATAATCTTGTTTTAGACTGTTGGATTGATGGTTGTTAGGTTGATTGTTTAATACGGATGATGGATACTTAAAATGATCAATCTATTAATTCTTTACAATAAAACTTTAACTAATTATTTGGCTTAATGATGACCCTATCATAACGACTAAATGTTTAAAACAGTCACTTGATTAACATGTTGTGGCTAGGTTCACCCCTTCGTCAGGATTAAATTAAAATGAACTTAAATTGGACCTGTTGTGTTTGGTTTATGGGATGGAAAACTATAATTTGTTTAGGATTAATTAGAGCCATAATTTGTTGTGTCTTCACCCTTAAAACTCATATTCATGCCCTTATATATATATATTTTCTCATGAAAAATGAGTCGCAGTTGTAATTAATGGAAAAAAGGGGACAAGAAGGTGCAATTTGACCACATTAAAACATCTTTAATTAGAATGCGGCATATTGAGGGAACTCTAATTTACAAGTATTGTAATAGGAAAATTGAACAATTTAATTACCGTATAAATCGTGTAATTTATCTCCCGCAAGACTACCTGTTTGATCGTATTCTGTTTTCATTGCGAGAATGATGAGATGAGGCAATAGAGAATATATTTGTCGTGCATAATGATGACAGGGCACTGATGTTGGTGACAGAGTTAGAATAGGCGGAAAAAAAATTCATCGTTTGTGGATTAAATTCCATAAAGAGAGCATTCACCATAATTGTAACGTCTCGTGATGTAACACCCATGCTCAAGATTTGCAGTTCGGTCCTTGTAATTTATATGCCCTTGGACCATAAACTTATATTATGAATGGATGTTAAGGTTGAGCTATCCTTGTGGTCGTGGTTCAATTTAAATTGGGAATTTAATGGCCTAAAGTTGGGTTGTGAAAAATTGACCGTCGTTCGAATGAGTGGCCACGTCATTCGAACGAGAATTGGTTTATTATTTGAATGAGGTTCGAACGACACTCTAATGACTAGGACCTGTTTCATTTCCATCTTTCTCTAGAATCTCGTTGGAATGCCCTCGTTCAAACATTTGAACGAGAGGTAGTTTCCCGTTCGAACGAGGTGGTTTCTTTTACCCTTTTCACCCTGTGTTTGTGCCTCATCAGCACTCTTGTTCGAACGGGATGGGATCTCGTTAGAACAAGGTTCGTTATAACAAGGTCCAATTGGTTCGAACGATTGGACAAAAATCATACTTTTCTACACATATTAATGTGTTGTCCCTTATATCTTAAATGGGTTTTCTAAGATTGACCTCCGGTTCGGGTAGATTTTTTAAGATTGACCTCCGGTTCGGGTAGGTTTTTTAAGATTGACCTCCGGTTCGGGTACCATCGTTGTGTTTCAGAGAGGAGGAAATTCCTAAGACATCATTCCGGACTTGGTATGGTGACTTTGACTTTCTATTTATACAATTTGGTTTGACGAATGCCCCGATGATATTCATGGATTTGATGAACCGCATCTATCGCCCTTACTTGGATCGATTTGTAGTGGTGTTTGTGGATGATATATTGGTCTACTAGACATCGGATGTGGACCACGAGGAGCACCTTCGCACGATGTTGCAAGTGCTCAGGGAAAAAATTGTGTGCCAAATTTACTAAGTGTGAATTTTGGATAGATAAGGTCAAGTTCCTTGGCCATGTGTTTTCCGATGAGGGCATTTTCGTTGACCCTTCCAAAGTCGAGGCCATTATGAGTTGGGATAGGCCAAGAATAGTCTTAGAGGTGCGTAGTATCCTAAATTTGGCCGATTACTATCATAGATTTGTATAAGATTTCTCGAGGGTTGCGTTTCCCCTCACCATGTTGACTTTGAAAGATATGCACTTTGAGTGGTCTGAGAATTATAAATCGGCCTTTCAAGAGTTGAATGTTAGGTCGACTTCTACGCCCATTCTTATCCTTCCAGATCATGGAAAGGGTTACTTCGTGCATTGTGATACTTTCGGGATAAAACTCGATGCGGTATTAAAGCAGGTAAGTTAGGTAGTGATTAATGCATCCCGTCAACTAAAGGTGCATGAAAGGAACTACCTCACCCATGACTTGGAGTTAGCCGTTGTGGTTTTCAAACTTAAAAGTTGGAGGTACTACCTATATGGGGAAAAATTTGAGGTGTTTTCTGATTATAAAATCCTCCAGTATATTTTCACATAAAGTGGCCTCAATCTTCGTTAGAGATGATGGATGGAATTGACGGAAGACTATGACTTCTCCTTCGAGTATCGTCTCAGGAAGGTCAATATGGTGGTAGATGTTCATATCTAAATGTACAACCTTAATCTGGCAGTAATGAAGTGTCACCTAGTAAAAATGTTCGATGAATTATAGAAGTTCGATTTGTATGTCCAGCGGGGTTGTGATAAGGCGTACGTTTGTTGTGTGGTGGCTAGGCCACTCATACAACAGAAAGTTCTAGATTCCCAATCATGTGATCCTGAGTTCACACATTATCGTGACCATATTTAGAGAGGTGAAGTTTTTGACACTCTTACCATGGACAAGGATGGTGGTTTGTGAAAAAAGGGCATGTTAATTGTCCTGATGATTAATGAGCTCTCGGAGGAAATAATGGCGGAGGCTAATCACTCACGCTTCAGGATACCTCTCGGTGATAAGAAGATGTATGAGGACCTATGTAAATATTTCTACTGGTCTAGTATAAAGAGGGATGTGGCTACGTATATAGCCAAGTGCTACTCCTGCCAGCAGGTGAAGGGAAAACACAGGAGGCCGACAGGACTTTTATAACGACTACGTGTAGTAAAGTGGAACTGGGAGCATATCACACTGGACTTTATCACAACCTTACCACGGTCTGAGTGTGATCATGATGAAGTATGGGTTATAGTGGATCGACTTATGAAATCCTCACACTCCTTACTAATTAAGGTCACGAACTCTGTGGCTAAGTTGTACATCCGAAAGATAGTCTAACTTCATGATGTTCCGCTCTTGATTGTCTCGGATAAAGATCCTCGATTTGTGTCCCAGTTATAGAAGAAGTTTCAGAAGGAATTAGGCACTGAATTGAGAATGAGTACAACATATCACCTTGAGACAAATAGGCAATCAGAATGAACCATCCATATATTAGAAGACATGCTGAGAGCTTGCGCACTTGATTTTTAGGGTAGTTAGGCAGAGAATCTGCATCTGACAGAGTTTTCCTACAACAACAGTTATCAAACAAGGAGTTTGTGCCTCTCTCCAATTTATTGGGGGAAGGTAGGTGAGAAGCATCTCACCAATTCGAATTTGATCAAAGAAATGACTAAAAATGTTTGGGTAATTCGATAAAGGCTCATGACAGCTCAGAACTGACAGAAGAATTACATTGATAATCGATAAATACCTATGGAGTTTGAGGTGGGTGATCATGTGCTACTGAAGGTTAGATCTAGGACCGACATTCAGCGGTTTGGCCAAAGGGGGAAGCTTTCCCTTCGGTAGAACATCCCCTTTGAGATCCTGGAATGGATTGGGGATGTATCATATCGCTTTGAGATATCTCCACAATTTTCCTAAGTTATTAATGTGTTCCACGATTCTATATTGAAGAAGTATCTTCATGATCTCCGACATGTCATCCACTAAAATCGTATTGAGTTGAAGGAAGATGTTACATTTTTTACGTGACCTGTGTCCATCTTGGACCTATAGAGCAGAGTCTTGTGCAACAAGGTCATTCCTTTAGTGAAGGTTCTCTAGGAGTTTCAAGGTTTTGAGGGTGCGACTTGAGAGCGTAAGTCAGAGATGCATGAGAAGCTCCCATAACTCTTTGCTTAGCTTAACTGTTCTGATTTCGGGGATCAAAAATCCTAAGGAGGGGAGAATTTAACACTCGTGCCCCAAATTTGCACTTTGGTCCTTGTAATTTATATGTCCTTGGGCTATAAACTGTGTATTATGAATGGATGTTAATCTTGAGTTATCCTTATGGCCTTGGTGCAATTTAAATTGAGGATTTAATGGCCTAAAGTTGGTTTGCAGAAATTTGGTCATCGATCGAAAGAGTGGCCACGTCGTTCGGATGAGAATTTACCTATCGTTCGAACGATATTTAAATTACCTTCTAACGACTGCGACCTGCTGGATTTCCATCGTTCTCTGGAATCTCGTTGGAACGCCCTCGTTCGAATGAGGTGCGCTAACGTTCAAACGTGGGGTAGTTTCCTGTTCAAACGAGGTGGTTTCATTTTCCCTTTTAACCCTATATTTTAACTTTATTTGTACCTCATTAAAACTCTCGTTCGAACGAGAGGGGATCTGTTTCGAACGAGGTTCAAGTCGTTCAAACGACTGAACGATAATTAGACTTTTATGCACATTTTCATGTGCTGCCACGACGTGGGGCATTGGATTTGCTGAGTTGTCGAGCTCTTAGTGGCTCGGATTAAAATATGTGTTTAATCCTTGATTAATAGGTTAAGTGTTGGTGGGTTCAAATAGAAGTAAGAGGGTGAAAGAGGTAATTTTCATCAGATTTTTCGTTCTCTCCGTCTCTCTCTCTCTAAAGCTACATTCTCCCATTCCTCACCTATTTCCATCATTTCCCAAGGTTTTGCTTTCCACCCAAGCATTTTCCAAGTTATTCCATGGCTAAAACACCCATTTCAAGTATAGTTAGAGAATAAGTTGAGTAGAAGAAGCCATTGTTGGAGCTCTTTTGAAGAAGTTGGAGCTTTCTTGGAGCTTTGAATATTTTAAGGAGCTTTCAAGTCATTCCCTTTAGTTTTTCTTCTTAAAATCCAAGGTAGGGTTTTCCTCCAATTGTGTTTAAGATTGAAATCTATTAGGATGCATGCTAAAAGGGTATTTTTCACAAAAATATTTTCTAATATGTCCATTTAAAGGTTTTCTTGCAAAAATGGAATTTTTGAAGAAAACTAAGTTTTAAATGGTTTTTGATGAACAAATGGTATTTTAATCTTAGAAAAAATGAGGACATAAGTATGAAATTATATTTCCATGTTATGGTTGCATATTTAAGGGTTTATAGGATTGAAATACTCCCAAAAATTCTTAAAATGTTGTAGTATGCCAAATAAGGACTTATAGACATGAGACGTGGAACTAAAAATGGGTTTCTTGATGAAATAAGTAAGTTGGAAAAATCAGCCTTAAGTATGTTGTAAAATCATCATAAAATGAACAAATGATATTTAATACAACATTTAGGTATAAGGGTAAATGAACATTTTGCAAAAATGGTCTTTATGACATTAAATATGTTTTTTAAAAAGGAATGTAAAGAAATGGGATTTTCTTAGAGAAAAGGGATAATGTATGATTTTGGATATAAAATCATGAAAGGTGGTTTGAATGTAAAATGACGATTTATAATGCCATGAAATAAATGTGTTTTTACAGACTTTCGATAAATAAAGTGTAAAAAGGTAATTTTGATGAAATTAAAGAGTCCTAAGTGTTGGACTTCCTCATTTGACCTTATTAGTCAATTTTGTGAAAATTGAATAAATGAATGAAATGGCATGAGAATAGGGAAAGTGATAGAATAATGTGGACATTGGTGAAAATATTAAAACACATTAATATGGACTCGGATGAGACCAAACAATATTTAAGAAGGGACCAAAGCCTAGGATAAAAGACCCAAAATCACTGGCCAAAGCATATGGTAGCATAGCCAGCGGTGTAGAGCCCGTTAAAGTATGCGGATAATTTGAGGATTCCGAGAAAAGAAAATGAAAAGAAAAATGTAAATAAGACAACCTAATAAAAGGGGTTAAAATTGAGACTAAGGAATAAAATATGACTAAATGGTCTCTAGACCCGGTAAAGGGTGTAATGAAATGGTTAAGTGTGAGTATGAGCACAATGATCGGGTGCATTGCATGGTAGCTGAATCAATACTAGCTAAATTATTAAACGTTTTTGGAATTGTTTAAAATACATGTTATACATATAGTATTTTCGTAGAAACTATATAGCTTAGTATTTCCACCCTACTAAGCGTTCTCTCACCCCTGATTTTTATGTTAAAACCTCCACCTTAACCCGGGTACACCGAGTAGGGACGTTGGCAAGGACGTCGATAAAGCCCCTAAGGTTAATAATCGTCGTTAGGAGATCTGTCATTATATTTGAACTTGTCTTTTGAAATGATTGATTTGGAATATTTTAAATCATTTTATTCTATCCTTTAGCCAAGTGATGTAATAATACATGGATGATCACGGTTTATTTCTTATTTATTAAGCATTGATGGATTCAACAAATTTTCATAAATAAACCTTGTTAATTAACTTAATTACTTAAAGTGATCACTTGTTTCTCAAATTAAAGTGGGTGTTTTAATCCTTATAAAATGGTGAAATAAAAGGGTTTTCCTTAAATAATAGAATTTGACTTCCCCCCTCCTTCTTTAACTTCTTGACTCGGTGCGGTTTGATCGACGATGACCCAAATTCGGGTCGGGGAGTTACACGCGACACATGCATATTAAAAATGAGATTCCAAATAAGTTGAAGAAGAAAGTATTTTGAGTTCATGTCACGGACCTTTATACGTCAATCATAGACATGCTTCCGCCTACTTGGCCGCGTGCCTAACTTCATAGATTTTTCAAGACTAATACTGATTGGATGGGACTCAAACACATCGAGCATGTTTTAAAAGTTATCGAATATATATATATATATATATATATAGAGAGAGAGAGAGAGAGTCTCATGTGCACACTAAAGTTTGCACATCATTTTTTAAAATAGCAAAAAAATATTTTTGACCTGTTTTTTTTGTGTGATATTTAAATATTTCAAGGAACCCATATAAAAAAAATCAACTCAAAAAAATATTTTTTGTTATTTTAAAAAAATTGGTCAAACTTTCCCAGTTTTTAAAGTGCTTAAAACCTGTGAAAGTTTGATCGATTTTTTTAAAATAACAAAAAAAAAAATTTGGGTTAATTTTTTTTGTGTGATATTTAAATATTTCAAGGATCCCATATAAAAAAAATCAGGTCAAAAATATTTTTTTTGCAATTTAAAAAAAATAATGTGCAAAGTTTAGTGTGCATAGGAGCTTGCATCTGTTATATATATATATATATATATATATATATATATAGAGAGAGAGAGAGAGAGAGAGAGAGAGAGAGTCGTAAATTGTATTTTCTTACATACGTCGCTAATTTTTTTTATTGTAGGAAATGTCAAACATAAATGACAATAATTGACAAAATCGTAGAACACAGCCAAATGGGTGCTCTCCTACGCCCCAAGTTCAATCCTCAACTCCCCCGAGATATCAATACTCTACTCCGTCGGAGATTCATTTGACTCCATGTATGAATCTTCAAATTCAAGAAACCCTTACTAATCTGACACCCCAAACTTCTGCTGCCGAGGGATCCCAGGCAAACCCTAAGAAGCGCACTGATTTTTTCATCGGCGGGGATAATCCAACCGGTGATAAAGGTGACGTTCAACTTTTTAATAGTCGGTCCATAGACGTGATCATAGATTTATTTTAATTTAAAAAAATATATATGGTCATGATTTTAGATCGTGACCAATCGTGACCCCCCGTGGTATAGTAGTCAGGACTTTGGACCGTGACCCACATTCTCCCCCCTAGGCCATAGGCTTGAGTCGTGACCCGTCATGATATCGTGATCATAGGTTTGGACCGTGACCCAAATTCTCACCTATAAGTCACGGGTGCGGACCGTGATTAATAATTTTGCCACACATAATATTGTTACGAGTACAAACCGTGACCTATAGTGGTGTCACGGGTCAAAATCGTGACTATTGGCGATATATGGCCTAGTTTACCCTTCATAGAAAAGAAAATAAGTAAAAAAATAAAAAGTAAAATCTATTTGTTGCGGATGATTCACCTCAGAGTTTTTTGTTGTCTGATGGAGACGTTCGAATCAAGCCCCACACATGAAAAGTTATCCAAACAAATGTCTTCATCTTTAGCATGAACACTTTATGCCTAATATACTATTCCATCTAGGAAAAATCTATAGCGATACGTGAAAGTAGACACACATACTAAAGGACAAAAATACTAAAGACACTTTCCCTCAGCAAAAATAACATTCATTTTTTTGGTAATATGAGAAAAAATACCTTCCCACCAAATTCATGACCCTGCTTCTGCCGCCCACCAATTTTTTAAAATAGCAAAGTACCTTTAGGTCCCTCGCAAACATATTTTAAACACTAATAGAATTTTGAAATATTTTAAGCACTTACGTCCACTAATTATCTTCTTGTAAAAGTTAACGCTAGTGGCATAACAAGTGGACCTAATAGTAAATTGTTCGTAAATGTTTAAAAATTATTAACAAGAGACCTAATTGTAAACTGCCCTTTTTTGAATTATTTCTTCTTTGTTCCTTAGGTTAATATTATACTTTGTGGCTCATAATTTTTTGAGTTATTTGGATTATGATCCCCATTTATTATTGGATATTGAGTTAAACATCCACTATTTTTCAATTTGAGAGTTTGACCCCCAAAATAACACTTACCGTTAGTTGACTGTTAATTCACATTTTTTGGCACTCGTTTTTCCTAAATGACCCTCAAAATTTGACAAAAACCAATAAATAATGTGTACATGTATATGTGACACCCCGCTTAGTTAAATAATGGGTGGCCAGCCCTCTACTAAAATAAAACAGGAATCTCAAATGGCTCATTTTTAGCACCACTGTCGCACAAACTAAAAATTCAACTAACCACCCAAACTAAAATAAAGCGGATGCCAAAAGTTCCAATTATATAACAAATTTAAATCCACTAATTGGAACTACAAAACATGAACATGTATGTAACAATAATTGCATAACAAAAATAACCGAATAAGCTGTCGGTTAACAAACCCATACAATATATCAAAGATTTGAAATGTAAAGTATATAAGTCAATACAACACGTGGGAAACACACGGCCGATTGACATTGCTGGTCGTTAACTAGATTAACATAAATGAGATGCGACTATATCAAAAATCCTGCAACATTTCACATATGCTGCAGCTCCATAGACTATAGAATGGAAGATCATACATGGCGTTCTTGGGGTGGGACACCTGAAGATACAATAAAGAAAAAGAAAAAGAAAAGATAGATAGGGGTCAGTGCCCGGTTCTAAAAATATTTTAGCAAGAGTATTAAAATTCATAATAATTATGAATGTGAAAATTCCATAATTAAGTTAGTGTCGCCCTCTCTTGAGACTCATACTCCCCCTTCAACTACAGCACGCACCTAAACGTGTGCATTTTAAATCTTAGTTAAGCTATCCAACTCATCTATGGGTAACCCACCCTCATGCCTACGCATTAACCCACACTCGCGTATCTAGTTCAAACCAACATAATCGCTTTTAATATCATTCTCAATGATCATTTATCGATCCAATACTAATAAATTTCTCTAGTTATAAGCATAATATTTCACACATTATCTTTGAAGCCTGTACAATATTAATCTCGTTATAATACATGATTAATCATTTTATGACAAGTACACATACATATCACTCATAATATATGTACACTAACCATCCCTCAGAGCATTAGCTCACGGGATGCAGTCTCTAAGTGATACCATCTTCTAGGGAATAATCACACCATCCTCAGTACCAACCGTCGGACTCTCACACTGACTTGGTAAAACAAAGTACAAACGTATGGGAAGCAGCCATAGTTCCTCACCTTCAAGCAAGATGAATCATACTAAAGACGTCTCACCCATCATAAAAGTCACACTGTAAAAATAGTGGACGCTATGACCTGGGGACTATACTCTCCCTACATTCACTAGCCAGGGGATTCACCCATATCCCGCAACTTCCCATGATAGCACTATAGAAGTGTGACAACCCGAATATAATTATGATAAATTATATTTAAATCATTCTTATCTTATGTGATATGATAATGTGTTATTATTATATCTAATGTTAATTGATTATGTTTATTATAATCCTACTTTCATAAATCATGAAAGGTCGAATTATTTACGAACACAAAATTTTGTTGTTTTCGGTAGAAATGTCCCTATCAGAGACTAGTTTTGACCCTTATCACATTACATTTGACTTGAGGTAAAAACTAGATAGTTGTAGACATGTGAGTTAGGGTTTTAACAAAACAAACGGCGCATCAAACGGATGTGCGAGTAAGAAGTTAGACCAAAATTACGAACAAGGGGAAAATCTGTCAATTCCCTCTAAGTAGTAAATTGTCTTTTATTAAACCAAATGGTTTAATTTGATTGGTTGGCTTGGGAGGCAGCCTTGGCCGACTTAAAACTCTCCCTCTAACATATTTATTCAGCAAAACAAACCCTAGGTTCAGTTTGAAGAGTGTTGTTAGCTTGAGGAAAGAGAAGCTAGAAGTTTAGGAAGAAAAGTGAGGAGAAAAAGTGTAGAAAAATCCGTAGAAATTACGTAAACGTCCCGAAGGTAATCCTAATTGCAAATCTTGTTATTTTTCATATATTTATGATTTATATGATATAAATCCCTGATTTTTTTATTGAACTTTCATGCTTGGGTGCATATGTATGAATATATGCAAGTTTAAAGTTAAGTTGAATGCATAAACCCTTAAAAATTGCTTTGTATTGAAACCCCTTGTATTCAAACTTGCATATATCTTTGTGTGCTTACTGTAATTGAGAAATTCCAATTGGATATGAAATTAAACTCATATATTCATATCATATCTGAAAATTAGAATTTATCTCCTTGTGGTTAGGCCGTAATGATGATTTCAAGTTGGTATATGGTTTCTGTTTTTATACTTCATTTCAGTATTCCCTGAGTTTAGTAAAGCTTTTGAGATAGCAAATGATGTCAAACAATTATGAAACTTTAATTCTGTACTATTAAGTATGTTTACTGAAAATTGGTTGAAAATCATGGAAAGTTATGCTGGAGAAAAATTATGAAAATTCTTGGAAGTTGAAGGAACAATAGAGGAGCTTGTAGGGTAGATTTCTTGTGTTGTAAAGAAATGGCCATAACTTTCTCTAGGAAGCTTGAAAAATTACACCGTCACTTGTACTGGAAATTATATTCATATATGTTTTCATATTGATAAGGTTGGACCTTGTATTTATACAATTTAGGAATACAGGATGATTAAGTATGTAAGACAACAATTTCAGGCCATACTGGATACCCCTTGAATGAATGTTTGTATTTCGTCCTTACAAAGAGTACTTTGAGTACATGTTTCATGTGTATATACATTGAGAAGTATAATTTCATGTTTACTTGACTTTGGTTATAAATTCCTTATAAGGTATTTCCTACGGTTGAATGTCCATAACTTTATCAACATGTATATCATTGTTTTGCCTTTACTTATATTTTATGGCATGTGACTTAATTGGAATTATATTGTTGATGTATAGTCATGGAAAGTTACATAATTATGTTAGGATAATATTTATGATTGAGGTTCAATACTGATTTAGTTGGATTGACAGGTGTAAGGTATAATCAACCCAGTTCAGCTCCACCAGAAGGAAACGTGAATACATAGTTGTCAACCAAGGTGAGTGTACTCACTGGAAAGATATATTTGTATCGTGTCGTTGATATGATCAGAATATAATGAATATGAAATTGTTCATTTCTGTTTACCAAAATGGGAGGTTACTCCCCGACCCGGAATGGGGGAGATTTGTCTATTAATGACAAGGGTTACTCCTCGACCAGGAATGGGGGAGAATTGTCTATTTAGACAGGATATGTGAATCATAATTCGGAAAAGTTGGTCATTCATTATGAATGATCCGGATAAATTAATACATAAGTAAATGGACATGATTTATTGCATCATGCAGTAGTATAGTAGTGATGCATTCACTGGGCTATTTTGCTCACGGTTCCTATGTTCACAATTTTTTCAGGTAACGCGATGTCACTGCCAAATCTAGGAGGTCGGGTTGGGTTAGCCAGGAATGGGAGAAACTATGATTTTGTGTAAATGTAAATGATGTAATTAAGTTAACTTATCCTTCAAGAAAGTTTTTATGGACATGATCACTCTGATGTTGTAAAAAGGTTTTCAGTTATATGGATTTACAATGATGACTCTGAAATCAAAACTCGTGATTATGGTTTGGTTAGATTAATTATGGTTTGACTCACTTTGACTTTTAAACTTAATTATAAGTAACTGGGTTGGGGTGTGTCAGCTTTTGGTATTAGAGCCTAGGTTTTAGAGGTTCTGGAGTGAGAAGAGTTTGGATTTGGCAGTGAATGTTAGAAATATATTTTATTTGATGCTAACGATTATGTTAGGAAAGATATGTACATCTGCATGTTGTTATATCTTTGATTCATTTCAGATATAAGAGAATGGAAAGAGGGAATGTAAATGTGAGACTAGAAGATGAGGCTTCAAATATTCTAGCAGAAGCGGAGGTTGAGCAACCTGTTCAGATAAATGTGGAACTCGAGCCAGAACAACTGACCGATATGCAAAAAATGGCACGTGCTATGACTCTAATGGCAGAGCAGCAAGCTAGATTTATGGCTCAGATGGAAGAACAACAGACCAAGCAACTGGAGGTACAAGCCTTAGCTAGGGCTGAGGAGGTGATACACCGGGAAGAAATAAGTACTTCACATGAGAAATTTATTAAGATGAACCCACAATTGTTCGTAGGAGCAGTTGATCCCGCAGAGGCAGAAGTCTAGGTTAAAGAGATTGAACTTATCGTTGGGGTGATGAGGATGCCTGAAAATCAACGAGTGACCTTGGCGATGTATATGCTGAAAGGAGAAGCTAAATATTGGAGGGATGCCACAAAACATTTGTTAATTACTCCAGAAGGTGGGAATGTGATCTCATTGGATGCTTTTGTCAAAGCTTTGTATGATAAGTATTTTCCCCCAATGTATCGAAAACAAAAGGAGAAGGAATATTTCATATTGAATCAGGGGAGTATGACAGTTAGAGAATACGAAGCTAAACTGACAGCATCATCTCGATTTGCTTCGAGATTTATACGGAATGAGGAGGATATGTGCAGCCGATTTCTCGATGGGCCTGAGTTAGTCATTAAATCTAGATTGTCGACTTTAGAGACTTCTAACTATTCAGCCTTGGTGAACAAAACCATGCTAGTAGAAAGGGACGTGAACGAAGCTAGAGGGAATCGAGAACGAGGTGTAAAAGGAAGCAGATTTGATCCAAACTATAAAAAGGGTAGCGATACCGAATATTCAAGGTTTGTAGGGCAGAAATTCCAACAGGGTAGAGGTGGAAGTAGTTTGCAAAGGGGTGAGGTTAGTGGTGGAAGAGGCTCAGGAGTTTCAGCACAAGGAGATCTGAATGTTTGTTTCTTTTGTGGGACATCGAGTCATATAAAGAGAAATTGCCCAAAGTTATAGAATATAGAATGTTTTAACTGTCATCAGAAGGGCCATCTGAGAAAGAATTGTCCTATGTTATCCAGATCGATTTCAGTCAGTAGTGTGGGGCCTCATAAAGGATCCTCTCCAGGCAATGCAACCAGGGGAAGGGATACAGGACAAGCAAGTGGATCAAAGGCAGGAGGAAGAGTCTTCGCGATGACATTGCAAGATTCCCATGCTACACCAGAAGTGGTTACAGGTAAACTTTCTATTGCAAATAAAGATCTATATGCACTCATTGATCCTGTAACTACGCATTCATTCGTAGCATTGCATATTGTTTCATATTTGGGTAGACCATGTTCATTTCTCAATTGTTCCTTATATATTTCTACCCCAATGGAATGCGTAATTCTGGTGGAGCATGTTTATAAAGATTGTGTCTTACGAATGGGTGAGCGAGATTTCTATGTTGATTTGATACCATTGGACATTCGGGATTTTGATATTATATTGGGGATGGATTGGTTATCATCGTATCATGCTTCTATTGATTGTTTTTGAAAAGAAGTTACGTTTTATCTTCCTGGTGAACTTGAGTTCCAGTTTACAGGGGAAAGGAATGTTGTCCCTATTTGTCTCATCTCAGCAATTAAGAGCAGAAAGTTATTGAGTAAGGTTTGTAAATGGTATTTAGCTTATGTTGTTGATACTATTAAAGAGACAGTTAAAATTCAAGATATACCAGTGGTTAAAGAGTTTTCTGATGTCTTCCCAGAGGAATTACCAGGATTACCACCCGATAGGGAAGTAGAGTTTTCCATTGAATTAATTCCAGGTACTGGTCCAATTTCTCTGGCTCCGTATAGAATGGCACCAGCGGATTTGAAAGAATTAAAAGTGCAATTACAAGATCTGACAAGCAGAGGTTTCATTCGGCCTAGTGTTTCTCCATGGGGAGCCCCAGTGTTATTTGTGAAAAAGAAAGATGGGACAATGCGATTATGTATTGATTATCGGCAGTTGAATAAGGTGACCATTAGAAATAAGTACCCTCTACCTCGTATCGATGACTTGTTTGACCAATTACAGGGGGCCACAGTATTTTTGAAGATTTATTTGAGATCGGGTTACCACCAACTGAAAGTGAAGGATTGTGATATTTCTAAAATAACTTTTCGAACTCGATATGGGCACTATGAGTTTTTGGTGATGCCATTTGGATTGACTAATGCTCTGGCCATTTTTATGGATTTGATGAATAGGGTATTCCACCCTTTCATTGATTCATTTGTGATTGTATTAATAGACGATGTGTTGATTTACTCGCGTAGTATGGAGGAACATGAGAAACATTTGAGACTTGTATTGCAGATTTTGAGAGAGAATAAATTATTTGCTAAATTTAGCAAGTGTGAGTTTTGGTTGAATAAAATTGTGTTTTTAGGGCATGTTGTCTCGGGAAATGGGATATATGTTGATCCAAAGAAGGTGGAAGCAATCGTTAAATGGGAAAGTCCTAAGAATGTGACAGAAATTAGGAGTTTCCTAGGATTGGTAGGCTACTATCGCAGATTTATTAAAGGGGTTTCATCAATAGCATTACCATTGACAAAGTTGACTCGTAAAGACGTGAAGTTTGTATGGGATATAGAATGCGAGAGGAGTTTTAAAGAATTAAAGAATCGGTTGGTTTCAGCCCCTATACTTACTATTCCATGTGGGAATGAGTCTTTTCTGATCTATACAGACGCTTCATTTCAGGGTTTAGGATGTGTTCTTATGCAGAATGGGAAGGTAATAGCATATGCTTCCAGACAATTAAAGACGCATGAACAAAACTACCCTACACACGATTTGGAGCTAGCATCCATTATTTTTGCTTTAAAATTGTGGAGACATTACTTGCATGGAGAAACTTGTGAGATATTTACTGATCATCAAAGTTTGAAATACTTGTTTACATAGAAAGAATTGAATTTGAGACAGAGGCGTTGGATAGAGCTGATTAAAGACTATGACTGTACCATCCATCATCATCCTGGGAAGGCCAATGTAGTAGCAGATGCTTTGAGTCAAAAAATCATCAGGGATTCTTGGTTGCATACGGTGTGCCCGTGTTGGAAATATTCTTGACTTAGCATCGATGGGGATTGAATTGAAGTTTTCAAAAAGCGGAGGATTATTAGCACATGTCACAGTGAGACCTTTATTGGCCGAACGCATACGAAATTTGCAGACGAGTGATCCATTCCTTGAGAAGAAGAAACGAGATGTCCTAGATGGTAAAGAGAGTGACTTTGAAATTAAGAATGATGAATCGTTGTGTTATAAAAATAGGATTTGTGTACCGAATGATCCACCCTTAAAGAAAGATATATTAGAAGAGGCACATAGTTCTATTTACTCTATGCATCCAGAGGTACCAAAATGTACAGAGATTTGAAAGAGTATTACTGGTGGAATAATATGAAACGTGAGATTGCAGAGTTCATAGCTAAATTTTTAGTGTGCCAGCAAGTAAAGGCGGAGCATTAGAAGCCGGCAGGATTATTACAGTCATTGCCTATTCCGGAATGGAAGTGGGAGCATATAACGATGGATTTTGTTACAGGATTACCCCGATCACCAAAGGGGCATGATTCTATTTGGGTGATTTTAGAACGATTGACAAAGTCAGCTCATTTTCTCCCAGTTAAGACCACCTGCAATGTTGATAAGTATGCACGTATGTACGTTGATGAGATTATCCGTTTACATGAGGCACCAATGTCAATTGTATCAGATAGAGATCCAAGGTTCACTTCTAAGTTTTGGCCTCGTCTCCAGAATGCCATGGGCACACGTTTGACGTTCAGCACTACGTTTCATCCACAAACTGATGGGCAATCAGAAAGGACGATTCAAATATTCGAAGACATGTTACGAGCCTGTGTATTTGACTTCAAAGGTAGTTGGGATGATCATTTGCCATTGATGGAATTTTCATATAATAATAGTTATCAGTCGACTATTGGTATGGCTCCTTATGAAGCTTTATATGGGAGGAGATGTAGAATGCCTTTGTGTTGGGATGAAGTGGGTGAAAGGAAAATTTTGGGTCCTGAATTGATAGATATGACAACTGAAAAGATCAAAATGATTCGGGAACGGATAAAGATAGCACAAAGCAGGAAAAAAATTTATGCAGATAAGAGGAAGCATTCATTGGAATTTCAGAAGGGAGATTTTGTATTCCTGCGTATTTCACCATGGAAAGGTGTTATGAGATTTGGGGAAAAGGGGAAACTAAGTCCAAGATACATTGGACCATATGAGGTGTTGGAAAGAATTGGGGCCCTGGCATATAGATTAGCATTGCCTTCAGAGTTGTCTCATTTACATGATGTGTTTCACGTATCGATGCTTCGTAAGTATTTGGCGGATCCATCTCATCAGTTGAAAACCCAACCAATTGAACTGAAGGAAGACTTGTCATACATCGAGGAACCAATGGAAATTATTGATCGTAAGGAGAAAGTATTGAGAAATAAAGTTATTCCCTTTGTTAAAGTTATGTGGATGAGCCATGTAGTTAAATAAGCAACTTGGTAAACGGAGGATAGCATGAGGAAACAGTATCCCCATTTGTTTGGTAAGTGACCTTTATATTAAATTTCGGGGACGAAATTTTCTAAGGGGGGGAAGTTGTGACAACCCGAATATAATTATGATAAATTATATTTAAATCATGCTTATATTATGTTATATGAATAATGTGTTATTAGTATATCTAATTTTAATTGATTATGTTTATTATAATCCTACTTTCATAAATCATGAAAGGTCGAATTATTTACGAACACAAAATTTTGTTGTTTTCGGTAGAAATGTCCCTATCAGAGACTAGTTTTGACCCTTATCACATTACGTTTGACTTGAGGTAAAAACTAGATAGTTGTAGACATGTGAGTTAGGGTTTTAACAAAACAAACGGCGCATCAAACGGATGTGCGAGTAAGAAGTTAGACCAAAATTACGAACAAGGGGAAAATCTGTCAATTCCCTCTAAGTAGTAAATTGTCTTTTATTAAACCAAATGGTTTAATTTGATTGGTTGGCTTGGGAGGCAGCCTTGGCCGACTTAAAACTCTCCCTCTAACATATTTCTTCAGCAAAACAAACCCTAGGTTCAGTTTGAAGAGTGTTGTTAGCTTGAGGAAAGAGAAGCTAGAAGTTTAGGAAGAAAAGTGAGGAGAAAAAATGTAGAAAAATCCGTAGAAATTACGTAAACGTCCCGAAGGTAATCCTAATTGCAAATCTTGTTATTTTTCATATATTTATGATTTATATGATATAAATCCCTGATTTTTTTATTGAACTTTCATGCTTGGGTGCATATGTATGAATATATGCAAGTTTAAAGTTAAGTTGAATGCATAAACCCTTAAAAATTGCTTTGTATTGAAACCCCTTGTATTCAAACTTGCATATATCTTTGTGTGCTTACTGTAATTGAGAAATTCCAATTGGATATGAAATTAAACTCATATTCATATCATATCTGAAAATTAGAATTTATCTCCTTGTGGTTAGGCCGTAATGATGATTTCAAGTTGGTATATGGTTTCTGTTTTTATACTTCATTTCAGTATTCCCTAAGTTTAGTCAAGCTTTTGAGATAGAAAATGAAGTCAAACAATTATGAAACTTTAATTCTGTACTATTAAGTATGTTTACTAAACATGGGTTGAAAATCATGGAAAGTTATGCTGGAGATAAATTATGAAAATTCTTGGAAGTTGAAGGAACAATAGAGGAGCTTGTAGGGTAGATTTCTTGTGTTGTAAAGAAATGGCCATAACTTGCTCTAGGAAGCTTGAAAAATTACACTGTCACTTGTACTGGAAATTATATTCATATATGTTTTCATATTGATAAGGTTGGACCTTGTATTTATACAATTTAGGAATATAGGATGATTAAGTATGTAAGACAACAATTTCAGGCCATACTGGATACCCCTTGAATGAATGTTTGTATTTCGTCCTTACAAAGAGTACTTTGAGTACATGTTTCATGTGTATATACATTGAGAAGTATAATTTCATGTTTACTTGAATTTGGTTATAAATTCCTTATAAGGTATTTCCTACGGTTGAATGTCCATAACTTTATCAACATGTATATCATTGCTTTGCCTTTACTTATATTTTATGGCATGTAACTTAATTGGAATTATATTGTTGATGTATAGTCATGGAAAGTTTCATAATTATGTTAGGATAATATTTATGATTGAGGTTAAATACTTATTTAGTTGGATTGACAGGTGTAAGGTATAATCAACCCAGTTCAGCTCCACCAGAAGGAAACGTGAATACATAGTTGTCAACCAAGGTGAGTGTACTCACTGGAAAGAGATATTTGTATCGTGTCGTTGATATGATCAAAATATAATGAATATGAAATTGTTCATTTCTGTTTACCAAAATGGGAGGTTACTCCCCGACCCGGAATGGGGGAGATTTGTCTATTAATGACAAGGGGTTACTCCTCGACCAGGAATGGGGGAGAATTGTCTATTTAGACAAGATATGTGAATCATGATTCGGAAAAGTTGGTCATTCATTATGAATGAGCCGGATAAGTTAATACATAAGTAAATGGACATGATTTATTGCATTTAAATTCATGCAGTAGTATAGTAGTGATGCATTCACTGGGCTATTTTGCTCACGGTTCCTATGTTCACAATTTTTTCAGGTAACGCGATGTCACTGCCAAATCTAGGAGGTCGGGTTGGGTTAGCCAGGAATGGGAGAAAGTATGATTTTGTGTAAATGTAAATGATGTAATTAAGTTAACTTATCCTTCAAGAAAGTTTTTATGGACATGATTACTCTAATATTGTAAAAAAGTTTTCAGTTATATGGATTTACAATGATGACTCTGAAATCAAAACTCGTGATTATGGTTTCATTAGATTAATTATGGTTTGACTCACTTTGACTTTCAAAGTTAATTATAAGTAACTGGGTTGGGGTGTGTCAAGAAGGGTATGTTCCACATTATATATATATATATATATACATACATACACACACATCGTACTTATACATACCATCTCATATCTGAATGTATATTTATATCAATAAACTCGGTTAGTTGTGTATAACACTCACTACACTAGCCGATACTTCCCCACATATATTCCCAATCTTCTTTATTACTCAATAACTCACTTAATCTTTAATAATCAATCGCACATTTGATTAATCATAGAGTTTGATAAAACTCAGGACACATGACTTCTCTCAACCAGCCTGTACCCAATATCTTAAATAAGGAACCAGAGTATTAATCTCCTTAATATACTTCCATAATCATCCCGATGTCTCCCTACCATCGTGTAATATCATTATCCCCCTTTTTACATCACAAACATTGTTATCACTTCATATTAGAGGGTTCTCAATCACTAAGCTCAATTGGAAAGGGATTAAAGAAGAGTTAGATATTTGTAATGTGCGAACCGAACCGATGGTTTCATAAACGAACCGGTCCGATGCCTCATAAACTAACCGAACCGCATTTTATTTCCAGACCAGTTCAGGATTAACAGTTTTTGGTTCTCCAGACCTTACGAAATTTACCCAAATCTCTATAACCCAATTCTAACTTAACTCCACCAATATTTCCATCACCCAAATCATATATATAACATCAAATTTAAGAATTTATGTAAAAAATCAAGATTTAACCCTTAATACCCAAAACATAACGACCCACCAATTAATTATGCAAAAATTCATACACAAGAATCATTTAGCCAGTTTAATCACTTGCCTTAAAGTTGTAGAATCCGAATCCACTTCATAGTTGCGGATGTGGCCGAAAAATCCCAAGGTTTCTCTTATCTTTCTCTTATTTCTTAGGTTTCTCTCAAGTATATTTTCTCACAAGTGAGATTGGCCAACCCTCCCATATGACTAATAACCCATATCTCTATTAATCCCAACTTTAAATGATAATACACACGTAAAATGACTCGTATACCCATATCCGAGTCCAAATAGCAAAAAAGATTTCGGAACCCAAATACAACCCCCGGGAACTCATTTTGACTATCTCGACCCATTCCAGATCAATCGTGCACTCTAAATTATCATCCGAGATTTTGTTAATAAAAAATCCTATCCCAAACTCATATAGATCACACATATATGCCCCGATTGAGAAATAATCAATTCCCGACGCTCATACTCACATACAACGCAATAACATTTAATATGATTCTATTTACTTTATCACACTAGTAAATATACAATTCACATAAATATTAACTCTTCTACACAAATTGATATTCATCTTAAATTCCCATTTTAATTTTCAATTATATTAAATCTCACTCACACAAAAGGTAATTTAATACTAAAAATAAATGCTCGAAAGTAAGGGGTGTTACATACTCCCCCCCCTTACGGAGGAATTACTTTCTTAAAATTCAAGTGAACCTGGTAAAAAGCGATAAGGTTACTTATCTCGCATATCGTCCTCTCGTTCCCACGTCGACTCGTCGACATTGTGTTTCCTCCACTGGACTCGAACCAAGGGCACTACCTTCGACCGTAGCTTACGCTCACTATAGTCTAAAATGGCAACCGGTTTCTCCTCATATCAGATATCGAGTTATAAATCAATCTCTTCCAACTGAATATGCCAATAATCCATCTCACTTCTTTTATACTTCTTCAACGACGAGCGGTGAAACACATCATGAATTCTCTGTAAATGTTTCGGCAAAGCGAGCCTATATGCTACAGGCCCTATCCTCTCAATAATTGGAAAAGGCCCTACATACCTTGGTACAATTTTGCCTTCATTTCCAAATCTCATGACACCTTTCATAGGGGATACCCCTAACCACACTTGGTCTCCCACTTCCAGCTCCACATGCCTATGATCCGCATTGGCATAGATTTTTTGTCGATCTTGTGCAACTCATATGCAATTTAGAGTAAGCTCAATTTTAGCAGAAGTATCTTGGATTATCTCAGGTCCAAGAAGTTTTTTATCCCCCACTTCCAACCAAAAAGCGTGTGAATGACATGGTCGACCATATAATGCCTCGTAAGGTGCCATACCTATAGTGAACTAGTAAGAATTATTATATGCGAATTCTACCAACGGAAGGTATTGCTCCCAACCTCCCCTAAAATCAAGCATACACATTCTGAGTGTATCTTCTAACATTTGATTTACTCGCTCAGTTTGTCCTTCAATCTACGGGTGATATGCCGTACTCAACCGCAACTCAGTCCCCATTGCCTCCTGGAAACTCTGCCAAAAATAGTATATAAAGATCTTATCTAGGTCGGACACAATATTAATCGGCACCCCATGTAACCTCACAATCTCGGCTATAAAAAGTCGGGTGTACTGTGCCGTCGTGAAATCCACCTACACTGGTAAAAAGTGTGTTGCCTTAGTTAAACGATCCATAATAACCCAAATGGAATCATGTCCTCGCTGCGACATCGGTAATCCCGTGATAAAATCCATTGATATATTTTCCAATTTCCATATCGGAAATTCTAACGGCTGCAACATTTCGGTAGGTCGTTGATGGTTCACTTTCGCTAACTGACAAGTGGCACAATTGGAGACAAACTCAGTTATGTCCCATTTCATGCCTGCCCACTAATACTGTCAGCACATATCTTGGTACATATTGTCCCCACCGGGATGTATCGTAAATCGAGATCCATGGGACTCCATCATAACAGCATACCTCAAATCCCCATCATACGGGACTACAAGTCTCCCGTTGAAGCGTAACCCACCCTCATAACAAATAGAGTAGGAATTCGTTCCCTCAGTTAACAATTGCAGCACCCTGTCTTTGTAATATTTATCCTCGACTTGTGCTTTCACCATCCGTATTACAATCTCGGGTGTAATAGTCAACACTGCCATGTATGCCCCAACAACTGTATCATCCTGGCGAAGCTCATTCCACTTAGATTTCCACACTTCCACTAACTGTATGGTGGGTCATCGACTCAACGCATCGGCTACCACGGTAACCTTCCCCGGGTGGTATTGGATATCAAATTGATAATCTTTCACGAATTCCAACCACATACACTGTCTCATATTGAGATATTTTCTGAGTAAACAAGTACTGCAGCGATTTGTGATCCGTGAAAAGACTAAACTTATCTCCAAGAAGATAATGTCTCCATATTTTCAAGGCAAAGACTACCACAACTAGCTCCAAATCATGTGTGGAACGCGTGGGGCTTGAGCTTATGAGACGCATAAGTGATAACCCTATCCTCTTGTTGTAGCACCCCCCAGTCCCTGGAGGGATGCATCAGTAAATACTAAGTACTCCACTCCCGCTTTAGGAAACGGGAGTATGGGTGCTGAAGTCAACATGTCTTTTAGCTCATTAAATGCTACCTGACAGTAATCATCCAACACAAACTGCAATCCCTTACGGGATAAATTCGTCAAAGGGCCTGCAATTTTTGAAAATCCCTTAATAAAATGATGATAATACCCCGCCAATCCCAAGAAACTACGAATCTCGATGGGTGTCGTGGGCTAACCCCACTCCCTCATCGCTGTATCTTTGCTCGGGTCCACTAAAATGCCCTTATCAGACAACATATGACCTAAAAACTGCACTTCACGTAACCAAAACCCACATTTCTCAAACTTGGAATATAATTGATGGTCCCATAATGTCTGCGGAACCAAACGCAAATGCTCAACGTGTTCATCCTCCGTCCGAGAATAGACCAGAATATCAATAATGAACACAATCATAAACTGGTACAAGAAGTACCGAAATACCTTGTTCATCAGATCTATGAGCACTACAGGGGCATTGGTTAACCTAAACGGCATAACCAAAAAATCATAAGATTCATAACGGGTCAAAAATGTAGTTTTAGAGATATCTTTCTCTCTAATACGTAGCTGGTGATACCCCGATCTCAAATCAATTTTAGAGAAGTACGCTGCCCCTCTCAATTGATCAAACAAATCGTCGATATGAGGTAACGGGTATTTATTTCGAATCTTCACCTTATTCAGCTCCCGGTAATCCATGCACAATTGGAGGGAACCATCCCTTTTCTTCACAAATAACACAGGGGCACCCAATGGTGACGCACTCCGCTAAATAAAACCCTACCCCAAAAGTTGCTAATTTGGTCTCGTAACTCCTGCATATCCAAATGAGCCATATGGTATGGCGCTCGTGCAATCGGACTAGTCCCAAGCGCTAAATCAATAACGAACTCGATCTCTCGACTCGACGGTAAGCCTGGTATCTCCTAAAAAACATCTACAGACTCTCTAACTACTGGAATCGAGTTTAAGGAAACAACTACTTCCTGCGAGGTCTCCTCCTCGATATAATACAAATAGGTACTCGAACCTCCCTTCAGAAGGGGCATGGTAAGTAAAAATATTTCTTGGTCGGAAATGGCAAATACAATGGACCTCCCAAAACAATCCACCATCGCCCGATATTATGCCAACTAGTTCATACCCTAAATAACATTGTACTCGATCATATCTAACACAAGTAAGTCGATTGTTAAACACAATCTTTCGACGTCTATCCCCACCCCTATACAGATGGAGTGAATAAGTTCCCCACTACCCAAGGGAGAATCTACACACATTAAAAGGGTATCGACTGACTCCAATAATCCCACTACACGTGCAAAATGAACGGCTATAAATGAATGCGATGCTCCTGTATCAAATAACACCCGATACATATGCCCATAGGGAACATACCATTAATTGCTGGTGGAGGTTGCTGCACCTATGGTAACATCGCATTTTGGACATTATAAACTCGCCCAAACTGCATCTGTCCCTGCTGTGGTGGGGCGACTGGAACAAGTGCTAGAGGTGGTAAAGGTGCTAAAGACGCGTACTGTACCTGCTGGTAACTTGGTATCTATACCCTGTTCTGTTGTGGGGCACTCTGACTTCCTATGACCCGCCTCCCCACACTGAAAGCAACGACCCATAAAATTTTCCAGCCTCTGGCCCTGTTGGCCAACTCGAAACTGCCATTGCCACTGGCCCTGGAAACCTCTACCCTGTTGGCCTCCCCCATTGTTTCCTCGACCTGCTTGGCCCTGGGGAACGTTTTGCTGTTGTTGCTACTGGGGACCTTGATAGTTCTGCCAAAAACCACTGCCATCGGATCTAAAACCTCCAAGACATTGTCTCTTAGCCAAATCCCCTGAATGGAAATCCCTCTCTTTCTGATGGTTACCCTGCTGCTGAGACTATTTTGCCCCACCAACACCATTTCCTCTTGACTTACTCGACTGTCCAGAGTCCCCAAGTTTCTTACTCCCCTTTAGGTGAAGACTTTGATCCTGACAATGTAATAATGCAACATTCATCACATCTGTGAGGGTCAACAACGCTGGGTTCCCTAGTAAATGTTGCCTAATTATCCAATTTAAACCACCCATAAACTTCGATATTCTCTTCTCCTCAGTATTTACCTTGTCGGGCACAAAATTTACCAGTCGGGTAAATTCTTCTTCATATTCGGCCACCGACCGATCCCCTTGAGTGACATCTAACAATCTCCTTCTCATTTTTGTCTGAATCACATGAGGAAAATATTTACGATCAAATCAAACCTAAAACTTCTATATAGGCATCGTGCCCTCTGCTCTGAAGTAGTAATCGACTCCTACAACTGGACAGCCGCATCAACTAACTTAAAGGTGGCAAGTATTTGCTTCTGAACATCACTACATTCGACCATACGGAGGTGATGTTGGATATCCTTTTTCCACTGACTCGCCACTATCATATTGGCTCCGCTCTGAAATTTTGAAGGATGCCCTTTTTGGAAGCCTTCTTGAACTCTCTCCCACGCAGTTGGCCCCATGTGGGTTTGAACTATCGGTACTGCTAGGACTAAGGAAAATGCAGAGCCATAGTGGTCATGGTTGCATTAACGGCTTGATCCACTATATTGGCAACCTCTGCTACAGTCGTAGTTCCCTGCAATAATTGGGGCCCTACATCCTATGCCCCTCTATTTGCCCTAGCTGAGCATCTGAAATAATAGCAGACTGTATCAGACTATCGTTAATGAAATTTATCATAACAAAATATCATAAATGCGTAATTGAATGCAACAGTCCTAATAATAGGGTTCTATATCAAGAACGCTACGGTAGAGCGTACACAATCCACATAGATCCGAAAGACTCTAGAACCTGATGCTCTGATACCATTTGTGACGCCCTGCTTATTAAAATAATGGGTGGCCAACCTTCTACTAAAATCAAACAGGAATCTCAAATGGCTCATTCTTAGCACCATTATCGCACAGACCAAAAATAAAACTAACCACCCAAATTAAAATAAAGCGGATGCCAAAAGTTCCAATTATATAACACATTTAAATCCATTAACGGGAACAAAAAACATGAACATGTGTACATGTAACAATAACTTCACAACATAAATAATCGGATAAAATGTTGGTTAACCGACCCACACAATATATCAAATATCTTAAATGTAATACATCAATACAACACTCAGGGCAACACACGCCCAATTGACACTACTGGTCCTTAACTAGATTAACAAAAATGAGACGCGACTATATCAAAAATCCCACAACATTCCACATATGTGGCAGCTTCATAGACTCTGGAATGGAAGCTCATACATGACGTCCTTATGGTGGGACACTTGAAGATACAACAAAGGAAGAGAAAAAGAAAAGATAGATACGGGTCAGCACCCGGTTCTAAAAATATTTTAGCAAGTGAATTAAAATGCATAATAATTATGAATGTGAAATTCCATAATTAAGTTAGTGCTGCCCTCTCTTGAGACTCCCTCAACTACAGCGCGCACCTAAACGTATGCATTTTAAATCTTAGTAAAGCTACCCAACTCATCTATGAACAAACCACCCTCATGCCTACGCATTAACCCACACTCGCGTATCCAGTCCATACCAACATAATCGCTTTTAATATCATTCTCAATGATCATTTTTCAATCCAATACTAATAACTTTCTCTATTTATAAGCATTATATTTCACACATTATCTTTGAAGCCTGTATAATATTACTCTCATTATTATAAATGATTAATCATTTCGTAACAAGTACACATACACATCACTCATAATATATGTATACTAACTATCCCTAAAAGCATTAGCTCACTGGATGCAGTCTCTAATTGTTACACTACACCAAAACTGGCGATTGGTCACGGCCAAAATCCCCGACCAAAGCTGTGGGTCGCGGACTTGGGCCGTGACCATTTCTGGCGTGACCATTTTCGTGGGTCACGGCCCAAGTCCATTTTCTGGGGTCACGGCAGATGGTCGCGGACTTGGGCCGTGACCCATACTGTGACGGGTCACGGCCCTCATCCGTGACCCATAACCGTGACAAATTGGTTGCGACCAAAGTCCGCGACCCACGTCCGTGACAAAAAAATTGGTCGCGGCCTTCATCCGTGACCCATAACCGTGACAAATTGGTCGCGGTCAAAGTCCGCGACCCACGTCCGTGACAAAAAATATAAAAAAAAATTGATCGCGACCCTCATCCGTGACCCACCACCGTGACAAATCGGTGGTAGTCAAAGTTCGCGACCCACGATCGTGACAAAAAAATTAAAAAAATATTGGTCGCGGCCCTCATCCGTGACCCACAACCGTGACAAATTGGTCGCGGCCAAAGTCCGTGACCCACAACTGTGACAAAAAAAATAAAAAATAAAAAATAAAATGGTCGCGGATTTTAGCCACGACCATTTTTATGCGCGACGAAAAAAATAAAAATGGTCATGGACAAAGTCCATGACCATATTTAACTATAATTTAAAAAAAAAAAATTTGTTTGTCCAATCCTATAATTGGGGGTCCTGTGAGTGCACCGTCGGTTGCTACGTGTAACGTTGGACGCGTACGAGGTGTTACAAATATTTATTATTGGCAAAACAATAAAAAAAATCACAAATTGCGAATCGAGAACGTTGTTAATAAACAAATATATATACAAACTTATAAATATTACACGTCTTAATAATTCACAGATAAAAAAAATTGGGCAGAGTTTCCTCTATTTTCTTGACATTCCAAAACCTGTAAATGTAAAACCTGCTTATTACAAAGCCCGCACGGCCATAAAATTCAACAATCAAATTATAAAAGCCCGCACGGCCATAAAACTAAACAATAAAAGCCCGCACGGCTGTAACACCAAAAACAAAATCCTGAATGTCCACAACATATAAACAATCTTCATGCTCTAGACCATTGCCTCCTTCGTTTGTTCCACGTGCAAAAATTCTGAAAATGATAGGATACATAAAAAAAAATATCAGTAAACAAGTAGTTTTACAAAAAAATTAATCAAGCTGAAAAATTGCATATATGAGTTAAAATTATCAGTAACCAAGTAGAAATATGCAAATTATCATCGTATTCTCAAACCGGGAGTCCCGCGGCTGCGGGGTCAGTTCCTACGAGTTACATTGGTCTCGTGGGAGGTGTTGGTGCCACCCACGGGGCCGTTAGAGGGCTTTTTCGAGTTTTCACCCTCTAACGCCATGTTTTTAAGCCTAAGTCAAGATATATGCAAATTATTGTCATATTCTCAAATCGGGAGTCCCGCGATTGTGGGGTCAGTTCCTACGAGTTACATTGGTCCTGTGGGAGATGTTGGTGCCACCCACGGGGCCGTTCAGGAGCTGTTTCGAGTTTTCACCCTCTAACGCCATGTTTTGCTTAAGTCTAGAAATATGCAAATTACCGCCGTACTTTCAAACCGGGAGACCCGCGGCTGTGGGGTCAGTTCCTACGAGTTACATTGGTCCCGTGAGAGGTGTTGGTGCCACCCACAGGGCCGTTCGGGGGCTGTTTCAAGTTTTCACCCTCTAACGTCATGTTTTTAAGCCTAAGTCTAGAAATATGCAAATTACCGTCGTATTCTCAAATCGGGAGACCCGCGGCTGTGGGGTCAGTTCCTACGAGTTACATTGGTCCCGTGGGAGGTGTTGGTGCCACCCACGGTGCCGTTAGAGGGTTGTTTCGAGTTCTCGCCCTCTAACCCCATGTTTTTAAGCCTAAGTCTAAAAATATGCAAATTATCGTCGTATTCCCAAACCGAGAGTCCCGCGGCTGCGGGGTCAGTTCCTACGAGTTACATTGATCCCGTGGGAGGTGTTGGTGCCACCCACGGGGCCGTTCGGGGGATATTTCGAGTTTTCACCCTCAAACGCCTTGTTTTGCTTAAGTCTAGAAATATGAAAATTACCGTCGTATTCTCAAACCGGGAGTCCCGCGGCTGCGGGGTCAGTTCCTACGAGTTACATTGGTCCCGTGGGAGGTGTTGGTGCCACCCACGGGGACGTTCGGGGGTTGTTTCTAGTTCTCACCCTCTAACGCCATGTTTTTAAGCCTAAGTCTAGAAATATATAAATTATCGTCGTATTCTCAAACCGGGAGTCCCGCGACTGCGAGGTCAGTTCCTATGAGTTACATTGGTCCCGTGGGAGGTGTTGGTGCCACCCACGGGGCCGCTAGAGGGTTGTTTCGAGTTTTCACCCTCTAACGCTGTGTTTTTAAGCCTAAGTCTAGAAATATGCAAATTATCGTCGAATTCTCAAACCGGGAGTCCCGCGGCTCTGGGGTCAGTTCCTACGAGTTACATTGGTCTCGTGGGAGGTGTTGGTTCCACCCACGGGGCCGTTCGGGGGCTGTTTCGAGTTTTCACCCTCAAAATGCAATGTTTTGCTTAAGTCTAGAAATATGCAAATTACCGTCATATTCTCAAACCGGGAGTCCTGCGATTGCGGGGTCAGTTCCTACGAGTTATATTGGTCCCGTGGGAGGTGTTGGTGCCACCCACGGGGACGTTCGAAGGCTTTTTCTAGTTCTCACCGTCTAACGCCATGTTTTTAAGCCTATGTCTAGAAATATGCAAATTATCGTCGTATTCTCAAACCGGGAGTCCCGCGGCTGCGGGGACAGTTCCTACGAGTTACATTGGTCCCGTGGGAGGTGTTGGTGCCACCCACGGGGACGTTCGGGTGCTGTTTTGAGTTTTCACCCTCAAACGCCAAGTTTTGCTTAAGTCTAAAAATATGCAAATTACCGTCGTATTCTCAAATCGGGAGTCCCGCGGCTGCGGGGTCAGTTGCTACGAGTTACATTGGTCCCGTGGGAGGTGTTGGTGCCACCCACGGGGACGTTCGGGGGCTGTTTCTAGTTCTCACCCTCTAACGCCATGTTTTTAAGCCTAAGTCTAGAAATATGCAAATTATCGTCGTATTCTCAAACCGGGAGTCCCGCGGCTGCGGGGTCAGTTCCTACAAGTTACAATGGTCCCGTGGGAGGTGTTGGTGCCACCCACGGGGCCGTTAGAGGGTTGTTTCGAGTTTTCACCCTCTAACGCCATGTTTTTAAGCCTAATTCTAGAAATATGCAAATTACCGTCGTACTCTCAAACCGGGATACCCGCGGCTACGGGGTCCGTTCCTACGAGTTACATTGGTCCCGTGGGAGGTGTTGGTGCTACCCACGGGGCCGTTCGGGGGTATTTCAAGTTTTCACCCTCTAATGTCATGTTTTTAAGCCTAAGTCTAGAAATATGCAAATTACCGTCGTACTTTCAAACCGGGAGACCCGCGACAGTGGGGTCAGTTCGTACGAGTTACATTGGTCCCGTGGGAGGTGTTGGCGCAACCCACGGGGCCGTTCGGGGGCTGTTTCGAGTTTTCACCCTCTAACGTCATGTTTTTAAGTCTAAGTCTAGAAATATGCAAATTACCATCGTGCTCTCAAACCGGGAGATCCGTGGGTGTGGGGTCAGTCCAAACGAGTTACGTTGGTCCCATCGGAGGTGTTGGTACCACCCACGTGTAATACCCCGTATTTTCATGGCTTTTAAATTTAGGGATTAATTAAATTTAATTGAGATAATTAAGTTGATTTTAATCCGGAATGTTGTTTTAAATATTTACTAGCGTGACGAGAGTTAGTAATTATTGGAAATTTGTTATTTTTTGAATGTTACTGGATGAGCATAGTAATATATGAGATTTATTTTTATAATATTGTCACGTGTGAATAAAATGACTATTATGGAAATTTAAGTCGGGACGCGCCCGTGTCGCGTCGGAACTAAATATTGTTAACTAAAAGTGAATATTTTATAAGTTGTTCGTATGGTCATTTTGAGTGTGCCAACGCATTCAGAAGGGTTGAGATAGTCAGAAAAGTGTACCCGGGGGTTTAGTTTGGGTCTCGGGGTGTTTTTAGGCCAAATTAGTACCCCGGGAGGGCATTTTAGTCATTTTGTATTTTTGGGTAATTAAACCCACGAAAATTTAAGGGGTTATATAAGATATCTGGGTTATCATTTAGGTTTAGAAAACTCAAAACTCTAGAACGGTCATTGGAGAAGAGAGGAGAGAGCTCTCAAGGCAATCCAAGGCTCAAAACCCATCCGTTTGCACCGCCGCCACCGCCAACGCGTAGATCGCGAGACGGGGAACATAACCACACCAAATTCGGCACCAAACCAGAATACCGAAAATCTCAGGCAAGTTTTTATCTTACTTATTTTCGTTGATGCATCACTCATGTTAGTCTAGGGATGATTAGGGTGAGATTTATGGAAGAAAAACCCAATTTGAGATGGAAAATTTTCATGTAGTGTTGATTTATATGATATTCTGGAAACCCTTTGTCATGTAGAGAATTAAACCACGAAATTATGATGTTTTATGAGAAGGAAATTCTGGAAAAGATTTGTTAGAACCATGTTTAAGAGAAATCTAGGGTTCTTGATATTTATATGAATTGTGGGCGGATAATCCATGTTTAGTGACGGAAATCGACATGTATTACGTAGGAAATGCATAATATTATGTTAGGATGTTAGTAGTATAAATACTTGGACGTTTGGGAATGCAAAACTTAAATTTGGATGAAGATATGTGTTAGAACCCGTAATTGCAAAACTACAGAAATCGCAATACCTGTTTGATCGATCGATCGAGCCCAGAGCTTCGATCGATCGAAGGTTCGATCGATCGAGCCCCTAACCTCGATCGATCGACCCCTCCTGGCAGACTTAAGTTTCCCCTTTTAAAACTGTTGAATTGATTCGAAATGAAGAAAACTCCTTAGACATCCTTGTTAAAATAATTTGGGAGATAATGATGACCAGTAAGATTCATTAATGAATAAGAGACCTTTAATGTAAGGCGAAATCTATATTTTGGGATATTTTGCATAAGGGACAATGTAAGTATAGATTAAAGGGGAGAGACACGTAAGAGAGAGTTACGTTGGAACATAAATGGATACCTACTGAATTTATACTTGGGAGAATAGATTCCATGAGTGTTAAGTGGTAAGTTGGAAAAACCCTTCGAATTAAAGTTAGAGACGAACCATTATACTTGATAAATAATAATGGGAAAATAAGGATAAATGTTGTGAATGTGGGTTTTGGGATAAACCTAAATTGATATAATAAAAGTGTTATATTTATATGATTGTGTATGCATATATTATATACTTGTGAAAATCATGCCCGCGCTACTTGTTATCCCTGAGGTTACCGCGCTGGGACGATCTTATCTCGTGTGCCTTATGGGGGATATTGACTCGTACCCTAGAAGATAGGAATCCTAGGTACAGGCTATCGAATCGGTAGTCACGGTCCAAAGAGACGTGAGGGTATGTACTGATCTCTTGGACTTGGAAACTATGCTTCGCCTCAATATTGTTTGTGTATGTATTTATACAGTTCGAGAGTGATTCCGAACTTGTATTCCCTTTAGTACGATTGATACGGGGATTGGATAGCAGAGTATGCCCGTACCATAGTTTTTATGTGGGTTGCTGTTATGATATATATATATATTATACGAGTAGTTAATATATACATATGAAATTCTGAAATCTGGAATTGCCTACTGTGATTTGATATGTAGGACATGGTTGATGACTCAAATTATAAATACTTGTTTTGAGAAAGTATAATATGACACTGGAAAACTTTATTGATTAATAAAGTTAAAAGGAGAACTTTGGTTACAAATTGAAATCTTACGTTTTAAATACTTGTGTTGTTCAGTTGTAAATCCTGCGAATAACCTAAGATAAGTTAAATCATTGGGGAAAGATAGTGTGGTATATGACGAGATAGACCATTGGGAAGGTTAGTGCGATAGGTGTGCACATTAGAAGAGAGGTGAGAATTTCTCAAGAGAGTGTCGCACTAATATGTTGTTGCATTAGCCTGTAATCAATTTAAATACTTGCTAAACGAATTTTTAAATCATATACACTATCGGGCTCTGACCCGTTTCCATTTCTCTTTCTCTCTTGTATATATATATATATATGTATATATTACAGGTGCCCAGCCACAGGGGCGTCTTGCATAGGGTCCTTTGGCAAGAACGAGCTGCAGCTTAGGTGGGAGTTGCAGCCTGTCGTTTAGACGACTTCATCCATTTGATTCTACTCCTAGTTCAGTTTTATCCAGCAGGGGCATGTGTCGCCCTCTTTCTATTAATTAGTTGGTATTGTCAGAGATTGTAATTTTTACTTTCAGTACCTCTATTTCAGGATTTATTACTGTCAGGATGTTTTCCTTTGGTGTTGTAAATGTTGGGATTTATTATTGATGATTAAATTCGTGTATGTTCAATTCTATTTTTATTCTTAATGTGTGACTCTAAAAAATGTAAATGGTTTAAGGTTTTATAACAGGATTTAATAAAATGAGAATAAGGTTTTAAATGGTTTTGACACTTAGCTTAATTATTTAGGGTGTTTAAATTGGAAAAGTATTTTAACGACAGTGATGCTAAGAATGAACCAACTGTTCATCTTGATTTTAATTTAATAAAGGAGTGATCCCCCGGTATTTAATTAGGCATGGTGTCACAGGGGCCGTTTGGGGGATGTTTCGAGTTCTCACCCTCTAACGCCATGTTTTGCTTAAGTCTAGAAATATGCAAAATACCGTCGTATTCTCAAACCGGGAATCCCGCGGCTACGGGATCAGTTCCTACGAGTTACATTGCTCCCGTGGGAGGTGTTGGTGCCACCCATGGGGACGTTCGGGGGTTGTTTCTAGTTTTCACCCTCTAACGCCATGTTTTTAGGCCTAAGTCTAGAAATATGCAAATTACCATCGTATTCTCAAACCGAAAGTCCCGCGGCTGCGGGGTCAGTTCCTACGAGTTACATTGGTCCCGTGGGAGGTGTTGGTGCCACCCACGGGGCTGTGAGAGGGCTGTTTCGAGTTTTCACCCTCTAACGCCATGTTTTTAAGCCTAAGTCTAGAAATATATAAATTATTGTCGAATTCTCAAACCGGGAGTCCCACGGCGGTGGGATCAGTTCCTACGATTTACATTGGTCCCGTGGGAGGTGTTGGTGCCACCCACAGGGCCGTTCGGGGGCTGTTTCGAGTTTTCACCCTCTAACGTCATGTTTTTAAGCCTAAGTCTAGAAATATATAAATTACCGTCGTATTCTCAAATCGGGAGACCCGCGGCTGTGGGGTCAGTTCCTACAAGTTACATTGGTCCCGTGGGAGGTGTTGGTTTCACCCACAGTTCCGTTAGAGGGCTGTTTCGAGTTCTCACCCTCTAACGCCATGTTTTTAAGCCTAAGTCTAGAAATATAAAAATTATCATCGTATTCTCAAACCGGGAGTCTTGCGGCTGCGGGGTCAGTTCTTACGAGTTACATTGGTCCCGTGGGAGGTGTTGGTGCCACACACGGGGCCGTTCGGGGGCTGTTTTGAGTTTTCACCTTCAAACGCCATGCTTTGATTAAGTCTAGAAATATTCAAATTACCGTCGTATTCTCAAATCGGGAGTCCCGCGGCTGCGGGGTCAGTTCCTACGAGTTACATTGGTCCAGTGGGAGGTGTTGGTGCCACCCACGGGGACGTTCGGGGGTTGTTTTTAGTTCTCACCCTCTTACGCCATGTTTTTAAGCCTATTTCTAGAAATATGCAAATTATCGTCGTATTCTCAAACCGGGAGTCCCGCAGCTGCGGGGTCAGTTCCTACGAGTTACATTGGTCCCGTGGGAGGTGTTGGTTCCACCCACGGGGCCGTTAGAGGGTTGTTTCGAGTTTTCACCCTATAACGCCGTGTTTTTAAGCCTAATTCTAAAAATATGCAAATTATCTTCGCACTCTCAAATCGGGAGACCCCGGCTGCGGGGTCAGTTCCTATGAGTTACATTGGTCCCGTGGGAGGTGTTGATGCCACCCACGGGGCCGTTCGAGGGTTGTTTCGAGTTTTCACCCTCAAACGTCATGTTTTTAAGCCAAAGTCTAGAAATATGCAAATTACCGTCGTACTCTCAAATCGGGAGACCCGCGGCAGTGGGGTCAGTTCGTACGAGTTACATTGGTCCCGTGGGAGGTATTGGTGCCACCCACGGGGCCGTTCGGGGGCTATTTCGAGTTTTCACCCTCTAACATCATGTTTTTAAGCCTAAGTCTAGAAATATGCAAATTACCGTCGTACTCTCAAATCGGGAGACCCATGGGTTTGTTGTCAGTTCCTACGAGTTACATTGGTCCCGTGGGAGGTGTTGGTGCCACCCACGGGGCCGTTCGGGGGCTGTTTCGAGTTTTCATCCTCTAACGCCATGTTTTGCTTAAGTCTAGAAATATGCAAATTATCGTCGTATTCTCAAACCGGGAGTTCCGTGGCTGCGGGGTCAGTTCCTACGAGTTACATTGGTCCCATGGGAGGTGTCGGTGCCACCCACGGGGACGTTCGAGGGCTGTTTCCAGTTCTCACCCTCTAACGCCATATTTTTAAGCCTAAGTCTAGAAATATGCAAATTATCGTTGTATTCTCAAACCGGGAGTCCCGCGGCTGCGAGATCAGTTCGTACGAGTTACATTGGTCCCGTGGGAGGTGTTGGTGCCACCCACGGGGCCGTTAGAGGGTTGTTTCAAGTTTTCACCCTCTAACGCCATATTTTTAAGCCTAAGTGTAGAAATATGCAAATTTTCGTCGTATTCTCAAACCGGGAGTCCCGCGGCTACGTGGTCAGTTCCTACGAGTTACATTGGTCCCGTGGGAGGTGTTGGTGCCTCCCACGGGGCCGTTAGGGGGCTGTTTCGGGGTTTCCCCCACTAACGCCATGTTTTTAAGCCTAAGTCTAGAAATATGCAAATTCTCGTCGTATTTTCAAACTGGGAGTCTCGTGGCTAAATGGTCAGTTCTCACGAGTTACATTGGTCCCGTGGGAGGTGTTGGCACCTCTCACGGGGTCGTTCGGGGGCTGTTTTGGGTTTTCACCCTCTAACGCCATGTCTTTATGCCTAGGTATAGAACTATGTAAATTATCGTCGTATTATCAAACCGTGAGTCTCGTGGCTACGCGGTCAGTTCCTACGAGTCACATTGGTTCCGTGGGAGGTGTTGGTGCCACCCACGGGTCCGTTTAGGGGCTATTTCGGGTTTTCACCCACTAACGCCTTGTTTTCAAGCTTAAGCTCTCATATTTTCAAATTATCGTCGTAATCTCAAATCGGGAGTCCCATTATCGGGCAGTCAGTTCCTACGTGTTACATTGGTCTCGTGAAAGGTGTCGGTGCCTCTCATGGGCCCCTATGGGGGCTGTTTCGTGGTTTCGCCCTCTTCGTCTTGTTTTCAATCTATATAGCAGCTATATATGTGCATATATAGCAGCTATATATGAGCCTATATAGCTGCTATATATGGCCATATATAGCTGCTATATATGGCCTTATATTGAAGCTATATATGGCCATATATAGCAGTTATATAGGCTCATATATGGCTGCTATATATGGGCATATATAGCTTCTATATAGCTGCTTTATATAGCTGCTATATATGGGCATATATAGCTGCTATATATGGGCATATATAGCTGCTATATATGGGCATATATAGTTGCTATATAGCCATATATAGCTGCTATATATGGCCATATATAGTTGCTATATAGCCATATATAGTTGCTATATTGGCATCAGTTATGTGCGAGTGTGTTATGTTATACCTAGCTGCCTAACTGAATCGATCCATTAGTGGTCCGCATAGCTTCCTAATTGATTAAATTTTCTGCATTTTGGGGGTTTTGGTATATAGTTGCATACACAAATTACTGGTATATAACTAATAAATTTTCTCCTTTATTGACTGGATTTAGTGGTTGATCTATGGTTCTTATTAAGTGAAAATATTTTCACTTAATATTAGTTCTGATCATAGAAGTTGTTCATCATCTTAACAAAAGTTGATTTGATCACAGTCCACTGATAATGCAGATTACCATTACGGTTGATCTTATCCATAAGGCCTTCAAATTCCAGCATAAGTGGATTCAGGATTCTTCATTTTTGGAGATTATTTTAAATTGCTGTTGGTTTTCAGTTTGATTTTAAGTACTACCTTATTTTGAAACGTATGCACATTTATGTAAAGATGTTTTTACCACACTTAGTTTAAGTTATACTTTCATCCGTCACTTCTTTTGTCTGGTATCATTGTTATCCTTCCGTTTTATGTTTAGTTTACTCTAACTTATGTAGAGTTGGATGGAACTTCGAGGATTTAGAATATTTTTAATCTTTGAAGATGCTTTTTCATTAAAAATTTTAGCTTGGTGTGTGCGGTATGTTTATCTGGTATCTATCCAGTTTGTGTGTGTTTATTGAAAATAACGTTACGGATTGCCATTCAAATAAAGTTTTATAGTTGGTCATGACTTATTATCGGGGAATGCATTGTGTAATTGGGTTTTTGGTTAAGATATATACTTTACTCAGTTATGTGCGTGTATATAAAACTTATGCATAATCTAATATCTGCTATGTCCCCTCCTAAAGTTGTCATTGAAAGGATGCATAATCTAATGGCAAAGTTTTTTTAGAGTTCAAATTATGGGGATAATAGGCATCGATGGTGTAAATGGGAGGACATTACAAGGCCTACAAATGGAGGTGGTCTGGGAGTCAGGAACTTCCATATATATGGAGAAGGCAACCAGGTGGCGGACTTTTTAGCGAAAATGGGAAGTAAAGAAGGGATTAACCGTTTTTCACCCTCTAACGCCTTATTGTCAAGCTTAAGTCCTCGTATTTTCAAATTATCGTCGTATTCTCAAATCGGGAGTCCCGTGATCGCGCGGTCAGTTTATACGTGTTATATTGGTCCCGTTAGAGGTGTTGGTGCCTCTCATGGGACCGTACGGGGGCTATTTCGTGTTTTCACCCTCTAACGCCTTATTTTTAAGCTTAAGTCCTAATATTTTCAAATTATCGTTGTATTCTCAAATCGAGAGTCCCGTAATCGCGCGGTCAGTTCCTACGAGTTACATTGGTCCCGTGAGAAGTGTTTGTGCCTCTTAAGGGGCCGTAGGGGGGCTGTTTCGGATTTTCACCCACTAACGCCATGTTTTTAAGCCTAAGTCTAGAAATATTCAAATTACTGTCATATTCTCAAATCGGGAGTCCCATGGTTGCGCGGTCAGTTCCTACGAGTTACATTGGTCCCGTGCGAGGTGTTGGTGCACTCACGGGGCCGTTCGGGGGCTGTTTCGGGTTTTCACCCACTAACGCCTTGTTTTTAAGCCTAAGTCTAAAAATATACAAATATTCATCGTATTCTCAAACCGGGGGTCGCGTGATCGCGCGGTCAGTTCCTATGAGTTACATTGGTCCCGTGCGAGCTTTTGGTGCTACTCACGGGGCTGTTCGGGGGCTATTTCAGCTTTTCACCCTCTAATGCTATGTTTTTAAGCCCGAGCCCAGAAATATTGAAATTATCATCGTATTCTCAACCGTGGGTCCCGTGATCGCACGGTCAGTTTTTACGAGTTACATTGGTCTCGTGCGAGGTGTTGGTTCCATTCACGGGGCCGTTTGGGGGTTGTTTCGGCTTTTCACCCACCAACACAATGTTTTCTACCTTAAGTCCTCATATTTTCAAATTATCGTCGTATTCTCAAACCGGGAGTCCCGTTATCGCGCGGTTAGTTCCTACGTGTTACATTGGTCCCGTGAGAGGTGTTGGTTCCTCTCACGGGACCGTACGGGGTCTGTTTCGAGTTTTCACCCTCTAACACCTTGTTTTTAAGCTTAAGTCCTCATAATTATCCCGTATTCGTTCTAATTATCCGATACTCCTTCTAACGTACTATTCGACAACAAACCAATAACCAATAATTATCCAACAACCAAACCATACCAACCCAATAATAATCCCGTACTCCTTCTATCATCTAAAATATTTAATAGATAATGTATATCAATTATATAACTACTTTAGTTAAAGTAAAGAGTACCTGGTGTGTAATGAAGAACTGGTATGCAATGAAGAACTGGTATCTAATTGGTTAGATCTGCAATACGTAAACAATGTGTTATGAAGAAGGGGTATGTAAAATTAAAGAAAGTACCTCACAAAATCACTGAAGAATTAGATATGCTGCCTATAATATGTCATAGATTTACATATGACGCAGATTTATTCCCCCATTTTAACATTTCAATTCGAATGAACATGAGCAACCTACTGCCTATAATATGTAAAGAAAAGTACACAAAGGCAAAGGAGAACAAAAATGTATAATATCAACCCAGTGCCTATAATATCAATGTAGTTGTGATTATTACGCCGCCATTTTAAGGCTTTAAAATACATATCCAATCAAGTTTATCACAACAAATCACAAACTAAAATAGAACTGTATAAAATCAACAGAATTATGGTATACGTGTCAAGTTAAAATATGAATGAACGGAATCAAGTTGCCTTTGTTCCATGTCAAGTTGTAGCCTCCTAATATCTTGACGTAAACGTAAAAAAATGCACATTAATCGCAAGATAAGTGATATACCTTTTATAGGCAAATCAAGAACACACCCAACAAATTTAATAACATGTACACTTATCGACACTAGTATCAATTCAATAAATCCAACATAGTATCCAACAACCAAGCCAACAATATCTCACTATAATAATGTGCACACGTGTTTGCGACTAGTATGTCAAAAAAAAATCATTTAATTATATTTTGTCAAAAAAAAATCACGACATGCATATAACCCCCAATATAATATGATGACATGCATATAACCCACAACAAGGTGGATGTAATTTTTTTTACTTATTAAAATTCCATTTAATTTCATTTTGTCAAAAAAAATATAATGTCTATGGTTTTGAATTATATTTTGTCAAAAAAATACACACACATACAATCTAGGGTTTATTGACATAATTTATACATACACACACATACAATCTACGGTTTATTGACATAATCTATACATACACACACATACAATCTAGGGTTTTCTAAACCCTAATATTTTTTTTGCCATAAATCTATACATACACACACATACAATCTATACATGCACACTCATACAATCTAGGGTTTATTGACATAAAAAATAATTTATTTGTTCATAGTTACATACATAAACACACATATACACATAAATATATGCATACACACATATATAAACATAAATTTATACATAAACACACATACAAACAAGAATAATAACCCAAATAGAAATTGATTTTCAATGGCCTACAATCAGTTTTGGGGGGTGACGGCTTATGCTAGCACAAATACACGCATACCTTTCAAAACTCATCAAATCGAAATGCACACAGCTCCCACAAATCATCAAATCGAAATGAACACACACATATACACACATACCTTTCAAAAATCTTAGCAAAGAAATATAATCGTAAAAATCGCCCCAAACCCTCTTTGACGAAATCGTAAACACCCAAATAGGAAATGGGACTGAGATAAGCGACTTTTTTTTTAATGGCTATATCTGGTCACGGCCTAAAGCCGTGACCCACCAGCGCAAGCCATTAGTCCTCTATCTGCTGAATGGTCATGGCTTAGAGCCGTGACCCCCATCCGCGACCACCATAAGGGATATCATGTGTGACTTGCTGATGCTCAAATGAGGGATGGTCATGGCCCATAGCCGTGACCCATACCAAGAAATGGTCACGACCCCAAGCCGTGACCCTCAATCTGTGGTGCGCGACCCTTTTTCATCCACCCTTGTGCTTGAATGAGGTATGGTCACGGCCCATAGCCGTGACCCACACCCAGAAATGGTCACGGCCTTTAGCCGTGACCCTAAATGTGTGTACTCTCTTCTTCCTCATGCCATGGGTCACGGACTTGGGCCGTGACCCACCCGCGACCAAGCTTGGAGGGAATTTCGGCGCGATTTTGGCGCCAAGATGGTCACGACCTGGTCTAGGCCCAAGTTCGCGACCACTGTGGTCACGGACTTGGTCCGTGACCACTTTCCGAGCGTCGATAATTTAGTGTGATAATAAATATGGTCACGCCAAATTTTGAGAGGGTCACGGCCCAAGTCCGCGACCAGCTGGTCGCGGACTTGGGCCGTGACCCACTGGGCGTGACCTTTCGCAGGATTTGGTGTAGTGTTACCATCTTCCAGGGAATACTCACACCATCTTGGTTACCAACCGTCGGACTCTCACACTGACTTGGTAAAATAAAGCACAAACGTATGGGAGGCGACCATAGTTTCTCACATGAAAGCGAGACAAATTATACCTAAGACGTCTCACCCATGATAAAAGTCACACTGTAAAAATAGTGGACGCTATGACCTCGGGACTATACTCTCCCTCCATTTACTAGCCAGGGGATTCACCCACATCCTGCAACTTCCCATGATAGCACTAGAGTGGTATGTTCCACAAAATATATCATACACATAAGATATATATATGTACACATCATACTTATACATACCATCTCATATCCGAATGTATATATATCAATAAACCCGGCTACCTATGCATAACACTCATTACACTAGCTGATACTTCCCCATATATATTCCCAATCCGCTTTATTACTCAATCACTCACTTAAGCTTTAATAATCAATCGCACATTTGATTAATCATCAAGTTTGATAAAACTTAGGACACATGACTTCTCTCAACCAGCCTGTACCCAATATCTTAAATAAGGAACCGGAGTATTAATCTCCCTAATATACTTCCATAATCGTCCCGATGTCTCCTTACCATCGTGTAGTATCGCTATCCCACTTTTTACATCATAAATATTATTATCACTTCATATTTGATGGTTCTCAATCACTAAGTTCAATTGGAAAGGTGTTACAGAAGAGTTAGATATCTGTAATGTGCGAATCGAACCGATGGTTTCATAAACGAACCGATCCGATGCCTCATAAACGAATCGAATCGCATTTTATTTCCGGACTGGTTCGGCATTAACAACTTTTGGTTCTCCAGGCCTTACGAATTCTAACTTAACTCCACTAATATTTTCACCATCAAAATCATATATCTAACATCAAATTCAATAATTTATCAACAAAATCAAGATTTAACCCTTAATACCCTAAACACAACAACCCACAAATTAATTATGCAAAAATTCACGCACAAGAATTATTTAGCAAGTTTAATCACTTGCCTTAAAGTTGTAGAATTCAAATCCTCTTCGTAGTTGCGGATATGGCCGAAATTTTTTAAGATTTCTCTTCTTTTTCTCTTCTTTCTTAAGTTTCTCTCAAGTGGGTTTTCTAACAAATGAGATTGGACAACCCTCTCATAAGCCTAATAATCCATATCTCTATTAATCCCAACTTTAAATGATAATATACACGTAAAATGACTCGTATACCCATATATGAGTCCAACTAACCAAAAAGATTTCGGAACCCCCTCATTTTGACCATCTCGACCCATACCGGATCAACCGTGCACTCCAAATTGTCATCCGAGATTTCATTAATAAAAAGTCCTATCCCAACCTCATATAGATCACACATATATGCCCCGGTTGAGAAATAATCAATTCCTGCCGCTCATACTCACATACGACGCAATAACATTTAATATGATTCTATTTACTTTATCACACTAGTAAATATACAATTCACATAAATATTAACTCTTCTACACAAATTGATATTTATCTTAAATTTCCATTTTAATATCCAATTATGTTAAATCACACCCCCACACAAGGTAATTTAATACTGAAAATAAATGCTCAAAAGTAAAGGGTGTTACAGTATATTATTCATAAATAAATATTACTTTTTTTTTTATAAAAAAGTAGCTTTTATTTTTAAAAACTATTTATAAAAAGAAGAAAATAGAATTTATGTAAATAAATATGATTTGACTACTTAAAAATTGTCTTAAAATAACTGTTTTTATATCTTTTTTACATATTACCAAAAACCAGTTTTGACTACCTAAAAAACCTTTTTTATAAAGACTTTTTTTCATAAAAAATTGTATTTGGATAATTTTTTTTATTATAAACAACTATAAATTATTAAACTGTTTTTATTAAAAAAAATTGAACTTTATTATTTTTTTTAACAAATAGTTTTTCATTCTTTAATAAAACGGTTAAACTGGTATAAAAATAAAAATAATTTTTTTTTTATAAAAAAAACTATTCTACTATAAGAAACTGTTTTAAAAAAATATATGTTTTTACAGAAAAATAAATTATTGTCAACTTGTTTTATTGAAAAACAAATTGGTTTTACTAAAGAAATTGCCAATCACCATAAAAACATACATTTTATAAAAGGACAAGTTTTTTTAGTCACTTTTATTTTAAAAAGTTGTTTTGACTAAAATACCGTTTGCCATTAAATTAAACCTTATTAAATTGTTTGTTATTAAAAAAAGGTGTGTTCTTTGAAAAAAATGTATGCTTTTATGTTGGTTGCCAATTTTTTTCAGTAAAAACATTTTTTTTTAGTAAAAAGAGTTAAAAAAATGTATGTTAAGTTAGATGTTTCTTTTTGTTGATTTAAAAATTGGTTATTGAAACTATGTTTTATATGTTGATGTATTTTTGTCAATGTTAAGTTTGAATTTTTTGGGGGGGATAAAATATAATTATATTAAAGCAAAAGGCAAGCTCTCAAAGAAATACAGTTAAGCCCAAGACACATAAATAAAGAGCACAAAGGCTCGAACAACACGCGTCCAAAACAACCGGACAAAGACCCTACAACAACCCAACAAACCTATCAAAACAATCTAAATCCAATAGGCACACATGCGACAAGCCAATCACAACTGCAAATTGAATATACAATATAAAAAATCAGTATTGCAACACTCGCCATGTAAGATTTTGCAATAAAATAACGAAACTCCAGCAAACACCACCCAACACCACAATAATGACTCCAACACCAGGCAAGACCTCCAAAGAAGGGATGAAAATAACCCCGCCACTTTCAAAAACCAAACAAATCCCTAATGACTAAAAGCACCGCTCGATTTAAAATGATGCTCAACTATAAGATGGCGACCAAGAGCAGCGATGAGATCCAAAAATTGAAGAATTATCCAGATCCTGAGATGGTGCGCCCACCACGTTGAGAAACCTCATCGCAAACCTCATCTGATCTAAAGACCACGCACTAAAAATAACGACAAAGAGGGGAAGAGGTTCAAACACATGTAGGGTGGAGGAAACACTCGGGATGAGAACACATCAAACATCGAAAAACATCCAACTAGCCAAACATATGGTGGGCATATCAACTCGCACACCAAACAAGACACCATGGAAAATCGAAAAAAATGGACAATGGATTCCACCTTGATTGCACGCAAAGACTCCCTACTCTCTCACATAATCAAAGCATAGCACCAAAACCAATTAATCTAGCCAGTAAAATTCAAGATCAAAGACATACACTGCTGAAATAGGCAACCATCGCAAAAAAACAATCTTAAACCCAAAGCTCTGGCCAAACCCGACCCAACAACAACTACACAATCCTCCATAAACCTCATCCAATAACCTGAAAAATTTACCACTACCAACCTAACATGAAGCTCTTCACAAAAATAGTGGTATGGAGAAGTCAATCTATAGTCATAGAGAAGAGGGCGGAGGGAAGGAGGGAGGTCCCATACAAGACGCAGTCACCAGAGGATTGAATCAACGAAATGAACTCGTCCCCATCATATCTCGGACAAAACACATCACTGGAGAACCTCCATACCTCAATCTGACATGAAGAACTACACGAAGATGGCGATCAAGGAAAATACGGACGGATCCAGCAATAAGAGAAGCTAAGGCCACAATGGGCATACAACCAAGCAGACAAACCCACCCCATAGCCTAGTCTGACATGAAGCTCTCATAGCAAAAAGAACGACTGGTAAATGGTGGGATTTTGCCACCAGGTTGGGGGTAGCAACATATGGAGGGGGAAGGGAGGGGAGGGGGGGGGGGGGAGCTTGAATGAGGGTTTCGTTTAAAACTCTAGAGAGAGAAACATTCAATCAAAGAAGGGAGCCATTAAGTTTGAAATTTCAGGTTATGTTTATCAAAGAAAAAAGAAATTTCATGTTTTGTTTATGTTTATTTTCTATATTTCATTAATGTTGTTAAGTTTAAAATGAAGTTTGAAGAGAAGTTGAATGTAAAGTAAGCTGAGTCGTTTTTAGTTGGGGAGGTTATGGTCTGAGAGCTTGACAAATAAATCTTATTTATATATGACATTTTCTAAATAGATCATATCAAAATAAATTTTTCTTGAATAAATCTTATTTATACATGTAATTCACTACATGTTTACAAAGAGAATTTATCAAAATAATTTTTTTTATAAAATTTGTTGGAACACAAAAAAAATTGTCAAATTCATTTAGCTACATACGTAGTAAACAAAATTATTCGGTTTAAAACCTTTTTGATTTTTTTTATATTGTTTTAGTTGGAAAGTAGTGAAATTAATAAACCCGACTGAACAACCTGGTGACTTAAATAACTTGAATGTTGACACATTTATTGGGGAGAACGGGAAATGGGACGCTAATACCATTGAAAACTATTTCAACCTGAACTCCAAAAACGATATCCTTAACATTCCTTTATCCCGTACTCTTCCTCGCGATGACAAGCCATCTTGGTCCTTAAATAAAAATGGTAAATTCTCCATTAATTCATGCTATCAATTCCTGGAGGAAAAGAAAGATGAGCAACAACCTTGGGAGGTTTGGAAAAAGTTGTGGAAACTTAATATACCACCTAAACTTTGTACATTTTTGTGGACCATTTTACATGGTAAGCTACTTACAAATGAACACCGTATGAGAAGAGGTCTCACCTCAAATGGTGATTGTCCACGGTGTGGCCTTCTGGAGGACCTCAATCATCTTTTTTAAGGAATGCACTCAAGCTAGGGAGATTTGGAGCACACTTGAATTCGACCATCCTATTGATCTTAACCTCACAGGTAATGTAAATGACTGGATCATCCTTAACATATGGGGAAACCAAATAACGAAAGGTACAAAAGCTTCATTATCACTTTATGGTTTATTTGGAAATCCAGAAATAACTTCGTCTTTAATAATTCTGAGGAGTCCCCACAAACGGTTGCCCGCCTGGCTATGAACTTCAATAATTACATTATTGAAGCTCATAGTTCCAAGCGTGTAAAGGGTTGTGGAGAAATCAATGCTAATCTTACTACTGATCTGGATTTCAATGCAGGTAAATTCATCATTCACACTGATGGTGGATTTGATCATGGGAGTGGTACAAGCTCATTTGGAGGATTGGCAAGGAATGAAGATGGAGATTGGATTGTGGGATTCACCGGGAAACTCCAAGGCACTGCCAGCCCCCTACGTGCGGAATTGGAGGGGATTTTTCATGGCTTGAACCTATCCCTCAGAAAGGAATGGAAAGATGTCTGCCTTAAGAATGATTGCTTGGAAGCCATAAACCTCATCAAACATGAGGCTACCAATAATCATCCCTTGGCCAACATTATTGAGGACCGCAAGACGCTGGCTAAAGATCTAAAAGCGAATATTGTTCACATCCCAAGGGCGAGCAATTTTATGGCGGACTGCATGACGAAAATAGCAAGAGAGATGGAAGGACTATATAAGGAATATGACGAAGCTCCAGAGGAACTGATGAGGATGGTTGACGAGGAGATGGAGGAAGATGGATTCTATTTTGTGTAGTGCCTGTTTGATTTTCTAATTCTGTTCCTGTTTTCACCAAAAAAAAAATCATTTATGCTTTCGAATATTAAGGTTATTTTTGTCATTAACCTGCTGTCTCCGGCAATCTGTCTACGAGTGTGTACATCAAGCACATGATTTTAAAAATCTTGGTCGGTAGCCTGGGACAAGGACTAGAGAGACCAAACTTATTTATTCTCACTGATGATTGTGATCAATTATTTATTCTCAGTGATCATTGGTCAATTTTGTTATGCGAGAAATAGACACCTTCACTCTTCCACTCACTGATGATTGTGATCAGTTATGTTATGTTATTCTAGTGTCCAAAATGTCGGTAAAACTAGTCTTCACTAAAGCTAATCATGCAAACATCATTTTTGTTTGTTCGAAAATTTCCAGCTCTCAGTCTCGCAACGGCAGCCGACAATTAAACCTCAATTTCAAGTATAATTATTATCCGCATACAATTCCTACGATGCACGAATTAAGCGAAATAAATAAATATAGTATAAATTATAAAAATTAATATATATTATAAATTCAATATCTTCTTTTAAAGTCATTATAAAAAAATATTTTTTTCATAACTAAAATTTATTTATTTATTTTTAAATATTTTTATTATATAGAATTATTTTTTATGAATAAAAACTTCAAAATAAATGCACGTATTTTATATAAAAAAGTATACATATTTTATTTTTTTCAATTTAAAAAATTACATGTCATTTATAGATACAAACTTAATGTTTTTTCTATAAATAAAATGTTAAAAATATTTTTATAACCAAAAACTTTTTTCATTTCTATTGAAAATAATTTTGAAATTTTAATTTTTTTTTACTTAAAAACTATTTCTTATAAGTAAAAGCTTCAAAAAAATTGTACGTATTATATATATAAAAAAAGGATCAAATACCGAAAAGTTCTTTAAACATTTTTTAATACACACTTAGTCAAAATCTTTTATTTTGTACCAAAAAGTCTCATATTCTCTTATCTTTAAAGATCCACGCCAGCGCCATGGTAAAGCCTTTTTGGCATGGTAAATGACTTTTTGGTGCAAAATAAAAAAATTTGGACTAAACGTGTATTAAAAAAAGTTCGAGGGACGATTTGGTAACATATTTTTATTTGTTTTTAGTTTAAAAAAATTCATGTCATTTATAAATGAAAACTTAAAGTTTTTTTCTATAAATATAATGTTAAAAATGTTTTTATAATATATAAATAATTTTTAAAATTTGAAAACTGTTTTTAAACTTTTTTTCTAGAAATAAAACATTATACAGATGTGGTAATATTAGTAGCAACATTTTAGTGGAGAATGATGAAAATAGATTAATTGAATCTAGATTGTATTAGATCAAGAGATTAATTAATGGAGTATAAAATGGATCATCTTTTTAGTTTTGAAGATACTTTTGATTTTTCTTTTGTTTCAAAGAGATTTTTAATTAATTCAATTAGGTGAAAGAGAGTATTAATTTTAAGAAGAGGGTGGCGTATTTAAGTAGAGAGTATTAATTATCATTTACACCTCTAATACTATCGTATTAGAGGTATAATATAGATTTCATGCTCAATTGCTTCTTTAAAATTATAAATTATCTCATTTATAAATTAATTCATTAATTTTGTCGGTAAAATTATTCATTAATTAATTCATTTTAATTCATATATAAAATCAAAAATTAAAATATTTCATAAAAAATATAAAATACATCCATTTAAAATAGGAAAATTTCACCTATGCTCATATCTCTCTCTTTCTCAATTTCCATTCGTTTTTAATTTTTTTTTATTAAATCTTAATATCAATTTCAGATTATCAAACATCATATAAAATTAAATTTAAACTCATTTCAAATTTACTCATTTGTAATTCACCAATTTATAATGAATTAATTTAAATAGTTGGAGAATTTGTACAACCAAATATAACCTATATGGCTATAAAAATTAAAATTCAGTTACATTTTAAAATATATCTTTTTACATGTGATTATCTCTTTAATCAATGTCAATGATGCAAATAAATTTTATTAATTTATTTCCAAATATTTGGATGATATTTATATTACTCTAATGTGTTAAATGATTAGACAACTCTAGAGGATCCTTAAGGCAATCTCTCATTGTCATTTCTACCGAGTTAGATGTTTATGTTAGAAACAGAAATAAAAACAGAAATAAAACATTCCAATTAAACTTTTTACATGATTTTCTATATGATGTGTCGGATGAGTTGTATAGAAAGTTTCTTGCTCTAATTCTTTTTTAAGTATTCACTAAAATAGGACCTGGAACATGAACACACATTAAATATATAATTTTTGCGTCTTCTCATCTGGTGTAAAAAGAGTGACATGTAGACAATAAGGCCATTTAATTATGTATTTAGAAAACTCTATTTGAGAATTATTTAAAAACATATTTTTAAAATTTAGTTTTTTGTGTTTATAAATATTGATGTGCATTTGGTAAACTTGTTTTAAAATTCAGTTTTCTCAAAAATTATATATATATATATATATATATATATATATATATATATATAATGATATTTCATATATAATCTACTATAAAACTATATACATAGATGAATTGATATATTATTTAATACATATGTACTATATGTATATTTTATATTATTGTATACATGTATAATTTATTTACAAAATTATATATAAATATCATGTACGTATTGATAATATTATTTGATATGGAGATATTAGTATACTATATAATTTAATAATACAAACTTATAGCTAATTTTGTGTACATGTATATATGTAATTTTTATATATGATGATTAGACACATATTAATGTATTGTATATATATATTATGTATGGAGGTATAGATGCATAAAAATATAGAGAATGAACAATTCTGAATCGAAAAATTAAAAAAAATATTTAGAAAATAACATTTTGCCATTTTTTGAAAACATGATTATAATAATAAAATATTATAATTTTATATTTAAAAAATAGGTATGACAAACACAAATTTTTATCAAAATTATATTTAAATATAGAAAATGCTATTAAAATTCATAAGTAAACAAGTCCTAAATTCTTTACAAGAATATTTATTTCGAAAGTTAGATACGAGCCTATTTATTGCAAAATATAAATTTCCAATTGTGAATGACAATATTCTCAAAAAGTGAACATATTAAACTTAAATGGGGAAGTTAAGTTACTGTACAATCACTCTGGTATGAAACACATTTTTTTTTTTCTTTTCTTTTGGTAATCATATGAAAGACAATTGATTAGTAAAACCCACGTCGTACTCATGAAACCACATAAAACAAGCACTCAATCGATTGGGAAGAAGATGGAGCTACTCATTATTTTTATTTATTTTTGCAGACATATTCATGAATCATATTACATCCTACATGTTTGAAAAGTGTGCCTGTCAGTATCATCGTTACCAGCAAACAGTAACATATGTCGATTTAGCTTTGCGTTGCCTTTCATTATTCAACTTTAAAAGTTGCTAATGATTTCTATCTTTGCGTTCCAGGTATTCTTTGAAAAGTTAGGGTTGTTGCCTTGTTGGCAAGTGTAACGAGAGAGAGTTTAGGTTGTTATCGAAATTTATGTTTTATTTAATTTACGTAATACATAAAAGGATAATATATAAAAACTCATCCAAATATTTTTTAATACACATTTAATCTAAATTTTTTAATTTGTACTAAAAAGTTTCTTATTCTCTTATCTTTAAAGATATGTGTCAGTCGTATGGTAAAGTCTTTTTGACATAATAAAGAATTTTTTGGTGCAAAATAAAAACGCTTGTACTATACATATATTAAAAGAAGTTCAATAGACTATTTGGTATATGCCCATGTATAAAACATAAATTAATTCAAGCATAATAATCTGAAATACATATAAAATTATAGGAACAATAAATGCATGATTTATTGATTGAGGTAAGTGTTGAATATTCTAACATTAAAATGGTACTAATATGCACCTCGTATGATGCGCGGACGAATATATTATTTTTATCATAGTTTGATACATAAACATGTAAAATTATTTGCAAGATTTAAGTCTTTGACAATAGACTTGGAAACAAACGATTATTTGATATACTACAGATTTATGAATTTGAATTAAAATCTTAAATTGATAGACGAATTCAACCACCGATATAAAATTGAGAATTTGCAAATTTTACGAGGCTTAAATAATAAGCATTTTTCGTAGCTTTTTACCAAAATATTAGGCATTAAAAAAAATTACAATAATTTTCAAATGATTTTTTGAAACTTTTAAGTCAGTTATTCAACAATAATATTTGGACTAAAAAAGACCAAAGTATATAGTGTTTTATTCTTGTTTTTAGCCAATGGAAAATAATGTCATATTATGAACATAACCATTGGGGAAAATGAAAACTTAGGAAATGAATTTATCATATTGATAAAACAATTATACATACATGCAAATTACACATAGTCTCTTTTGTTATGCCGACGAATTTATGTTGTTTAAAACAATGTAGGCATATTCCAATGAAACAAAATTGATGGTAAGGCAAGAAGGAGAGATGGTAGTGCAAAAAAAAGTAATATAGGTGATACATAAAATTTAATAAAAAGAGTCATGTAGAGCCACAAAGAAAATCAACCTATTTTTTTATATTTTAGAAAAATCAAGCCAACATTACCGCCTCATGGAAATTGAACGAAATGTTGACTTAAAAACTATGGTAATCTCATAAACAAAAACAAATATATATTACATAGAAATCTAACTCTTGGAATTTATTTCAAACTATTGGAAGATTATATTCAACAACAACAAAAAAAGAAAAATCTAACTCTTCGAGTTTATTCCAATCCACTGGAATATTAAATTCGATAACCAAAAAGAAATTAATATTTAAAGGCTAAAAAAATAATTTGATATTTTAAGAAATAAAAATAATAGCTTTTTAAAATAATTAAAAATCATAAACAAAATTTATAGGAGTTATAAAGAGAAATTAACAACAATTTTAAAAAGTAAATACTTTATTAAGAAAAACATTAAAAACAACACCAAATTAAATGGCGCATTTGTCTTCCGAGTTACATTTATTTTTAATCTTATGTAATACCCCATATTTTCAGAATAAAATATTACATCATAAATAAATTTAATAATTTCGAATTTATTTTGGGAATGAATTAAATCAGATGGATTCAAACTTAAATGGGTAAGATTTCGGGGGATGAGCGAACCTATGATTTAGATCAATAGGATATGAGTGAATTACCTACTACAATATTTTAAAGGAAAATTGACACACTTCGAGTAGTGAGGGATAGTGGGGAATATACGATGAGATGTATAATTAAAATTAAATAATACGTAAGATCTTTGGGAGATATATATGCTATGTATGGAATATATGATATAGGTTGTGTGTATACCTATACTGATTTGTTTGATTTATTAAGTGTATGTCATACCTACCATACTTGCTATCACGGGAGATTGATTTTCGAAAAAGGGCCATCTTATCTTTGTGTGCCTTCGGGGGGATTTAGATTGGTACCTTAAGGACATAGGACTGTGAATGACTTATTTGTGAGTTGATAAGTCAGCTGACCATGGGAGCGTAGGTATGTGCGTAACCCATGGGTATGTGAACTATGTTCGTCTCCAATATGTGTGATTTGTATTGATACGGTTCCAGAGTGATTCGGAATCCGTAGTCCTTTATACAGTGCATACCGGGACTTGATAGCAGAGTATGCATGCACCGCAGGTCCAAGTCTAGGGGTGCTGTATTGTATATATAATTAGTGTGATAAATATATATACTTATGATTTATTCTACTACGTGTGTTTGGTAGATGATGTACTAGGACATGATAGCATAATATACACGTACAACAGCTCAACTTAGGGGTGCTGTATTAGTATATATATATATATATATATATATATATATATATATATATAATAGTGTGATATATGCATACTTGTGATTTTATTCTACTGGGTGAGTGTAGTAGAAGAGAAAGATAGTGACATTAAAGATAACTTATTATGGGGAGAAATAAACATATACTGAGAAATCTATAATGGGCTAAAAGACATGAAAATTCGATAACGTATTGTATCGGCAATACGGGTAGGCATAACAAATTATTTTGTAGAAGGAGATTTGATATGGTTAGTTAGGTGGGGTAGCTTAACTAGAAAAGGTAGAAGGCGAGCGTTAAGTGTGCACATTAGATGGAGGGTGAGCTATGTCTCAAGAGAGTGCGACACTAGCTTAAATATGAAAAGTGTGCATGCATATTTAATTATTGCAATTTAACTGCTTGCTAAATATTTTCAAAACATTTTACTTGGGCTCTGACCTGTGTCAAAAATCTTTTCCAAAATATTTTAGGTGACCAGCCACAAGGACGCCCAGTTTGAGGATTCCATCCAGGGATGCGAAGCTGCATCTCATGTGGAAGTTTCAGGACCTTATTATAGACGCTTCGTTCATTTACTCCTAGTGTAGGAACTTTTCTTCTGTACTCATTTGGTCATGCCTCAGATTTTGTATTTAGTTTATTTATTGGACTTTATGTATCTAGATTAATTCTTCAGGGACTATTGTATTTATTGTTGAACCGATAGTTAATTCGGCTATCTTTATTTATGATTATTCATTTTTGTTGGATTCCATTATCAGTTGTGTGGATGGTTTAAATGGGCATTGATTTCTGCATGTTATTAATTAATGTAAGATAAAATTTGGCACCAGTCTAATTATACTACTAGGTGGTTAGTAACCTTAAAAAGTTTTCGACAGTGATGCTAAGAATGAGACATATGAGAGATTTTGACAATAATTTTAAAAAGTAAATACTTTATTAAAAAAACTATAAAAACAACACCAAATTAAATGGCGCATTTGTCTTCCGAGTTACATTTATTTTTAATATTATGTAATACCCCGTATTTTCAGAATAAAATATTACATCATAAATAAATTTAATAATTTCGAATTTATTTTGGGAATAAATTAAATCGGATGGATTCAAACTTAAATGGGTAAGATTTAAATTGAAAATAAATACTTATTCATGATTATATAAATACAAGACTCAATTTTGCGTAATGAGTTCACCAGTGAAAATAAATCACACGTTAATAAATTTATGGGTGCGTGTCGTTAACACAATATAAAATTGTGTAAGTAGAATGGAAATAATTGGGACGTGTTTTGGGAGGCTTTATGGGCTCGCTTAGGTGTTTCAAACCTTTAAAAAGGGTCCAGGGGTATAGGTATATAAGTTGGAAGGTTATTGGGCTAGTTTTGATAGGGGTTCGGCCCATTTGGGGGTCTAAAAATAGAACTTTTGGCCTAATTCGGAATTTAGAGTAATATCAGTTATAGAGGGAGGTTAAGAGACTCCCCGCATTTAACAAAACCTAAACTTAGCATTCAGAGGGTACCAAAATCAAGAGGGAAGAGGAGACTAAAGATTCAAAGGGAAGAACTCCAGAAGGGGAGGCAAAGAGATTCAAGAACAAGTCATCAACCCAATTTCATCAGGCAAGAATTCTCTCACTTAAATTTAATTGTCCAAATTACTTCTTAAATCAACAAAGTTTTATTCAATGTAGATTCTGAATTTCATAGGGAGTTGATGGTAAAATGATATGATTAAATCGCATGTATGTAGATAATGCAGATGTAGGATAGGTTAGTTGAATCTAGAATTAGGATGAAGTTAGGGTGATTTTTAATGATGAATCATTGCATTAGGAACATGCGGAAATTTGTAGAGATTGATTCATATGTAGAGAATTGGTACTTGTATTTAGAAATCTGGAAATTTTGATATTTGGGACCCTTGTTTAGGTTAGAACATGGTGGGATTAATAAAATGGAATCTGATTTGTGTAGGCATATAAAGGGGTTAAATTCTGGGATGTTGGCACTGAAATCCATGTTAATTTATGAAAATAATTAACCTAAGATGACAAACTAAACCCTAAAGACCTAATTTAATGTCTATGTAAAGGTATAGACCCTTGGGTTAGGAGATGAAGAAGAAATAAGAAATCCCATATTAAGAAAACTATAAGATCTGGGTTTCCGTTACAAATCAAATTGATTCGGCTTTGAGAGAATTGATTCGGTTATGCAGCGAATTGATTTGGCCAAGAACCAAATTGATTCGGCCCTGGGGACAGGTTAAGTTTTGGTCAGGGTTAAATTCGGGACATTTTTAGTAAACCACGCACGTGGGTTAGACGGTGTTTGGGTAAACGAGAGTTTTATTAAAAATACGTTTATCGCACAAATACTAAATGCGAAACTATTATAGGTGGGTAGATGTCAGAGGGAGAATTTGATAAATAAGCCGGGGATAAATTATAAAGGCGTAATTATTTATAGAATATTATTTCGGACATTTTGGGACGAATATAGGGTGATTTCCTATACATAGTATATGAGTATATATATACTTACATTTTTGTGTGAACATACCTATGTTCATGGACGGTCCTATCGGTTGGGGCTGCGCGTGTTCGGGACCGTAGCACACATCGACATATGTGGGCTAGGTGTTGTGTAGATCGTTTTAGGGACTACGTAGCATCTCTATCTACGAGAGGTAGGTGTTGATGTTGGGATCCTTTGTCACCACTGGGTACGGACCACGAACTGGTATACTGCATAGGGACTGCCCCATTTATGTGTGTTCTGTGTTATCTGATTGGATAAGAGATTCCTTCAGAATTACCGATAGAGCAAAAAGACACTACGGGTAGATGCCTTTAAGTGTAGCATATATGAAAGGATATATATATATGACTATATAAATATAATGAGATTAATTCATGTGTCTAGGATCATAGACAATAAATCACAGACCCTTTACTATGTAATGTGCATATTAGATGTTCTGTTACTTTTATGGGCTGGGTTACCTAGGGAAAATGGTGATATAAAGATAAAAAATTATGTTTAGTATGTTGGTTATTAATTAATGCATTTTTATATTATAGTAGAACAATTAGTGTTTATTCTTTGGGATTTGTTCGGTTATACAAGATATATTACACTTCAATGAGAGGCGAGATGTTTGACATGAGCAAGTGACGATGGAGGTTACTTACTTTGAATTAACTTTATTTTTGCACTTTAAATTTGGTAAGTTAATTCTCGCGCAACAATGACAGCTATGTTATTTTGGACCGACAGAGATTGCCATTATCGCGGCTGAGGCAGTGTCCACAATAATGACAACTATGTTAAGGAATTTTCCACCACCGCAGCCTCCACAGCAGTCACCACCACCACCACCACAGTAGGCGGTGCTACCAGTTCAGACACCTGGATTAATTTGGGATAGAGCTAAGGAGGCCTTCACTAAGGGCCAACCACTGGAGCTTGCTGGCAGTTCAGATATATTAGTGGCGAGTAGGTGTAAGAGATATATTCAATGGCATTTACGGATGGTGGAGAGTATGCCAGTTCAGAGGCAGATGTTGGAATCATTTTGATCTATAGGAGAAGCACTCCAATGGTGGGAGTTCGTCACTTCAGAAGTGGAGAGGCATAAGTTGACCATAGATGAGTTTTGGGAGAAATTTGAGGGGAAGTAATTTCCTCAGGCGATGCAATCGGAGATGCAAAAGAATTTCATGGACCTCAAATAGGGGAGTCACACCGTGGTAGAATATGAGGAAGAGTTTACTGATCTTTCCTACTTTACTAAGGAGGAGGTCAGTACAGAGCAGAGGAAAATAGAGAAGTTCTTATAAGGGACAACCTCGCACATCAGACATTCATTATTGGGGAATTCAGCCTTCACTACATATAACCAGGTAGTGAATGTTGCCTTAATGCATTGCCAGGATCATAGGACATTCTCGAAAAATAAGGGGAGAAGAGACGCCACTCCGATACGTTCAATCAGCAGGGTAAGGCGAATGGGAGTAACAACCTGGAGGCATAACAATTTTGGGGTCCTCAATCTTCAGAGCAACATAAGAGATGTAGGGGTTCCAATGATGGGAACAGTTAGGGCCGACAAGGCCAACAATAGAGAGGACACCAAGGCCAAGGACAGTAAAAACAGGACCAGCAGGTACTATAGCCAGGGACGCATCAGTTCCAGGGCAATTGCTATGTTTGTGAAGAGAAAGGCCACTTTGACAAGAAGTACCCTCAAGGAAATCGGGCGACGCAAGAGTCAGAGGGACAACGAGGACACCGAGCACCTCAAGGGAAATGTTAATCACTGCAGTTCCAACAAGTGGCGATAGTTACAGCCTTACCAGTTCCACCTCGGGGACAACAACCTCAACTGCAATACGAGCGTGTATATCACGTCGCACCGGGAGAGGGACTAGCGCCAGCATAAATAACGATGGTATTATCCCAAATTCCTTTATTTTGTAAGACATGCTTAGTTTAGTACTAGTGCACTGTACTCCATAGTAAATACTATCTCATTTGTACACTAGGGAAGGTAGACTCCATTTTATCTAAGTGCTTTACGTTGTTCCTCTCACGAATTGAGGGGTAGGCACCTATAGTGCCTCGTGTGTTGGGGTATAAGAATTGACCTCGGGAGGACTTAGAGTTGTGGAAAACATATTTCCATAAGTAATGTCAGATTAAAATAATATTATTGGTATGGATTGGCAAGAAGACCATAGGGTTTGTGTTGATTTTACGCAACCAATTAAAGTTAATAGTCGAATGTAATGTGACTAGTTAGCAATAGTGTTCATTATCACTGTGGGAAATACTGAAGGAATTGTGATACCTTGAGTCTAAATATAGTTAAATGGACGACTATAGGGCCTGAGGAGCCTTATAAATTGATTAAGCACATAATAGAAGTGAGTCCTAGACTGACAAATATCAGCGACCGACAACGCTATGTAGTAGTGTATCGGGAGGGTTCCTTGTTTGGATTTCGTTCACGAGACGTCCCACGCACGAAAGTAGAAAATATCGGGACTTGAGAGATGTTGGATTTTATGACATTTTGATTATTGTTTTGGGCATTATCACACTGGTAATTTATTGATATTTAGCGTATCCCTTAGGCGAGATGAGACCTCAGTTGGCAATGGGCACAAATTGGAATTTACATGATTACCACACACATTTATTTTTATTTATATTTTCCCTTTTTAGTCTTAGGCCGATGGATCTCAATAACTGACTAAGTCATGCAGTAGTGTATCGGGAGGGTTCTTTGTTTGGATTTAACTTGCGAGACGTCCCACACACGAAATTGGCAAAAGTCGAGAGTTGAGGAAAGTCAGATACTAAGATGCTTACTTTTACATGTACATATGTGATGGAAAACTTGATGTATGGATATACTTGGTATGAATGGTACAAATTGGATGTATATTTTTCACCCATCTTTATTAATGATGCTTGTGTCTGCGCATATGGTAGAACCTATGGACATCCTAGTGATGTTATGATAGGCATGGGTGAGCCGTTTCTTTTATCTCATGGGTAATGGGTATGGACTAATTGGGTGTAAAACTTATGTAAATGACGCGGACTAAAATATAAGGTTAAGCTTCAGCGAATTCCGAGGACAAAATTCTGTTATAAAGGGAGGAGAATGGAATACCCCGTATTTTCATAATAAAATATTATGTCCTAAATAAATTTAATAAATTTAGATTTATTTTAGCAATAAATTAATTCAGATGGATTTAAAATTAAATGGGTAAGTTTTAAATTGAAACTAAATACTTATTCATACTTATTCATATATATATATATATGACTCAATCTGGCGTAATGAGTTCACCAGTGAAAATAAATTATACGTTAATAAATTTATGGGTGCATGTCGTTTAAACACAATATTAAAAATGTCTAAGTGGAATGGAAATGATTGGGATGCGTTTTAGGAGGTTTGACGGGCTTGTTTAGGTGATTTGAACCTTTAGAAATGGTCTCGGGTATTGGTATATAAGTTGGGAGGTTATTGGGGTAGTTTGGATAGGGGTTCGGGGCCATTTGGGGGGTCTAAAAATAGGACTTTAGGCCTAACTCGAAATTTAGAGTAATATAAGTTAAGGAGGGAGGTTAAGTGACTCCCCACATTTAATAAAACCTAAACCTAGCAGTCTGAGGGTACCAAAATCAAGAGGGAAGAGGAGAATACAGATCTAATGGGAAGAACTCAAGAAGGGGACACAAAGAGATTCAAGAATAAGTCATTAACCCAATTTGATCAGGCAAGAATTCTCTTGCTTAAATTTAAATGTCCAAATTACTTCTTAAATCATCGAAGTTTTCTTCAATGTAGATTCTTGATTTCGTAGGGAATTGATGGCAAAATGATATGATTAAATCGTATGTATATTGATAATGCAAATCTGGGATAGGTTAGTTGAATCCAGAATTAGGATGAAGCTAGGGTGATTTTTAATGATGAATTATTGCGTTAGGAACTTGATGAAATTTGTAGAGATTGATTCATATGTAGAGATTAGGTATTTATGTTTAGAAATCTGAAAACTTTGATATTTGGGACCCTTGTTTTGGTTAGAACATGGTGGGGTTAATTAAATGAAATCAGACTTGTGTAGGCATGTAAAGGGGTTAAATTCTTCGATTTTGGGACTGAAATTCATGTTAATTTATGAAAATAATTAACCTAAGATGACAAACTAAACCACAAAGACCTACTTTAATGTTTATGTAAAGGTATAGACCCTTGGGTTGGGAGATGAAGAAGAAATAAGAAATCCCGTAATAAGAAAACTATCAGATCTGGGTTGTTGTGACAAATCGAATCGATTAGGCCTTAGAGCTAATCGATTCGGTTTGACAGCGAATTGATTCGACGAAGAACCGAATCGATTCGGCCCTGGAAACATGTTGAGTTTGGTCTCGGGTTAAATTCGATACATTTTTAGGAAACCATGCGAGTGGGGTGTTTAGGTAAACAAGGGATTTATTAAAAATACATTTATGGCACAAATACTAAATGGGAAACTATTACATGTGGGTAGATATACTTAAAGAGGGAGATTTTAATAAATAAGTCGGGGGTAAATTATAAAGGCATAATTAATTATGGGATATTATTTGGGATGATTTCCTACACATAGTATATGAATATATATATAATTACATTTTTGTGTGAACATACCAATGTTTGTGGATGGTCCTATCGGTTGGGGTTGCGCGCATTCAGAACCGTAGCACATGTCGGAACAGGTGGGCTAGGCGTGTGTAGGTCATTTTAGGTACTACGTAGCAACGCCATCTTCGAGAGGTAGGTGTTGATGGTGGGATCTTTTATCACTGTGGGTATGGACCATGAACTGGTGTATTGCGTAGGGACCGCCCCAGTTATATATGTTATATGTTGTCTGAGTGGATACGAGATTCCTTCAGACTTATCGATATAGCACGAACGGGACACTATGGGTAAATGCCTTTAAGTGTGTATATATATATATATCCTAAGATTAATTCATGTGTCTAGTATGGTGTCTAGTATGTGTCTAGTATGGTGTCTAGTATATATATTTATGTGTCTAATATGGTGTATAGTATGGTAATATAAAGATAAATAGTTATGTTTAGTATGGTGGTTATCACTTAATGGATTTTTATATTATAGTGGCATAATTAGTATTTATTCTTTGGGATTTATTCGGTTATACGGGATATATCACACTTAGATGAGAGGCGAGATATTTGACATAAGCGAGTGGTGATGGAGTTTACTTACTTTTAATTAACTGTATTTTTGCACTTTAAATTTGGTATGTTAATTCTTACGCATCTTAGGCGCTAACCTAAAAGAAAATGTCCCCCCTCAAGTTGCTTGGACAGGGATAGCGGGACTGAAGAAATATCAGACTTATTATCAAGAGCTATTCCTCGAAGAGTCATTTACTGATTCTAGTTTAGGTTGATTTGGATTATTGTAAGGGCATAAGCCCAGAGTCATTTTTTAATGAGTCGGGACAGTATTTATTCATGTTGGTTTTTATTCTGCTAGATGTGGATGTTAGTTTTATTATTATTCGCTATTATTTAATTCAATTTTAATTCAAATGAGATTCATTATATGAATGTTTATTATGTTTGATGCTAAGAATGATGTAGATCGTATAACAAGCCCCATCTTCGGTGTATCGTGTCTGACCAGTCTTTACATGGGAAAATGGGGGTTGTTACATCTTAGAACCATACATTTCCTTTAGAAAAATCACAACATAGAAGAATTGTAATTTCACATCATTTTTTACCAATATATAAGAAAAGTCATGCATTATTTACTAATAAAATATTATATCTGTGTGTGAATCACTCAACAAACTTGCAAAAAACATAAACATAAGGATTCTAGTTCATGTTTAAAATATTCGAGTGCTACTTTCTTCAATGTAATATTTTATACAAACAAACATTTATTGAATATATTACCTAGCAAACAACAAAATCAAATGACATTAAGGAATGAGACGAATTAAGTTGTTTCATATTGTCATGTATCTTGATCAAAAAAACAAAATGAAAATCAGGTAGACTCAATTAGTGTATATATTACATACAAACGAAAGGACTTGTTTCACATACACATATATTCATATACACTAACATGCACTCACAAACCAACCACCTAAATCACACTAAGAAGATCTTAAAAAATAGAATAAAGGAAAACCTAATAAAATACATAAAAGAAAGAGTGATTATACAATTTGAATTAAACCGATGGGATATTTGAAATAAAAGAATAAACACAATAAATAAAACAGGTCTAAAAACATTATATCAAAATCTAAAACTTTTAAACATAAATATAATTCCTAAACAAATCTTAAACATTAAGTATCTGAGTAAACACAATTTGATTATTCAAATCGAAATAGGAGAAGAACAAACCCAAATAAATCAGTCACCAAATGAAACCCATGAAACTGAGTGAAAAAATACATTTCAACAACCAATTCATAACAAAAGGCAAAGATTTCTCAATTGAAGACTCTTACCACTATTAGAGGAAACACATCAAACCTCAAAGAGGATAAATTAAAAAGGTTTGTAGTCACTTTGGGTTTATGGAGAGAGAGAGAAATACAAAAGGTGTGTATAATATAGATATAGATAAGGATTTGAGGTATAATTAGGATACCAAAAGACAACATTTATAACTAATAAAGAAAGTAATACGAACTCCGAGTTTCACAATTTTTATTTAAATGTCTTCCAATTCAAACAGTACAAAATACTCACATCACCAGTAAATACAACTTCATTAGAAACAACCACCCCGAAGACAGAGAACTAGGTGCAAAGTAGACTCCTTTTGGATATTATAATCCGTTAGGGTTCTTTCGTCCTCCATTTGTTTTCCAATGAAGATTAATCGTTGTTGATCAGGTGAAATTTCTTCCTTGTGTTGGATTTTGGTCTTCAAGTTGTCGATCATGTCGAAACTCTCCACCTCTAGAGTTATGGTCTTGCCGGTCAGTGTTTTCACAAAGATCTTCATCTGTAATCACAATAAAACTTCCCTAAATCAATGGTTCCTCTTGTAAATTAACAAAGAAAACCTAGGTGTATAAAATGGAAGGCTATTTCACAATCTTAATGTTTCAGATTCGGTAATCCTCGCAAACAGAAATCTCAATTCAAACAATAAAAAAATGAAACTTAATTGAACAAACGAATGGAAACCGAAAAAAATATAAAAAATAGATATTGAATCAAAAGGCTCTTACATTTCAATGAAGAGAAAAGGATGAACATAAGTAGACTTGAAAGTTGAAAGGTTGACAAATAAATAAAGAATTAAGTATGAAAGGAAACGATTTATACAACAGGGATTCTCAACTTTATAGCAATGGGAGGGGCACATTAGGTAATTCCTATTAAACTTGGAGTCAATAGAGTCGGGGAAACGATTTTAGTCAGGGGATGATACATTGGAATATAGCATTTTTAAATGGCATTTATTGTAATTAACACCATTAATACGATTATATTAGGAGTATAATATAGATTTTTTCCGCACTTCTTTCAGAATACAACAATCGTAACATGCTATAGTAGCACTCAAACTTACAAGTTTTCTGGCGAGCCAATGGAAGAAATACTATTTTTGCGAAAATGAGACAGACCGAGGCAAAAGTTGTCTGAAAATATCAATTACAAAAAATGAAACCAAAGCCACACATTTACAATAAATAAATATCGGTTAAAAAATAATTGGAAAATATCCCAACAACCACAACTGTTGGGATAAAACTGTTTAAATCGAAAGATCTCAACAATCACAACTACTGAGATAAAGAAAAATGAAATAATAAATTGGACCAGCAAATAAATAAAATAAAATAAAAAATTGGAGTAAGAAATTAAATAAATGACCCAATAAAATTTGCCCCAAAAGTTAATACTTTGCCCAAAGCCCATGATCGTCCACGTTCTGAGCCGGATTAGATGGGCGGTAGCGTGCACGCGGGTTTGGAATAAAACCGAACCCATATAGGTCTTCCCTCCTTTAAAGAGTTGGGATACCCCAAGGACACCAAGCCTTTAAGTCAAAATGGGTTACAATATACTACACCCATTTTTCACATTCTTCCTATGTGTGATAAGAGATTTAACATATCTTTTCAACCAAATTTTATGTTCCCAGTGGGAACTTTGTGCTACAATTTCTCATTCATATATTTATGGTTTTAAACATGTGAGTATACCACGTTATACTACTCACGGAGGCGAATGCTTTATCAGTTCGAACCATCTTGAAAGACATGTGGATCCCATATTAAATTGACCCTAAAGTTGATCAAAATTTTATTTTATCAACTCAATTATATACCAAAAATTCCAATAATCCCCAACATGAATAAAATTGGTTGGATCAACATAAAATACTATGCAAACACTAAGAGAGTTATATAGAAAAATTCCTACATCGGGAGAGATAACTTTTGGCCATGGAATCTTCCCTAGTGAGAGATTATATAATTTACTTACTGATTAGTGAACATGATGTCTTGAAATATTCAATGTTTTGTGTAAATCTGATCAATAGACTTCACATAATAATTTTTTGAACAAAGTTGATTTTTCGTTTGTGTTCATTTTGGCCCTGAATAATTTCTGGTTTCATGAGTACTTTAGATAATTTTAGCCTTTTGAAGTTTTCATGGAAGCGACCCCTTCACATTCACATATATGAGTTTCCATTAAGAGTATCCCATTATACCCCACTTGAATTTTCAATATATGAGAGTCATTAAAACCTAAGCTTATCCTTACTTACTTTATAGGCAATATTGTTTTATTATAGGAAGAGGTATGAGTTTGAAGCTCATCGGTGCTCTCTTCAAAGAGTCAGTCAAGATTCGATTGTCCCTTTGAACCTAGATCTTGGGATCTACAGTCAGCTAGGGTGAGTGTCCATCAAGAGGACTCTTTGTTTTTATAGGTTTTAATCCCATTCCCCTGGATAAATTATACACTTGCTCTCTATTCAACCCCTTAGTTAAAAGATCCTCTATATTATTCTTAGACTTAATATAATAATTGGAAATAATTCCATTAGAGATCAGTTGTTTAATGGTATTATATCTTTGACATATATGTCGAGACTTACCATTATATATATGACTTTGTGCTCTGCCGATTTCTGATTGACTATTGCAATATATGAAAATTACACGTACATATTTTTGCCACATTGGAATATCCTTTAAAAAACTTTGAAGCTATTCTACTTCTTCTCCGTCTTTATCAAAAGATATAAATTAAGACTCCATAGTGGACCTAGCAATGCAAGTTTATTTTGAGAATTTCCAAGACACAACAACACTACCAAGTGTAAATACATATTCACTTTTGAATTTAGAATACTTTGAATAAGATATCCAATTAGCATCACTATATTCTTCAAGTACAACTGGATATCTAGTGTAGTGAAATCCATTATTAAGGGTATATCATAGATATCTTAGAACCCTTATTATGGATTTCCAATGGTCTTCACCTAGATCACTTATATACCTGCTCAATTTTGCTAACCGAGTAAGCAATATCTGCCCTAGTGCAGTTCATGACATACATTAAATTGCTTATGATACGAGAGTATTACAATTGAGATATACCATATCCCGTGTTCTAAAAAATACGCCTATGCATGGTTTTTTTTACAAATGCCAAGTTTTGGCCCCAAGCGTGTATGACGTTGTCAATGATGGTCAACATATTTTGGGGTAAGGCGTGAATGGGCATTTTTCTAGGTAAGGCGTGAAAAACGCGCATTTTTTCTTTTTTTCTTTTTTTTTTAGTATTTTAAAAAATTAGTCTTTTAGTTTGCAAATATTCGGACATATTTTAAGGTAAGCACCATTTTAGTATTTTTAATAGCCTTTTTATAGTTAAAAAATGTTAAAATATATTAAAAAAGGCATAAATGCCTTTTTACGCCCAAGGCCCGCCTAAATTTCTAAGGCTTAAAGCTTTGCCTCCACGCCTCAATCACACCCCACATTTTTTGAAACCTTTACCATATCCAATATTTTTATATAAGCAAAGATTTGTGTTAATGGGTGTTTTATCAATGCTATCATTACCTTTATCAAACTTATCAAGTATCTTCTCAATATAATGAGATTGGGACAAGATAAGTCCATCTGATGTTTTAGAAATTTTATTTCCTAATATAACATCAACAATATCCATATCTTTCATATCAAATTTATTTGACAAGATTGTCATAGTATTTAATGATATTTTTATTACTTCCAATAATAAGTATATCATCAACGTATAGACAAACAATGACATAACCACTTTTAGTATTTTTAATGTAAGCATATTTATCACACTCATTTATTTTAAATCCATTTGACATCATTACACTGTCAAATTTCTCATTCTATTATTTAGGTGCTTGTTTTAATTCATAAAGGGATTTAACAAGTCTATACACTTTCTTTTGTTTTCCTGAACTTTAAACCCTTTTGGTTGTTTCATGTGTATCTCTTCATTTAACTCGCCATTTAAGAAGGCGGTTTTTACATCCATTTGATGTATCTCAAGATTATATAATAGTGCAATAGCTATCAACATTCGAATGGATGTTATCCTCGTAACTTGTGAGTAAGTATCAAAGTAACCCAATCATTCCTTTTGCCTATAGCCTTGAGCTACAAGTATAGATTTTTTATTTTTCAATTAATCCATCAACTTTCAATTTTCTCTTAAATATCCACTTGTATCCAAGAGGTTTACTTCCTGGTAGAAGTTTAACAAATGGACACGTACGATTTTGCATAATGGACACGTACGGTTTTGCATGATGGATTTAATTTCATTATTGACAGCCTTTTTCCAGAAAAGGGTTTCTGGAGTTGATATCGCCTTGAAGTTACTAGGCTCACTTTATAACATATGAGTTAAAAATCTGAACCAAATGACTTTCAAGTCTTTGTCCTTTTGCCATGTGTTGATACAAAAATTAGTCAGTTGACGTGAACCAGTTAGGTGAAGACACGTGTCATCTAGCGTGGCATAAATATACATACCAAGCAACTTAAAGTGCCGAGCTACTCAGCGCTACCGAGCAACTAGCTGGGAAGATTAAACGACCAAGACAGATTCAATGAATGTTCTTACCATGTACAAACATATATGCCTATTTAATAACGGCACATTGTCTATTCATACTAACAGCCCACGGGCTATAAATACATTATAAGTCATAAGCGAACATAATCAAGATTAAGGCAAAATATCCAGCAATACAAGACAATGGATGTAGGCCATTTTATTAAGGCTGAGCCACTTTAAAAATCATTTGTCTTATTTCTTTATTCAAATTTATCTGTGATTAATTAATTAGATCAAGTCTAGTTTTTTACATTAAAAGATTGGCGCCGTCTATGGAAACGACTATACGTAGTGTTTTTCACTAAAACCTTATAACAAATGGCTGATATCCCAGAATCTAGCAACTTGAACAAGGGTGGGAATCCTACTAACCCTTCTGCTCCTCCAAATGCAAATGATATCACAGGAATCTTGGCCAGTTTAGCTAAGGGAAAACAGTAATGTAGAGAACTATGCGACATTTCATCCAGACTGTTCAAAATGGAGCGTCTGCTCAGTCAGGCCAATGAAGCGTTCAGAGAACCATGCGTCCACCATCTTCAGGATCCATACGTACTGCACCCCATCATACTTGACGATACAGACGTACTGAACTCCATCATACTGGAACCTCAAGTGATCCATCCTATCAGCCTGGTTTAACATCCCCCATAAGAATTATGGATTCCCAGGAAAACGTCACTTTAACTCCAAAACGATCAAACGCTCTAGAAAGGTTGAACAAAGTTTTTCCCTTTGACCGTTTGGGCCCTAGAGGAACATAAATCCTCCTCGGATTGCGTCGAGGAATTCTCAATGACCAAATGATTTAAGAGAAGGTTATGTACAGTCACATCCAAATATTAGGCATGCAGCTCGCATAGAAAGATCCCAAGAAGAGAACTCAGCGAGATCTGTTGATCGTGAAAATAAATTAGAAGCTAGAAATAATGCATGGAAGGGTTCCATTCAAAGATTGGAAGACAGGTTTGGGGAAATGGCTAAGGTAAAAAATCCTCTCCAAAGAACGTTTATCAAAGGATCTCCATTTGTACAAGCAGTTGTGGATTTTCCTACACCCTCAAAGTTCAAGGCTCCTGTGATTACGTCGAAGTACGATGGAAAAACTGATCCTGTTATCCATATAGAGCGGTACCACGCTATACCAGATATTTATGTAATTCTAGATGAAATGAGGTGCAGGGAATTCTCAAGAATCATCACTAGGTCTGCTCAGATATGGTACAATAGCCTTCCTCGAGGGCAGATTGCGACCTTCCATCAACTGGCAGAGCTCTTTATAGGAAATTTATGTTTTGGTGCAAAGTCAGTCAAGAGGTTAGCACATGTGTTGAGTGTAAGGAAAAAAGTAAGAGAAAGCACCAGGGACTATATTACTCATTTTAATAACAGAAAACTGGAATTTATTGACTATGAGGAGAAAACAACCATTACAACTCTCATAAGTGGTCTTTTATCAGACAAATTGTACTACACTTTGGCCAAGGATCCCCCCAAATCTATGGCTGAATTGATGGCCAAAGAAACCAAAATTATGAATGCCGAAGAAGCTATGGTTGCAAAGAAGAATGTCGAAGCAAAGGTAGAAACTAAAGTTGAAGGTAAATTGGAGAGGAAAGATCACAAGCATAATGGAGGGAATAAGCATTCGAAAGGCCAAGATAACCTGAGCGAGAGGTATTGTCAATTAGTTTTGGTTCATTCGATTGTAACATGATTACAGGTGGAGATGCAGGAGGGGGTTATCATACCGCTGAGAGGAAAGCTTACCTCAATGAGGCACAAGCTTGTTCCTATATAAAGATAAGCTAGTCATTGGTTTTTCTAAAAATGATCTGGAAGGCATTTTGTATCCTTATGATGATCCTCTAGTGATCAAAATGAGAATAAAGGATATAATCATCTCAAGAGTACTGGTGGATAATGGTAACTCGATAAACATCATGTTCTACCCTTGCTTCGATAATTTGAGCTTAAAACGTGGTCAGTTGGAGCCGTATCATAGACCCCTCATTGAGTTTTCTAGAGAAAAAATGTTTCCACTTGGGACGATCAAGTTAGATATGTTGATTGGTACCTGGCCTACTTATAGATTTGAAAAAGTACGCTTTTTCGTGATGGATAAAAATATCCAATCGGCCTATAATATAATTATGGGGAGAGTAGGGTTGAAATAGTTTGAAGCGGTCCCATCCACTGTACATCAGTGTCTAAAATTCTCGACCAACTTTGGGGTTAGAATTGTGAAAGGTGATTAAAAAGTAGATCGAGAATGCTATTACTCGTCTGCCAAATAAGAAGAATTGGAGGTTGCAAGAAAGAAAATGATCACTTATCAAGTGGACAAGTCTGATGAGTCTGAGATTGAAACCTTAGACCCAAGAGATGAAACGAAACTCGTCAAAGGCCAGGTAATAGAGGAGATAGAAAGTATTATTCTGGATGATGAGCAACCAAAAAGAACAACTCGTATCGGTGCTTCACTTGATCCGGTATTAAAGCAGGAGCTGATGACATTTCTGAAGCGTAGAAAGCAAGCATTCGCGTGGAGTCATGAAGATATGCCGTGGTTAGACCCAACCTTCCTATGTCATGATCTCAATGTCAATAAAGATATCAAACTAGTGAAGCAACGAAGAAGAGTCTTTAGTTCGAAGAAGAATCGGGCTATTCAAGAGGAGGTGGAAAAGCTACAAAAGGCTTCTTTCATCGAAGACGTCAAGTATCTTGATTGGCTAGCTAATGTGGTGATGGTGAAGAAGAAGAACAACAAGTGGAGAATGTGTGTGGACTTCACAGACCTGAATAAAGCTTGCCCAAAAGATCATTTCCCTCTGCCCAGGATAGATCAGCTAGTAGATGCTACTTCGGGGCATGAATTGTTGAGCTTCATACACGCCTACTTCGTATACAATCAAATTAAAATGAAGCTAGAAGACAGGGAGAGTACCGCTTTCAATACCCCACGAAGAAAATATTGTTACAATGTTATGCCTTTTGGTCTTAAAAATACAGGTGCTACGTATCAGCGACTGATGAACAAGGTGTTTGCAGCAAGAAGCACCTGACTATATAGCTGATTTGAGCCAAAACATTTGACCAGTTGGATAAGTACCAGATGAAGATGAACCCAACCAGGTGCATTTTTGGCATACAGGAAGGCATGTTCCTCGGGTGTATTATAAATAAAAGAGGGATTGAAGAAAATCCTGATAAGATAAAATCCTTCCTAGAGTTACAATATCCAACCACCAAGAAGGAAGTGCAAAGCCTTACGGGGCGCGTTGCTGCTCTTAACAAATTTGTCTCCCTATTAACTGATAGATGTCTTCCATTCTTCAAAGTGCTCATAAAGACCTTTGAGTGGAACGACGAATGTGAAAAGGCATTTTAGAGTTGAAGAGATACTTGGGAACACCTCCTTTACTTTCCAGGACGATGTTGGGAGAAAAATTATATTTGTACTTAACTATTTTTAAAAGTGTCGTCAGTTCTACTTTGATAAGAATTGAAAGCGGAGTGCAGAAACTAATTTATTATATGAGCAAGGCATTCAAGGGAGCAGAGATCAGGTATCTAAAACTGGAGAAATTAGCATTGGCATTGATTGAGGAGAGCAGGAGGATGAAAGCATATTTTCAAGCCCATACAATAGTGGTATATACTGACATGCCAATCAGACAGGCTTTACATAAGCCAGAAAATTCTGGAAGATTGATGTATTGGGCAGCGGAATTAAGGGAGTATGATATTATCTACGAGCCAAGATCTTCTCTCAAGGGGCTGGCAGTGGCGGATTTCATCGCTGAATTTACCTACCTAGATACCTTCGATCAATAGGGGGCTAATGCAGAGCAACTCAAAGATGCAAGAGGATCAATAGAAATTTTCCCCGATCAACTCCCAGCAGCAGACTTACCAGAAGGGATGGTAGCCGATCAACTAAAATCTTCTGGAAAGAGGCTAGAGTTGAATGATGAAGAAATAAAGCTCAAGATATTCCATTAAGAGATTTTATCAGACCATGGATTTGATAATAATATCCTCGTATGGAATTTATATATTGATAGTTCTTCGTGTGCAACAGGTAGCGGAGTTGGAGTTATTCTTAACAACCCAGATGGGATAGATATAGAATATGCTCTGTGTTTCCAATTCAAGGCTTCCAACAATGAAGTTGAGTATGAATCCATAATTGTGGGCCTCAACTTAGCTAAATCATTGAATGCAGAGCAAGTTGTGGTGTTCAGTGATTCACAGATGCTCAATCTTTACGCAGCAAAATGAGAGTTCATATCGAGGTATTTAACTAAAGCCATGGAGATTGTATCCAATTTAGCAGCTGTCCAAGTGATCATAATACTAAGACTGGAGAATACAAGGGCGGATGCACTTGCTCGGTTAGCTTCAGCTATGCGCACCGAGCTACGAAGAAAAATTCCAATTGAGATACTTGCAAACAGAAGTATTGATGAAGATTTGATAGTAAATTTTATGGCTTTGGATATAGGACCTTCCTGGATGGATCCCATATGGGCTTATATTAAAAAAGGCACTTTACCAGCCGACTAACTTGCAGCCAAGAGGATGAAATTTAAGGCTACCAGATATATCTTAAACAACGGAGTTCTGGACAGAAGAGGTGTGATAGTTGGTCTGCAAAGATGTGTTCACCCAGCAGAAGTTAAAGAATTAATAGAGGAAATTCATGAAGGATCTTGTGGAGTTCACATAGCAGGCAGACCTCTTTTACATAGAATAAATACGCAGGGGTACTATTGGCCAATAATGCGTGCTGATTGTACAGCTTATGCCAAGAAATGCGATAAGTGTCAGCGATTTTCTACTATACGAAGAACTCCTCAGGCACTGTTAGCACCAATCATTTCACCTTGGCCATTTACCATGTGGGGAATAGATTTAGTCGGGCCTTTACCGACCATAAGAGGATGATTCAAATATTTAGTGGTCGCTGTTGATTATTTCATAAAATGGGTGGAAGTTGAACCTCTCATCGATATGGCCTATGAAATGGTCTATCAGTTCATTTGGAAGAATATTATTTGCAGATATGGATTACCACATACTTTTATCACTGATCACGGTACCCAATTTGATAATGAGGAGTTCGGCACGTACTGTTTACAGTCTAACATTCAAAAGATTCATTCTGCTCTGGGTCATCCCCAAAGTAACGGGAAAAAAGAGGTGACGAATCAAACTTTATTGAATGGGTTGAAGAAAAGATTGGATGATGCTAAAGGAAACTGGATCAACGACACTCAATACTATGGGCTTACCGAATAACTCCCGAATAACAACTAGGGAATCTCCTTACATGTTAGCTTTTGGGAGTGAAGCAGTGATACCTGTTGAATTAGGATTACCTATTCATAGGGTTCTTAATTTTAATTCTCCGATAAGCGATTTGATGAGATGCTTGGACTTGGACATGATCGAAGAAGTCAGAGAGGACGCAACAATTCGATATGCATCTTATGAGCAAAGGACTGCCATGTTCTACAGTAAGAGGGTTAAGAAGTGTGATCTCAAGGAAGGATATTATGTGCTCAAGAAAATAATTCGAAAGCATAATAAGTTAGAAGCTAACTGGCATGGGCCCTATCATGTCACAACTGTTGTTCGACCTGGCACTTACAGAATCGAAACTATAGAAGGAGAAGAATTCAAAAGCCCTTGGAATGCAGAGCACCTGCACAAGTACTACCAGTAATGTAACTACACATGTACCCCAATGTTTCAGTATAAATGAAAACGATGATTTCCCTATATTCACTTTTGTTATTTTTTTGGAGTACTAGTGCTACACACCACACTACACTTGAACTCATCATACACAAGATTTTTCTCTCAACAATGAAGTTGGTCGGCATCAGCACAAACACCAACAAAGTTGACTGGCATCAGCAAACACCAACAAAGTTGGTCGGCATCAGCAAATACCATCAAAATTGGTCGGCATCAACATAACCAACAATGTTTGTACAACAATCGAACAAGGAAAAATATGTTTGATTATGGGTGACCCAAGTGGCATCTCAATTAGGCAAGAAGATGAGTAAAATATCCACTGCCTAGGCACCAGGGTAATTATTTACTAAAATGATTGCGACAACTAAGCAGGAACATGGGATAATAAGAATTCCATTGCTTAGGAACTTATGGGTGATAACTCACTACAACTAGGCAAACATATGGAGAAAAGTTCCATTGTCTAGGCAATCAAATCAACACAGGACAAATAGTCCCTTTATATATATATATATATATATATATATATATATATATATATATATATATATATACTCAGCGAAGAATAACATGAAAAACAACATCATCATAGTTGATCTCATAAAGAATGACAAGATAAACATCATACAATTAATCTATTTCCAAGGAAACAATATTACAAAAATATGATTTTTTCTTCAAACAATCACTAACAAAATACAAATAGCCTATTATATTGGCTTCTTTCCTTCAGATTTAGGTACATGATCCATTCCATCTGGGGGATCATCTAAAGCAAAATAAGAGTTGATAAAGTTCAAATCTTGCAGCATTCTGGTATTACTCGAACTTCGTCAGTCAAGCAGATGTGGAGGTCGAGATATCTCAAAATCATCTTGAAGATTGTAATCACCAAGGTATCTGGAAATCAAAAACTGAGGAATATAGTGAACTGGAATCCAGCTAACATCTAGTTTGAAAGGAGGTACTAGCAGATCAAGTAGTCCAAGATCATACTAATCCCACAGCTCGGTTCCATCCTCAACCTTCATCATAGTGATAGCGTTTAACAATACCTGTTTGTATCCCTCATTATTTTATTGTTTCAACCTGGCATTAAGATGGCATAAATCTTCATTGTATCCCCCCATCCAAAACTCTCGGGGCTGTTTATGGAATTTATAAGTTAATCTTTCAACATGATGATGAAGCCTCTTCACCAAGTTTTCTTTACTCTCCAACCCAGAACTCTGATTGGAAAGTTTCTCAGTAAAACATTGAATTTTTTGAGACACTCAGCTAAAGCTTGATTTTTTCCTTCAGTTGAGCAACTTGATTTTATAAAGCTTGTTGAGTCCTAGTCTCTTCAATACTTCTCTGACCAGCTCTTGCCCTACCTCACGAAGAGGATGCAAGTTTGGCTTTTCTCAAAGTTTTCAATTCTTCCCTCAATGAAGCATTTTTAATCTCCAAAAAAGAAAAGCCTGCATCATTGACTGGGACCATAGCTCGAGAGGAAGAAGCAAATTTTTGTTATCTCAACTCTTCGCTCAAAGAACTATTTTCTTCTTCCAGTAACTTAGCAATGTTTCTATGATCTTCAATCTCAAGATTTAGCACACTCTCTCTCTTATTATGGGTTGAGATGAACTTGTCATAACCCCGATGAGCGCTCAACTGTTGGTAGTTTTTCTCATAACCTTCATGCAGGAGAGCAGTGGCTTCTTTGTGTTGAAGTTGAAGTTCTTCGATCATTCCTTGAAGATCTTCAATCACTTTATAGTAAGCCACATTATTTGCCACTACCTGATCAAGCATAAATTTTAAATATTGGTAAGCATCAATTGCTCGTTGAGAGGCATCAAATCCAAGAATATCAACTATTTGTGCTTCAGTGAAATCTCCATGACCAATTTTGAAGTAATCAGTACACTTCTTCATCAACTCTATATCACGAGCTTATAACAGTTCCATCCTGGCAATAAACTAGCAAGGAAAAGTAAAAAAAATCTACAACAGTATAATTATATGGAATGAGTAAAGAAGAAATCCAGAATAAATAGAAAAATCCATTTTATCGATCATAAAAGAAGGGGGTACAACCAAAGATACAAAATAAAAGAGAAAAGCAACAAATGACCGAATAACTTTTCACCTTCTCCTTACTCCCTACAACATCCTCAGATGATTTTGAAGATGGAATTGGTTGCTCAGTGAGCAGCTGGTGTTGCTTGGTAGAAGTCATTATCTGCTGAACTTGCTCAGAGGATTGAGGGATGATGGCAACAAGTGTTTGTTTTACGACCAATAAAGAAGATTCATCATATCCAACTTCATCTTTTTCTTCTTCTTCTTCGATAGCAGGAGGAGTGCCATGAATGTGTTTCCGAAATAGTTCAGAATCATCAGTAACATTTAACTCCTTTAATGCTGTAATCCATCCATCCCTGAAGAACTTCAAACTTGCATACTCCATTTGAGTAGAGGAAGCAGTTACAACTTTATTCCATCCTTTGTCCCAGCCAGAGCTAAAGGACTTCTTCACAATAACTTTTCTCTTTATTCTCTCCGAGGAAGTCTTTTCCCTAAGAAGCTCTTCAACAGGCTTTACCTTCTCTTCAAGGTCTTTCTTACGTCGTTCAGCCTCTTTAAGCTTGCCATCAACTTCACCTTGCTAGAAATGACAGCCTTCAATTTCTCTTATACCTCCTTGGAATTGTGGTCGAGCTGTATTAGCCTCCCTTCGAGGTGTATTAGCCTCCTTGGTAGCTTCCTCAGCTTTTTATTCAGCTATCTCAACAAATTTTATTTTATTTTCCCAAGAAGCTTTGTCCTCTTCGTACTTCTGTCGAGAATCCACCAAAGATTTTGATAACCCAGTGAGGACTTCTTTTACTCCACTGGATGAAGTTAAGGCTTTGATAGCCTCATCCTTCTCCAGGATATTATTAAAGTACACTAAAAACTACAAGAGGAGGAAAAACACAAATCAGAGTATGAACATGGTAACAAGAATTAAAATGACAAGTATAATGACACTTACTGATGCAAGGTGTTGGGTTGCCAAGTCAATAACCTTCTCCCGAGGAGTATATGTCTCAGCAACTCGATAATCAGGAAGAGTTCCAGACCAAATCAATTTCTTGGCCAAGTCAGGAGTAATAAGTGTTGGATAACTAGCTTTTAAAGAAGGTACCTCAACCCCAGAAGGTTGAGCAACATCATCCATGCTCTTCTAAGCAAGACCCCTTCTCAATATTTTCAGAGGAGTAACTTCAATCAAAGGTGCTGTCTCTTCTCGAACAATAGCAACCGCTTCAATCAAAGGTGTTGCCTCTTTTGGAGCAAGTGGAGGCTTCTTGCTGATTTCCTTGACAACTGTGACTGTTCCCCCAGATGGAGCAACATCATTTTTCTTAGTCCCTTCAGCGGGGACATCATCTTTGCTCTTCTTCGCCCCATCATCACGAGGATCAACCTTGGCAAAGAGATCAGGCATTCTCCTCTTCTTCGTCATTAGGTCAATAATAGAAGTACTTAAATCAGAAGAAGATTATTCAACAAATGAAGAAAATGCTGGAACCTGCTCATGGTCAATCACCAAGGGAGGAGCAAGAGGTCGAGAAATAAAGGAAGAAGTGGTGTTCTTGTATCTCATCAAAGAAGAAACAAACCTCGTGTGTTCCCCAACTATTGCTTGATGTAATCCCCAGATAAATTTTAAATCTTTTATATTAATATCACTCTCTTTTGGGGATTTTCTCTTACTGTCAACTGCAACATAAAAAAATAAATGTTAGTGACACATTTTTTCAAACAAAAACAGATCTAATTTGAAAAACAAAACAACCTATCCAATTGCCATAAAGTGGACATCTTGGACCTTGGTACACGTATTTCCCTTTTAGTGGGGGGTGTTGCCAATTTTTCATCACAACCCCATGTTCAAAATAATCCCTATTAACGTCAGGGAGATTGACCACTAAAGCTTTTTTAGAAAACCTAGTTTTTAAATAAAAGGTGGGGTCGATGGTGACCCATTTATAACAGTACTTAATTTCAGGAATCCCTAAACGAGTTCCATGAATTTGATTCAACCTATGTACGCCATTAACTACCCTCCATGTATTTGGAACTACTCTTGCAGGAACAATATCAAAATACTGGCAAAATTCCAAACTCATGGGATTAGGCGAGAAAGAAAAACCACATTCTGCTATAAAAATAAAAGGAAACCAATGTCCCTCAACTAGAGAAAATAAATCAGAATGGCAAGGAGGTTCTTCCAAAATGACCCAAGAAGGAATCCCAAAGTCAGCCTTAAACTTATCCAACGATTCGATAAGGTAAACCATGGTGGCTAAAACTAAGAAAGAAGAAGGAAGGAAGAAATTTTTACAGAAAATCAAGAAATCAGCTAAGGCAGATAGCAGAAAGAACGATCGTAAGAAGAAAAGTGAGAAGATAAAAAGTTTGGGAATCTAAATGGCAAAAGTTAGAAGACAATCTGATGCTATCGTCTTTAAATACGCTACCTTGGAAAATGGGAAAAGTAATGATCACAAATGACGACGATTGCGTTTCCGGCGGCTAATCAAGGAAAAAGACGCAAGTACCCAAGCGTCCGCCAAAAATTCAAAATATTTTCAAGTTTTACATTTTGCGCTTAAAATTGTTATGATAAGTGCGAAATTTTACAAGTGTTGGAGGTCTGTAATCAAACAAGGCAGAATAAAATGCCCGAGTAACTTTTGGGTATAATATTCCACACTCTCATATCCAACTTCAACTGTGAAACATTTGGGGCTTCTGTTGATACAGAAATTAGTCAGCTGATGTGGACCATTTAGGTGAAGACACGTTTCATCCAGCGTGGGATAAATATACGTACCAAGCAACTTAGCTACTCAGCGCTACCGAGCTACTCAACATACCGAGCAACTAGTTGGGAAGATTAAACGACCAAGAGAGATTCAATGAATGTTCTTGCCATGTATAGACGTATATGCCTATTTAATAACGGCACATTATCTATTCATACTAACAGCCCAAGGGCTATAAATACATTGTAATGCCCTCATGGCAGGGGAGAAGCAATCATAAGCGAACATAATCAAGATTAAGTAAAAACATCCAGCAATACAAGACAGTGGACGTAGGCCATTTTATTAAGGCTAAACCACTTTAAAAATCCTTTGTCTTATTTATTTATTCATATTTACCTGTGATTAATTAATTAGATCAAGTCTAGTTTTTTACATCAACACCATGTCTAGGTTCAAGGTCATCATCTTTCTCAATATACTCATTTTCTATATTATCTTAATAACAACTAAATGCGGTGTCATACGTTCTTTTATAAGAACTTGAATAAACCACATTATTATTAGGAATATATCTTTGAAAAATTATGCATTTCTAAATTCAATAATAGTATTTACGTGTATGACATGAATCTAAGATTTATGTACAAGAAATTGATATGCACAACTACTGATTAAATAACCAATGAAAGTACAATTAACATTTTTTAATTCTAATTTGATCCTTTTAGGATTAAGAACCACCACCTTTGCAAGACATCCCCACACTTTGAGGTATATGTAAGAAGGTGTTCGATCTTTTCACAATTTATACGGTGTCTTATGTGTTTCTTATGAGGAATTTAATTAAGAAGGTAGTTTCAAGAAAGAAAAGCTTCCCCCATAAGTTCTGAGGTAAACGTAAACTTATCAACATAGCATTCATCATCTCTTTTAGAGTTTGATTTTTGCATTTCACAATACCCTTAGATTGAGGTGAGTAAAGAGTGGTAGTTTAATGAATAATTCTGTATTTTGAACAAAATTGTTCAAAAGGAAAATTATATTCACATCCTCTATCATTCCTAACTATTTCAATTTTTTTACTAGGTTGATTCTCAACTTCTGTTTTATAATGTTAGAAAATATTTACCGCCTCATCCTTGCCTCTAAGCAAGTACACATAAGATTATCTCGTGCAATCATTAATAAAGATAATCAAATACTTTTTTCACCTTTTGTTTATACAAATTTCAAATCACATATATCACTATGAATTAACTCAAGAGGGTTGGTTCTTCTTTCAATAGTTTTAAAAGGAGTTGTTATTAACTTTGATTCCACACACTTTTCACACTTGTAATTTTAGGCAATACTAAATTTTGGTATTAAGTTTAAATTAATTAATCCACAAATAGTATCATAATTAATATGACCTAATCTACCATGCCATACATTACACGACTCAAGTTAAAAGGCATACGATACATCCTTTTTATTATTAATGGACATTAAAGTCATTACGTTGAATTTGAAGAGCCCATCACTCAAATATCCTTTTCCCACATACATACCATTCTTAGTGAGGACAAATTTGTCAGATGGAAATACAAATTTAAATCCCTTCTTAGTATGAAAGGATCTCGAAACTAAGTTCTTTCAAATGTCTAGGACATGAAGCACATCGTTGAGAGTAAGTTTCTTTCCTGAAGTCACCTTGTTTATAACTTTTATTTTTTCCTCTAACTTGTGAAGTAGAAGAATTTTCCATGAACAATTACTCCTCGTGATCAGAGTAGTGGTAGAAAGTAAACATATTCTTATCAGAACATATGTGACGAGTGGCCCCAGTGTCCACTCACCATGTTAACTTCAAAAACTACGAACAAAAGGCTCAAATAATTAATATCATCAGAAAGGTTATCAACTTCAGTGACATGGACTTGTGTAGGCTTATTTTGATTATTACCTTGATTTTTCGATTACGACAATCTTTAGCACAATGTCATGGCTTGTCACAAACAAATTATTTTTCATCAAATTTTTTAAAGTTTCCACCTTTAATCCCTTTGATTGAACTACATTGTTTCACACGCTTACTTTTCTTTAACTTGCTACTTTTTCCTTCTTTCAGAACATATGCTTTGGATCCCATAGGATTTCCAGTTTTCTTCTTGAATATACTATTATCCTCTGCAGCCCTATATCTCACAATCAATTCCTCAAGCCCCAATTCTTTACAATTATGTTTCAATTTTTTTTAAGTCTTTCAAAGATAGTGGTAATTTTTTAATCTTTGCATCCAACTTGGAATTATTCACATAATTCCATTTTTTCAAAAATAAATTACATGATAAATCAATTAGAGTTCTTGTACTTGATTAATGACGGTCTCTGAATCAATCCTTTTAAAATCCAAGAATCTACTGAACATGAATTTCTTCATTCTGACATCTTCTATTTTGTATTTTTTGTCCAAATATCTCCATACCTCTTTGGCCGTTTTAAGAGATCTTTACACATTATATAATGTGTTTTACATATTGTTGAGGATATAATTTATTCACAGAAAATTGGCATGTTTTCATGCATCCACTGCAACAATTACGTGCTTGTCAGTACCACCTTCTTTAAAAGTTGGTGCCTATTTATTAAGGAATTTAGTCAAGTTAAAAGTTGTGAAATAAAACAACATCTAATGTGACCAATGTTAGAAATTAGTCCCTTTGAACTTTTCAGGCTTTTCATCATGTCCAACATTTATTGGTACAACTGTAACAGGCAATGCAAAAGTAAATGCCATTATTATTTTAAACAAAAAGAAATATGTATTTATGACAGGATATATAAGTGGACAAATTATATACATATAAGGACATTGTTTTTATTATATAAGAACTTGCAAACAAATATTGAGTCTAAAGTAAATAATATACATGTAATAAAAATGAACTATTTTTCTGACTTAAACAGAGATTATTATAACACAACTTTTTTTTTTCAGTTTGAATAAATAAGCACTATATATAATTTTCTTTTCAATTTGTATACATACGCACTAAGTATAATTTTTCTTATAAATAGTTAAGTGTATAATAATTCTTTTTGGTGCACAATTTTTTTTGTAACAAAGATTATTATAAAAACGCTTTTGTAATTAATTAACACAAAAAATCATTATGGAGTTTTATAACAGTAAACAATAATATCGTTTTAAGATTGCTATTCAAAATGATGTTTTAATTAATTTACATAACATATAAAATTAAAATTAATTTAAGCATAATAATCTGAAACACATAGAAACTTAGAGGGACAATAAAGGGAAAATTTATTGATAAAAGAAAGTATTGGACACTCCGAACATAAGACGATATTTTTTATACACTAGCACTCTACGAAGTCAGTGTCAAACATCTTTCAAGATAAAACAATCACAACATGCCATAGTGGCACTCCAAATTGTAAATTTCCTGGCGAACCAATAATGGAAAAAACTCTCTTTTTGAACACGAAAATGAAACAAACCCAGATAAAAGTTAACTGAAAAAACTAATTACAAAAAAGGAAACTAAAGCCACCTATTTATAACAAATAAAGTGCGGTTAAAGCACAGCTAGAAAATACCACGACAGTCACAACTATTTAGATAAAACTGTTTTAAAGAAAAAATGGAATTATATATTAGGCCAAAAAATAAATAAAATAAGACAAAAAATTGTACTCAAAGATTAAATAAAAGTCCCAATAAAATTTGGCCCAAAAAACTAATACTTTGTCCAAGTCAAAGCCTAATGACCAAGGCCCATGACCCCTGTTCGTGCACATGCACATGCCGAGCTGAGCCGGACCAGACTGGGTAGGCGATGACAACGCGCACATGAGCTTGGAAGTCAACCCGAGCCCATATAGATCCTCCATTTTTAAAGAGTTGGGATACCCTAAGGGTACCAATCTTTTAAGCAAAAATGAGTTATAATATACGACACCCATTTTTCACATTCTTCTTATGCGGGATAAGAGCTTTAATATAACACGTCAACAAAATTCCACGTTACAAGTAGGTATTTTGAGCTACAATTTATCATTCATTATTTATGGTTTTACACACGTTATATTCCTCTGGAAGAAGAACACTTCACCACTTCAAATCGTCTCGAAAGATGTGTGGGTCCCATATTAAATTTATCCTAAAGTTGACACAAATCTGATTTTGTCAACTCAATTAAATACCATAAATTCCAACATATGTATGGAAACAGTGATTTTTCTTTATTACAAGATAGATTTTCTCATGATTTTTACAATTACATATGATTTTTCTTTGCTATATTTCGACATATTTTTTAAAACTATACGTTTTTTACATTGATTTATAAACTAAATGTCCTAAAATAAAGAGGACACAAAAATAATTTAGAGGGAGAGAGTTTCTTCATTTAATTGATATGTGAATACTCATGGGTATGATGCCTATTAATAGTACAAAATAAGGTATCCCAATAGACCCTTTAATAATTCTGGAATACTAGTGGACATCCACTACATTCATATTTTATAACACCCCCTTGGATCTACACTATATTCATCATTAAATGATTGTTGCCTTATTAAAACCTTACTACGGAAAAATCGAGTGGGAAAAAACCAAATTAAAGGAAAAAGAGTACAACTTTTGTGATCATTGAATCGGTGTTCGACATGCATAGTGTTGCCTCGTTAAAATCATTAACTGAAAAACCTAATGGGAAAAACCTAGTTTAAAGGAAAAAGAGTACATTGCAGATATGTTTAAAATATAATGTTCTTAGATTCTCCCCCTGATTGGATGCTCCCTGTGATTATGGCTTTTCATTTATGATTGAGTCGATGCATATAAGTCTTATACATAACATTCTAAAATATTTCTTTGACTTGGTGAACATATTTGATAAGTTGTTATATCAATTTTTTTTCTTTATAAGCTTGACTTCCATAAGACATGTGTGAAGAGGGATGAATATGTCACTTTATTTGATCTATTTGAGTTCAATAGCATAACTCTTTTAAATTTTATGTATTGCATAACGAAGAACTAAAATTATTTATTCATTTCTCCCTCGATGTAGCCTCTTTGAGTTTGAGCTATATATGCACTATTGCCTTCACATGTAGTAGTATTAGGACCATATGTCGTTTGAGACAATTCATAAGTTCTTTAATTGTTTCTTTTGAGGATAATGGAGATAATATTCATGTACATTACTAACTTGATGTGGATTGTTAGATTTAAAACTATTACACCAATATTTCCACGAGTGTATCACATAATGTTGATATCAGTCCCATGCTTTGTAAGCCAATGATAATTATCTCTTTTCAAGATATTTACTGCAACTATAATATCTAGTACCATGCATTGTGTCATGTACAATAACTTAAGTATGGTACTTTTGGACCAAACACTGTAATAACATGCACATAAGGTACTTTGGAATCAAATTCATATTTTTCATCCTCTTTGGATGATATAGATAATTTAATATCCAAATACTATGGACCATGGCTATAATAAAATTGTTTGTTTAATATATGTTAAAGCCTTGCAGAACTTTTCAATCTATTTGACTAATGTATTTGAGATTAACATAAACTGTGCTCGATCTACAGGCCGAGACAATAATTAATTACCCTAAGGTCATTCATTTTTGAATTTCTTATTTGAATATTTTTCATTTCAATTGAGATCTTTAGGAGCACATCGATTTAAGGATACTTTATAATGGAACATTTGAACATATGATTATTTTCATACCCTTCCTTAGACAAATATTTCTAAGACAGTTGTATCTATATCCATTTGGATTGCCTATTGTACAATGAACATCTTAGTGCATTTCAACTACATACTACTTATTTTTACTTCTGGCAAAGAAAATTTGCGTAGTATTTTTATATGTATTCTTTGTCTAATTCATGTCTATATAAGTAGTTATACTATTCACGAGCCTCATATAATATATTTTAAAAAGCTAGTCAGATATCTGAAAAGTATTTATTACCAAAGGGGGTGGTGTTTTCATATAATTTTTTTTCAGGAAACCTAGTGACATAGATCATGCACTTTTTAGTGAGTTTTAAAACCTCACATTGTTGTAAACACCCATACGTAACCTTCAAGGTTAACATCTTTTGGGGTTTCTACTACAGGTCCAAATACACCATGTGTATTAAGAGACTCGACTTTTGCCATCATGGAAATTTCTCATTTTTGGTCAATATATTCTTTATCGACATTCAGTTATAATACGTGGATTTATATTATCATTGCCCTTTTATTTATGCGGGTACAACATATATGATTATATCATCGATGATCATCTTTAGCGATCCCACTTTTCTCTTGTATATAAAACATAGAAGTCTCATTTAATATAAGGTACCTTACCAACTTCAGGGGCTTCATATTCACTTCACAGACTTGTGTATTTTCATAGACAATAACCACTTCTTGGGTTCTAAAGAAATTAGATCTTTTGTTCATAACCTCTTCTATAACATTAGGTAACACTTCTTTTGGTCATCATTTTATTTAACCTTTACTTCTGGGAAGTAAAATAGTTGGGATTTATAGGTTTGCCATGCTTTTGGCTTGCAATACATTTATTTGCTGACAAATTTATTTTTTCCTTCTGGAACAATGATTGTGGCAAGTATATTTGCAACTGGTCTATGTGATATTTGATGTTAAAATATCATTTTTAACTTCATTTTTGCATTGAGTAATACGGGGGATTAGATGAGATAACGTGGAAGCATTTCACGATAATTCTCGCTGTTCTTCTAGAACAATTTGTACTTAGGGTACCTTCTATCCTCCCCCTGATGGAGGGAATAGTGTCTCATCAAAATAAAATTGCACATATACGATAAACATTGTATTTTTCAATGGTTCAATAAAGGGTGAATCAAAATAACCATATATACGCCCTTGTAATAAATATCATTTGCATTCTCAACGTCTTATAGGTGACCAAAATGGTCATTGTATAATTCAAAAATGGAACCATGGAGCTTCAGGCTCATGACAAAGTGCAATTTTACAACAATAAATTCTGTACAGTATAGCCCCTTGAATAATATGATGATTGTTTGCTAGTGTAAGTTTCTCGCTTCTGATACTAGAATTAATGCAAAATTACTTTTCATTGTTTATTTTAATATGGTACTCATGTATTCTTATGCCCATAAAATGAAGCGAATTTCTTCATGAATTGTAACTAAGGTTTAGGTACCAATTTGAAGAGCATTAGTTTACCACCAAGAACACGTATGCAGTAAGAAAATAGTGAACTATTAAAGCTATCGAGAGAGTACTAAATGCTGACGGTGACGAAGGTTACTGACCTTCGGTGAATGCGGAGCCAGTCCATAAGATGAGGTCGAAGATGGCTAGCTTTCTTGCTTGCTTTTCATTTTGGACAAGGCAGACTTGCCGTCACGCTTACTTTGATTTTATGTAAGTAATCGTATATGAATGGGTGGGTATCACATAACAACATCACATATGTTGTTCTAGAGCGTTAGGTTGAACTATGGTTGAAACCTTTATTATATTATATAACAACTCTGAAAAAACTTATGGATTTTCAGATAACGCGAATTATTCATTGTATTCTAGACAAATATCATTCTATATTGACAATTAATAATTTCAACACACAATATAGATTGTTAAGTGATCGTGAGTCCAAATTTATATATGACCAATAATAATTTATTTTACGGTCTTTTGTGACCAAACTTAAACAAATGAAAGTATTTAAAAAACTCATATAAAAAATAATCAGATATTCGATAATGGGATGGATAATTTGAGGATATAGATTGTTTCTTAAAAAAATCCAAAGAAATATCTGTCTCAAAATCATGCATTATGATTACTTTGGACTGTCACAAATCAAAATTTAATCATTCTGCTTTAAGCACAAAAAACTCCTTAAGTATATGTATATTGAATCAGGGTGTATATTTAAAGGAGAAAAAAATAATCAATTAATATGAGAACTTATTGTTCATAACTAATGTATCAAAACTTCATGTTCTAGGGTCATGGGTTAGAGACTTTAGGCTAAGAAACTTAAGGTCTATAATTTATAATTATGGCTACTAAACTAATGATGATCAATATTTATTTAGAAGCGTAACGAGAACTTCAGGTTCCCGATGTTCTTAATGTCAAAGGACATTAAATTCTCTACGTTTTCGATCAAAACTTCAAGTTTATTTCTGGGTAAAAATATTAGAGAATCTTCTAAACAAGTACCAAATATATATTAACTTTAACCGATGATAATACAATTAACCTTTTAAAAATAAGGGTCTTAATTTCAGATTTTCTATACATTCTTCAGACTCCAATGTATAACAAATGATCGGAATGTGAAATGTTTTTACAATAAAATTCCAGTAGAAGGGTAATTTAATACTCAAAAGTAGCGAAAGGTTAAGAGACAAAAACCTTAATGGTGAAACCATTGATATGATAGTTGAAGGGACATTTAATCATTAAAAGAGTATGAAAAAGAGTCTTTCATTTGATAAAGGAAATGAAAAGTCAAGAAGTTAAAAAAATATGTTTAAATATCCAATTAATTTTGAAACTAATTCCAATAAAAATGATATATTTGGAGCTTTAGGTCCAAATGATAAATAATTATTTGAGAGCTTTCAAAATTTATACCCCATAAATAATCAAAACTTCAAGTTTTATATTATGTTAATTTTTTTTTGGATCTTCAAATCCAAATAATTTGAAATACAATGATAACTTTAGACCTCATATTTTCAAAATTTATTTGAAAAAACCATATCCTAATTCTAAATAATAGTTTGTGAACTTCTGGTCATAATAATATTATTGGATCTTTATATCACAAACATGATGGGAGGACTCTTCTTCTACACTCATCCAATTAGACAATCAAAATTTCATGTTTGATTGTGATTTTAACACTTTAGGCCAAAAATAATTTTGAAATTTCAGGTCCAAAAAATGGATAAAATTGCATTTTCCAAATCTGAATAATTTTTGGGGAACTTCGGGTGCCAATTGTAAATAATAAGGACAACTTCATATCATCATCATCATCACCATCCTTGCCTTAATCCCATCATATGGGGTCGGCCACATGGATTCTCCTTTTTCATTCTAATCTATTATATGAATTATTATCATTCAAGTTTATTTCCTTAAGGTCTCTCCTAATAATTTCCTCCCACGATAGCTTTAGGCAACCTTTTTTTTCTTTTACCCCTAATTACCAATAATCTTCCTCTTGTTATAGGGGTATCTACTGGTCTACACAACACATGACCGTACCACATAAGTCTACTTTCTCTTAATTTATCACTATTAGGAGCTACTCATAATTTTCCTCACACGTATTGGTTTTTAATTTTTGTAACACCTCGTATTTTTGGGCTTTTATTAATTAATTAATTCGATAAATTTTAAATTACTTGTGTGTCATAATTCAATTAAATTACTTGTGTGTTGTAATTTGATTGAATTAATTATTATTACTATTAGAAATGTTAATCGAGTGAGTAGACGATTAATATTTATGGAATTTAAAGTTACTAAGCTAATAGTAATAATTTACTAAGTTAATAGGTGAATATTAACTTTTAGTAATTCCAATGGCAATTTTGAGTGTACGATTGAGTCCAGATGTGTCAAAATAGTCAAAAAAGAGTACCCCAAGAATAGTAAATGGGTCTCAGGACAATTTTAGGCATAACCAAGCCCATATGGGAGTGTTTGAGCCCTTTTAATAAAGCCCACAAGCCTAAAAATGGGATTAACTTAATAAACCCTAAAAGTGAGAGGGTGTGAGAGACATAACTCATTTAAGAAAACCTACTCAAGTATAGGACAAAAGAGGGAGCAATTAGATGTAATACCTCGTATTTTTATGGCTTTTAAATTTGGAGATTTATTAAATTTAAATTGAGATATTAATTTAATATTAATCCGAAAATTTATTTTTATATTTATTAGCGTGATGTGAGTTAGTAATTATTGAAAATTACTGAATATTACTAGATGAGTAAAGTAATATATGAGATTTATTTTATTAAAATTATCACGAGTGAATGAAACGGCAATTATAGAAATTTAAGTTAGGACGCGCCTGTGTCGTGTCGAGAATAATTAGTATTATTAAAAGAGAATAAATTATAAGTCACCCGTATGGTCATTTCGAGTGTGTCAATGTGTCCGGAAGGGTCGAGATAGAAAGAAAAGCATACCCGGGGGTTTAGTTTGGGTCTCGGGACGTTTTTAGGCCTAACTGGTAACCCAGGAGGGCATTTTGATAATTTTATATTTTTGACCTTTAATAATGACGAAAATCATTAAGATTATATCAGATGGAGTCTCAGGGAAGTTAGGTTTCTTAGAACCAAAAGGGAAGGAGGCCATAGGAAGAAGAAGGGAAAAAACTTTCCAAGTGTTTAAGGCTAAGAACCACCAATCTTGCACCCTCACCACCACCAAAGCGTAGATTGGAAGAAGAGGATTACTACGATACAAATTAGAGTCATCGAATCAGACCTTTAATTCTCAGGCAAGTATCTATCTTGCTTCTCTTTTAAGTTAATTGTCACACCATGTTAGATTAGGATGATTGAACCTATGTCTCATGGAGGAACTCAAGGATTTAGAGGACCTAATCACATGTTTTAGGGAAAATAAATAAACTCTGGACATCCCAATACTTTGTAGAGTATTACCCATGAAATTTGATTAATTTAGAATTGATAAATCTCGAAAAGGACACAGAACCATAAAAGTTTAGAGGAAATTTAGGGTTCTTGATAATTAAAATGAATTGGCCATTAATTCAATTCCATTGTTAAAATTATGCATGTTTTACGTAGGAAATCTTGCATATATGTGTATAGAACTTGTGGTAATGTTCTTTAAGAATTTGGGAGTTGTTAATGAAGTTTTTGGAGAAATTGGAAGATGAAACCCGTAGGTTTTAATGGCAGTTTCTGGGCAAGAACTGCTTGATCGATCGATCGACCCAAGAACATCGATCTATCGACCCCTCCTGGAAAACTTCATATTTCTTGTCCGTTGGTTTAATCCGGTTTTAATGCATAGGAACCCTTGATTATTGTTGTTGGAGTATAATGGGACATAGAGAAGACCAGTAGAGCCTAGGTAGATCCCGTTGAGTGAAACTTAGTGTAAGATGAGATTTTGGGTTAACGATGAATTATTCATGTGTATACAAAATCATACGAACATTTAATAAAAAGATCGAGACTCGTAAGGGAATTAGACCAGAAGGTAAGTGAGTGTATGCCTACTGAAATTATACTTAGAATACTTCGAGTAAAATATGTTAATAACGGATAATTATAGTTACGGTTCGTGGGCACACCTAACTTAGAAATGTGGATATTTATATATATATGACTGTGTGATTGTGCATATATTATATATCTGTATAAAAATCATACACGGGCTACTTGCTATCACGTGAGTTTCCGCGCCGGGGCAGTCTTATCTCGATTGAACCTTTATGGGGGATATTGATTCGTACCCTAGAACATAGGATTCCTTGGTACAGGCTATCTGATTGATAGTCAGACGGTCCTAAGAGACGTGTGGGTATGTGCTGACTTTTTAGTGACTTGGAACTATGCTTCGCCTCCTTTTGTAGGTGTTTTATATTAATACAGCTCGAGAGTGATTCCGAACTATTATTTCCCTTAATATGAGTGATACGGGGATTTGATTGCAGAGTATGCCAGCACCATAGATTTTATGCGGGGTGCCGTTAGTATATATATTATATGAGTGACTAATATATATATATAATTATGATTAAGTATGGGAACTTTCTACTATGCATAAAAGTAGTTGAGTAACGAATAAATACTCCGACTCTATTATAAGTGTTTGAGAAATTCTGTGACATCACTAGGATATTTTTATAAAATAAGATATGTAAGAGCACAAATTTCAGGAATTTATTTGTCTTCGCCATTGTGGTTAGAGGTATGAAACTTTATGGGAAAGCTAAGTTAAAATAAGCTTTGGGGTAAATAGTACGGTAGGCGTACACACTAGAGGAGAGGTGAGAATAAAAATGAGAGTTATGCGTACTAACATGGTTGTTACATTAGCCAGTAAGCAATTTATTTACTTGCTAAACTATTTTTACACTGTTTTACAATCGAGCTCTGACCTGTTTCCTATTATTTCTTTTTCTCTTGTATATATATGTATATAATACAGGTGCCTAGCCACAGGGGCGTCATGCTTAAGTTCTTTGGATCGGACGCGCTGCAGCTTATGTGGAAGTTGCAGGCCATTGCTTAGACGATCTCATTGTTGATTCTACTCCTACTTTTATTTCTTATTAGTTAGGGCATGTGTCGCCCGTTTCTCTTTTCATTTTGGATTTTTGTCAGAGATTTGCCTTCCTTTATATTTTCGTTAGTTGGTACTCTTCGGGATTTAATTACTGTCAGGATGGTTTTATTTATATTTTAAACTGATTTGGTTTATATGGATGAATCTAATTCTTGTGTGTTATTATCCATCTTTAGTATGTCAGAGTTCTTAAATTGTTGGTTATTTAAAAAAAAAATCATATTTGGATTTAATAAAATGGAAATAAGGTTATAAAATTGTTTTGACACTTAACTTAATTATTTAGGGTGTTTAAATTGGAAATTTTATTTTGCGACAGTGATGCGAAGAATGAACCAACCGTGCACCTTGATTTTAATTTAATAAAGGACCGATCACCCGGTATTTAATTAGGCAGGGTGTCACAGGTGGTATCAGAGCATCAGGTTCTAGTGTCCTTTAGGATCTGTGCGGCTTATTATTCTTCCGGCGTTGCTTTGTTTAATATAGAGCCCTATGTTTAGGATTGTTGATTTCTACGGTGAGATTCCGTTCTCTTGCTATAACGTATGTACATTAGTGAATCTTATTTTCGTTCGGGCGTGTTCGAATAATGGAATATGGCAGGCAAGGACCTTAGGGCGGACAACAGGAGGCGAGGCTTAGTTGAGGTTGTAGAGTATATTCGAGGATGATGACCGTAGTTAAGGTCACCCCTATTATGGCATGAGAAGCCAGAACTGTAAAGACGGATAGGGCGCAACCTATGATTTCCAAGTGCTCTTATCATCGTAAGAGTTGTAAAAGTAGAATCACCCAATGTGGTACGACTGGGAAAAAACTCAGACGAAACATTGAAGAGAACTGTCAGTGAAAATTCTAAAAATGAGAAAATTGTGTTTGTTAGCCAAAGAAGGTCAAATATCCGAAGGTTTGGGCATATGACGGAGTGTGTCTAACTGAATGTGAAAATTTTGGAGTAAAATTTTTCTTGGCTTGTCAAAATGAAATTATAATGGTGGGAGTCAACTACCACTTTTAGAAGTGGAATGTTATGTCTATAGAAGGACCTTGGGTACAAATTGACGGCATGTTCCTTTATTGGATGTTCAGGATAAAATGTGAACGTTGTTCTGAACTCATCACAGGAGGACCCGACAGAGGTTCATTTGTGAATATGAATCTAAACCGTTAGCAAATATTGTATCAGAGGATATAGATACAAATGGAGGAGAGGAATCCAAGTGGAGAATCGACTCGTAATAATAGTTAATAACACTTAAAAAGGGAATTATGTTGCACGGTCGATTCAGAGATTGATAATGTTGTGCTTTATCAATGGAGAAGATAATGATTCTTTGTGTAGGAAGCTAAAAGAATTGAAGAATTTAGTCAATAATAAGATTGAATGCAATGGTGATAGTATAGCACCACAAGGGGGTGTGGATACACATCAAGGGACCCATTTAAACGAATGGAATAACTGAATTCTTACCGAGCGATGGTGAATTCAGTAAGGACTACTGTAGCCAGTTGCATGTTCTTTAGGGCCAATAAGGCTAAGGCAACAATGGGGGTAGCCATCAGGAATCGATCCTACCAAAGTTCGAGAGAAGGACAATTTTAATATGGTTAGTATGACAGATGATAAGTGAATTATGTGCAGAGGTATTGTGTGAAGAGTGATTCACATGTGTTGATATTTTCCCGAAGTGAGTAAAGGGACAAGAGTAGTATGCCTAGTAAAGGACAACGCTTAAAGTTATTTTTGGTTTGGTTTGGACAGGCGTATTACGTCCGGGGACCATTTGTGCATTCAAGTCGATTGGCAAGGTAAAAGTATGAGTTTTATCCTCGGAGGATGAGGCGTATTTTATGTAAAATGAGAGAGTCACTATATTTTGTTCATTGCTAGATTAGCATGTGAGACGAGTTTAATGCGTACAACTATAAACATTACTATTATGTGAATATTTTTTCCCAATATAGCGGGATTATCTTTAGTGCTAACTGCAAAGGAGGAATGGGTGTATTACTAGTGTTACATACTTTATTGAGAGTACTCATTTTAAAGATGTGATACACGAGTATGATATTGTCTTAGTTACAACTTTATAATAATGGTTAGTACGATAGTAGGTATTTATTGTAAGGCTATCGGAATGGTTGATTAGTGCAGCATGTTTTGTTCAGGCGAGACCTCACCTACAAGAGGGTCGGACTCGCACTTATATTATCTATTCTAGAGACTTTAGAGGGGATAGTGGGCTCGAGATATTCGATCCCGGTGTGTGTGGGGACTTTGTTGTTATGATTCAGTACGTATTAGGTATTGTTGAGAGAAAAGATTTAACTCATTATTATGTTTAGCGCTCAGGATTTGGTGATAGGAAGAGCGCATTGATATATCAATCCTTTAGAGACGTGGGAGTTGAGGGTTATACCCATATGATTGGGGATGGGATTTCTAGAATCCTGGCGATATGTATTCGAGGTTTATGGAATGTGATTACCACCAATACTGAACGATAGTGCAATTGGCGATATGTTGAGATTTTTGGACCCCACCTTCAATATGGGATTTCAAGAAGCAACGGGGATATCATTTCGTTTTAAGTAGGTTGTACCACCCATGATTCGGGGAGTAAGCGAGCGGTGATTGACCATTAGTGGAGCAGTGTGAAAATAATTTTGAATTCATAGTGATCATTTATTTTCCACAATGGTTCTAGCTAACAATTGGAGTATAGTACGGTAATTGGGGTGGATATTACCTAACGGTAGGGTTCCGTGGGATCACTCGTACCTGTTTATTGTGAATAAAATGCTTATTGAGGTTTTGGTGTGGAAAAACCTTAACTCTTCTTACTATGAATGTTAAGACATGGGCGGATAATCAGAATTGTGGAATGGTTGAGTTAAAGTCTGATGTTTATGGTGGAATTACCACGGCTGTTTTAGGCAAGCAAGTTATGGTCAAATGTTCGTGTGGTTTCTCTCAGAATGGGAGATTTGTGTTTAGATAAATACGAGTAATTGTCATGTAGTGAGGTGCGGCCTCCCAATAATATTGAAATAATGGGAGTCAATGATGTATAGGATCGTCTTAGGTGAATGTTGTCGGATAGGAGCATATTGTGGATTGTCGTTAATGAGAGTGTTAAACAAGCTTGATGTGAAACGGGGGCTATAGTGATTGAGCACCTTACTTTAAAGTTAGTTTGCATACTAATAAGGTATCCATAATTGTTTTTACCGGATATGCCTTATTTTTTGAATTTCGGGATGAAATTTCGTTATTAGGGGGGAAGTATGTAATGCCTTGTATATTAATGGCTTTTAAATTTGGGAATTTATTAAATTTAAATTGAGATATCAATTTAATATTCATCCAGAAATTTATTTTTATATTTACTAGCGTGATGTGAGTTAGTAATTATTGAAAATTGCTGAATATTACTGGATGGGTAAAGTAATATATGAGATTTATTTTATTAAAATTGTCACGGGTGAATAAAATGAAAATTATGAAAATTTAAGTCAGGATGCGCCTGTGTCGTGTCGGGACTAAATTAGTATTATTAAAAGTGAATAAATTATAAGTCACTCGTATGGTCATTTCGAGTGTGCCAATGTGTCTGAAAGGGTCGAGATAGTCAGGAAACCATACCCGGGGGTTTAGTTTGGGTCTCGGGATGTTTTTAGGCCTAACCGGTAACCCGGGAGGGCATTTTGGTAATTTTCTATTTTTGGCCTTTAATAATGACGAAAATCATTAAGATTATATCAGATGGAGTTCCAAGGAAGTTAGGGATCTTAGAACCAAAAGGGAAGGAGGCCATAGGAAGAAGAAGGGAAAAATCTTTCCAAGTGTTCAAGGCCAAGAACCACCAATCTTGCACCCTCTCCACCACCAAAGCGTAGATCGAAAGAAGAGGATTACTGCGATACCAATTAAAGTCATCGAATCAGACCTTTAATTCTCAGGAAAGTATCTATCTTGCTTCTCTTTTAAGTTATTTGTCACACCATGTTAGATTAGGATGATTGAACCCCTGTTTCATGGAAGAACTCAAGGATTTAGAGGACCCAATCACATGTTGTAGGGAAAATAAATAAACTCTGGAGATCCCAATCATATGTAGAGGATTACCACAAAATTTGATTAATTTAGAAGTGATAAATCTGGAAAAGGACATAGAACCATGAAAGTTTAGAGGAAAGTTAGGGTTCTTGATAATTACAATGAATTGGCCATTAATTCAATTCCGTTGTTAAAATTATGCATGTTTTACGTAGTAAATCTTGCATATATGTGTATAGAACTTGTGGTAATGTTCTTTAAGAATTTTGGAGTTGTTAATGAAGTTTTTGGAGAAATTGGAAGATGAAACCCATAGGTTTTAATGGCAATTTCTGGGCAAGAACTGCTTGATCGATCGATCGACCCAAGAACATCGATCGATCGACCCCTCCTGGAAAACTTCATATTTCTTATCCATTGGTTTAATCCGGTTTTAATGCATATGAACCCTTGATTATTGTTGTTGGTGTATAATGGGACTTAGAGAAGACCAGTAGAGCCTAGGTAGACCCCGTTGAGTGAAACTTAGTGTAAGATGAGATTTTGGGTTAACAAGGAATTATTCATGTGTATACAAAATCATGCAAACATTTAATAAAAAGATCGAGACTCGTAAGGGAGTTAGACCAGAAGGTAAGTGAGTGTATGCTTACTGAAATTATACTTAGGATACTTTGAGAGAGGAGAAGTGAGTATGAAGTGAAATATAAATGAGAATAAAAATGAGGAGTCTGTTATGCGCAATAACCGAGTAAAATGTGTTAATAATGGATAATTATAGTTATGGTTCGTGGGCACACCTAACATAGATATGTGCATATTTATATATATGTGACTGTGTGATTGTGCATATATTATATATCTGTATAAAAATCATACTCGGGCTACTTTCTATCACGGGGGGTTTCCGCGCCGGGGCGATCTTATCTCGATTGGGCCCTTATGGGGGTTATTGACTCGTACCCTAGAACGTAGGATTCCTTGGTACAGGCTATTCGATTGATAGTCAGACGGTCCTAAGAGACGTGAGGGTATGTGCTGACCTCTTAGTGACTTGGAACAATGCTTTGCCTCCATATGTATGTGTTTTATGTTAATACAGCTCGAGAGTGATACTGAACTAGTATTTCCTTTAATATGAGTGATACGGGAACTTGATAGCATAGTATGCCAGCACCATAGATTTTATGTGGGGTGCCATTACTATATATATTACATGAGTGACTAATATATATGTATAATTATGCTTAAGTATGGGACCTTTATATTGTGCATAAAAGTAGTTGAGTAATGAATAAATACTCCGACTTTATTATAAGTGTTTGAGAAATTTTGTGACATCACTGGGATATTTTTATAAAATAAGATATGTAAGAGCACAAATTTAAGGAATTTATTTGTCTTCGCCATCGTAGTCAGCGGTATGAAACTTTATGGGAAAGCTAAGTTAAAATAAACTTTTGAGGTAAATATTACGGTAGGCGTGCACACTAGAGGAGATGTGAGAATTGCTCAAGAGAGTGATGCGTACTAACATGGTTGTTACATTAGCCAGTAAGTAATTTATTTACTTGCTAAACTATTTTTAAACTGTTTTACAATCCGCCTCTGACCCGTTTCCTATTATTTCTTTTCTCTTGTATATATATGTATATAATACAGGTTCCTAGTCACAGGGGCGTCATGCTTAGGTTCTTTGGATCGGACGCGCTGCAGCTTAGGTGGGAGTTGAAGGCTATGGCTTAGACGATCTCATTGTTGATTCTACTCCTACTTTTAGTTATTATTAGTTAGGGCATGTGTCGCCCATTTCTCTATTCATTTTAGATTTTTTTCAGAGATTTACGTTCCTTTATATTTCCGTTAGTTGGTACTCTTTGAGATTTAATTATTATCAGGATGCACTACACCAAATCTGCATAATTGTCACGGTCATTGACCTTGACAAGTTGGACTTGTCAAGGTCAATGACCATGACAATTCGAGGCGAGACAACTTTTTTTATCACGGACGTGTCACGGCCATTGACCTTAACAAGTTCGTTAGAAATGTCACGGTCGTGTCACGGTCATGGCTCGTGACAAGTTTAGTCACGGTTCATAACTGTGACAAAGCCTTGACCATTTTTAAAAAAAATTATCACGGTCATTGATCATTACAAGTCCGTGACAACCACATTTGTCAAGGACTTGTCATGGTCAATGATTGTGACAATTCTGGGCAGAATTTAAAAAAAATATGCTGGGCAGTATGGCCACTGCCACTGCCATTGCCCAGTAGTATATTTGTACCTGTTATGGCAACGTTGTACCTGTTTAAACATCATATATCCAAACAAACTAAAGATAATGCAAATATGTATTCAAAATAGAAACAATATACATGACAATATAACCCAAATACAATTAAAATGTACCAACTTAAAAATAATGTCACTAAATGTCTGGGGTAAATGCGAGGAGGTGAGTAGGCCACACGATATACGAATTGACACACCCACTAATATACATCGTGCCTCATTATTTGCGCAACCACAATAGGGAGTTCTCCTTCCTGGGTATCACATGCGTGACAAGCACTTTGGACTCGATCTCTTGAAGCGCACGTCCATGAACTATTCCACCCTGGACGATATTCGGGTCCCTCAATCCCCGCCCTATTCGCTGGCCATCAAATACATCCAATATGAACACGCTCGGGCAACCAATTGTCGACATCGGTCTGGGGAAGGGAGCCAAATAAGGAAGTGGATCATCGAAGTACGCATGTGTCGGTGATGAAGCAGCGAGGTCCGCATCCTCGTCATCCTGCGCCTCGCTCTCCCGCACCTCCTCCTCCTCCTCCTCCTCCTCCATCGCCTTCTCCTTCTCTTTCCCCTTACGGTCTTCGCCTAACGTATGCTTCATGAATGAGTACATATCTTGGACCATCTCCTCCAAACGGGACAACTTCGCATCATGTGAATCCACCGTTCAAGCCAACCCGGTGTCGCTCGTCTCCAATCTGATGATCCTAGATTTGGCCACCCGCGATCTCACCCCCCTTATCCTCCCCTTGTGATCAGAGCCAAGCACTTGGCTGAGTGCGTCTGTGGACAAAGACGCCTTGTTGGCATCAGACTGCGACTCATGCACTTCCTTAAGCTTTGCCTGAAACGACAAAAAGCACATGATTAGTAAAATAAGTAAACTAAAAAATTATAACGTAATTAACAAAAATTAAACTATCGGATTACTTACAATCGTGGCCGCGACGCTCGTGGACACCTCCTTGTCCTTCCCCTTCTTCGTCCAAAGGGCCACATAAGTATCGAGCCTATGTGTCTTACCCCCTGAAATAAAATAAAGTAAAATTAGTATCGTCCCCGCAAAGTAAAATAATGAAGAATAATATATTTATGTAGTTATAGAAAAATTATATCTTACCTTCATCCTATGCTCCACCTCGGCGTAAGACGTCCGGCCGGAGTAGTGCACGTCCGCCTTTTTTGCCCGATTTTTCCTCCCCGATTGGCGAGATGCCAATTGTCGATCCTCGATCTCATTGTAAATGAACTTTTGTCATTGTGCCAATGAGATCGGCTCCTTGGGAGGGACGGATCCACGCCATTGGATAATGGACTCTCATGTTTTCCCAAAGTACCGTGTTCGCATATTTTTCTTCCACGTCTTTGTTGCTCCCTCAACTGCTCCAAGACGGAATCGTGTAGCTTTGGATCCAAGTTGAATTGTTCATGTACAACAAATACAATGTTAGTTGCGAATAAATATAAATATAAATATAAATATAAATATAAATATAAATATAAATATAAATATAAATATAAATATAAATATAAATATAAATATAAATATAAATATAAATATAAATATAAATATAAATATAAAATGAAATTGAAATTGAAATTGAAATTGAAATTGAAATTGAAATTGAAATTGAAATATTCATATTCATATAAATATATTACATGTAGTGCCGCCCAAACAGCTAACTTGAGCTCATATGGCACCTCCTTCCAACTCATAAACCTCGGGTTGATGACCGTCTTTAGCAGCTCGAGGGATCTCGTTAATAGTTCCGATTTGTTCTCGATGGTAATCCCAAATTTGCCATATTTGGGGAGCCTAGGGGTCGAGGAGCCCTCGTCGCCTTCGCTACCACCGAGACCAGACGACATCATCATAAACAGCATCATCATCTTCTCCTTAATACCTGAAGGAGACATTTGTTGTAAAAAAATGTTATTAGTACAGATAAAAAAAATGTTATTAGTACACATAGACACACACCCCTACGCCATCCCCATCCCTGCCCCCACCCCCTCCCCCCTCACCCCACCCCCACCACACACACGCACACGTACACGTACACGTACACGTACACCCCCACCCCCCAACCCCTCCCCCACCCCACCCCCTGCCCCCCTCCCCCACCACACACCACCACACACTTATATATACACACATACACACACATATACACATACATACATAAATATGTCTAAATTAGTTGAAAACATCTAACGTGGATACATGTATCGAGATTTTATGTCATCTATTGGAACTATTAAAAAAAATTCTTATTTGTTCAAGGTAATTGACACTTAATAAATCTTATTGCAAGTGAAAACATTTTTTGGACAAAAAAATCATTGAAGTAATTTTGTTGGAGGTTATATACTTCAAGATCGCAGGTTTACTTCGGTGATATCATTTTATGGTAGGAGTAGATGGGTTTTTATGTATTTTTTCTATTGGGACGAGTGAATTATTTGAAAAACTTATTATTACCGTTAATGTTTTGATTGAAGTAACTTTGATTTAGGTTGGTGGATATGATGCTAGAATTGTTGATTGGGTAGAGAGATTTTACTTATATTTGAAAAACTTATTATTACCATTATTGTATGTTATATATGTTACAATGGGATTATGTTATATATTATTTTTAAGAGGTTTTGTTTATTATTATATATATTATATATGCCAGAATAGATGTAAAGCATGGAATAGATGTTATATATTATGTCCGTTCGAATGCCTCAAAATAAAAAATTCCACAATTATTTTTAAAACTTGTTCCTAGATCCCAATACTTCAAAAGGTAAATACACAACTCAAAAAAAATCTTCAATACTTCAAAAGGTTTTTAAAACACATTTTATGAAAAAATTCTCTCAATTTAAAAGACATCTTAGTGTGTGCAATTAGACAATATTATATCAAACTTCTCGAAAGGATATAATTCTCATATTCAATCATGGAAGGCTCCAATGAGAGATAGTGCATGATCTTCAATCTTTAGTCCTTAAGGTTCATCTGACCTAAACTAGATTGTGTCTCACTCATAACGAACCAAGTCTATTTAACTTGATAGACTCAAACGTTTTGATACATGAGAGAGCCAATTTATATATAATACAAATGTTTACATTTTCAGTAAGACTTTTGCCAACATTTAGTGAACAATAATGGTTCTTTCGCTTTTGTTTGTTAAATACTAATCTACTAAGAATTTGGCGACATCCACGATGAAAAAAATTGGTAGGAGAAAAATGCTACCAATTTAATGTTTTAATGGTGAAGGAAAGTTCAAATTAACCTGCATTATTAAAAAATAAATATCTTTCAATAGAAAGAATGCAATGATTTCTTTAACTCCAAGAATAAAAATTCTAGAATCACTTAGAAATAAAATCACAAAGAATTATTTTTTATCTTTAAACATAGTCAAAATATCGTAATCTTCCCTTTGAAATTAAAATTAGACACAAATATACAAGTACAAATATCTTCAATGTGGAATTAAGTCGATAACACTAATATTCTAAAGTTCATGAACGATATCTAACCTAAGACAAAAGTATAGGTTAAGCAACAACATATTAACATGTGAATTGTCTAATTCGAATGAAAATGAGTTAATCTTTATATACATAATCATCAATATTAATCTAAATTAGCTTATACCCATACAAGGCTAATTTTATATACATAATCATCAATATTTTGCCTCTAATATAACAACCCCCTATTTTTCACATACTCACCCACCACATATATACACACACACACATATATATACACACACACACATATATACACACAAACATATATATAAATGGAAGAGAGAGAGAGAGAGAGAGAGAGAAATTAACCTGAAACTAGAGAGAGAGAGTTGTAAAAAGGGGGGAACGACCGCGGGGGGGGGGGGGGTGGAAGAAGGGGAAAGGGTTTTTGCTGAAGAAGTTGTCACGGTCGTGTCAAGGTCCTTGACCGTGACAAATATTTAAAGAATTGTCACGGTCAATGACCGTGACAATTCTTTATCACGGCCGTGTCAAGGTCAATGACCGTGACACAAAACGCATATTTTTTTATCACGGTCAATGACCCTGACAAGGGTGGCCGGCTGAAAGGTGACAATTTTGTCATTTTGGTGTAGTGATGGTTTTATTTATAGTTTAAACTGGTTTGGTTTATATGGATAATCTAATTCTTATGTGTTATTATCCATCTTTTGTATGTCAGAGTTCTTAAATTGTTGGTTATTTAAAAAGGTTTTCATATTTGGATTTAATAAAATGGAAATAAGGTTATAAAATTGTTCTGACAATTAGCTTAATTATTTAGGGTGTTTAAATTGGAAATTTTATTTTGCCACAGTGATGCTAAGAATGAACCAACCGTTGACCTTGATTTTAATTTAATAAAGGACTAATCACCCAGTATATAATTAGACGGGGTGTCACATTAGAGAAACCTTTGGAGCCTAAATCAAGAACAGCTGTGGACATTCTTCATCAAATCATCATCTACACCAAAGAGATTCAGACCCTACAAACTTGGGGTGTGCAAAAAACCTGACTGACCCAAAAATCGAACCGACCTGGACCAAACCGAATCGAAACCGACGGTTTTTTTTGGCGCGGTTCGGTCTGCGGTTTAAGGATTTAAAAAACCGACCATGTCAGTTCGATTTGCAGTTTAGACCTAAAAATGATTTAAACCGAGCCGATTCGACATTAATATTTATATTAAAAACCCTTAAATAATTTCTATTTTCATATCCAAAAACCATTAACCGATCTTAAAAACCGACCAAAATAAAAAAATCGACCTAAAAAACCCGCCCAAAACTGAAAATCGGTCAAAACCGAATCGAACTCGAACCGAACTGAAGCCGATGTGAATCGAAACCGATGGTTTTTCCATCATCGATTCGGTTTAAATCTAACTATGTCCAAAACCAAACCGATCGGTTCGATTTGAATTGCGGTTCAAAATTGAACGGAACCAATCCGTACACACCCCTACTACAAACCCTATAAGGCAAGTGGTTAAACTTGCTCCTAATTAATTGCAGATTTCTATTCATATCATAGTGGGTGTGAGATGAATGTATTGTTTTTGGGTTAGTTCGATATCTGAATTGGGTTCGATGAATTTAGATTTGTAATTTGTGGAAGATTTGAGCAGTTTAAATTATTAAGTCTTAATGTGATTATTAAATTAAGATTTAGGGATCTTGAAATATTAAGTTTGTGGTTAGTGTGTAAATAATAAAGTGTGAATTTCTGGGCTGATGTTTAAGGTGAGTTATTAGAAGTTGTTAATGGCGAAATCAGTTGTGGACGAAGAAGGAGGTGGAGAGAACCCAGGGTCGTTCAAACGACTTGGGCTTCATTCGAGCAACATCGCCGTCATTCAAACAACAGGCGTGTCATTTGAACAAGATAGCTGATCCGTCGACTTTTTCTCTTTTCCCCTGTTTTGGTCATGGGTTTCTGTTTTGAGGGATTTCAGATGTGGGGTCTTAATTTTGTGTGAAGTTTTAATGGTTATAGTTATGAGGTCTTAGTTTTGGTGTGAAATTTTTGGGGGTGGACAAAAAAAAGACCAACCCGATTGGACCGAACCCACATTTATAGGCTTTTTAATAAATCGGTCCTAATTCGGTCCTCATATAAGAGTCCCGAATATATTCGGTTTGGTCTAAAATATCAAATTTAAATTCGGTCTTAGGACCGGACCGATTAATTTAGTATTATATAATATATATTAATTTTAAATATAAATATATCACATATATTTCTTTAGGCAGTTTAGTAAATAAACTAAAGCCTAAAAAGCCCAACACACGGCCGCACACCTCTTCACTTCTCACCTTTCTTCTCTCTCACTTTATTTCTCTAACTTCCTCCCTCTAATTTACACAAAGACAACCGGCGCCCCGCACCAGCTCCATTTTCGGTGCACCTCACTAGCTCTATCTTCGACACACCTCACCTCAACATAAATCTCAGGTCCGGCGCACCTCAGTATCTCAAGTCCACAGTAACTCAACTCGGGTTTGCAACCTCAACTCCGGCGCACCTCGACACCAATGGAAATGGCATCAGATCCGGCGCTGGTGACTAAAGATCCAACGGTATATTACTCCAACTATTTGTTTTTTTTTTTATTCTTGAAATGATTTTAGCCTAAACTGAACGGTATATTTTTGTTGTGATTTGTTGTGAAATTAAAAAAATACATTGAGCTAAAAAATACACTGAACTAAAAATATAAGTTACATTTTTCTTATGGTGCTTGGATTGTTTTATAACTGGTTTTATAAGTTACATTTTATAAGTTAACAACTGTTGTGATATTCTTGGTTCTACTACGGAGGTATGAAACCCAATCCTCACCTCAATTGTATGAAATGAAACCCATACCTATAGTTTCTTTCTCCAAATGAAATGAAAATAAAAAAATGCACTGAACTGAACTTTTGTTCACCAAAGAAAACCAATTTCAAATACACTGAAGTTTTCTTTTTTCACATAAAAATAAATTAAACCGATTTCTAATACATACACCAAAGAAACAAATACACTGAACTGTTTAAAACAGCCTAAAAACAGCAATAAAATTACAAGTTTTATTGAAAAATAAATAAATAAATAAATAAATGTAAATGTGGATTAATTATTAACCGAACCGGACCGAAAATAGCCTGGACCGAATAAATAGGCTAAACAGATTAAATCGGTCTCAAATATAGGACCGAATAATTCGGTCCGACACATAAAATGGCCAAAAACCGGATCAAACCGGATTGCGCCCACCCCTAGAAATTTTAATGGGACAATTAGGAAAATAATCCAAAAGGGAAATGATGGTTGAAATTGAGTAATTTGAAAACCTTAGTTTAATAAGTGTGCAAAGCTTATTAAGAAGAATTTTGGATAATAAATTCTGAATATTGTATTTTCGGGCCAAGTGAGCGAGTCCGGGTATATTAGTTGAGAGACACCAAGGTAATAAATTAATTAATGCGTAATTAATTAAATTTGAGTCGGAATACGAACTCGGGTATAGTTTGGGATAGTGCTAAGAACTTTGGGCAGGGTAAAGCTGGAATCAAATTTATTGTATATATTGTGTGTTCATAAATACCGGTGACTAGATATTTAGTAAAAGCATACCCCTCTAGTGCTATCATAGGAGCTTCCATGATGTGGGTGAATCCCCTGGCTTGAGGAGTAGGGTGAGTATAGTCCCCAGGTTATAGCGTCAATATTTAGGGGTGAGACGTCTTGGTTATGATTCAGTCTCATTTCTAGAGGGAACTATGACCGCCTCCAATGCATTTATTTTGTTTCAATGATTCGGGGAGCTAACCGTGTTAGGGTGTCCAGGTGGATGAGTATACTTGGATTGATAGTATTGTAGAGAACATCCGGTGAGTGCCTACTCGGGAGGATGGTTATATAATTACGGGATGTGCGTGAATGTTATAATATGATATATATATATATATATATATATGGTGCAGATAATTATATACGGGTAAAATACATGATGTGAATTGTGTTTTATTATATAACTCGTGAAAATGTTGTATGGTCCCAAATAAAAATAATGATTAGTTAAGTTAATGTGATACAAATTATAAATCATATAGTAAACATACTCGGGTTAGAGTAGGGTGACCGGAAGGACTATATAACAAGAACTAGTTACGGGGTATATGACTAGGTGGATTATATAGAAAAATGGTACGTGTGAACATTAGTTGATGGGTGAGTCGGTCCTTAAGAGAGTGCGACACTAGCTTAAATATGAAGAGCATTCATGAATTTTAATTTATTACAATCTTATTCACTTGCTGAATATTTCGAAAATATTTTGGGTTCTAACCCTTGCTATCAAATATTTTCAAAAACCTTTTAGGTGTCCGACCACAGGGGTGCCAGGCTTGATCTTATTCCCGGGTACATAGTTGCGGTAGATGTGGGTGATGCAAGAGTTGTACTAGACCCGTCTTTTAGTCACTTCTAGTTAGGGACAATATCTCAGTTGTACTTGCGAATATGTTGCTCATCGCAGTTGTACATTTTATTTTAGTTCAGATTGTATTGGTTATATTTTCTATGTGTTGAATTTATTTTGGTTTAGTTGTTCTTGGTCGATGTTTGATCGGATAGCCTTGGATTCAAATATTTGTGTTATGCTTAGACTCTTTTATATTGTGATGGATCTATTTGGTATCTCTTTGTACTAAATGTTTTTGTTAATTCAAAAGATACAATTTTGACACCGACTTAATTAATTATTAGGTGGTTAGTAATTAATAATTTTTCGACAGTGATGCTAATTGAAGCACCTTATACTCTTGACTCACTTGAGTCTGTATTGTGTAAGTGTTCATCTAGTTTGGAAATTGTGACAAAATTGTGTCAATCCTAGAAACCAAAGAACCTCAGAGATTGATTTTCCTTTTTATTCCTCTTGATCGACTGATCTAGATATTTTTACCAACACTCACACGCATTAGAATTGCATTTATACATTTCATATTGCATATAAGTGTGTGTGTAAATATGTTGAGTGTGTTTAAATCCCTAAAATTGATTTTTAATATTTTTTGGGAATTTTATAAACTTTTAAAATAAGGTTTTTATTAATTAAAATTTGGTTTTAAAAGTTTCGGGGTCAATCTGCTATTCTGGATTGTTGGTTTCATTGGCTGAAAGTTCACTTGGGTAGAATCCGAAAGCACTAGAGACTATAGGGTGTGCTTTGTAATTTTTTTAGACGCGCGTGGGACAACCAGTCAATTGACTACACCTGTCGAGCTATTATCGAACCAAATTGTGTTTTCTCTGTGAGACGATTGCTGTGTGTTGTTTCAACCCTGGGATTAGTTTTAATCGATGATCTGCATGCGTTCTTTTACAATCCTGGTGAAACTAACTTGAGCCAATCAGAATCATTTTAATCACCGCCTCTGTTCAAACCATTAGATCAAGGTCAATCCTCCAAGACCAGATCCTAGCCCTTGATTTTGGTCTGATATCTCGAATCTTCTCAGCCCCTTATAAAAGGAACCCTTCTCCCTGCCATATGAGACTTTTGCCACTTTGTTCATTCGGGTGAGAAAGAAAGAAGAGAGAGAAGAAAGAATAGAGAAGAGAGAGAGAGAGAGAGAGAGAGAGAAACTAGAGTTAGGAAACCCTAACCCTAAATCGTCCAAAGCTATATTCAAACCATAACCTCTTTCAAAACCAGTATATACCAAACACAACCATGAGTGTTTGAGAGATTTTGAGTGATTGAATTGGTAGTTTTGTTGTTGTAACCTCTTCGTTCTCAGATCTTGTTATCAACTTAAACATCTGTTTAGATCTGTGTTTCTTCTTTTATAGAAATCTTAGATCTAAGTCATTGCATGTTATATTATACATAGATCTACATTTTTAGTTTCTCATCTTGAGAAAATATTTGTTGATTTATTTCTGTAAATGTTTTTATCTACAAAATCAACAAAAATATTTTTTGTTTCTAGTTCTTTTGAAACAATACCTTCGACCTAGTTGGAATCGCACTTGGTGATTTTCAATCTCAAAAATATTTTCAAAACTTGAGATTGATTAAGATCTTGATACGTCTTTCGAGAAAGATAGCCGTGGATTCTGGGATTATAATGAAGGTCAAATAAGGTTAAGTTTTAAAAGAAGAGAGAAATAGAAAATCACAGCATATAGATCATATATGTAATTTGATAGGACCGTTTGTATAAAATAAGTGTGTGTCTGTGCGCGCATGCATGTGTTAGAAAGCACCTTCACAAATATTATCACCCTACCACACTAAAAGTGTTGGTAATAAGATCTCAAGAACAAGAGTCGACGTAAAGAACTTGAACAAATTGGAAGTTAGCAAACTGGGAGAACAACATCAACAAACAAAACTGCAGAGAAGTTATAAGGACACCAGTGGGTACATTCCTTAACTTCTATAGGTCTGATTTGTGTGCATGTGTGTTATATAGTTTGTAACTGTTATAATTTGTTTTAGTGGAATTTTTTATTTACTCCGTAGAGGGAGTCATGGATGTTTCCTCAGTTGGGTGAGGTTTTACCACGTAAAAAATCCCATGTTCTTAATCTTTCTACATCTCCTCATCTAATTCTTGGTTGTGCTGAGTTTAAAGTTTTTAAACTGATTTATTCAACCTATTAACAAATCTTGAAAAGAACTCGTACATATTTTTGTTAAACAAATCTTGTGATTAATTTGATTTGGTTTTAAGAAAAGAGTTTCTTTAAAAAATAGTCCGGAGTTACTTAAATAGTTTAATTTTATATTAAACGGCTTTAGTAACAGATTTTCACTAAGAATGAACGAGTGGCGTGTCGCAGTTTTGTCCTTTCTAGTAATTCCAATCATCCATCAGAGCATCCTCATCTCACTAACATGGAGACTTTGCTCAAGTTTTTTATTTAATGTCTAACACTCCACTCCATATAGGGTCGCTGGCCTAACAACAGTTCTATAAAATTTTCCTGTCAATTTATTGGTTATCCTCTCATCGCATAACACCCCACTCACTTGTCTCCATTTCATCCAATCAGTTGATATTCTACTTGTAACATCCTCATCAATATCCCCATTACTTTTGTAACATTGAACCAAATAAAAAAAAAATCTTAGTTTGGTTTATCACTTTTTCTTCAATCTTTAACATTATGTTACTCGACACTTCATTATTAAATTTACATTCCTTAAATTCCGTTTTATTTCTAGATTCTGAGACTTTTCTCCAAGTATCCACTGTCATCTCTAACCTTTTCGTTGAAGTGTCTACTAAAACTATATCATCCGTAAACACCATACACCATGAGACGTCTTCTTGTATGTCCTTAGTAAATCTCAACCAAGACTATGACAAATAAACAAGGATTTAAGGCCGATCCTTGATGTAAACCCACATTAATCGTAAATTCATTAGTATCTTCACATATATCCCTTACTCTAGTCTTTGTGTTATCATACATATCATAACACCCCGTAATTTTAAAAACTTAAATAACGCATTTTAAATTAATTAGTCAAAAATGTATTTTTGGCTGAATTAAATTTGGACAATTAATAGGTGGACTATTTAAATTAAAAGATTTTTGGTCAAAATTTGATTAGATATAAAATATCTTTTGGGGAGTCGAAATTTTTTATAATTGCATATACATTAATAAATTCTTAATTTTTACGAATTTTGTAAGTCCAAACATTTGATTTTGGCATGATAAAGAGACAATCTTTATGTAAAAAGTTTAGTTTTGTATAAATTATTATTATTATTAACCATGCTTTTCTTCTCTTAGGCGCATGGCTCCAAACCTTTTGGAGCTGGGTTCCTTTTTATTTTGATTGTTTATTCCTTTAGTTATTTGGGCCATGTGTATAACTATGACGAGAGGGGCTTTGTTTTTCTTCTAGGCACATGCTCCTAATTGGGAGCTAAGTCTTCCTCCTCATTTCTTTTATTTGTTAATTCCTTAGTCCATTTGTTGCCTTGTGTCACCAAAATGTTAATTTTGTGACTGCCTTTTTGTGACTGCCAATAGGGGTGACAAACTAGTCACTCCCGGGAGCAGTCACAAAATTATTTGTGACTGCCATTAGGGGTGATAAAATTAATTGGTTAAAAAAATTTGAGTCAATTAGTTTGTTACCGCTAATGGGAGTCACAAATGTTACCATATAATTAATTTGTGACTCATATAAGCAGTCACAAATTTATAACTGTCACAAGCTTATTAGTAGACATAAGTTATGACTCTTATGAGCAGTCACGAAATTATAACTGCTATGAGGAGTCACAAATTTTAGTCTTAGATTTAATTTATGACCGCTATTAGCGATCACAAATTTGTAACTGCTATTAGCGGTCACAAATTTTGGTCTAAGACTTAATTTGTAACTGCTATTGGGAGTCATAAATTTGTAACTGCTCCCAGCAGTCACAAATTTTGATCTTAGACTCAATTTGTGACTGCTATTAGCGGTCACAAATTTGTGACTGCTATTAGTAGTCACAAAATTTTCACCTACTTTAATTTCCCTCTATCTATACGTGAGGAGCTCCCGCTTTAATTTCCCTCCCTCTTTCATTTGCCAAAACCTCAAAATATACCTGTTTGTTATGTGAAGAAGCCGTTGATGTGTATAAATTTTTCTTAGCTGTGAAGAAGCCGTTGATGTGAAGAAGCATTTGCAATTCTAAAACCCTAATTTCTGTGAATCAAACAGGTATATTTTTGGGTATTTTTGTTGTATAATTTCTGTCTAAAGCCATAATTCCAATTCTCGTTGTGTGTGTGCGCATTTCGATTCTTATTATGTGTGGGTATGTGTGTATATTTGTGTGTATGTAGAAATTTCTGTTTATATGTGTGTGTATGTATAAATTTATGTTTACATGTGTGTGTATGTATGTGTATGTGTAGATTTCTGTTTATATGTGTGTTTATGAGTGTGTCTATATACAAATTGTATTTTATGTTAATAAGCCCTAGAAATTGTATTGAGGTTATTTTTTTGACAAAATATTATTCAAAAACTCTAGACATTATATTTTTTTGACAAAATATAATCAAATGGATTTTTAATATTACGAGTTTTGCCCGAGCTTTGTGGTCAATGTTCTCTAGACAAAATATAATCAAATCTGATTGTTTTGTTGTGAGTTTATCTACACATCGTTTAACCTCTTTCGTTTTTTGAATATTATCTTGTTTGGGAATATGTTAGATTTTTTTCAATAATCATTTTATACTATTCATATTTATTTTATCTAAAAATTAATTAAATAACCATTGTTTTGTGCTCGTTGAAGTGTTGACGTTTTGTGCTTGGTTGGGTTTTCCTGTGAGTTTTAATGCAATTATAGTATTAATGCAATGATAAGTCATAGATTATGTTCTAAATATTATCTCAAACTTCATTTAGTTTTATAATTTACTGAGTTTCTATTTGTTTGTATTGTAGAATTAATGGAGTTTCCACAATATAAAGAGTGGATGGGTGAAAGTTGTAGAGTGGGGAAAGTATACGTTAATGGGGTTAAAGACTTTGTGAATTATGCAACGAAGAATCTCAAAACTGATATTATCCCATGCCCGTGCAATCGTTGTAAAAATGGGAAACGCTTGAAAGGGGTAGATGTAAAAGTACATTTGTTTCATTGGGGTATGCAAGCTGACTACAGGTTTTGGAATTTCCATGGGGAGAGGGAATTTAAGTATATTCTAGAAGAAATACTTGTCAATGAACCCGTTCACACAAATGGTGACCCGTTAGTACATGCTAGGTTAAACGATCTCATAAATGATACGTATGAAGTGCACGCAGCACAAGAAAAGCAAGATAGTAGAGGGAATGCTTTAGGATGTGAGGATCATGTTGGCAACGATACGGACCAAGTTAAGGATTATATACGGTTAAAAGCAGTAGCCGTAACACCATTATACCATAACTCCAACCCCGACCACACAAAGTTATATGCCATAGTTGGGTTGCACAACTTAAAGAGCAAATTTGGCTTGTCGGGAAAAAGTGTGACGGCAATACTCCTCTGGGCGAAAGATTTGCTCCCCAAAGAAAATACACTGCCATTCAATTATCCGATCATGAAGGATAATTTGAAAGGTTTGGGTATGAAATACAAATCAATTCATTACTGCAAGTATGACTGCATTTTATACTATAAGGAGCATAAGGACAAACGGGCTTGTCCTGTATGTAAGGAACCTAGATATGAACAAAAGATGATAGTACATAATAAATGTTTATTGAACGTAGATACGCAAATACGTAAGAAGTTGTTAAAGTATTTCCCTTTAGGTCCTCGATTGAAGAGACTTTACACTATACCTTGGATAGCAAAGGCAATGACTTGGCATGGTCGAGCGGAGGTGGGTGAGAATCTCATGCGACATCCGATTGATTCATCTGTGTGGAAATCTGCAAATCAGCGATACCCGAACTTTGCTACAGAAATACGCAACGTTCGCCTAGGAATATCAACCGATGGGTTTAACCCGTTTGGCAAATTGAGCATAGATAAGAGTATATGGCATGTGTTTACGGCGCCTTTAAATTTGCCACCTTCGTTGTGCATGAGAAAGGAGTTTTCAATTTTGTCGTTGTTGATACCAGGTCCAAAAGCACCGGGTAGTGACATTGATGTTTTCTTAGCGCCACTAATAGATGAATTGAATGAGTTATGGGTTGAAGGTGTGAGAACATTCGACTCATACAAAAAGGAGGAATTCATTTTGAGAGCTATGTTGATATGGGCAATTCATGATTTTCCTGCTTATGGGACCTTATCTGGGTGCAATGTACATGGTTACCTAGGTTGTCCTATATGTGGAGAGGAGACTGAATCCAGTTGGATTAAGAAAAGTGGTAAACTTTTTTATCATAGTCATCGAAGATTTCTGCCCCAAAGTCACAAATTCAGGTCAATACGAAGCAATTTTCTCCCAGAAGGCACCGAGACGCGACCACCTCCACCAAGACTTTCTGGTTTGGAAATTGAAGAAAGGTCATTAAAGGTTGATCAAAAGTTGAGGGGGAAACACCCCATAATTTTGGCCCAAAAGCGTAAAAAAAAGGATGTTGATGTGAAAACGACGTGGTCCAGGAGATCAATAATGTTTGATTTGCCATACTAGAAGGAACATCCTGTCCGACATGTGATAGACATAATGCACGCTGAGAAAAATATCATTGAGCATCTCGTAAGCACATGCATTGGTGATTCTCATTCCAAGGATGGAGAAAAAGCCCGTGAAGATCTTCGTGATTTGGAGATTAAAAGATCATTATGGTTGAAAGAAGATACAAACACTGGAAAAAAGCATATGCCAGTTGCATCTTATAGAGCATTGAAGGAAGAAATATGTTCTTAGAAACATTAAAGGGCTTGAAGGTCCCTTCTAATTTCTCATCCAACTTACGCAAGATTGTCTGCGACGCAACAAAAGATTTGAAAAAGTGCAAGTCCCACGATTGGCATGTGATAATGCAACTTATCCCTCTGTTGTTCGGACAATGTTTTTCGGAACACAAGGATCTTCGAAGGGCCATTCTACAAATTAGCTTATGTTTCTCCCTATTGTGTGATAAAGTTGTCAACAGGACGCACATAATCGCAGCGAAAGAAACTTTGGTCGAGGCTATATGTGTTTTGGAGAAGCACTTTACTCCCTCATTCTTTGACATAAGCATCCACCTTTTAGTGCATTTGTGTGATGAAGCACTTTTATGTGGACCAGTAAGGTACCGATGGATGTATCCGTTCGAACGATTAATGAAAACTTTAAATATTACGTTAAGAATACACGGTACATTGAGGGGTCCATTGCTGAGGAGTACATTATGGAAGAGGCTTCCTTGTATGCAAAGGAATATATGCCTAACCCAAACGTTGGAGGTCGTGAACGCTTTATTGATTAATTTGAAGAGTTTGCTGATGAGGAGGCCCGGGGGAAAGGTAAGGTAGTGAAGCTAACAAGTACACAATATAACCAGGTGACTCGATATGTATTCGAGACGCATGAAGACATAGATAAATGGAAAATGTGAGTTTACTTAAAGTGTTTTGTAAAATAATGTAATATGTTCGATGTTATATTCATTAGAAATTAATATTTTTAGTGTTTTAACCTAGGCAATATAATGAGTGCGGGCATGCCAAGAGGAAGAAGGGAGGCGCGAGCGCAGACAATGACTTTAGGCATTGGGTAGCTTCTGAGGTGACTACAGTAATACCTCACTTTTGTTTACTGTCTTTGCAACATATTCACAATGCAAATACTTTATTGGTTTCAGTTATTGAAAGCTGGTGAAGTATCGACGAGGCTTGCACGTCTAGCAAATGGGTCTAGTTTTGTAGCCAAGGAGTTTGGATAATATCGTGTCAATGGTTTTGTGTTCTCTTCAAGCACACACGAGTTAAAACTCATTGGAAAACAAAATAGCGTCATTTCATATAAAGCATTAACTCATTTCAGGGCAAGCGCGAAAGATAAAAACTTGATAGAAGCTGAGATGACGTATTATGGGATTATAAAACAAATTATCGTATTAGATTATATATCTTTCAGCATACCTGTATTTTACTATTATTGGGTGAGAGTGGAGGACAAGAATGCATGTATGGTCGACCCTGACACCCACATGGTGAAGGTTGATTTGGCCAAGTTGAAGAGTAAAGACAATGTTAATGATAAGCCATTCGTTTGTGCATTCCAAAACTTAAAGCAAGTGTTTTATGCAAAGAGCCCCAACAATGATCCATGGTCTATTGTTTTACATTCTCCTCAGTGCTTGACGACATCGGTAGACGATATAGAGGCACCTATCGAGATTCAGTCTATTATGGATGACAACCCAGAATTAAAGAAATTATTAAACGCATTAGAGGAGTAGATGTTTAATTATGGCATGTTATGTTGGTTTCAGTTATCAAAACTTTTAGAATATGTTGAAAAGGTATAACTTATATTATATTTTTTTATATTATTTCCTTACTCTTGTATTAACATATGAACTAATGCATAAATATAAAAATGCAGAAAATGGCGTCCGAGAATACAATTCCATCATCCAGGCCAGAAAGTTCAAGTCATGATGAACATTCTGCCATTGATTCTCGTGCTGACGTTTCCCTTAACCTATTTGGTTTGCCAATAGGTGTCAAGAATCCTTTTAAAGCTTGAGCCTTGTCTTTGTTAAAATCTTGTATTGGCTTAAAATATGAGAGTTGGGATACAATTGAGCAAGTAAAAAAGGACGACTTGTGGGATACGCTCATGAAAGAGTTCAATCTTTCGGCCGACCAGAAGGAGGGGTCCATGAAAGCCATTGGTATTCAATTGAAGACTTTTAGAAGTAACCTCCGCTCGAATTATTTTAAGGGATTGGACAGTGATGGGATAAAGGCCCTGAAGGATCAAGTATCGGAGAAAGAGCATATCCCTGTTCGTGAGTGGAATGAATTCGTCTCGCGTGAAGCATCTGAGGTAAAATTAAAACAACGACACCAAGGCTGGGTGAACAGGGCTAAAAAGACTGACGTCCATTGTCTTGGTCGGAAGTCGTATGCTGAGAAAATCGAGGAGATGGTATAAACCCTTTCTTATTTTAATGTGTATATATTTTATATGTCTTGCTCAAATAGTTAATGGAAAATTAATTTATAGGTGCTTAACAATAAACGACCTGTTGATCGTTCGGAAGTGTATCTCGAAAGTCATAGGCGGAAAACTGGGGAGTTTCACCCAAAGGTAGCTGATGATATGGTGAGTTTCGTAATCTCAGTTGTAATAATTAAATTCTTTCAAGTTTCGCTGTTCCATGGTTTTAATCGATTCATAAATAATTTTACAGCAAAAATTGAGTGAGCTGAGAAGTAGTCAAGGTTCTTCAAGCCAAAACAGTATTGATATAGATGCATTGACTGCCTTTAGAGGAAAAGATACTAGGGGGGCGACTCGTGGTGTTGGACCCGTGTCCAAAAGTAAACTTAAGGCAGTTGGTCCTATAGTATCACAGTTGACTAGAGCAAAGACACGAAAAGAAAAACATGATGAGGATATGGCATTTCTCAAATCATCAGTTACCATGCTTTTAAGTGCTTTTGAATCGAATGGATTGAAAATACCAAATCCAAGTCCTCGCAATTATACTCCTGTCCCACATCCAAGTCCTCGTAATTACACTCCAGTTTCGCATTCAAGTCCCCATGATTACATTCCTAACCCCCCGTCAACTGAGCCAAACTTTAGAGATTCAACTGAGCCAAACTTTGGAGATTTAACTGATCCTCCACATGATCCATATGTCGATTTATTAGATTTTTCAAATCAGAGAAAGATTGCAAGTGGACAAGTTGTTGCTTCAGCTGCTACTGGAACGGTGGTGCATGGCCATCAATTGGTGATATTTGAACGTAAGGTTTACGTTAGTAGTGTTGAGCCAGGAGAAGAGAATCATCCGTTGTATCATCGAAGTCATGGGGTGGACACTATTAAGGATGTTGAGAAATCTTTGGTGGTTTGGCCGTTGCTTTGTCTTATCCTTAAGTGATCCAGAGTAATTTGTCTTGAGAAATTTGAACAAATTGTCAAAGTGAACAATTAGTAGTGTTTGAACTCTATTTTAAATATTAATAATCTGTTTTGAATCAATTAGTAATCTGTTTTGAATGTCTTCTGATCTAGAACCCGACATAATTGTTAAGTGTGTGAACTTTAGTTGGAACGAAATCGAAAGAATGGGAAGAATAGGTGTTCACATTGTGAATTACGTCCTAATTATATCTACGGATTTACAACCGGACATCGTATGCAGTAGCCCCATTAGCAGGGGTGATTGGGTTCGATAAATTCTCAATTTTGGTGTCGAGCATCCCCCGGCACGTGTGGGGTTGCATTTTTTGGTTCCGGGCCTGTTACATACATTAGATATACCATATGGGTCCAAGAAATCCAGTTGAAGGTGGCCCAATGATCAAATTTCATGAGATCTAGGAAATCAGCAAAGCAGAAAGTTGGATCCCAGCATCCGAATCGATTCGGTTTATCACCGAATCGATTCGACCCCTTCCAGTAGCCAATTAAGGGTTTGCGAATCGATTCGGGTTACTTCCGAATCGATTCGTCAAACCAAAAGTGTCAGGTCTCTACATCCGAATCGATTCGATTTATCACCGAATCGATTCGCCCTTAGACAGTGTTGAATTCGAGAGTTTCGAATCGATTCGGTTTAACTACCGAATCGATTCGGTTCACCTGGTCACTTAAAATTCCCTCATTTGTTTAAATCAACTTCTCATTCTCTCTTCTCCCTTAGCCGAAGACCTCCTCCTCTCCCATATCATTTCCTTTATTTTATTCATTTTCACCCTCATGGCTTCCTCATCCAGGGCATCCTCATCTAAGGTTACTAATTCAACCCTCTTAAATTATTTTCAAATCTTATTTAGTGTTCTTTGTATAAAAGTAGGGTTAAATGCATTCTTGTAAAATCCACATTTTCTGCAGGAATCTTCATATTTTCTCATTGTTTGTGGTGTGAATCCAATAAATACAACTTGTTTATGTTTCTTTGATGATTAAGTTGTATTTGTTGGGGTTGTCTCACTTTGAAAATGTCATTTTCACCCTACTTTCTATACATTGCATGCTATATGTTCGATAAAATGCCTCTGTGAAGGTTCTGTGCGCTAAAGCTCCATCTTCGCACCTTTTATCGCACATTCTTGTTGAATTATACTTGTTTGAGTGTGGTGTGCGTCGGTTACGTCTACTCGACCAATTTTTCCCAACGCGCACCTTCCGAACCTAGTTTCCCCAAATTTCACGATTACTTTGATTTTATGCATCGCACTTATGGTGTGTGTATTGAATTAATGTTTTGTAGGTTCCTTCGATCACCAAGCCATCATCCAATGCGGTTACTGGACGGGGAGGCGCTGGTTTTGAATCTTTTCGTTCCAAGGATGAGATGGAGTGGTATCGGGTCATGTTCAAAACCAGTCGCCCGATTGCTATTGAGAAGGAGGTGATTTTAGATGAGATGCCGTCTTCTGTAAGACGGTATTTAGCCAAATTCAATTGGGAGGCCCATCTGTCCATGAGAGGGGAGGTCAACGAGGACCACGTGCACCGTTTTTATGCTTCTCTAGTATCTACGCGCGGCGGCATGTATGAAGCGTATGTGAGAGGGAGGCGGATTACTATTTCTAAGCCCATCTTGGCTGCGCACCTTAGTGGGGCTTCTAACCCCGAGCTCTATAATTACCCGGTCTTCGCAGATGCGCCTCAGCTTCCACAAGAGGTACTTATTGCGCGTCTTGCACCCGTCAAGATTTGGGCAGGGTAGACTTTCCCCACTTCGGGCATGCCCGATGTACGTCGTATCCTCCATCTCATCGCCGTTAATTCCATCATTCCAACTCAGACCAAGGCTGTCCTCCGTTACAAGCATGCCCTCTTCTTATACAGTCTTTTAGGGGATGACATGGTCATCAATCTTCCCGCCCTCATGTTGCATCAAATAGTGAACGCTGCCTATAGCGAGAAGGGAACCACAACTCTTCCTTTTGCGCGATTGATTTCCCGGATTTGCAGGGATGCCGGATGTGAGGTCTTGGGCAGCGACAAGATACCTAGGCTGCCCAAATGATAATACCATTGCTAAAAGCTTGGGGCAAGATTATTGGGAGAGGAGGAAAAAGCGTATGTTGGATGCTCCTGATGCCCCTGATGCTCCTATGCCGGATATTCTGGAAGTGCCTCATCCAGTCCCACCTCCTGTGCCTCCTACTGTTGACCCCATTACATATCTCGGGGTGCGGATGGATGAGTTACAGGCTAATTTTACTGAATTTCGGGGCACCTATATGGCAAACTTCGCATCGTTGCAGGATGATTTTATCGAGTTTCGGGACACTTATATGACGAACTTCGCATCCTTACGGGCTAACTATCAGCGAGATACTTCCATGATTTCCCGGGCACAGATGGATTTGTTTGCTCATATTCGTGGGGGGCGAGGCTGCTGTGCCTCCTTACCTTTATGATCCCTATGCCCCTCGTGACCCCACCGCGCCCGAGTCCTCGAGCCACCATCCGGACCATATGTAGGGCGTTGTCATCCCGCTTTCTCTACTGCTAACTTTTGTGGTTCTTTATTTTGATTTTTGGGTTTGTAACTTTTTAGTTGTGTAGTGGTGTGGGGAAGAGAGAGTACATTTAGTCTATTTTCTAATTTTGGTTTTTGTGCCCCATGTACACAACTTGTGATTATTAATGAAATTACTCATTTACTTCTTCTCTACTTGTTCTACTAACTTTAATTTGCATTTAATTCCATCTCTTGTATTGGTTTGTGTTTAAACTAGATAACTAACTTAATTATGTTGTTAACTAGCATGTGTAGTGTAGTTTCAATTTTGAGTAGCTAGACTTATGATTGGGGATCATAATCCCACCTTGGATGCTTGAACTTCATATTTAGGGCTGGTTTATAATTGTTCTAATGGAACTTCATGCGTTGGTATTGGAGTATCATAGTTTGTTAACTTCTCTTGTCATCCAAGGGTTAGTGTTTGAAGCTCTACTACAAACCCAACCCATCTAGCAATAACTAACTAACCCCTAATCCTCCATTGTTGAGTTTAGTCTCTACATGGTTGATGTTCGGACTTAATTAGTTATGCTCGATTAGAATTAATTTCAACCAAGCCCTATAATCCCCTTCTTTGTGAATCCGAGGTGGGAGAATGATCCTCGATCCCTTTAATTTCTTGAACTCAAGCTTATCTTAGTTCTTTTCATAATTCCGTAATTATTAATTAATTAACTGATCATCAATAGTATGTTAGTTTAGAGATTACTCTCAAACACTTTTCCAAACTATTAAATCATCTTTTACACTTTAACTTTTGTGATGTTTAGAGAATCCCTTTAACCTAATCCTGTTCTCTTAGGAGTGTTTCAATCCCTGTGGATCACGATTCCGTACTTACCGGATATTGCTTGTTGCGATCAATTTGCACTTGAATCACGAGCATTATTTAGAGCGCACCACTGCGTCATGTATGAAACCTGTATTATTTCTTAAATATGTACTACCCTGCCGAGGTCTACTAATCAGCAAACCATCATGTTCACAACTTTGTAGTCGTTTGGTACCAGTAACTGTTTATTCTATGCTGCTAAACTCTCAAAGACAACATCTCTATTAATTATATGACAGGTATGTGAATTACTATTTCATAAGGTTTATTTGATTTTTGTATTAATAGTATGGGGGACTTGATTGAAAATATTCAAGAATGGTTTTTATGTACCTATAAATTGTCACATATGCATAGAATGCTTCTGTTTTACAATGATTTTTGTATTCACGTAAAATGGATGGTTTTTGGTTCAAGTTGTGCTATCATTTTTAATTATCAATTCAAATGTCTTATTTCAGGTGAAGGAGTAGGTAAGATATAAGTAAAGCTATCATTTAACGACGAGAAAAGGTAAGATGATGGTAATGAAATTCATATATGTTTACCCAACTTTAGGGAAGTTGTTTATTTGTATCATTCCTATCATATCCACCACCACCCCTTATATAGATTACTTTGTAGTTATTTGTAGATTCAAAGTTTTGGTATTACTATGTAGTTGAATGGTGATGCGTGCGGTTCTTGACTCAACATCCTATTCCATAGTTGTCAATATTATTGTTAAATTGATGAAGTGGTTGAAATAAGGTCCAATATGGACCTCGAGTATTGTAGTATTGCTGTTGTTGAGTATTTTTATTTTTTTAAACAGGGAGGATAGTCCTATAAATAAAGGGAACTCTGCCCAAATTTTTTAAAATTATAACAGAAATATTGTACATTTATTTCACTTTGTTGTCGGGTAACAAATTTTTTTTGCAATTTTCGTCGTGCCTTCAGGCACGGGCATACGCTAGTATATATATATATAAGCTATGGTAGTTTCTTTATCACAAAAAATGAATGTATATATATATATATATATATTAATCACATTTTATTATTTGCAGGCATACACATGGCATATCCGGCATCCGTAGTATTCAAAGGCCTAAATCCAGGTGTTTACACTTCGTGGCAAGCAACACAAGCACAAGTTAATGGATACCGAGGCGCCGTATTCAAAAAATTTGAGTCCATTGAACTTGCTCAACAGGCATACTCAGAGTACACGAGGAAGGATGTCACCGCATCAATACCCCCCACGGCTGATATACCTAGACTTCACGAATCGTATCCACTGCGTGGTGACTCCTGGTCTAGATTTAGAATGATTTGTTACATGTTCATGGCATTCCATGTCATCGAAGTGTTGTGTCGTTACTTTTTTTAGTTTATTTTTTATTCTATGTTCATTTTGTACTTGGCGCCCACTTAGGGGTTGTTTGATGTTAAATTAAGTTTAACAAGTTTTATGTGTACTGGATATTTGGAATATGAGAAATATAAATGAAATGTTGTCAAAATTTTTAGACTTGTTATCATGATATTTATTTTACTTTCATTATTTCATCATTTTGTGAAAATATAAAGATATTTGTAATAGCTTTTACAACATTTAACCAATTTAATTTTGTAACTCCTAATAGGAGTCACAAATTTGTCACTACTATCAATTTTGTAACTGCTAACAGCGGTCACAAATATATGATTCTTAACTGCTGCCAGCAGTCACAAATATAACATTCGTAACTGCTCACAGCAGTTACGAATGTTATATTTGTGACTGCTGACAGCAGTTACGAATAGCAGTTACAAATTGGGGTCACCAGTCATAACTCCATAGGGGTTATAAAAAATTGTGACTGCTGTTAGGAGTTATAAATTTTCTTTTGTCACCCCCTAAATTATGACGGTAAATAGCAGTTATAAAGGTCATTTGTGAGTGCTAACATCACTCACAAATCTCCCATTTTGGTGTAGTGTGATGTCACGCAAGTGGTTGTCTCCACTTTGTTGGGATTCACATAGTTACATGAAAATAGATTGCCACCATTTTTTATTTGGGACGCACATGGGTTGATTGGGGGTTAGTGTAATTTTTTTAATAATATTTTAATCAACCTTTTAAGAGTTGGACATTGTTAGAACTCTTTATCTCACCTAATAAAAACAACCTTGTCTCACTTTTTAAAAGATCACGTCACTTTTTCTTTCCAAGATCTTTTTTCCCTACACAAAGCAGAATACTCATACCCTTATATTTCATCTCCAAACCTCCCTTAAGCAAAACTTCAATCATATTTTGGGAGGTCTAAACTACATATTTTCAAGAAGGCGCAAGAATGAAACTTGTTTATTTTCGCGAGACGAACGCAACCGAGTATTCAGAATTTTCAAGAAATGATTTTTTCCAGTCATGAATACTATATTCTCTTCCTTTAGTATTATGGTCTTAAGTGTCGCCTAAACAATTAATTACATGCTTTCTTAAAATAAATTAACAATTGAATTTGAAAAAGTGGAAACTTAATTAGGGACTATTTTTGTGAAATCTTTAATATGGTTTAATACTCATAACCCTTGGGTAGGATGTAGAATGTTTTTTTTGGGTTTATTATGGTTTATATTGCATGTAGAAAACATTGATTTTATTTAAAAAGAATCGGGACGCGTACAAACTTGTAAAATTTTGTAGTATGATAAAAGTGGACTATTATTGTGTAATTCAAAAGGAATTTGCATGTTGGTAAATCTAAAATTAATAAATGAAAATAATTATGTAGAAAATGACGGCAGTGTGATTAATTTAATTAAGAATTAAATTCTGATTGTTTTTGTATATTTCCATGATGTTTATACTTGGATTGTGTGATTGATTTATATTCACGCTTACCTTCGCGGGGACGACGGGATTTGTGGGTTGGTATGCTCTCACCTATTTGATAGGATACTTGCAAGGTGTGAGACTAGTGGGTAGGCCTTGGTTGGGGTTTGCACTTTTTAGGTATGGGACTAGTTGGTGTAGATACATTATGGATGGGTTAGTCTGGGGTTGGGGTTTGCACTTTCTAGGAATGGGACTAAATTTTTGCTAATTCTCATCGGTTCGTAAGAGTCACATTGGTTTCGTGCGAGGTGCTCGTGCCTCTTATGGGATCATTCTGTGGTTGTTTTATGTTTTCACCCTATGACGACATGTTTTTAAGGCTAAGTCTAACTTTTTGCAAATTCTCGCCGTATACACAAATCGCGAGTCCCGTGACTACGCAGTTAATTCCTATAAGTTACATTGGTCCCCTATGAGGTGCTCATGCCTCTTACTGGACCGTTTTGTGGGTGTTTTACGGTTTCACCATTTGATAGCATGTTGTTCAACGTAAGTTAAATCGTTTGTAAATTCTCGTCGTATACTCAAATCGGGAGTCTGGTGAGTACGTGATCGATTTCTACAAGTTACATTAATCCCGTACGAGGTGCTTGCGCCTCTTACGAAACGACTGTGTGGTTGTTTTATGTTTTCATTCTTTGTCGGCATGTTTTTAAGCCTAAGTCTAACCGTTTGTAAATTCTCTTCGTATACTCAAATCGAAAGTCCGATGACAACACGGTAGATTCCAACGAGTTACATTGGTTCTGTATGAGGTGCTCATGTTTCTTACCGGATCTCTTTGTGGTTGTTTTATGTTTTCACCCTATGACGATGTGTTTTTAAGCCTAAGTCTAACGTTTTTGCAAATTCTTGTCATATACTCAAACGAGAGTCCCGTGAGTATGCGGTCAATTTGTACAAGTTATATTATACCCATGAAAGGTGATCGTGCTTCTTACTTGACCGTTTTGCATCTGTATTACGTTTTCACCCTTGACTGCATGTTTTAAGCCTAAGTCTAACTATTTCCAAATTTTCATTGTACACTCAAATCGAGAGTCCGGTGACTACGTGATCAGTTCCTATAAGTTACATTGGTCTCGTACGAGGTGTTCGTGCCTCTTATCGGACTGTTTAAGGATGTTTTACGCTTTCACCCTTTGATAAGATGTGTTTCATCCGAAGTCTAATCGTTTGCAAATTCTCGTCGTATATTCAAACCAGGAATCTGGTGAATACGCGATCGGTTCGTACAAGTTATATTGGTCCCGTGCGAGGTGCTCGTGCCTCTTACGGGACCATTCTGTGGATGTTTTACATTTTCACCCATTTACGACGTGTTATTAATCCCGGGTCTAGTTGTTTTAAAATTTTCAACGTATAATCAAGCCGGGAGTTCGGTGACTACGCGATCGGTTCCTACGAGTTACATTGGTCTCATGTGAGGTGTTCGTGCCTCTTACAGGACCATTTTATAGCTATTTTATGGTTTTAGCCTTTGACGAGATGTTTTTAAGCTTAAGTCTAACCGTTTGCAAATTCTCATCATATACTCAAATTGCGGGTCTCAAGACTACGCAGTCGGTTCGTACGAGTTATATTAGTCCCGTACGAGGTGCTCGTGCCTTTCACTAGACCACTTTTTGGTTATTTTACATTTTTACCCTTTGATAGGGTGTAAATTTTCATCGTATACTCAAACCGGGAGTCTGGTGACTACGCAATCGGTTCCTACGAGTTTCATTGGTACTATGCGAGGTTCTCATGCCTCTTAGTGGACCGTTTTGTGGTTGTTTTATGCTTTCACCCTTTAATAGACTGTTCTTGATCCTAAGTCTAACCGTTTGTAAATTCTTATCGTATACTCAACCAAAAACTCAGGGACTATGCGGTTGGTTCCTACGAGTTACATTGATCCCATGTGAGGTGTCAATGCCTCTGATGGGATCGTTTGGTGGTTGTTTTCCATTTTCGCCCTTTTACGGCATATTTTTAAGTATAAAAGCTTATAAATGAGAAGATTGTGTAACTCTCCGACCCAGGTCCCTTTTCTACAGTTATTACAGCGGTGAAAAATGTTATTTTTATGGGGGTGGGGGGGTGGGGTGCAAGTAAGAATGTGCAACTGAGTGTTAAGGTCGCACTGGTCACTTTTGAGGTGTGCTTGCACTTTGCACATTCGTAACATCGCTAGAAGCGTAGGAGCATTTCTTTTTGTCAAAGTCCACATCAACGATTATAGTGGTGCTGTGCAATCAGGTGCTTGATGGCCTAAATGGAGAGATATGAACCGTCGGATCGTAGTGATCCCTCCTTGTACATGTGCATTGGATCAATATATATAGTACACGATGGACCTGGATTGTGTGATTATTGCATTCATTAGGGAACAAACACGTCCTTTGATCTCAATCTCTTAATTAACATATTTTTTCCTCAACAAACATTACAATCCCTATAAAAGCACTTCTCCTTCCCATTTTTATACAGACAGAACATCTTGATATTGTCATAACCCTGTTTCTACACATTGCTATCCATTTTACGTTGTTATGCAAGGTGTGTAGATTCAAAAAACATTACAAGGTTGCTATTAATATTCCTTTGGCATTTAGGGTTGTTTTCAAAGTGCAAATCGATAATGAATGTCAAGCCTTTTTCCATATTGAAACCAATATGTGATAAACCTATTTTCATAACATATGTTCTATAAATGGTGGGGGCAAATATGTTTTTTGGAGAGTTGTTTGTCACGCCTCTAAGCTTAAAAATGCTTCAGTGTTCTTTCTTTTATTATTTTACACACTCGAATTTCTAACACAAACTGTACAACATCGATCACATCAAATAGTTGTTAGGTTATTGCAATCACTCACCCCTTGTTGTATGTGTACACCTATGTCTTCTAGCATAGCATTTCCTCATGCATCCTTGGCATTAGTTTTCTAAAGGAGATTTTGCATCATAAAGAACATATAATAAAATCCTTACTAGTTTTTTTAGAACAACAAAAGCTGTTCACCTGCTGGATTCCAAAGGTCAAAAATACTGCAATAAGGATTGCTTCTTGAATTATATTATTTATATATCGCATACGATATTTCCCATTATTTTGAAAAAGAAAATAAAAGAAAGTGAAAGTAAAAGACTGATATTTTTCCACAAAGAATTATATTAGTGGGAAATGATATGTATTCAATCAGCCCATTATGGTTTTAAATTGTACCTAAAAGCTTACAAATAAGAATATTGTGTAACTCACCAGCCAGCTCCCTCTGCCACACATTACAGTTGATCCCTTTGTCTCAAGGAAATAATTCAGATGCTTCACGACATTATGAGGTCCATATACGCGATCAATACTTAAATCAAGGTCCCATTCAAGGAAGATAGAAAAGCAATCAATAAGAAATTCATCCCCCATAAAATCAAAAATTTATCGTGATGCATTATTCGAAATGCATATTTCTCTCTGAACACGTCACACGAGTTTTATCAGGACATTCGCGTATATTTTTATTATTATAAACGAGTTCAGATATTCTCAAATGTCATTTATTAATAAAATATTCTCAAACATCCTGCTTTACCTTCCCATTAATTCCACGAAAAAAAAAGCCTTTAAATATCTCAAAATCATAACAAGCAACACCAAACTCTCGAAGAATTTGTTAATCAATACAAAGAGAAAATGAACACATACAAAAATAGGAAAGTGTTACTTGAGATTTTGAATGTGTTTGCTGAGCCACCTTATTTCAGAGCATTGATATTCTAATCTAATCTGTAAAGAAGAAAAAAATAAAAAAGGGGAAAATTCTTAAAAAAAACAGCAGGAAAAATTGAAAAAAAAAGAGATATCCATACCTAAGTTGCGTCGAACGGAGAGGTAGGCTGTCAAAGGTAGGCAGGCGACGGCTGAGAAATGGATGGTAGGAGTAGTGGAGCCGCTGGGCCAGGGAGGACAACTACTAGGAAGATGAGGGAGAGTGATCGTTAGTGAACGCCAGAGGGAGGGAGAGGTCTGAGTGAGAGCGCCGAGATATGTCGGGAAGAAAGGGGAAAATTTAGTGGGGAAAAGGGAGCAAAATAAAACCTAGGTACAAAAATGGGACGTTTTTGTTCCGTCCTTATTATAATTTATCAAATGGGACAAATTTTTTGTCTCATTTGGAATATCAAAAGGGACATTTTTTCAATTTCATCCTTTAAGATATACCAAATAGGATGGTTCCGTTCCTTGTACTTATTTGAAAAAGGTGCTAAAAATTCAATGTATAGCAAAATGGACGGTTTTAATAACCATCCCTTATGATATACAAAAAGGGACGATTTTAATATTTGTCCCTTTTGGTATTTATCATAAGGGACGATGTTATCAAATCTGTCTCATTTGCTATATCAAATGGGACGGTTTTTAAAATTCGTCCCTTATATTATCCCGAGAAAAAAAAATGCTAAAATAATACTTATACTTTAAGGGTCAGTTTTTAATAATCGTCTCATATGGTATTACAAACGGGATGGATTTTGAAAATCGTCCCTTTTGTGATTTATCAAAAGGGATGGTAATTAAAAACTATCCCATTTGGTATATCAAAAGGGACAAAATGACACGACCGTCCCAAATACCCCCGTCTCTAATACCGTCCCAAACCTTTTGGAGCTGGGTTCTTTTTTATTATGATTTTTCATTCCTTTGGTTATTTTGGACATGTGTATTACTCTGATGAGCGGGGCTTTGTTTTTCTTCTAAGCGCATGCTCCCAATTGGAAGCTGAGTCTTCCTCCTCATTTTTTTATTTGTTAATTTCTTACTCCATTTGTTGCCTTGTGTGAGGTGATGTCAAGCAACAGGGTGTCTCCACTTTGTTGGGACGCGCATAGTTACATGAGAATAGACTGCCTCCATTTTTTATTTGGGACACACATGGGTTTATTGGGGCTTAGTGTAATTTTTTTTAATATTTTAATAAACCTTTTAAGAGTTGGACATTGTTAGAACTCTTTATCTTACCTAATAAAAACAACATTGACTCACTTTTTAAAAGGTCACGTCACTTTTTGTTTCCAATCTCTCTTTTCCCTACACAAAGAAAAATACTCATACCCTTATATTTTAACTCCAATCCTCTATTAAACAAAACTTTAATCATATTTTGGGAGGTCTGGACTACATATTTTCAAGACGGCCCAAGAACGAAACTTGTTTATTTTCGTAAGACAAACGCAACCGAGTATTCAGAAGTTTTCAAGAAATGATTTTTTCCAGGCATGAATATTCTATTCTCTTCCTTTAGTATTATGCGTCTTAAGTGTCGCCTAAACAATTAATGACATGCTTTCTTAAAATAAATTAGCAATTTAATTAGAGAAAGTGAAAACTTAGTTCGGGACTATTTTTGTGAAATCTTTTAATATGGTTTAATAATAATAACCCTTGGGTACGTAGGATAAATAGTGCTTTTTTTTTGTTTATGATGGTGTAGGTTGTATATAGAAAACATTGATTTTATTGAAATAGAATCGGGATGCGTACAAACTCGTAAAATTTTGTAGTATGATAAAGGTGGATTATTATTGTGTAACTAAAAAAGAATTCTTGTGTTGATAAATCTAAACTGGTTCAATGAAAATCATTGTATAGAAAACTACGATGGTGTTATTAATTTAATTAAAAATTAAATTATGATTTTTTTTTGTATATTTCCATGTTGTTTATACTTGGAATATGTGATTGATTTATATTCACATTTACCTTCGTGGGGACGATGGGATTTGTGGGTTGTTATGATCTCACCTATTTTATAGAATACTTGCTAGGTATGGGACTAGTAGGTAGGCCTTCGTTGAGGTTTACACTTTCTAGGTATGGGACTAGTTAGTGTAGATTTGTTACAGATGGGTTAGTCTAGGGTGGGGTTGATTTGTATTTCATTACGTCGATTAGTTAGCCTAGGCACAAGACTAAAAGAAAATTAATGATAGAAGTTCATCCTATATAATAGGGTATGACAAAATTGTGTTTTGGAGACCTTTGGGTATGAGACTAAGGGTGTTTTGAGGATTTCACATCTGTAATAGGGGTGGGGTAAATTGCAAAATAAATATGAGTAAGATGAATAGTTGAGAATTAGTGCCTAAGATAATAAACGGGTATTAAAATGGACTGGTGTCGCTAATATGTGAAGTGCTGACAGTTAAATGGGCGAACTAACTATAGTTACATGTTGTGCATGGAACCTCACTAATATGTGCAGGGCTGACAGTTGAACGGGCGAATTGGCTATAGTGAGGGAATGTGTGTGGTATAGAATAGTGGACATGCCAGCAATATGTGCAGGCCCTGGGCGAGGGTGAACTGGCTATACTGGTGTCGCATAAATTAAAGATGAGAAATTAATGGAAGTAAATTTTATGAGTTGATTAAATAATTTCTACATGAGAGATTTGAATTAAATAATTAGGTGGCCTTATGTCATGAGTAGTTGTTGGCAGTTATATTTTTTTCACACATTAATTGATATCTTGTTTAATTTAAAATATTCTATTCTGATATTTATCATGTATAATGCTACTGTTTGGGTTCACGAACCCTAATTGAGGGGAATAGTGTGTGTTCATGCTCGGGACTCTAAGTCGTGCGTTGACTAAACTTTTTTCAGGTATTAGTGCTGGAGGTGCAGCTGGAGATTTATTTATTTATGTTTAGTAGTTTAACTCGATTTTCTTATTCCTTTGCATTATTATGAGACTCAATTTATAGATTTGGTGGGTCATTTGGTTCCATAGTTTTTACGGTTTTTATTCAGATATTTCGTTTGGATTTAGTTCTTTGGAGTTTATTTATATTAAATCGAGTTGGATTTTATTTTGGAGATTAGCATGGTGATGGATTCTTATATTGCATGGATGATCATATTTTATGGGATTAATCAAAATAGTATCTTGTGGAATACATTTTAATATGTTTCATATCTGTCACATGCTAATAACGATATTTATTTAGCTGACACACGACATGGTCTAGCAGCGGCGGCTGGCCACCCCGTCATTTAGATTGTGCAGGGTGTTACACATATCTTCAATAACTTTAATATAACTTATAAGGATTCTTTTTCTCCTCAAATCCCCCCAAGTTATATCCTTAGGTACTCTATCATAAGTCTTTTCTAGATTTATAAAGACCATATATAAATTTTTATTCTTACTTCAAGATTTCTCCATTAACTGTCTTAATAAGTAAATAGATTTTGTGGTTGGTCTCCCTGACATAAATCCAAATTGATTGTCCGAAATAGTTGATTCATTTATTAATATTTATTTTTAACCTTTTTCCATAATTTCATAGTGTGACTCATCAGTTTGATTCCTCTATAATTACCGCAATTTTGTATATCCCCTTTATTTTTATACAACGGTATTATGGTGATTTTTCTCCACTCATCTGGCATTCCTTCTCCTAAAATTTTACTAAATAAACATGTTATCCATTATACTCTTAGACTTCCAATGGTTATCCAAACCTCTATGGGTATTTTATACCGGCAAACCGATTTATTTTTTCTCATTTTTCTTATTAATATATCCACTTATTTTTCCGTAATCGGGCATACCATTCCTATATTCTGTTCAATGTTCTCGACATCTTTTTTCGGACATTCTTCATTCAATAATCCTTGAAAATACTCTTCCCATCTATCTAGAATTTCTTTATCATTGATTAATATATTTTGATTTGTGTCTTTAATATACATAACTGGACCCATATCCCTTGCCAATCTATCTATATTCTTTGCCAATTTATATATTTTCTTTTCACCTTCCTTGGTACCTAATTTATTATAAATATTATCTTGTGCGTTTTGTTGCGCATTTTTAATAATATTTTTTACTTCACTTTTTAACTTCTTTTACTTTTCTAAATCTTCTTGATTTGTACTTGTTTGTCACTTTTTAAAACTTACTCGTTTATTTTGTATTATCTTTTTCACTTCTTCATTCCACCACCAAGCCTCTGTTTTTATAAATCTTTTTCCTTTAGTCCCACCTAAAACTTGCTTACATACTTTCTCAATATCATTCTTTGTTCTTGACCAAATGTTGTTAACATTGTTGTTCCAATTCTACTTCATGTTAAACACGTAATTCTGTATAAATCCAATCTCTTTGCATCCTTTTAAATCCTTCCATTTTATATTTTGATAACCTATTTTCTCTTTTGGATACTTAAATCCTTTAATTGCTAAATCTATTAATAATAGACGATGTTGATTTGTTAAACTTTCACCTGGTATAACTTTACAGTCTTTGCATGTATACAAGTCTCTTATTCTAAGTAAGCAATAGTCTATTTGAGTTTTATTCTCTCCGCCTTTAAAAGTTATTAAATTTTCTTCCCTTATTTAAAAAAATGCGTTTGCTAACCCTAGATCATATGCCTTAGCAAATTCTAAGATAGTTTTCCCTCCTTTATTTCTCTTACCAAAACCACAACCTCCACGTATGCTTGGATAACCATCTCATTCTACTCCGACATATTTTTTGGACATGTTGAAGTATAACGAGATGGTTATCCAAGGATACATGGTTATCCAAGGAGACGTGCGCGGGAATTTGTTGTAATACTTCATCCAATAATTCCCCAAATGATTTCTTCACATTTTCATCTAAAGCTCCTTGGGGCGCGTAAGCACTTATAATATTTAATATGATTTTATCTAAGATGATACTCATTAACCTATCTCCCCGTCGTTTAACATCCATAACTTTATCTTTCAATAGTGATCAATAACAATACCTACCCCATTTCTACAATTATCTATCCCTCCATAGTAAAATAATTTATAACCTTCTCCTATCTCTCTTGCCTTTTCACCCTTCAATTTAATTTCTTGCACACATGCTATGTTGATTTTCCTTCGTTTTAAGGTATCCGTAGGTTATTTACACTTTCCAGTTAGTGTTCCTGAATTCCATGTACCAAATCTAATTTTATGTTTGTTATTTTTATTTATGTTTGTTATTTTAATTAGAGAATCGATCACAAGTTTTGACATTGATTTTACAATCGTATGTCAACCTGAAACTAACCCACCTCGTTTCACATCCGGACCATGGCACCGATAATGGTAGAGCCAAAGATATTAATTAATTAATTAGTTATTTAATTAATTAAGTATCCCTATAGATAAAGATGCAAAGTAAATGTGCTAACAACTAAGCCAACACTACAATATATATACCAACAATAAACATACAACACAAATATAACATATCTAAGTATAAAATCACACAAAGCAACTATAATTGTAAACAATGGAAATAACACACTTGGGTAGTGCAAATCTCTCGGTAATGAGTCGTATTGCAATGTTGCTCTCACAAATATACTTGAAAGAAAGACATCCCTATTATAGAATATACAACCTTAATTCGGTTTATCACAACCCTGTTATACTTTGTGGTGAAACTATTTGGCCAGTGAAATTATTGTGTAACCCCAACCACTGTTGCATATCCCAATCTAAATAAAACAAATCAACCCAATTTTAACGGTACAAGAACCAATTTAATAATACACAACAAGTCCGATCTGAAGAGAATCAGATTCGAACAAATTTTTTAGATAAACGGCGACGCCACTCAACAAACTTAACCAAAATTCGGTGGAAACAATTAACAAGTCCAACCCCATAATAATCTCGGCCTAAACTCCCTCAGCCAGGAATTATTCATCAAAATCCAATCGAAGCGGGAGGTTTGGGTTTGGATTGGTACCAGAGCGGGAGATTTGGGTTTAAACCGGGTTAAGTGGAAAGGCGGTTTTAGGTAATGGCCGAATTGTATGGTTTATGGTCGGCAGAACAAGGCAGTGGTTGTTTCTCTAAGAACTGACAAACTAAATCGTTGTTGTGCACTATCCAGAAAAGACTAGAAAATAACGAAAGAAAGGTAAATTTGCGACTCCCCCCTGGGATCAGATCCGCCTGACTTTCCATTGATTTGTTAAAACAAGATCGTAAAAAATCCACTAAGTTCGTGTAACAGATCACCGATCAGCTTTGAAAATATAAACCCAAATCATGAAAGTATGAATTTCGATAAGTTTTAAAATCAAAATGATGTGTATGAACTTCATATAACAATATTAAATATTTAATGACTATAAACACACTACCCATTGATATCAAAACTTCAATAAAATTGTTTGGAACTTCATATTCAAAGTATAAATAATCATTGTGGGGCATTTAATATCCTTACCCTTATGATAGAAATAATCAAAACTTCTGATTTTAATTTTAATTATATTTTATTACATCTTGAGGTCCAAAATTTAACTACTAATTGAGAAATTTTAATCCTAATTTTAAATGACTTGCGAACTTCTAGATCCAAATTAAAATTATTATATGGGAACTTCGGGTTCCAAATAAAAATAGCTATATGGAAAGTTCTAGTTTTAACATTGAATAATAATTAGGAACTTCGGGTTTTAATAACAGAATATGGAACTTTCTATTTCAAATTTTAATTTTCTTGCAACTTGTGAACAAACATAGGAGTCATAAAGGGGTTCTTCAAAATTTATCAGTCGAACAATAAATATGCAATGTTTGAACTTAAAAAAATGCTTACTTTGGTCTACATCTCACAATGCACTGAAGAAATATTTCTTCAAAATTTCATCACGAACAGAGCACTAATAATTATTTTTTTTCTTTTGATTTTTGAAACACCAAAGTCGAGACAGAGTTCCACAAAAAAATAACATATTTAAATATATACTCATATGTGCAAAATAATTATTAATGCTCTCTTATTCTATGGAAACAGATGGACCATAATATATGTATATAATATTTAACTTTTGTATGGAGGAACCGCTAATATAATAATACAAACAAGAATAACAATTATACATGCTTTATGTAATTAAATAATTATTTACATACCTATTTATATGTAGCCCTGGATGTAAAAATTTACCTGCCAAATCATGTATCTCTTGTTGAATTAGATCGATTGAGTTCTTGACTAACAAAATCTCCATATAGAGGTTCGTGAGATTACCGACAATGAGAATGGCCTTTGAAATTTTGGAAGAAAATTAAAGAAGATCAATGAAAAAAAAATGCTTGGAGATTTTATCTCAATGTGTTGATTTGCTAGAATTATGTAAGAGCTAAATCATGCTGATAACGTGTTGTAAAATAAAGGGGACACCGAGAGAATTTAGAGGGAGAGACTTTATTCATTTAATTGGTATATGAAGACTCACGGGATATGACCTTTATTTATAATACAAACTAAGGTATTCCAATATGAAATATCAATATACATCCACTAAATACATATTTTATAACATGTTATGATAATTTAAGTTTGAGAAATTATAGGGGAAGAGAGAAAGCTAAGGTGTTTAATAATTAGTTTACGCAAATTTTATATGTTTAAATCCATTAGCATACTTTTATAATTAATTACAAAGAGTTGTAGGTCCACATGATATAATGGAAATGGGTTGTTTGGTGTGCGGTTACATTTAAATGTTTAGTGTGTGATATCTCATATTATTATATAAGTGTAAGTGTGAAATAATCTAAGTGTTTTTAATAGTTATTTTTTTCACTTTAGTAATGATGTTGATTTTGATTGACTATAATACTTACCCGTTAAATTATAGGTTTTTTAACTTTAATATGTTACTAATCTTCGATTTTAGACGAAAGTAATTTTTTTTTTAAAAATGAAACTTAAAATAAAACCATCTATAAAGTGTCAATGTTAACTGGCACGTGTCATTTTTAAAAGTAAAAAACTTTAAGTGAATTAATAAGTAAAAAAATCTCTAAAAATTTTTAAAAAATGAAAATTGAAATAATAAATGATAGCGTGGTAAGTCTCCACACACCCCGGCAACACTATAACCTAGTAAGCTTCCCCCTCCCCCCGACAACACCACCTCCATTATATCTCCTCAATTCACCTGCTCTATCACTCCGGCAACCTAACCCCCAACCCACGCCTCACGCCACCCACTCCACCAGTTCGACGAACTAACCCCCACCCCCTCTCACTCCAACACTCATCTATCTCTCTCTCTTACACACACTCACACACACACAAATAAACACATAAAACTATTTCAGATCAAATATTGAATGTTTGATTTGTTAAATTAATTCGGGTTAAAACAATAAAATTGATTTCATTTTGTTTGAATAATGAAATCAATTTGGAGATCTTATTTTTCAATCTCTTTGTTAGTAAATGGTGGTTGGGTGGAGGCAATGCCAGAAGGTGGGTGGAGAGAGGAGGGGGGCTGCTGACGAATGGGAAGGATAGAGATTGTTGTCGGAATGGAGAGGTGGGGTTGTTGTTGAGGTGATTGTCGGTTGTTTGGGGTAGAGGTTGTGGCGGAGAGCGTGGCCGATGGGGGTGGGGGGTGGGGGAAATGCTGAACATGGGGGTATGTTGTTAACGTTTTTGATATTTTAAATAGTTTTTCTTTTAATTTTTGGATTATAAGTTTTCTTTTTTAAGAGATTTTTTGGGGGGTTTAAATCATTTTTATTTAATATACCTCGTGTTCGGTAAACTTAATAATTTTTTGACATTTTGTATTAAAATCTATTTTTTAAACAAAATTATATTTAAGTCTGGAGTCAAAGTTTAATAACGTATTCAAGTAAAAAAAAAGTTAAATTTTACTGACACCCCCCCTACCAATTAGTATCCAATTAAACTTAATAGGTATGTGTCTTTCCCATGACAATTTGAACAATGAAACAAATAAAAATATTATTATTAAAATCATACCCCTCCCATCGATTTTTTATTGAACCAACCTTTAGAAACTACCACTACCACCACCACGTGCGACTTCTATTCTTCACTTCCCAACCAACACGTTTTCTTTTAATTTCATATAAAAAGATGAACATAACAATATTCTCTTCCAAAAATCACAACCTTCACTTTGCATGAATCATCATCAAAGATGGAGATCTCTACAAAATCAAATCACATAATCCCCATTCATACTATTCATCATATACTTCTCTTTATACCTCTCAAAACCCTCTCACTGACATTGTCTCCTAACGCTCCAATCCGAATCCCAAACTGGCGTGATCCACCTTCACAGGTGCATCACAAAACCACCACGCCCTTCCGTTATCCTCATATTCATATCATTTTATGGATTTGTAAAACACATATGGAGTCACATCCCTTACATAAGATTTACTCACTTCATGTATCATTAACATTTATAACACATATAATGATAGATCATATTTGACTTTAAGAAAACAAGTTTATGGCAGCTCTTGTTGATGCTGACTACTTCAAGGAAACCCTATTATGGGGGGATTGGTGGCAGAGGGTTCTATAAAATTGGGGTAAATAATTTTTATATTTATATATTGTAATATCCTAATTTACCACCACCCCCATATCACAGAATGATGCAAATGGGGTTTTAACCCTCAGCACGTGGTATTACTAATCACATGCCTTACCAATTAAACCGAAAAAACTATGGTGTTAGAAGTTTACAAATATATGCATATACGGACCTTTACTTTCCAGTCACCCAGACTATGTGGGATGTAACTCTATGACTATAAAATCAATCGTGATACTAGTCTATTACAAAAGTAGGGTGTCCCTAACTCCATTATGTGTTATGTGAGGATATAAGGTATGCATGACCATGTGATATGCGATAAGAGATGTGTTGGGAGTGTGTGAACCTCTCTCTCTCTCTCTCTCTCTCTATATATATATATATATATATATATATATATATATATAATAAGGAGTAGGCGTGTTTCACTATTCCATAAGTTGGATAAGTTAATTAGGGGTGTAGATGTTTCCAATAAACCAAAAAATTAAAGGTTTGTGATTTCCATTAATTTTTCGTTTTGCCGCCTATACACTCAAAACTAAGATGTTCATTTTAATTTGAACTCCTATTAGAATTCAGATCTCTCTCTCTCTCTCTCCCCCTACGATTAACCCACTCTCTCTCTCTCTCTCTCTCTCTCTCATGGTATGTTATATTTATTTCTCTCAACTTATATCTGATTTATAATTTCAAACGCGTTCATTTTTTTTTAGTGTTTGTTTCATCCTTCTGAATGGTTGTGTAATAGAGATACTTTTGGAGATTGTTTGCAAAGGGAGTTTTGTTGTTGTGATTGTGGGGTTCGGGTTATTGGGGGGGGGGGGGGTCATGGGTTGAGATGAGATTTTAGGGTTTTCAAAATTTTGGAATCGATTGAGGAAACAAAGAAAATGACCCTTTATTTCATGTGATCGACAAGTTGTTTTACCAATTTTGGGTTTTGAACTATGCCTTTATATTATTTGTTGGTTTTACTAATTTCGGTGATAAGGGATCTTTTCAGATCTATGTTTGTTTTCTTATTAAATTTTTATTACCTTTTGGATTTACTGATCAATTCTTCTCTTATTTGTTTTCAGATAAGGTAATATACGGTAATATAAAGGGGTGGATGATTCATATTGACAGGTCAACAAAAACATTGGGTTAGTGGCAAGGTTCCAATACCTTTTTTAACTATATATCTGAATACTTATGTTTATTTTAATTTCCTGTTTAGTTATTCTGTTTCAGACTTGAGGTTTCAAACTCTCAATATTAAATTCCTTTAGAAGATATTTTTTTACATAATATAATACTCTTATTTTTTCTCGAATTTCATTTTTTGTTTTAACAGGTGTTCCATACTATTGTGCTTGAATTATCTCTAATTTTTTTAAACCTCCATTTTGTAGGAATTCTGCTAAGGTTTTTATCCTTAGGAATGAATGGTAGAAGTTCAATATCAAGGGAAAAATTAGCTCTCCATCGTTATATTTGTTCTTTTCTTTTTCATATTTAGTTGAGGAGTTTAAGATGTTAACACGAACCATATTATTTAGAACTTTGACATTCTCTTATTTTTTGAAGGTTAATTGGTCAAATAGTTTTTGTTTAGTGGACTTTTTTGGGTGTTAATTTGAAAGATGAAAATACGTTATTACTTGGTGGAGCTCTTGGGTTGTTTTTACTGTGTCAAAATTTGGGGGTGTTTTGTATTTTGTCTTTAAGAACCCATGCTACAAGTGAGTTTCCTTTTGATACAAAATTCATATTCTCCAATTCAGATACTCTATTTGCTAAGTAGTATTTTCAGTTGTCAACTTAATTCGAGTATGTTAACTTTATAATTATTTTATCCAGTTACCACTTTTAATTGTTAGTTAGTTAGAAGTTTTAATTGATTATTCTAGACTATGATTATGGGTTAAGTTTAGTATATTACATTTTTTTCTTTTTAATTTTTTAACACCTTTTCACGTCGTTACTACTTTTAATTCATCTCTATAAGGACAAAATTTCTAATTGAGCCCCTTGTATTTTTTTGACTTATTCTCGAAACAAAACATATTTTGAGTCATAAATAGATTTTTATTTATCACGATCCCACACAGTCTATGACGTAGAGTTTATTGAAGACGTTACGACCAAGCTTCAAAGATAAATTATGCTGAGATTTTATTGGTGCATGTTTCATGTCTTCATTGCATTCCGAGATCACTCAGGTATGAATGCACAATGTTTATGGATGTTATTTTATTAAATAAATAGTTTTTAAATAGTTTAAAAATGTTTAAACTTCGTTTATTCTAAGATAAAGATGGTTTAGAGTTGTGTAAAATATAAACTCACGTTTTCAGTTGTTCAAATGACCTTAATAGTCATTAAAGCTAGATCAATAGGTCGTTCGAGCTACATATGCATCCCGTTCGAATGACAAGTCTATCTCATTCGAACGATCCACTGCCTCAACTTTTCTATATAAGGCATGTTTCTCTCAGAATTTCGTAAGTGTGCAGTCCAGAAAATCAGTCTACATCTAGTATGTTTTCTACACAAGTTTTCTAAGGTTTTCCAAAGTCTAAAACATCCTTAGAGTTTCAAAGATCCGAGCTTTCATTCACATATGAAAAAGTGATATTTGTTTGCACGATAGTGGTTTTATTATACACTTTGAACATCGTTGGGTTTTATGGTGAAGAAGCGAAGGAGTCCGTGTCCAACATCATAGAAAATTCCAAGCTATATTGGTGGACACCGAAGCATTCATGGATGCGAGTGTTATTTACAGGTATCGCGGAAGGATTCACATAGGCACTGTGGAGGAGTGGTTGAAGATTCAGAAAAGCTTTAAGATTTGTGGGGATCAAGTTGTTGAGTAAGTCTATATTTGTACTTTGTAATACCACATCATAGTGATTGTCTAGCTTGGGTCCTTCGATGTTTTTTCCTTTAGTGGTTTCCTCGTACATCCGACGTTATGAGCATTCCTTACTTTACTGTACTTACTTTAATCACTAAATGCATGTTTAGGATTAAAAAAGATAAAATTTGGTGAAGTTAAAATTGGTTCAAGACTTGGTACGGTTTTTTCAAAAAGAAAGTTTGTTTTGTCATCCTTAAAACACATTCGAAAAAAAGGGACCCACAAATTTGTATTAGAGCTAAAAACATTTTTTTATTTGTGTTTTGATCCCTTGTGTTTTTCGGGATGAATTTTGGAGGTATGGAAAGTTTTCGTGCTCGACTTTTTGGTGGAACTAATTATGCTTATTGGAAGATGCGTATGAGAAGTGATTTGAAAGCAATAGATGAGTGCGTGTGGTTAGCAGTCGAAAAGGGATGGACTCCACCTGTTACACGAGAGGGTGAGGCTACTACATTAAAACCCGTTGGGTCATGGATCGAAGTTGAACATAGACTTGCACTTTACAACTCTTAAGGTCTTCACGTTATTTCCTCATATGTCACACCGAAAGAGTATAATATAATCATGACTTGTGAAACTTCGAAAGAGGCTTGAAATACACTTTCAATTAGTCACGAGGGCACTAGCATGGTTAGGGCGTCTAAACTTGAAAACCTCACTACACAGTTTGAGACGATTAAGATGATTGAGAGGGAGTCATTTGATGAGTTTTACGCTAGGTTTTCCAACATTATCAACTCGTCGTTTAAATTAGGAGAGAAGATACCCGACAATCGTGTGATAAAGAAAATTTTGAGATCTTTGTCGAGTATGTTTGATGCAAAAGTGACCGTTTTAAACTCCTTAGGTATGCTTGAGTCGACGAAAGTTGAAGAGATTGTAAGTGACTTACAAACCTATGAACTCGATTTGTTTACCTCCAAGCAAGTGCCAAAGAAAAAAAAGGGAATTGCTTTGAAATCCCAAAAGGAGGAGACTAAAGTTTCGGATGATGATTCTAATTTCGATTTTGAGGATGACACCTTGTTGGCAAATAAGTTCAAGAAATTTCTTAAATTACACAAGCAATTGAAAGATGCCAAAAAATTAGAGAAATTCAATAACAATAAGGTAGATTCCACCCCTAAGGATAATAGTGACAAAGTCAAGAGGGATGAGTCAGATAGGTGTTTTAGGTGTGGGGGATATGGTCATAAAGTTATTGAGTGTCCCACTAGACTTAAGAAGGAGGGCAAGAAACCGATGGCTTACAATGACACCTTAAGTGATAGTGAAATGGAAGAGGGAGAGAGTTCCCCCATTGAGTGCAAATTTTTTGCATTCATGGCATGTCATGTGAGTGACAACGATAAATATTCTCATGAAGATTCTCATATGCATAACACTTCCGAGGCCATCGAATCCCAAGTGAGTGAGGGTGAAGTTAGTGAGGATAAGGAGGTCGATGTAGGAGAGTTGCAAGTTTCCTTTAGGGAGTTGTATGAAGAAGCAGTAAAGGTGAAAAAGGTAAACTCAAAATTGAAAGCTAGGTTGAATGAGCGTGTCGTAGAAAATAATGATGCTTTGATTGAGGATCTTAGGGCACAGGAGAAGAAGCTTAGGGTGAAGCTAGAGTACATTGAGAAAGAGAGAGATAACCTTCGTGGTTTTATGGAGATTTAAAAAAATGAGGTGAGAGAGTTTGAGGAGGGCGTTTGCTTATTCTAGGATTAGTGAGTTAGAGGAGAAGTTGAAAGACTAGAGTAAGGTGAAGTTTGACTTCGAAGCTAAGTCGGAGAAATTGGATAGGATGTTAGGCACCGTCCAAGTAAAGGGAAATATGTTTGGTATAGGCTACGATGATCACGTTGTTCCCATTCCCAAAGCCAATACCAATTGTGTGAGAGAACCCACTAGGTATGTGAGGAGAGGTCGATATTTTTGTAATTATTCTCATCGAGTTTACACTTTTTCCCATTGCGGTTGGAGTGGTCACCTTAGAAGTTTTTGATATGACCTTAGGAATGCTCCTAAGAAGTTTAGGAATAAAGTCGTTTCGATTCCGAAAATCCCCAAGCGTATTTTCACACCTACTTGGGTTAGTGAATAGGACTTAGAGGCTTTAGGAATTAAACTTCATGGTTCTCATTTGGTGGTACTTGATTCTTCCCATTCTAGTTTTAAAGGATGATTATGTTGTCATGTTTGTCATACGCTAGTCTTCATATCATGATTTATATCTTTCTAGTGTTATGACTTGTGTACCTTTTGTATTATATTTTTTAAATGAGTCTTATTTGAAAAATACAAAAAGATTTTGTTTTTGGATTTTTTTTTGAAAAATACAAAAAAGATTTTTGGTTTTAAATATTTTTGAGTAAAATAAAAAAATATTTTATTTTTGGGTCAAAAATATTTTTAGAAAACACAAAGATTTTTGGTTTATTTTTTTTGTGTCGCGAGTATTTCATGTTTCATATGGCATATTAGTGTGCTTGGACCCCCGTTATTCCATTATCCACATGGCGAGGACATTTGGTCATAATTACTAATGCGTTGAATGATCTTAACCATTATATTATGGGGTTGTTTCGAAGTTGATATGCATATGAATTCGACTTTGTATATATTCCATTCTTGCATACATGCACGAGTTTATATAAATGTTTGATATCTCATGCATATTTGAGTTTGGTGAGACGTTCTTATCTCAATCTTGTCATCTATGCATAAGTAAACTTAGGAGAAGGTGTGCATGTAAGGACCGTTTACTATGAGGATTAATATTGAAAAAATAATGAGTGTTCACGGGAAAGGGATGTGAGAATACAAAATTAACTCATTATGAAAGCCACCGTTTAAAAGAGCCCGAAAAATCAAGGCAATGAAAAGAATCATATGCCAAAATGGGTTAATTAGTTTATGTTCATTACAAAAGAAAAATATGATATATATTTGAGGGAGTTTGGTTGAAAATTTAAACGGGTTTGCACCACGAATTCTAGTGTTGAAACATTGCATCATGATGCTATTATTTGTAGAATCGTCAATATTCCGGATTTATCTGCATGTAGATTGTTTAGTTCATTTATCTTATCTTATTAATTATAACATATGGCTAAAACTTAGTTTGTTTACATATTGCTATCAATTAGAGCTTATTGAAGGTTTCAATGAGTTGGAGTTATGATTCATTTGTTGTAGTGCACAATAATTCACTCCATATCCATGTTTGAACACGTTGATTCTATGTTGGCATGATACTCACATTGTTTTTACATGTTTTATGCTTTGAGTCTATTTTACTGTTTTATGCTCTTTCCAATTAATTTTTTTAGGAAATTTTTTCACTGGACGAAACTTAATAATTTTTAAGACTGGAATTGAGATTTTTGAATGTCGTTCAAACGATATAAAGGGTTCATTTAAGCGACATATTGATGTTGCACAAAGTACTGTTCACACGAGGTTCATGCAACAAGTTTTTTGAGGCATCAATTTTTCAGAGATGGTCGCGAGAAGGTCGCAGGATAGGTTGCTTCGAGCGAGATGCTACTGGAATCCAATTTTTGTAGCTTGCTTGATCTTCTGGTTTGAGCAACTTGCCTATGTCATTCAAACGACAAGGATAAGTCGTTCGAGCGACCTTTTGGGGATTTTTGAGAATCCTTTTTGTTTTATACCTCCTTAATTTTAATGATCATTTCATTCTATTTGTTGTACATCTGGGCAGTTTTATGAAGTATAGGATATTTATGCATGATATTTTTACATCATTATTTATTTAATCACATCTTTTTTCATTCTCATGATTTCTTACATGTGATTAGTATTTGCTAGCTACGATTTGGTACATTATGATTAATTTTAGCTGGCGGTTTATATTTATCTAGATATGCTTCATTAATTATCTCATTTCTAGATATTTGATATTTGTTTATCTCGTTCACTTATTGTCTGTTCGAGACAAAAAGGGGGAGAGATGTATTTGATGTAGGGGGAGATTTTGAGCACATAGTTTATTGCTGCATTACAAATTGATATTATATGCTTTCATGCTTATATTTTAGTATTAATTAGTTTGTATAAATTGATATCCTGATTTCAATGTTTGTTTTCAAAGTTGGTATTAAATTTTGCTCACGTGTTTTAAAAAATGATTTGAGTTTGATTTTACATATTGGTATTGATATTTCATATTGGTATCATAGTGTTTATATCATTTGTACCTCCATACTTCACTGGGTATTTGTCTTTTTCATGTGTGTAGGTATACTTAAGAGATTTAAGATTTTAAGTCTACATCACATTCAGACAACTCATGCCTGCCGGACCATCATTTACTAGTCTTGTCCTATAATTTTTTATTTTGGGTTTATGGGTTAGGATTTAGGCGTCATACGGATTGATGGCCTGACTTAGGAACTTCATTATTTGGGTTTTGTCTTGGAAAAGTCAAAGGGGGAGATTTTCAAGGATAAAATTTCAACTTGAGTCCCTTGTATGTTTTTTACTTATTCTCGGAACAAAACATATTTTTGAGTCATAGATAGATTTTTATCTTTCACGATCCCACACAGTCTATGACGTCGAGTTTATTGAAGACGTTGCGACCAAGCTTCAAAGATAAATTATGTCAAGATTTTATTGGTGCATGTTTTACGTCTTCATTACATTTCGAGATCACTCAGGTACGAATGCGTAATGTTTATGGAAACTCAAAATTTTAAAATGTTTAAGGATGTTATTTTATTACAAAAATATTTTTAAAGTGTTTTAAAATGTTTAAACTCAGTTTATTCTGATAAAGATGGTTTATAGTTGTGTAAAGCACAAACTCACATTTTCAGTGGTTCAAATGACCATAACAATTGTTCAAGCGAGATCAGTACGTCGTTCGAGCGATATATGTATCTCGTTCGAGTCTGTCTCGTTCGATCGATCCACCGCCTCAACTTTTCTATATAAGGCGTGTATCTCTCAAAATTTCGTAAGTGTGCAGTCTCGAAAATCAGTTTACATCCAATATGTTTTCTACACAAGTTTTCTAAGGTTTTTCAAAGTCTAAAACATCCTTAGAGTTTCAAAGATCCGAGCTTTCATTCACATATGCAAAAGTGATCTTTGTTTGCACCATAGTGGTTTTGTTCTACACTTTGAATATCGTTGAGTTTTGTAGTGAAGGAGTTCATGTTCAACATGGTAGACGTTTCCAAGCTACATCGATGGACACCGAGGCATTCGTGGATGCAGGTGTTGTGGACAGGTATCCCGAAAGGATTCGTGTGGGCACTGTGGAGGAGTGGTTGAAGATTCAGAGAAGCTTCAAGAGTTATGGGGATCGAGTCATTGAGTAAGTCTATCTTTGTACTTTATAATACCATATCATAGTGATTATATGGATTGGGCCGTCCGAGATTTTTTCCCTTAGTGGTTTTCTCGTACATCCGACGTTGTGAGCATTCTTTACTTTACTTTACTTTACTTGTTTTAATCACTAGATGCATGTTTAAGATTAAACAAGATAAAATTTTGTGAAGTTAAAATTGGTTCACAACTTGGTGCGGTTTAATATTTGGAATTTTTTTTTCAAAACAAAGCTTGTTTTGTCATCCTTGAAACACATTCGAAAGAAAAAGGCGCTTACAATCTCATTTTGTTTTCTATATTGGGTGAAGTTATTTTCAGGTTAAAATCGTAATTGCAAAATTCGGGGGATGATTTGAAAGGTAATATCTTTATTATTTTATTTTTCAAATTTAACACTATTTAAGTTCTTTTACAGTTAAGATGGTTGAATTTGTCAACGTTTTGGGTAACTTATATTTCATTCTTTCCACTTTCTTTTTACGTTGATGTTCTATTGATATTTCTCTTTGTTTACACTTGCTGTATTTTTTGTAGTTATCTATTTGTTTTGGATGCCAAACTTTCATTTCTTTTCTGGTGATTGTGCTAAGGCGATCTCTCTCGCACATCTCTTTTGAGTCTCGCTTATGTCATCTACCCTATCTGCCTCTTAATATTATGTATTATGTAAAGGAGCTCTGAGAATAATCTAAACAAAGATTAACAGGACGACAAATAACGACTATTACTTAAGGTATTGTTTTGTTCTTTACATTTTGATTTAGAATTCTTTAATGGGTTTTGGATACTATTAGTTCTTGACTTCCTTACAAATCTAAATTTTTTGATTTTGGTCCCCCGCATAACAACACTGAAGGTATTGAACAAGCTCTGTTTATTGCCTATGTTTAATCTTTGAAACATAGTAGTTTTCCACCACCATTGGTTGCCCATCTCTCAAACTTCTTATTAATTTATTACGCATTTACACACATTTGTACCAAACATATACTAACGGAATAAATCATACCATTGGAGTGATAACCCCCCACCCCCTTTCTTTTTATTGTTTTTTCATGAATAGTTATGTGAACATTTGGATCTGTTAGTTTAATCATTCGGAAGGATAGGTAAATATTATTTTTTTCTTTATTATTTCTCTTAGCATATCCTTAAATTAATGCATCATTTCTCTTACAAATATTTATGAATATTAGCTTCTTCTAACGTTTTGAAAATTTGATCTGATGATATTAGCATTAGAATACATTATCCACATCTTTGACAGTTTTTTTTCTCTTCTTTTTTGTGTTTATGTGTAGGATATTCAGTGAGAATATAAAAGACAGTTGTTCGGTGATAATTTTATGCCTTGCACACAGAGAAGATTGAACTAGACTGTATTCATATTTGTTTTGTTTATTTTTTCTGCTTGTTTTAAACAAGCTATTTGCCATTTTGAAAACTGGCTACCCTCGACTGCCCGAGAATGGAAATTGTCGCCAAATGATGGGTTTCTTTATGTTTAACAAATTATTAGTATCCCTTTTCATTTTGATGAACCATTAGTGAATTCCATTACTTTTATTTAGCATTTGCACTCATTTTCCCTTTTGTTTCAGGTTTTACAATTCACTCCCATTAATAAGCAAGGCTTATGGGATGTTTTGTTTGTTCGCTACTACATCATTTAATTTTGGGCTTTATAATCCTGAAAATATAGCATTGTTATATCATCCAGTAATCTTTCATTCACAGGTGTGGTTACGAACTAACATTTCAAGTTGGAGTTTAATAATGAATAAAATAAAAATATGAATAATGCATGAAAGTTATTGATGGTCACATGTATTAAAAAAAATCCTCTACAATTGTAGTTTTGTCATTATTTCTATGAAAAGTACTTATTATTAGAGTTTTATATAGCATTGAGGGTATTTTAGTATTTTCCCTTCTCCTATTATTATTAGGTGGTTGTAGTAGGTTATATATATTCTCTCTTCTTCCTTTTATTGTAAGACATTCTAGTGTATGGCAATATGAAACCCTAGCCCCCATTTTTCTCTCTTTTCATTTGATTGTAGATCTTTGATATATTATCATGGTATCAGAGCGGGATCAAAGCTTAATCTCATCAACACAGTCCGCGGATCCAACTGTTTTGAAGCTTAATCCCTATTCGAAGGTACTTTTTCTGTTCGCTCGACTGTTTTGAAGGTAATTATGGTCGTTTTCCTCATGTTTGTTCGATTAATTGTTTAGTTCGTTCGATTTGGTTCCGTTTGGGTATTGTTTGATTGTTTATTTTCGCAATGGCTGGTGAAAGAGATGATTCGCTGCAACCAATTAGTGTCAGATTAGATGGAAAAAATTATACGTATTGGAGTTATGTTATGAAGAATTTTTTGAAAGGGAAGAAGCTTTGGGGTTACATTAATGGCGATTTGAGTAAGCCTAACGATAAAACGAACGTTAAAAAATATGCAGAGTTGTTGGATGTTTGGGAGGCAAACAACTCGAAAATCGTCACTTGGATCAACAACTCCGTTGCACCTTCTATAGGTATGCAGTTGGCTAAGTATGATTATGCAAAGGATGTTTGGAATCATTTGGGCAGATTGTATACCCAATCTAATTTCGCAAAAAGGTATCAGTTTGAGTGCAATATTCGGGCTCTTGAGCAAAAAAATTTGAGTATTCAGGAGTTCTATTCTGCTATGACGGATCTATGGGATCAGTTGGCTCTCACAGAGTCAGCTGAATTGCGGGCCTTTGCACCATATGTTGCCAATAGGGAGGAACAACGTCTGGTTCAGTTTCTGATGGCATTGCGTGATGATTTTGAGGGTCTTCGTGGGTCGATTCTTCATCGTAGCCCACTTCCAACTGTTGATTTCGTTGTTCACGCGTTGTTAGCCGAGGAGATTCGTCTCAAGACTCAGTCAGGGAAGGTAATTTCTTCGGACCCTAATCCATCTGTTTTCGCAGCCTCCTCTCGGCCTCTTTTCAGTAATCAGAACAAGCCTTATTCGAGAGTTGCAAGTGATGAATGTAGCTACTGTAAGGAGAAGGGTCATTGGAAGTCTCAGTGCCCTAAGTTGCGAGCACAACAACAACAACAACAACAATCAAATAGTCGACCACCTCAGCAGTAGTTTTCTAGTTGGAAATCCAATAACCAACCTCAATAGCGTTCATATAGGCCTTCACAGCCTAATACTGCAGCAGTTGTACCGCCATCAGACTCATTTGTATCAGGTTCTTCATCATTAACTCCATCCATGTCTTCTCTTGCTGAGCAATTTCAAAAGTTTCTTGCCACACAGCCTCATGCCATGTCCATCTCTTCACCAGGTAAGTCCTCAGGTATTTGGATTCTAGACTCCGGCGCTTCTAATCACATGTCACCAAATTTGTCCTCTTTTGGTTCTTTTTGTCCCACTTCTTCGTTGCCCGTTATGACTGCTGATGGTACTCCCATGCCCTCAACGGGTGTTGGGACTATTGACTCACCCAACTTATCTCTCTCTAATTTTTACCACATTCCTAAGCTTACAATGAATCTTATCTCTGTTGGTCAACTATGTGATGCCGATTACTCAGTTTCCTTCTCTTCTACCTTTTGTCATGTGCAGGATCCACAGTCTCAGACGGTGATTGGGACAGGCCGTAGGCAAGGGGAATTGTACATCATGGAGAAATTAATGTACCAATGGTTGCAGCTTCCAGTGTTGACTTGTCATCCTTTCGTTTGAGTTCAGATTCGTCTAGCTTTTATTTATGGCACTCTCGTCTTGGTCATGTCTCAGGTTCACGATTAAAATATTTGGCTTCTACAGGAAAATTAGGAAATTTGCATTGCCATGATATCTCTGATGGTAGCGGTTGTAAACTTGCAAAATTTTCAGCTTTACCGTTTAATAGAAGTATTTCCTCTACTTTTGCACCCTTTGATCTTATTCATTCTAATGTGTGGGGACCGTCTCCTATTATTACAAGAGGAGGGTCTCGATATTATGTCTCCTTTATTGATGATTATACGCGTTACTGTTGGGTTTTTCTTATGAAACGATGTTCGAATTTTTTTGATATTTATAATAAATTTCGTGCCTTTGTCAAAACTCAACATTCTACTATTATAAAATGCTTTAGATGCGATTTGGGTGGGGAATATACTTCTCAAAATTTCGGTGAGTTGCTTAATTTGGATGGAGCTATTCACCAATCATCTTGTACTGACACTCCTGAGCAAAATGGTGTTACTGAAAGGAAACATCGGCACATTGTTGAAACTGCTCGCTCTCTTTTATTATCCGCATATGTCCCTAGTGAGTTTTGGGGAGAGGCTGTCCTTACTGCTGTTAATCTGATTAATAAGATTCCAACCTCTCATTTCTCAGGTTTGTCACCTTTTGAAAAGTTGTATGGGTGTGCCCCTGATTATTCTTCCTTAAAGGTGTTTGGTTGTACTTGTTTTGTTCTTCGACCTCATGTGGAACGTACCAAATTATCTCCAAAGTCAGCTATTTGTGTCTTTCTTGGTTATGGTGAGGGTCAAAAGGGATATCGTTGTTATGATCCAGTTACAAAAAAATTATATGTCTCTCGCCATGTTGTGTTTCTTGAGCATATTTCTTTCTTTTCTATTCCTGATAGCCCTCATGAACTCACTAAATCTGATCTCTTCAATATTGATCCGTTCTCTGATACTGATGAGAGTGTTCCATTTGAAGTACCTTGCACCACCTATAGTGTGCCACCCCATGTTGCTCCTGTTCCTATTATTTCTACTGATGCAGGTACTTTGCCATCCGATGTTCCTGATGCTCCCCCTTCTCGTGTGGCCACCTAAGCACCTGCTGAAACGGTGGAACCACGTAAGTCCACTCAGTCACCAGATTTTGTTTATTCTTGTTATTCTGATTCTTTTGCTTCATTTTTATCCTCTTTTCACTGCCTCTCTGAGCCTTCGTCTTATAAAGAGGCAGTTCTTGATCCTCTTTGGCAACAGGCTATGGCAGAGGAACTCTCTGCTTTGCATCAGACAAATACTTGGAGTTTGGTCCCCTTACCTACTGGTAAGCGGGTAATTGGATCTCGTTGGGTATATAAAATCAAAACCAGGTCAGATGGGTCAATTGAGCGGTACAAAGCAAGATTGGTTGCTCAGGGTTTTTCTCAGCAATATGGTATGGATTATGACGAAACCTTTGCTCCTGTTGCGAAATTGACTACTATTCGTACTCTTATTGCTGTTGCATCTGTTAGTCAGTGGCATATATCGCAAATGGATGTTAAAAATGCGTTCTTGAATCGTGATCTTCATGAGGAGGTTTATATGACTCCTCCTCCCGGTGTTCCACATGGTCCTGGTGAAGTTTGTAGGCTTAAGAAAGCCTTATATGGTCTCAAAGAGGCACCACGGGCTTGGTTTGAGAAGTTTACTGCCGTGATTACCTCTCTTGGGTTCATTCCAAGTGAGAATGATTCAGCTCTCTTTATCAGGTGCACCTCCGGTGGTCGTATTCTGGTCTCTTTGTATGTTGATGATATGATTATTACTGGGGATGATGTTGGTGAAATTACAGCGTTGAAGTCTGAATTATCTCGTTGTTTTGAGATGAAGGATTTGGGGCCCCTGCGTTACTTTTTGGGTATTGAGGTAGATCATTCTCCAAAGGATTATCTTCTTTCACAATCTAAGTACATCGGGGACATTCTTGAGCGTGCTCGCCTCACTGGTACTAAGATTGTTGATACCCCTTTGGAGCTTAATGTTCATCTTTCCCTGTATGATGGTGTTCTTTTGCCTGATCCCACCTTATATCGCACTATTGTGGGCAGCTTGATTTATCTCACTATTACTCGTCCAGATATAGCTCATGCTGTCCATGTTGTTAGTCAGTTTATTACTGCTCCTACTACAGTTCATTGGGCAGTTGTTCATCGTATATTGCGATACTTGAGAGGCACTCTATTTCAGAGTCTTTTACTTCCTTCATCTTCTTCTTTGGAGTTGCGTGCATACTCTGATGCTGATTGGGCCGGTGATCCTGCAGATCGCAAATCAGTTACTGGATTTTGTGTGTTTCTGGGTGATTCTCTTGTTTCTTGGAAGAGCAAAAAGCAAGTTGTTGTTTCTGTGTCTTCCACGGAAGCCGAGTACCGTGCTATGGCTTCTACCACTCGCGAAGTTGTTTGGTTACGTCGGTTACTTGCAGATATGGGTGTCTCTCTTTCTCAGCCCACTCCTATGTACTGTGATAATAAGAGTGCTATTCAGATTGCTCACAATTCAGTTTTTCATGAGAGGACTAAGCACATTGAGATTGATTGTCATATTACTCGTCATCATCTTACGCATGGCGCCATCACTTTACCTTTTGTTTCTTCTTCCGCACAGATAGCTGATTTGTTTACGAAGTTTCATCTAGTTCAGCGTTTTTATTTTTTGGTTGGCAAACTCTCAATGCTTCTCGCTGCAGCATCGTGAGTTTGAGGGGGGGTATTAGAGTTTTATTTAGCATTGAGGGTATTTTAGTATTTTCCCTTCTCCTATTATTATTAGGTGGTTGTAGTAAGTTATATATATTCTCTCTTCTTCCTTTTATTGTAAGACATTCTAGTGTATGGCAACACGAAACCCTAGCCCCTCTTTCTCTCTCTTTTCATTTGATTGTAGATCTTTGATATATTTTCACTTATATTATATACCCTTTACTTCTTGAATTTCTTTTTGATGGGAAATATTGACTACATTTTTTTTTTAGTACACGATTTTTCATTCCTTTTTTTACGTTTTCTTCTATCAGGTTTTGTGGCATATTTTACAGATTACAATTGCAAGGTTCGCGTGTTTGATGTTTCATCTGTAAAGATCATTTAGGTGACTTTTGGGATTGGTCACTGATGCCATATTGGGGGTTCCTATTCTATATGGTATATTACTGTTAGTGGGGTTTATATGTTCAAATACAAGCATCGATCTACAAGCATTGATTTTATCTTGGGTATGTTGTAAAATTTAGAGACTTAGATATTTTATTATCTTCTATTTATGCTAGGTCTGGAGCTATTTTTTTGTGCCTTTTACAATCAGTTAAGTAAAATCAACCAAATATCAAAGGAATTTGATTTTTTTTACATTAGTTTACTAACACGGGATTTGAATTCTATAGGTGGATGATTGATGTTGATGGTGGTGTGGTAGACATGAGGTGTTGAAGGAGGGAATATTAAAAAAATACAATGGAGAGAAGGTGTGGTGTGGTGGGATTGATGGAAACTATTTGGCTTATATTTTGGTGAGCAAATTGCAAGAGAAATTAAAGGTAACAATTTCAAATTTTATCCAATTATTTTTATATGCAATACGTATTCAGGACTTTTAACGATAAGGTTATAGTCACCAATCTAAATTGGTAGGTAAAAACATGCCATTTGTTTGTGTGCGTGTTTTTTCGGAGATATAATGTGATTATTTTATTTTCATATGATTACTGGATTGTAAATAACATTTGTTTAGTTTGTAGTATTGTCCATTTATCTTTTTCAATTTGTTTTTATAACCTTTTATTGTTATGATTATGGAATTTAATATTTTTCTTTATTTTTTGGTCTAAATCAACTCCATTGTTGTCCAACAATCACTTTAAACACCATTATTTTTTATATTTTGGCCCACTGTTTATTACTTCAGTATGTTTTGATAGTTTACTATTTTTGTCAATCGTGGTTGATATCAACCTATATATGTTTTATGCAGATATCAAAGATGGTGGTGGGAAAAATGAGCTTTATGACATGAATATGAGATGGATAGAGAAATGTGAAGTTGTTTCTTTTCCTCTTAAATTTAATTTATTATTTCTAAAAGCTAACAATTTCATTCATTATTTCCCAAAACTAAGTGATTTATCTCTTTTGGTGCCAAAATTAAGAAGCGGGTGTATGAATTAAAAGTGTGAAGTTATTTTTTGGTAGTGTACGATTGTTACGACTGATCTTGAATGAAAGATTTATTGATAAGGACTATTAGTATTGTGATTGGAGTATTTTTTTTAGTTCTTCAATAGGGTAGATACTCTTATAACCAGAGTAAACTATTCCCTGATTTTTTAAATTATACACGAGTTGATCAGTTGAAAAATTATTTTCGTGCCTTTAGGCGCGGACAAATTTATTTAATATGGGATTGGTGGGTTTTTAAACAGGGTGTATAGTCCTATAGGAAGATGAAACTTTGCTAAGAAATTTTAAGTTGTTTTCCTTTTTTTGTATAAAAAAACTTTTTGACTTAAATTATACACGATTTAATACTTTGGAATTTTTTCTCTGTGTCTTTTGCCACGGGAAATCCTCTAATATATATATATATATATATAGATAGATAGATAGATAGATAGATAGATAGAGAGAGAGAGAGAGAGAGAGAGAGAGAGAGGTTTACATGCATACCCCAGTTTGCATAACGCTGACACGGACCATTTTTGATAAAATAATAAAAAAATATTTTTGATCTAGTTTTTTTTATAGTTTTTAAGCATTTCAGTAAGACCATGAAAAAAAATTCAGCTCAAAATGAATTTTTTTGTTATTTTAAAAAAATCGGTCAGACTTTGTCAGTTTTTAACAACTTAAAAACTGACAAAGTGGACCATTTTTTTTAAAATAGCAAAACAATTCGTTTTGAACTGATTATTTTTTCATGGTCCTACTGAAATGTTTAAAAACCGTAAAAAAAAAATCAACCCAAAATTATTTTTTTTACTATTTTAAAAAATGTTTGCACGAAGGGTATGCAAACTGGGTATGCATCAGATCCTTTATATATATATATATATATATATATATATATAAGCGGGATATTATAATTTCTATATATATGTGTTGAGAATCCATGAGCCTATATTTTATATTGCAAGATAGATCGAGCATCTGAAAGAGGATAGTATTATATGTTATTGTTAATATATCCCATGAGAGTAGGGGTAATGTAGTGTCACGTGTGATGGCCCATCTAGATTAATGTAGTTATATGGAGTTAGGGTTGAGGCTGCGTTATCAGATGTTGAGTATTATGGTATAATGTGTACCCTTGAGAGGTGATAATGGTAAATGTGTGGATCAAATGTTGTTAGTTCATGACAAGGACTTATGGTGATTACATGAGTTATGATATTAGTGTTGTTCATATAGTGTGGATAATGTGGCTGCAAAGTTGTGAGGGAATTGTAACGCGGTAAAAAAATTAACAAATTAACAAATGTGATGTTGGGATGACGTGGGATAATTCTAAAAAATTAATAAATTGATGTTTTCATTATTGGATATTTGTCTGGGAGTGATCCACATTTTGTGTATGACCCCTTTTTAGGTTCAGTTGATTTCAGTGCCCGAGGAGTTAGTTTTGTAATGTTGCTTTCCTTTGGAGTATGATTGCAGTTTAATTATTTGTAGCATAGGTTTCTTTCTATTGTTTCGCACTTTGTATCACTTGGATTCTTTTATTTTTTAGGTCATTGGTTAATGAGATTCCAAAATTGCATTATTTTACATTATTCTTGTTAAAATTGAAATATATGGATATAATGGTTTTTATTTATTATCTTTTCACGGTTTAGGATATACATATCGTTTTCAAGAACTCTTTATGTTACCCCACATGATTAAAATGATTATTAATAGTTTAGTTCTGGAAATTTTGATATTTAGGATTGGTTGCCCTAAATATAAAAATTACAAGTTATCACATATCACCTATGTATCAAACAAAGTACTTAAAACAATCAACTTAGTAAGAAACACAAGAATCCATGGTGGGTTTATAATCCTTAACCTATAAATTTAGTTAATCATGATACAAGATGAAATAAAAATGGAAGTAGAAAGATGAAAGATATACATTACGACAAATAGATGCTTCAACAAGAAACTTTTCCAATAAAAGCTTAAACTATCTTCATTGCATGAATACCAAAAACTAAATTTATTCTAAATTTAAATTAGTCACCTTAAGAGTAACAATGGTGGTTGAGAAAAAGATAGTTGAATAAGGAGTAAGAGAAACCTAAAGACAGGATGAAATCTAAAAATGAAAAGAATCCACCATTTCACAAACCATTGCCCTAAAGTTATATTTGAAACTCCAATAAAAGTCTGAAAAATTAGTTATGTGTCGAAATGTACCTCGAAAAAGTTGAAATATTCTAGCTTATTTACCGTTTATACCATATTCTAGGAATGAACATAACATTATTCTCTAGTTGATGCATAAATATATCCCACAAAGTTTGATAAATAAACCAAAGTACTGAATAGTCTGAAGGGCAACATACGCAAATGAACTACTAAATAATCAACCTACTCTAGGAAATAATAACTAAAGCACCTACACAAAGTCCTGCAAGCTTCCACAATGCATTCCTGAAAATAATCATCAAGTTGGGTGTCCTTATGACTGGACACCTAAATTTGTTTTGGAAAATATTTTGACACGGATCAGAGCCCAAAACTATTTGAAAATATTTTGCAAGTAATTGAAATGAAACAATCTAAATATGCATTAACACTTTTTATATTTAATAGGGTGTCGGACTCTCTTGAGATATTACTCGCCTCTCAACTATTGTACACACCTAATGCAGACTCTCTAACCCAACTAGTTATAATATCCCACTGAACTAGTCATGTTACATATCTTCCGTCACTTTACTCTATCCCGAGTATTTCTTTATTTGTGTTTCCTAAGTTATTTTACCCTTTAGCTTATTTAATCTCTTCCACTTTACTTGATTATATAACAATCACACTAGTTATATAAATACTACATTCACAACATGTAGTTTTAACTCGTATATAATTTAACTACACTATTATATAAATATGAATATATTACAACAATCACACACATGTCGCGTATAATAACCATCCTTCTGAGTACTAACTCACTTAATGCTTGTCTCTAAAGTGTTATCATCCCGGGTATGGTCACTCTGACCCGGTTACCATCGGTTAACTCACACTAAATCGGTAAACAAATCGCAAACGTAGTGAAGGTGGTCATATTTCTCCAAGAGTGAGACCGGATCATACCCAAACATCCCACCTCAACAATAAATTACACTATAAAATACTGGACGATATGACCTGGGGATTATAGTCTCCCTACATTCACTAGCTATGGGATTCATCCACATCGCGCAACCTCCTATGATATCACTATAGGGATATGCATTCATATAAATATCTAACACCGATATTTATAAAGAACACAAGTGTATATATATATATATATATATATATATATATATATATATATCACATCTTTCGTGTACAGGAGTCTATTTCCTCGACTCTTATTTTATTTAATTTCACATCCATTAAATAAATTCACATAGCTTCACTTCCTAAGTTCCGGACTCACCCAATCGGCCCGTATATTACCACTCACAAATTAAATTCACTTAATTCGCCTCTTAAATAATCTCGTCTTTATGCCCCTTTATGAACCATTATATGTATCCCCTTACATCCCTAAGTATGAGATTCCATGTAGTTTACACTAATTAAAAGAGCCCTAAACATCTCCCAAAAGAATTAAGGGTAAAAAGTGTAAATAAGGAAAACTGCCCAAAAATAGGACTGATCGATCGATTGACTGATGCACAACCTTCTTCACCGATTTATTTTTCCTCCATTTTTATCCCTCTAAGCTTCAAAGCTTCAACCCAATTCACAACCAAAACATACTCAACGATTAATACATGTTCCCAACAGTTTCTTATCATCAAATACATCATTACACATTAACGATTCCTACTTTAATCAATTAGTCCACGAATTGGGTTTTCTCACTTTTATTCAAATTTCTCATTTAATTTGATCCTATAATCCAAATTAAATGAAATTAGCTACTGTGTTTCGACTCTAATTTAGATTCCAACAACATAAGATAGTATCTCATCGTCAATTTAGCATTAATTTCACACCAAGTGCCTTAATTCCCCCAAACCCATTAGTTTGTCTACACCTACCATGGTATGTACATGAGTTTTTGAAAGTAAAATAAAAATCAATTAATTACCTTCCTTTCTATATTCGTATAGTCTGATTACATGTTGTATGCGACGAATCCAGGGATCGAACTCTTCAAACTCCTTTGATTTTTGACTCCTAAGGCTTCTCCTTTTTCTTCCTTCTATACTCTCTCAAATTCTAGGGTTTTGATTATGTTTAGTTAATTCCCCAAACTCTATAATTTAGGTTAAATATCCCTAATCTGGAAATTAGGCTAATGGGCCAAGCCCAAATGACCTGAATACCCCCGTGTGGGCCTAATTATATCTAAAAAGTCATCGGGACCCAATTTCTACCCTGATAATGCTATTTGACTATCTTAATCCTTCCGGAACTAACTGTGACCTCAAAATCACCATGCGATTCACCCGACATTACTTTCCTATCTCAACCTCATATAGTCTACACGCGACTCCAGATTGAGATAAAACACTGCCACGTCACTATGACTCGTTATGACGTAAAATATTCATTTACTATTCACTTAGTAATTTTATCCCATAAATATTAACCATTATCTCTCCTGATTAATATTTTAATAAGAACATAATAATAAATTCAATTTAATTATGGCACACGTGTAAGTAAAAAAAATATCTAAATTAATTAGATTATAAATACTCATAAATACGGGTGTTACATACTTCCCCCCTTACAAAGGAGTTCTGCCCTCAAAATTAGGATAAGTCTGGTACTCGCAGCTTCGAATATAACCTCGCACAACATCCGTCCCTTCCTAATGTCAAAAATCATTTTGCGGTCCCCGCTACACCTCTACTAACGGTATCCTTTCGTTCGATGGTCAATACACTACCATTCAACCTTGTGACCAATCCGCTTGAGTCACCTTACACCAAAATACTCCATCATTTATCTACCATTTACTGGGGAAATCCCAACATCCCCATGTGCCAACTCCCTTATGTATTTATTTTACACACATTCCCACATCTATGTTTGTAAAATATTCTAAACATCCAACTAATTAGGGTTCCCATACACCCTATATACCGTGCATAACGGTACAAATACTCACTACACCAAAACTGGCGATTGGTCACGGCCAAAATCCCTGACCAAAACTGTGGGTCGCGGACTTGGGCCGTGACCATTTCTGGCGTGACCATTTTCGTGGGTCGCGGCCCAAGTCCGTGACCATTTTTTGGTCACGGCCAAGAGGGGTCATGGCAGATGGTCGCGGACTTTGACCGTGACCCATGCCGTGACGGGTCGCGGCCTTAATCCGTGACCCATAACAGTGACAAATTGGTCGCGGCCATTGGCCGCGACCCATGTGCGTGACAAAAAAAAATTGAAAAAATTGGTCGCGGCCCTTGTCCATGACCCATAACCGTGACAAATTGGTCGCGGCCAAAGTCCGCGACCCATGTGCGTGACAAAAAAAAATTAAAAAAATTGGTCGCGGCCTTTGTCCATGACTGATAACCGTGACAAATTGGTCGCGGACTTTGGCCGCGACCCATGTGCGGGACAAAAAAAAATTAAAAAAATTGGTCGCGGCCCTAGTCCGCGACCCATTACCGTGACAAAAAATAAAAAAAATGGTCGCGGACTTTGGCCGCGACCATTTTTAAGCGCGACAAAAAAAAATAAAAATGGTCATGGACAAAGTCCATGACCATATTTATCTATAATTTTAAAAAAATGTATTATTTTTTTGTCCAATCCTAAAATAGGGGTTCCTGTGAGTGCATCGTCGGTTAAAGATACCTCAAGGCAAAGAGAAAACCCCCAAAATTATCAAAATCTAGTAAAAACATTACAAAAAAGGCGTAAATACAAACTTATCAATAATTGTAGGGGCTTGATTGATGAATGAGGCTTATATATGAACATCGCACCTCGTTTTTTTTTCGTTTTCCTCCATCGCACTTGCTACCCACGAATGCTACCCACCGCACCTAGAATAGGAAATGTTAGCTTGCAAACATCTAAGAAAGGCTTGGTCAATATATTCCCTTGATCTCCAAAGAAGAGATGAACACAGTTTTCTTCATTTTCACAATTTTCTACAAAATCAAAAATATCAAAAATGTTAATTTTCAGTTATTATGGAGATGAATATAAAATTAGGCGAGACACTATTTACTCGACAAGTCCATAAGAAGAATCATAGTTAACAACAAATTATATATCAACATGGTAATTGAGATTCAAAACCAAAATTATTTCAGAAGAAAATGGTATATGATAATGAGAGTAACATTTATTTATTTATTTTCTCCAAAACAAGTTGGATAAATTTTTATATGATTACTAATTGAGCCCATATTCTGACTAAAATACACTGTATTAAAAAAAAGGTAAAAGTGGTAAATCCTCCCTTTCAATATTGAACCTCATCCAACCTTTAAATAAAAATCCAGGACCTGATTTTCTTAACACCCACATCTGCTGAAAAAATCATATTTTTTTAATTAAACATACGCTCTCATGTGTTTTTGGATAAATATGCCCTCCATTCACCTTCTTTCCCAAACCACCAAAACTCAAATTCTCCAATAAAGTTAAATTAAATTAACGATAACTTCGACAGGCCACTATAAATGGTAAAGAAAATCAGTGAGCGTACCAGGAATAATTTTAGTCTTGGACCTCGGCAAGCTTGGGAGCTGTGATGAAGAAAGCCTAGAATGAGAAAAGGGGGTAATAATAAATAAAATGTAAGAAAGAGAAAAGGAGAAAATGGGAGGGACCGTGTTGTTGGGGATGGCGGCCGTCCTTGCCCCATCCGAAGCCGCGGGTGGAGTCCAAATACTGTTGGACGAGGTGGCGACACTTTTGAAGCAAACCTTACCAGTTTTGATTGGAACTATGTCGTCCATAGTTAAAGGCTCCATAGCATTAAACCTCCATACAGATTGGGGAAGAAATCTCCATGAATGCTACCAGCATTTGGGGAAGAAACCCACCGCACCTTCAACCCACCGCACCTGCTACCCACCGCACCTTCAACCCACCGCACCTGCTACCCACCGTTTCTTACTCCATACGCAACTTCTCCATAACTAATCCCGACCTAGTACCAACGTTTTGGGAAGAAAAAAAAAAGAAATGAGCGGGGAAATGAAAAAGATGAGGCGCTTGAAGTTGTTTTAGGATTCACACTGGTCACGGCCTAGAGCCGTGACCCACCCACCGCGACCCATTAATGAAGCTAAGTGGGATGTGTACTGCCTATTGGTCACGGCCCATAGCCGTGACCCATACCAAGAAATGGTCACGGCCCATAGCCGTGACCCTCAATCTGTGATGCGCGACCCTTTTTATCAACACTAGTGCTTGAATGAGGGATGGTCACGGCCCATAGCCGTGACCCACACCCAGAAATGGTCACGGCCCTAAGCCGTGACCCTCAATGTGTGTACTTTCTTCTTTGTCATGCCATGGGTCACGGACTTGGGCCGTGACCCATCCGCGACCAAACTTGGAGGGAATTTTGGCGCGAGTTTGGCGCCAAGATGGTCACGACCTGGTCACGGCCCAAGTCCGCGACCACAGTGGTCGCGGACTTGGGCCGTGACCACTTCCAGAACATAGATAATTTAGTGTGATAATAAACATGGTCACACCAAATATTGAGTGGGTCACGGCCCAAGTCCGCGACCAGCTGGTCGCGGACTTGGGCCGTGACCCACTGGGCGTGACCATTCGCAGGATTTGGTGTAGTGACTACCGGGATCCTACTGGCCTTAAATCATAAAATAACTCTCACTCACGGTCTTAACCACACATCCATGCAATAACTAGTGTACTAGATCCATGTCCTTAAGACCACACATCTCCCAACTTTCAACGTTCTCTAGGGTTTATGTGTGGGATGTTTCGCAAGAAAAATCCAAACAAGGACCCCCCCGATACACTACTTCCTAGCATTGTCAATCATCAAGATTCGTAGATCCAAAGCACATAACTAAGATACCTCAAATTCTATCCTAATACGTAAGTCAAAATGTCCACGCCCATGTCTCTCAAGGCATCATGGGATACGTCACTTACACTATCACTAAGTTCTCAATGCGTAAACAAAATGAGCTAAATCTTTCCATGCAACGATAATTTGATATACCCTGAATCACATCAGTAAAAGCCCCTACGCACCGGGATCAAATATAACACGACAACTATACTCTCCAAAGTCTCCTTTACAACACATTATATATATATATATATATATATATATATATGCAGGCACGACCCTCTTTCAGGTGATACCTTGTAAAATAACACATCTTACCCTGGAACAACAAATACGACTGTCTTACTATACCACTTTGCTGCCGCTCAAACCCTCGCAATCCAGTCACCACTCATGATAATTATATGCACTGCTCTCACAACTATCAAAAGTAGCAAAAATATTACATAATACAAACATCCTCTTAGTAACCACACCCGCTCCCCTATAGGTGGTATCGGCGAGACCCACTACCCAACGGTAAGTATATTGATAGTAATAAGGCTGATACAACCAATGCACCCACTAAACTCGACTCACATTCGGATATTAGTGTTAACCAGCATATATTGTGATGCACCCATATCATCCCAAAACCACCTTATAGTCATAAGGATAAATAAAAAATTTACCTCCATTTGCCATCTAACTTTCATGGTCGACGATTTCTTGAATGTAATTCTCGCATCGGAACTGTCCTATGATCTGTTGCAATGGTTGTACATCCAGGACCTTATCCTGTAGTTTTCCCCCGTCTCGCTTTGGGCAATCCTTATTCCTATGGTCCATCTCTCCACAACCAAAACAACTGGGAGAGAAACCTTCCTGCCTCTAACCCTAGCCCTACTGTCCTCCCCCACTATTCCCTTAGCCCTTACAGCCCTGGGGAATAAAATGTTACTACAGCTGCTAAGGACCCTATTAGTTCTATCTGAATCCACTACTCTCAGATCATTAACCTCCATATTTAAATCTTTTATCCCGATCCCCTTGCCAAAAACCTCTCTCCTGTTATTATTATGCCCCACTGGCACCATTCCCTTCTATCTTTCTAGTCTGACTAGGCTCACTTACTCTCTTGCTCCCATTTATGTGGAAGCGTTGATCCTGACAATAAAGTAGAGCCGCATTGACAACCTATGTGTTTGTATCCAACCCCAAATTACGTAAAAAAATGTTATTGGATTCTCCAGTTATGTCCATCCGTGAATTTACGCATCATGTTCTCTTCAGTATTCTCCTCATCCTACATAAAATTTGCTAAATTAGTGAACTCCTCCTCGTATTCTGTTACGATTCGGTATCCTTGAGAAACATAGAGAAACTTCCGTCGCATCTCTTTTAGAATTGCGGATGGAAAATACTTGTGTTCAGTATGTGCCCAAAACTCCCCAGTGATCATCACATCTCTCTCCTATGCTGTGGTCACAGATTCCCACCACTGCAAAGCTGCACCTACTAACTTGAATGTTGCCAAGAACTATTTTTAAGTGTCACTGCACTCAACCATACGAGGGTGCCGCTGCATGTCTTTCTTCCACTGACTGGCCACGACTACATCTGAGGTACCCTGAAACTCCAGTGGGTGGCCCTTCTGAAATGCCTCCCTCACTCTCATCCAATCGGATGGCCCCAAATGGGCCTGAATAACTGGTGCCATCGGCGAATGTGGTTGAATCTATGAAAAGTGCTGTGCCATTACGATCATCGTCGCGTTAACTGCATGTGCTATGACTTCATCCACCTCTGCTGCTGAAATGTTTCCCTATGGTGGTTGCGACTGCAGTACCTGTGGCTCCTGCTGAGCCTCTTTCTTATAAGCTCCTACTGCTCTAGTTGGTCTTCCTCTCTTAGGTGGCATCTGAAACCAGAATGAGTTGTATAAGTTCATAGTCAATACAAATATAATACCAAAAGTACATAAACATGCGTACAAGGAGGAATACAACAATCCTATAACAGGGCTCTACATTAAAGAATGCCACACAGGAAATGTAGTAAGTTTGCACAAATCCTAAGGACTCTAGAACCTGATGCTCTGATACCATCTGTGACACCCTGCCTACTCTAATCACAGTTGATCATTAATTTATTAAAATAATCAGGAATCTCATTTGGTTCATTCTTAGCATCATTGTAAAACCCTTTTTAAATTACTAACCACCTATGTTAAATTAAGTTAGTGCCAAATTTTTATCTTTCATTAACATAGCAATATCCACAATTTAATTATCTAAATCAATCACATGACAAATAGATAAATAAATAGTATCAAACAAACCATCGGTTCTTACAGTAAAAATCCAACTATAAGTCTAAATGATAAACTAAATCCATAAAGTTTGATAAATAATCTGAAGTACCGAATAGTCTAAAGGGCAACATACCCAAATGAACTACTAAATAATCAACCTAGTCTAGGAATGAATAACTTGAGAACCTACACAAAGTCTTGCAAGCCTCCACAATGCTGAAGCTACGCATTCTTGGAAAGAATCATCAAGTTGGGCGTCTCTGTGGCTGGACACCTAAAATTGTTTCGAAAAATATTTTGACATGGGTCAGAGACCAAAACCATTTGAAAGTAATTAAAATGAAACAATTTAAATATGAATTAAAACTTTTCATATTTGAGCGGATGTCGCACTCTCTTGAGATATTACTCACCTCTCAACTATTGTGCACACCTAACGCAGGCTCTCTAACCCAATTAGTTATAATATCCCACTAAAATTTTAGTGAGTTATATGCACAATAAAAGTTGGCAATTTTAAGATATGAAAGACAATAAAAGTTTTAATGAGTTATATGCACATTTGAGAAGAATAGTGAGTTTTCTTATTATATCCCTTTGGGCATGGATTTAAGGATGACCATATCTTACGATATTTACCCAAGAGGTTTAATGGCAATGTTAATGTTATAGATAAACTTAGATCCGATACTAATGTCCCTTTGTGTGTGGATGATTTAATGGGTTCACTTCAAATGTATGAGGTTTGGATCATCGAAAAGGGTCAAAGAATAAAATTGTATTTATTTCAAAGTTGACGCTAACATAGATTTTATCAATTAATCAATTTGAATCTCTAATAAACATGTTTAGAAATAAGAATATAGAAACCAAAATAAGATTTTAAATTCTATTAGCATGATCCTAAATATTTAATTCATATAAAGGGATAAAATCATAAATAGAGTACATTAATACCATAAGCAAAATAGTATCTCTTGCCTTAAATAAAGTTTGATTCTTGATGAGTTCCTCTTGAGTGTTCTTCCTCTTCTCACAAAGTTTGGATTTTTATGCTAGAGTTTATATTATGATGTTTAATGAGGGTTATGAGCCTTTTTAAAAACATAAACCCAGGATTCTACTATAGGCCTGCTTTTGGACCCCCAAATAGGCCCAAAACACTAATTGAATACTCTTAAAACTTGGAAAAAAGGTGTACCTACCCTTGAGACTCAATTTTCCACATTAAAATATTAATCTCGGCCACCGTACAACCCTAGAATCCGATTCAAACATACCAACCCAAAATATCAAATTAATTACAACTAATTAATTTAATTAATGAGTCGTTAACAAAAGGTTAATGAGTCGTATTTTGAACGGGTTGTAATTAAAGATCTTAGGCACTCACAGCGATCTTACGCACCCGCAGAGTCGTTCATAAAAGTTTAATTTAATTAATGAGTCGTTAACAAGTTAATTCGAATCCATTTATTTTGTTCTAAAAAATACGGGGTATTACACTTGCACCCATTATCGAAGGCATGGTCACTTAGTGAAGCTTCATTGTTTTATTAGGAAACCTCCTATTAATTTGAATGGTAAGTAGAAGAATGGATTTTCATCTAGAACGGGGAAAATAAAGAAAGAACCCGACAAAGAAAGGTACATAAGAATGGAGGAAAAGTGAAACCCATTGTGTCTTACATTAAACCTGTTAGCCCCGTCAAATTTATCCCTAATTCCCCCCAAGTGAGTTATGATTAAATTAGTAAAGATTTTTTTGGATATAATTACTGTATATAAAAAAAGGTTCCTACATTGTTTCTATCCACCAATACCAGTTCGAACATCTCTATGAGTGCCTAAGAACTTTTTAAATTACTTATCGTGTGTGCTTAGGCCACGTGTGATTCTTTTCGAGTTTTATCTTTTATGTGGTTTTATATTTTAGTATATTTTGAAAAATCCAATATGTTTTTTAAATAGCATTGACATCATTTAATATCATATATATATATATATATATATATATATATATATCTTGTTTTAGGTTATTTTCCTTCGATTCTTATATATGTTTTGTATATTATGATTATCTCATCAATATCTCATATTTGAATTACCATGATAATTATATTTTAGTTTGGTAATTCCATCCATATGTAGTTTGGAATATTACATATCTAAAATCTTTGTTTTGTGGTGCGACCTAGTGTTGTTGAGCCTATGCGTCAGCAAAGACCTGCCTTTTCATTTGCAACGGGTTCATAAGCTTTTTATGATTTTATTACCTAGTGTAGATCTTTTTGTTAGCTTTATCACTTAAGGTAAACCTTTTTATGTGCACAATGAAGGGAAGTTCTTCAAAATGACCACGTTTTTTTATGGTGTTAACTATTCCTGAATTCCATGGATCAAAGATTATGGTTTAGTGTGGAAGAGAGTAGGGAATATCATGTGATTGTTTCCCATGGTATTCAAAGGAAAAAAAGAGTAAATCTAGTTAGGACGATAAAAAAATAGTGGGTGTAATAAAAAATCGTATATGTTATATTCAAATCCGTTAATATTAATGACTTTGGACATATAACAAATCCTATAATGTCCAAACCAGTATAGGATATTTTGGAGATTACCCATTAATGCACCGTGACCATACATCATGCTAAGGTTTAATGGTTGGCCAAATATTTCAAAGTCTTGATTATAAAAGATAATAAAAGTTTTAATGAGTTCTACTCGCATTTAAGTAACATGGGGAGCTCTCTTACTATATCCTTTTGCGTTTGAATGGGTTTTATTCACACCTGACCATGTCTTTCGAAGTGTTGATAATGAACGACAATAAACGTTTTAATAAGTTTTATGCACATTTGAGTGACATAATCAGTTCTCTTACTGATCGTAAGATGACCAGATCTCATGATATATATTCAAGAGGTTTAATTATAATGTTGATGTTATATATAAAGTTAGATCCACTACGAATATCCCTTTGTGCGTGGATGATCTGGTGGGCTCACTGTAAAATTATGAGGTTTGGATCACCAACAAGGGCTAAAGAAAGAAAGAAAATATTTCTTTCAAAGTTGCCTTTGTTGGAAAATATTGTGTTTTTACACAAATTATTTTATAACCAAATTAATATATTGGTCAAAGTATGACCAAGTACGTGCGCGTTCCTTGTAGCATGACGAGTCACGCGATATATTTATTTGTTTAAAACGGATAAATGATGAATAAGAAATTTGGTATCAAAGTGCCCCATTTAAGAATGATGTTTATTGGGAAATTTTATTTAATTTTCTGGGACGGTTTTTCGTAACTGTCGCTAAAGGTTGTGACTGTTCACTATATAGTGACTGTTTTTCAGAAACGTCCCTAAAGGTCGTGACTGTTCACCATAAGTTGTGACTGTTCATGAAAAACGTCCCTAAAGTGATTGTTTTCTAAAAGACATGTCTTTTCATGAAAAAACACTTTGTTTTCTATAAATACATGACTTGTCTTCATTTTTAAAGAGAGGAAATAAGGAAGAAAAATATTTTCTATACTTTTTCATTCCCAATCGAGTCGGATAGAGTATCAAACATAATTGGTTCGTGGGACACGCACACTGAAGTGCTTCTTGCGCGTGTCAAGACCGTTTTATCCTGGGAGGCAAACGCTCATTGTTCATTACCGTAAGCACCGTAGCGGGAGCGCATTTTGTCTTAAGGAGAGAGTGTCAAACACTTGACTCGGTCATCTTCTTCATTTGTAAGTTCTAATGGCATAATTTTTATTGCATAAATATGATTTATTTCATATTTTAAATTTGATAAAACATAAAAGTATATATTATATATAACAAACTTAAGACAAAATGAAAAATATTTTATGTTACTTTGTGTTTTAATTTTATGAATAGTTCTCGAGTGTGAAAACATATTTGTCCATCCTTTAGTTAATGCATGAAATTAGACCTTTCGTAATACATTGATGAGCATGTATTAATATATTATTTATTGACTTCTAATATAATCAATAGCCTTTCATTTTGCTTCTTGTATGTTATGGGAATTTTAAAGAGGTGTATTGGAATATTTGTATGCTCATGACAATTTTGAAAAGTGTTTCATTTGATAATAATGCATTGACTATTGAATGTATGGTATTGTAACTTTTCATGATTTATTTCATGATTTGTCACTTTTGTACACAATTTTTTATGTGGCATAATGTTTCTGTCTTTTTACTCTTGGTGGGTTAAGTATGATACTAGTAATATTGCAAATGATATCACACCTGGGATAAAATATAATGTTAATAGAATCTAAATGCGGGTGCATTGTCTTTAGTTTTGGAAGTTTTGTCCGTAACTGTGCGTACTGAATGATGAGAAGGCATTGTTTACTTTTGGTAATTATATGTTGCCATCATCTAAGTTGCAAATGGCAACTGAGTGACCATTCAAAATATTACGAAGACTTTGTTTGATTGGAATTAATTATAAGAACGTTTCAAAGATTTGTTGTCGGATCATAATTGTTACAAACGTCTCCTTCGTTTATATTAAAATTATTGTAGTTTGGATGTAATTATTGAAGATGTAATTTTTTTTAGGTATTTGGTTAAATTTGGAAACTCAAATTTGATATATGAATACTTGTGGTGTCATTTGGTTATTTGACAGTTTGAATCCATTAAGTATGAGTAATATTCATATGCATTTAACTTGTATCTTTTCATCTTTAGTGATGTATTTGTTTTTTATGTCTTTGACATGGACTATGCCATAAATGGCATAAAAAGTGATTAGTTTATGAATAATGCATTTTTAATGTTTAATTTGATTATTAGACATTGCATGGCGTGCGATAATTTTAGCAATAAAATTAATTATTTTTTATTAGCTTTCTTTTGAATGTCTAAAATTAGAATAGTGCGTCCCAAATAAGGTGATTTTGAATACATTCATTCAAATTTGTCCAAATGAACAAAGGGACAAGAAGAGTGTGTTTGATTCATATTATACTTATATAATTTGTTTATTGACCGGTAGAGCTAAATACCAAGTTTGGTGCGCTCTTAGATTGAAAAATAAATTAGTAAATAATGATGTGATGTCATGTGTAATAACGTGCATTTATGTATATTATCATATGATAATCAAATATTTGATTAATCAAATGTCTGATTATGCGTTGAGATTTAGTCACATCTTTGGTAATGTTATTCACATGATTTTTAAGTGCATTTTATGCAAATTAATGTGATTATAATATATTCGATGATATTATGGTCTCTTGTATTGTTACATGTATACGTGTAACAGTACTATTTTAGTGTCACCTAATTAAATTAGATTACATGAACGAAAATGTGATATATTTAGAAACATGATTTAAGTTGCATTCCTTGTAGAATGTCAATATTTAATTATTGTGATAATTCATGTAATCTTGATATTACATTTAAATTGGTTTTAATCTCCTGTGTCACGAAAAAGAGAAAAATAAAATATAATGCATTGTCCATTATTGTTGGTATGTATGTTAAACATTGCAATGCATGCATTATATCGACTCTTAGAGATATGAATATGCACTATTGTTTAAAACGATGTGAACCAACATGTTGAAAATTTGAGAATATTTTCACGCATAATAAATTAAAAAGTCCTATAGGTTAGGAATTTATTATGTTTGCATAATTTTTATAGTTGATGACATGTTGTGGCATCCGATGACCTAATGTCATGTAATGAAAATTGAGGTGTGTAAGGACATACTATTCTCACGTGTAGAAGTCTATTGGATATTTGTGGCATGATTGTATATCATTAACCATATAGCATAATGCGACTTTTAATTTTAGGAGTGACCCTTTCACTCTTAATTTTGTGAGACACTTTCATCAAAATATCACTGGAACATGCTATGTTAAACATGATGTTTCATGAAGAATTACATTTTTATGTAACATTCAATTGATGTTAACGTTGATGAAAAATAAATACAATTTGTATTGATATCGTGGTGCTCAATTTTCCATAGACTTGAAAGAGTGGATATGATTAATTTCAATATGTTACTCCCCTTCATTATATTGAATGTTATCAAATGCGATGAAGATTGCAAAAGTTATGAGAGTCTTTAGTTGATATAAATTGCTACATTCCTTTCCGTAATATATAAATTCATTTTGGAAGAATCTTATACTTCTAATTAATGCGTTTGTCGAACGTGTTCTTCAATGGAGAAAAATTAGTGTGGCGTGATTACATATTTATTTATTGAATTTATGATTCAAAATTCAGAACCGAGCGGTTTAAAGACTGCTTTAAAGATGGTATAGAATTAAATCATAAATCCATATAAATGATTAAGGGATTCAGAACCGAGCGATTTCACAACTGCTTTAAAGAAGGTAGAATCAAATCATGATCTCATTGGAGACTTAGGCGTAATCTCAAGACACCACAACTAGTAAACTCAAAGAAGGGCAAGTAACCAAATTGCATATTTTAGATTATGATATTTTTAAAGTTCATAATCATAGAATATGTTGAAATGGTTTTGAGGCATATAAATTATGTGTGACACAACTTTAGTTTAATACTAAGAAATGTGACAAGTGCATTTGTAGGCCTATGGAACAATAAGGAATATACCATTAAATGTCAAAATCACTAAAGTATAGAAACTTATCTCAACTAAATTTTATTTAGAATGAAATGAATGTATACCTTCTAAATGGACATATGTGTTTGTCCAAATATACATTAATATCATTTCATTTTAAAGAAAAATAAAGCGTTTGGAGGTTGAGAATAAATGTATCAATTTTGTATAATTTCAAATTTATGTTTGAAATTGTGGGGGAAGTATTGTGTTTTCTATGAGTTATATTCTCAACACATTAACCCAGGATAAAAATTTTATGGGAAAGGTTGAGAACCTTTGTATGAATTATGATAAATGTGGGGGTATTTATCTAAGGCAATAATTTCTATCCAAAAATAGAAACAAAGATGATTCCTATTGAAAATAGGATAAACACTACTGAAAATGTAGTATTTGATTGCATTTCCTATTGAAAATAGGATAACCACTACTGAAAGTGTAGTATTTGATTGCATAAGTACATTTAATGTACTAATAGTATTTCCAATGTGCATTTGTCTAGAGAAGTGTATACTTCATTGATTGAACGATAATTAATACTTAAGTACTTTGATTATATTCCAAGGTTGGAAATGATTAAGCGTGTACACAATGGATCAAAGAGTCTAAAGTACAAATGAGTCGTTCAGTATCGATACTAAGATATAAGTGACAAATGACATAAACATTAGGAAATTATGAATATATTTTAAACAATATATGACTTTCGAGACTCGTATTCTGAGTGATATATTAGCATGATTAGAGGTGTTAATGTTTGGAAATCCTCTTATGATGGAATATGAATATTATTTCCTAGAAAGCAAGGTACCTTAAAATTTTTAAAGAGGATGATTTGAGATAACAATTATAATGCATGTTCTTGCAATTGAAAATCATTGATTGAAAAGGCATAAAGCAATTTGGCAAGTCACAACTTATTAGTCATGACATAAGACCATAAAGAAATCTTTCTTTGCTAGTGATAACATTAGGCCTAATAAAATCATTGCGGATCCGCTAACAAGAGAGTAAGATGCGTACATCAAGGGGAATGGGATTAAAGTCGGTTAAAACCTAAAAAGAATTTCCATAATGGAAACCCAACCTAAATGACTGGAGATCCCAAGAATTAGGTTCAACGGGACAACCTAATTATGTGCGATTCAGTTAGCAATTTCTTCCTCCCATTCTTAGGATGAGTCAGTGCACTATCTGCCGCGTGTAACAGGATAAATTTTATTTTAATGATTTCTATATCTTGAACATAAGGATCAAGTGGGGTATTAGCAGGATACTCTTTATAGAAATCACCTATGTGAGTGAGAAAGGGCCACTTCTATGAGAACAACCAACGGCTATATTGTTAAATTGTCTAATACACTCATGAAACCAGGAAGTGTCCAAGGCCAAAACAAACACAAAAGTGAGAACCAAGAATATTCGGAGAAGGACTGTGTGAATTCTATTGTCTCGATTTACACAAAAAGGTTGATCAATTCAAGACATCGCGTTCATTGATTGGCCAGTAAACCCGATAGTCTCTCACTAGGAAAGATTCAAGGCCAAAAGCTATCTTTACCGATGCAACTCTTTTCCACTGATACTCTGTCTAATTTGTCTTCATGTTCATTTGATTATTCACCCAAATTTCATTCATGTGGGGGATTGTTGGAAAATATTGTGTTTTTACACAAATTATTTTATAACCAAATTAATATATTGGTCAAAGTAGGACCAAGTACATGCGCGTTCCTTGTAGCATGACGAGTCACGCGATATATTTATTTGTTTAAAACGAATAAATGATGAATAAGAAATTTGGTATCAAAGTACCCCATTTATGTATGAAGTTTATTGGGAAATTTTATTTAATTTTCTGGGACGGTTTTTCGTCACTGTCGCTAAAGGTTGTGACTGTTCGCTATATAGTGACTGTTTTTCAGAACCGTCCCTAAAGGTCGTGACTGTTCACCATAAGTTGTGACAGTTCATGAAAAACGTCCCTAAAGTGACTGTTTTCTAAAAGACATGTCTTTTCATGAAAAAACACTTTGTTTTCTATAAATACATGACTTGTCTTCATTTTTAAAGAGAGGAAATAAGGAGGAAAAATATTTTCTATACTTTTTCATTCCCAATCGAGTCGGATAGATTATCAAACATAATTGGTTCGTGGGACACGCACACTGAAGTGCTTCTTGCGCGTGTCGAGACCGTTTTATCCTAGGAGGCAAACGCTCATTGTTCATTGTCGTAAGCACCGTAGCGGGAGCACATTTTCTCTTAAGGAGAGAGTGTCAAACACTTGACTCGGTCATCTTCTTCGTTTGTAAGTTCTAATGGCATAATTTTTATTGCATAAATATGATTTATTTCATATTTTAAATTTGATAAAACACAAAAGTATATATTATATATAACAGCCTTTAATATGGAATCTATCCATTCTTTTGACTTCGACAATTAATACGTTGCTTACTTTTCCAAAAAATTTAACCATGTTTTGGAGAACTTAAAATCAGAACAAGGGTAATGAAAAGTGTAAGAAGGGCGTACTTTATTTTAGTTAAAGAAGGTTGAAGACCCAAACGTGTCAATGGGTGATGCACGTTCAGACTCGAAGAATGCCACCTCTACAAAAGGGAGTATTTTCAAATATTTTATTGCCAAGGAAAGTCCTTTAATTTTTTATGATGCACTGGTCGATGGCACACCAGATGCAATGTCCATTCGTCCTTCTCTAGTGATAGTGAAGCGTATGATTCTAAGACCGCATATGATTGTATCATAAGGGAATCTCTTTACCTTGGGATTAAAAACCATGAACATTCCACCAAATTGTCCCCAATTGAAAAAGAAAGATATAAAGGGATGGTGGATAGTGATTTTTTTATTTAAGTAGTTTCTTAAGAAACATGCTTATAAATAAGATCGTTTGTTTAGAGATTGAAAGAAACACTTTAAGTGGTCAGAGATATACTGTTTATGTGAAGTTGTAGAAAATGAAAAATGGTGTTAGAAGATTCTATGAAATCTAATGACGCCTTGTATATTAAGCTCTCATTCCTTGAGGAATGTTTGATCTCAATCACTACTTTGAAAGTGGATAACGAAAATGTTTATCTATGTGTACCCTTTTTGCCCAAATAAAGGTCATTTACAGGAATTTTGTTATAAGTTGAATAGTATTCATCACAAACCCCAAGTTTTTCATAAGACAACATATAAAATTAACATGAGCAAATCTTAATCTTGCACCCATTGTAGAAGGGATGGTCACTTAGTGGATTTTTTTACTACAAAACCTCATATTCATCTAAATTGTAAGGAGAAGAACTAGTTTTTATATTGAAATGGTATGAAAAATCAAAGAACCCTACGAAAAAAGATCCATGTGAATGAATGATGTGTGTAATACCTCGTATTTTATTTGGTATTATTTATTATTAATTGTGGGAATAAATTATTAAATATGAATAATTTTACTTGTGTGGGATAGTAATAATATGTGCATAATGTATGTGACATTTAAATTTGCCTGTTATGTGTTTTGGGGAATGCTTGTTATTATTTAATTAATCAGTGGACTTAATTAAGTAGAAATTAATTATGTGCAGTTAATCGTAAAATAATTAAGTCGAGTATTTTATTTTATGGTGTGAGAAATTATCATTTGTATCATACTCTTTGGTGGTATAGAGGCCCTCAGAGGTATTTGTATTGTTTGGGATTGAGTCACAAAGGTAGGTATACCTTTGGGCTAAGTTTTGGGTTAGTTTGGGTGATATTTTGGGCTCATATGGGGATTCAAAATTAGGCATTTTAAGGACATGCGAGATTAAGGGTATAAAAGTAGTGTTAACCCTCATTAATTAATTACATTAAACCTAAAACACAAACCTTATGAGGAAGAGATATATGGGAGAGCTAAGGAAGGTTTTGGGGGAAGAAATAGAAGATCACAAGAGGGAGAATCAAGTTCGCATCTTCAACCTTCGTATTCAAGCAAGAAGTATCTTGCTCTATCACCTGTAATTTATTTATGTATTTATTGTTATTAAGAGTTTTTTTAGGATTAGAAATATGCTAGGAATCTAATTTAAAAGTTATCATGTATTATCATAGGCTAATGTTAATTCGAGACTAGTAGTGGCAAAATGTGGCCCAAATAATAAAACAACCCATATTAGCCCAAGCATCTAAATATGGGACCCATGTTTAAAAGCTATGAGTTAAATATGGGGCCCATATTTCAAAGCTATGAGTTAAATATGGGGCCATATTTGAAAGCAAAAAATCAAATATGGAGCTCAATTTTAAAAGATACAAATCAAATATAATACTCATTTTAAAAAGTTATGAGTAAAAAATGATTTTTTTTTATATATACCTCGAATTGTAATACTTAATTTAGTAGAAAAATAATGGGTTGGGCCAACCCATATTTGGTCCGCCCATATTTGGCCCAGCCCACATTTAATCCAACCCACATTTGGCCCAACCCACATTTAGCCCAACCCATATTTGACCCGCCCAAATTAGGTCCAGCCCATAATTTTGCCAGTGCTATTCGAGACTTAGTTTTGTTAAATTTGTCGTAATTATGATGTTGATTGGAATTGATGATGAAAACCCATGTAATATATTTTGAATCAGATATTACAACATTTAGGGTGATTAATTAGAGATGATTTATGTTTTTAGACTATTTTTTATGTTGAAAAATATTTATAAATGGCGAAACCCGAATCTATTAATGACTCTTAATCGAGTCATGTTAATTTGAAGATTACTAATACTATTCAAAGTAATCCTTGCTAGATTATGATCCTATAATGGTAGACCTTGATTTAGAAAATTGTAGACACCACATTATAGGACCCCCTAAGTCTCTCCTTAGATCCCTAGCACCTCCCCAATCCATGACAAAACTTAGGTCATACTCTGAGTACCCATTTAGAGGCCACTAGGCACTTTCAAGACCCATTTGACTCCGATCAACTCTATGATCAAAGAAAAATCTTGATGAATCTTCAAAGGGATCTAAATCCCCTTTCAAATAGTCACCCCCATGAAGAAATTAGCATATCGGTTCAGACGAACGAACCATTTCACTGTCGAAACTGATCTAGAGGCCATCGGGTGCTCGCGAGTCCCAGTATGAACCTAATTAACTCCAACTTCTGAGCGAAATCTCAATGGATCCCCGAAGGGCACTGAATCCCATTTACAACGGTCCACCCCGTGTGCAAAATGACATAAACGTTCAGACGAACGATTTGTTTTTCCTTGAAAATTGATTTGGAGGCCATCGGGCATTCACGGGCTCCATGTGAAACTCTTCAGCTCGAATGAGACTGAATGAATCTTCAAAGGGAATTAAATACCCTTTCCAATGGTCTACCCCGTGCGTGAATCAGCCTTACGACACGAATAAATGGCCCATTTTACTCCAAATGGTCACCGAGCACTTTCGAGTCCCATTTAAGTAAAGTCATCGTTGAACCAAGTGAATCTCTTTGCAATGTCAAATTAACTCACATAAATTTTCCAACGGTCTACCCCATACATGATTCTGACTTACAGTTTGGATGAACGATCCATTACCGTCCGACGATCTCCCTTCTAAAGGACTAAAGGGTTATTTCGAGCCCTATTTTACCCAAAATCAACTGCAGGACCCAGGAGCGTCCTAAGGACACTTGAAGGTCTCAAAATTACCTTTATAAAAGTATGCCCATGCGCGATTTGGATCAACAGATTGTATTCTACGATCATTTTTTGAAAACATCTCCACGAGACTGCCAATTGGCAGGTCCATTTCCCTGCCTATCGACAGCGTGTCTAGGGTCACCTGTCGATTGGAAGGGCTAGGACTATGAGGATCGACATCCCCCTTCCCTATAAATAGAGGGCATGAGCTCACTCTTAGGACAAACCTTAGATTCATCAATATCAGTGATCCCAACAACATTCTCTTGCAATCAACAAAGTTTCCTTATATTAGTTTTCTTATAATAGTCTTTAAATTTATTTATTTTCGCATTAGTTACATAATTTAGTTTAGTTCATAAACATTAACATCTCATCCTTTATTAGTTATATTTCACGTACTCTATTTTCTACGAAAAATCCAAAACAAAGAAAAAGAGGGTTACCCATATAAATGCCAATGGGATTATCCATCACCATTTCTCAAAACTAAAAATATATTTTCTACACACACACATAATAAACTCCCGTTTGAATTTATAGGATAAGACCCACCCTTATGCCATTTACGAACTACGAGGACTTTGATGCCTTTATAGGCTATGTAGGCATTTTAGGATAAAACCCGGGATTTGAGTCCAATTTTCCCATTTTCGCATTTTCATCCTCTTTATCTGTACATTACTCATATATACATCATATTTGTGATTCATATTGACGCTTTATCTAACGCATATTATCGTTTCATCATAACAATCAATATCTCAATAAACGCATAGATCGTATTTTTTAAATATTACTTTGGGAACATTCCTATGGATTACCTCACTCTATCTTTTCCATGATATGAGTCGGGTGATTTCGATCTTCATCTATATATACACGCACACACATTTCACGGAGAAATTAAGGAAAATAGTAACAAAAGCCCATGAGAGACTAAAAGGACATGATGGGTGCCTAACACCTTCCCATTTCATAAATTATCCCTCAAACCTCTGAGTTATTGGTTTCGTAAGCATCAGTTTGTCTTTGATGGCGTTCTCTCGAGGCGACGACATGTTCTTTTGACTATTTTGTGCAAAATAGGCTGGCGAATCCATCTCTTTACATCACCCAACAACAATGATGACTGAAGCGCTCCTTAAAGAGAGGGCGCGAGACCTTCGCTCCTTCCCCCCGGGAAGGAGAGGGATGGCCATAGTGGAAACTCCATTGGGGAGTTTTATTCATAATAGGGATAGACTTTGTTTGTATGGGTGTTATCATTTTCTTCTTGTGTGCGTATGCGCGTACCTGTATGTTACTTTTTCTCCACTCTTTTATTTCTTGTATATATCTACCCCATGCTTATATCACTCCTCACTCAAGCACCTGTAGATGCTCTCCATGTACACTTTCCACCACTTACATATAGGATCACTTATATCCACATGATGCACACACCACTTAGAATATCAATTATTTGGTGTCACTAACACATACCTCCAATTATCGCACTTATACTTGTTACACACCATATGTAGTTGACCCATGTTTAGGTTCAATACCACACACTCACTTATAGACATTCACACACCAATCACTCTCACATATCCATGCTTAGTGTAATACTCATGATCTATGCTAGATTTACTTTTTTTTGTACATTCTTCCCCATTAGTATAATGCTCATGATGCCAAATAAAATACTCTCTCCATAATGTACTAATCAATAATCTTGCATTTTTCATGCTACATCACTAAAGAAATTGGCTATTAATCAAATTTTATCCCGTAACTGGGGGGTTACTTTGTGATGGGCGATGGTTCGGCAGGTCGTAGTTAGCCTAAGTAATATGACTCTCACCTTCCATTTGCCATATACCTTTGACGTATATCGAATGGTCCCCCCCACCCCCCCACCCCCCCGCATCGTACTGCTTGACCGAAGTAATGATGGGAGGTATATCTTAGGAAACTCCTTCACGTACGTCGAGTATATCGAATTCGCTCTCACACATAGTGTCCCCATGAGGTATATAATGTGGCAATTAACGTACACTCAGGTATATCAAATGACTTGTCCACACGTAGTAATTGCGCTCAAAAGCAAGACGTATATCGTGGAAGTCATGCCAAAGGGAGGAACCTTTCAATTAACCCAACAACTTTATACCCTCATATAGGCGTCGAACCTAGGGCACTCATATATAGTTTGCTGGTTACTACTTGAAACTCTGCCGAAATAATGGGTCGGCATGCCGCTCAAATTTTCACGCGATTTTGTCTTTATCAAAATGGTACCCTCTACACGAGCCTGGCAACAAGTCCAACCATATTTTACATATGATTTTTCAAACCCAATTTTCCTAGGCTCGGGTCCCGTCCGGTATTTCTTTTTGCACTTAGCTAAACCAAATACAAGTGAGAACATAATAATAATAATAATAATAATAATAATAATAATAATAATAATAATAATAATAATAATAATAATAATAATAATAATAATAATAATAATAATAATAATAATCATGCTGAGACCCTTCTTTCGTCTTTTCCTCTTTCTTTACCAAAAGTGTCAAAAACATTTTTCCCATCTTCTATCAAAATACAAAAAACATTTTCCTTGCATTTATCATAAATGTCAAAAATATTTTTCCTCCTTTTTACCTAAAAAACATTTTGTCCTCCTCTCTTCCAAAAATTTCAAAAACATTTTTCCTCATATAATAAAAGACTTTCCTTCTTCTCTTTCAAACATAAATTTGAATCATTTCTCCTTCTCAGGTCGATCACATACCCGACCATTGGCTGTCGCCCTATTGGCTTTGGTCTCTAGTCGAACTGCCCCGAATTTCCATCAGTTCTCCTGCTCCTTCCTCCGAGTTCGAAATTCGCCTTCACACGCTTTCTATGGAGAACGCAGACCCAGTAACTAACGTTCAACCTGATTTGATGACGGTTCTAGCCCAACTTATCGCCTAGATTGGCAACCTTCAAATCAAGGTTCGTGAGATGCAACAAAACTGGGTCCTTATTCTTGAAGAGACCGAGGTCCTTTTTCCTCACGCTGTGGGTTTGCCCTCACCTCAGTCTATTTGGGTCCTAGAAGAATATCAGCACACTCCATGTGCCCACCTGCTAATGGGCCATCGCCAGTTATGCTCCCTATGCTAAATCTTGCCCATCCAGGGGCTAAGTCGCCCGTGGCTGTTGATTTGAAGGATAAAGAGTTGAATAAGGTCAAGGAGGACCTTAAGATGTTGACTAAAAAGTTTGACCAAGTTCGAATCTCCGGTAACTGCGTGGATTACACCCATATGTCTCCTTACCCTAAAGCAAGGCTACCGAAAAAGTTCAAGATGCCCAATATTGAGAAGTTCCTCTCCGAAGTTATCATCGATCCATGACTCTCCTAGATGCCTTTGAGGAAATAATGGCTCAAATATTCTAACAGACTTTGAAGGATAACGCTATTCACTGGTTCTTATCCCTTGGAGAATCTAGATTTCGCAGTTGGGAGGATGTTGCTCATGAATTCACGTCACAATACAAATAAAATGAGGAGTTGGAGGTCTCCTGTCGTGATTTAGAACTTCTCATATAGAACCCCAGAGAAAATATCACTAATTTCATAGCAAAATGGAGTGAGAAAGCGTCCACCACGACGAACCGACCTTTCGAAGAAGATCAAGTCAGTATTGTGAATAATAACTTCTTACCCCACGTCCGAAGGACGATGGGAGGACATTATTACCCCTATTTTTTAGGCCTCCAAGAAGTAGGATTGGAGATCGAAGAAATCCTTGCCAAGATAGAATTTGATCCAAAGAAAGTATCCAGAAAGTTCACTCCCAAAAAGTATGAGAAGACTTCCCATACCACAGTTTCAACCATCAACAACATCTCTCAACCTTCCACTACATGGGCACCAGAAATCCTCCCTAACTCAATCAAAAACCAATACATCGATCTTCATGCTCCCCTTTCTAAAGTTTAACACACCCTTTTTAGATGAGATTTTATCGAGCCATTGGACCCCCGTCAATTAAGAAACCCACTTCCCAAAAGTTTCAAACCGATGCCCATTGTGATTTCCATCAAAATGCCGATCATACCACTAACCAGTGCTTCCATCTCCAAAGAGCCACTGGATTGGGAGACAAATTCGATAGTTCAGATGAAGAGCAAAGCCTAGACGAGCCTAGACTAGTAGTCATTATATGTGGAATGATATTGTTTGAGGATATGATAGGAGAGATTAATAAGGTGGACAAATAACCCGAGATAGATGAAGAAGTAGAGTTTCTTCCCCCCCCCCCCCCCCTCTTCTGTGAGCCATATGACTAGATTTGGGAGGCATTACCAGGTTTCGAACCCTCAATCAACAACAACTGATAGTAAAAGGGGTTGATAAGCTTCCTATGACAAAAATAACCCTCGAGAAGAGAAAGACCCTTGACCAGTTGAAGAAACCTCAAGCTAACATTACTCTTTGGGGTCTCTTTATGTCTTCCCAGCTACACCAAAATTCCTTGTTTAAACTGTTTATCGAGCACACAGTCCCTCCTTCCGCCATGCCAGAAGACGCAATGAACCTGATCGGATCTCTAACCTCTTATAGAATTTTCTCCTTCTCCGAAGAAGAAATCGCTAAGTTTGGAACAAATCACAATTATGCTCTCAATATCTCTATCGAAGTCATGGGAAAGACCGTTCCACTTTCGCTTGTTGATAATGGATCATGTCTTAATGTCTGCTTGTTGAGAACCCTCAATTGCTTGGACTGAAATTAAGCGACCTTGCCCCAACCTCTGCCGCGGTGCATGCTTATGATATTACTTGTTGGGAAGTGATGGGATCCATAAAGCTTACAATAGAGGCTTGCCCTATAAATCCCATTACTGAATTCTAGGTCATTGACATCCCGACTTGTTTTAACCTGTTGCTCAAATGGCCATGGCTCCATAGTATCATGGGCGTGTCTTCCTCCATCCATCAAAAATTGAAGTTCTTCGCTAATAGACAGGTCATCGCCATCTTGGGCGAAGGCGATAATATTGAGAATGCAAGCACCAGTAACCCGGTAGTAGAGATACAAAATAGGATAAATGATATGCTTTTGTCAAGTTTTCGAGTTGAACCACTTCCGTTCCTAGTAAGGGATGATTTTAAAGATAAAGTTTGTCCAAACCATAACCTTGATGGAAACGTCAATGTGATACAAATGTTCAAGAACATGCATTTTATGACTGGACTGGGGATGGGATGATGACAACAGGGATTACTAGATACCATAGTATTGAAAAATGACTTTCCTCCTTATAGACTGGGTTATCAACCATCATCAGAAGAACTCAGAATGATCCTCCAACCTCGATTGAAGAGAAGGTTAAAAATTACCAAGAACATCTCAGGGGATTCCTTGAACGATAGATTCATCAAAGAGGATGAAGATTTCCCCTTTTGCGACTTTCCCAAACCATGGTATGATCATGTGGATAAGAAGATGAAGCCAGGAATGGAGATTTTCTTCCAAAATAGTTATGCATGGGTCGAAGATTCCCAGCATCATGTGCAACCGCTCGTTGAGGAGACTATAGCTTATATCGGAGATTCTGATGGAAGTGACTCTGAGGGTTCGTTCAACTTGTAGACACCGGGGCTAACACTCAGAATAGTCCAGTCAAGTGCTACATTATTGGATCCATCTCGCTTGATCAAAACTTCTGATGCACCTCTCCTCAATTGTAATGCTATACCAATTCCACCCACTGAAATGGAAACCAAACTAGATGTTTATCCCATTTCCTCTTCCATTTTTATTCCTCCCTGTTCTAATAATAATTTAATAGAGACCTCCTTCGTTGAGGTTCTTAATGCTGTATTTCCCAACAATGAAATAAATGGATATTTTGAGTATCTTGTTGTGCCTTACATTAATTATCTTGATTCTAATCAAACTCTTGATGACGATGATTTTTCAAATGAATAATTCTTAAGTGATTAGGATAGGGTCCACCCTTGATGAGAGTGAGCGCGCGCAACTCGAATAATTATTGAAAGAATTTTTGGATGTCTTTGCATGGTCCTATAACGAGACGCCTGACATTGATCTCGAGATTTCTCAGCATAAGATTCCAGCTCTATCATAATGTAAACTGGTCAAATAGAAATTACAAAAGCTCCGCACCGAATGGTCGCTCGAGTTTAAGGAAGAAGTGATCAAACAGTTGAACGTAGGCTTCATCGGGGTGATCGAATATCCCACATGGCTAGATAAAATTTAACTTGTGCCGAATTCAGAGAAAAGGTTTGCATGTACGTTGATTACTGATAATTAAATAAGGCCTCTCCAAAGGATGATTATCCTCTACCTAATATTGACATGATTGTATACAATACAACCAACCACGCTCTTAAGTCATTCGTTGATGGTTTTGATATACAATCACATTAAGAAGCACACCTAGATCATTAAGAGAAAACCGTATCCATCACCCCTAGGGGAACCTTCTGTTATACAATTATGCTATTTGGTTTTAAAAATGCAGGGTCTACCTACCAGATGTCTGCCAAAACCACCTTGGATGAACTGATACACAAAGTAGTCGAGGTCTACATAGACGACATGATCATCATGTCAAAGACTTGGGAAGGTCATGTTTCGGCCCTACAAAAGTTCTTCAATAAGAGAGTCAAGGATCATGGTGTCTTAGAAGGGGAATTAGCCCTTAAAGAAATCATAGAACCCGTCTGGGACCCCAGAGGGAAATTCAATCCAAACTGAAGTGGCCCCTACATTCTAAAAAATCTCCTATCCGGTGGGGCCGCTATGCTCACAGGCCTTGATGGAGAAGAGATGACCCGTCCAGTGAACCTGGACCGTCTCAAGAAATTCTATCCCTAGTCCAAAATCTCTGTGCGCTACGACACCTATTATCTCCCTTCTATTCTAAAAAATAAAATATATAAAAAAATTCTTTATTTCCCTCTACTCAGAACTACGTGGGGCTTGATCCTCTAAAAATCCTTTTTACTTTCAAAAATGAAACTCCAAAATTTTTTAAAACCCCTAGAGTATGTAGATAGCTCATACGCTTTACAATATCAAACCCCTTCTTTTCTCACAAAATCCTATCATTTTCTATCTTCGAAAACGACAGTTCATTTTATCATTTACATGAACAAAATGATTATGTATTCCTTAGCGATTGATATAGATAATTCAAATGTAAAACTCATCAAAAGGCACAATAATATAATTAAATTCCTTTTTTATTCCACTATGGGAAATGTCAGTATAATTACCCAAAATATCAGCATGGGGGGTCAAACAACTTTCGCTGCTAACCTAACTGTCCTAGAAACAAAATCAAACCAAAACTACTCCTAAAAAACTACAAACTTCTTAAATTTATTCCCAACAAACTTGAAACAGACAGATACATAACCAAACCTAATACCATACAAAAGCTTCACAAATTAAACTCCCCAAAGGATCCTACCCGTAAACTGCCAGAAGAACCATCCTTATCATCATCTACATTTTGGGGTCCCCAAACTTCCCCTTCTTTGATAGAAAATCGAAGGTGCTCCATGGATTGGTAAGACCTAAATAGCCAGGGAAAAACCACTACAACTCCCTCTATGGTGTCAAACATTGCAATCCATCTCTGCCCAGTCTCTTTAGCCAACATTTTAGACACTACCCTCCTCCACTGCCATTTTATGAAATCCCCTAAAATAAGACAAACTCTGCTATTAGCTTGGGAAGGGCGGGTTGAAGGCCGACGATTCTCCCACAAAGAGCCTAACTGCATATGTAGGACTTCTGACAAATCCTCCATAGGAAAGAAATCCAGAACGCGGGAAGGCACAATTTGTTCCCATCAACCTTAACGCAGGATCCGCCAGGGAAAGTAGAAAGAGGTATGTCGGAGGCCAACCAACCGAGCGTACTAGTATTCCCCCAGTTCCAAAATGGGCTGCAACTCTCCCCACCAGGTTACCGACCAGCACAAACATCGAGCCCCATGCTCCATGAACCAGTTTTCCCAACTCTTGACAGTTGGGCCAAAGCTGGTGAAATAAAGGGTGAAGGAATTCGGCACAACTACCAAGGGATATTTAGGGGGACCTCCAAGAGGAATTTTTCAGACAACCACATGAATAGCATAACTGGTCCACCTCTCAAAAAATCAAAACGGCCTTCCCGTCAAGCATCTTGACCATTCAAGGTCTCAGCCAGTATCACCGTCGTAGGATTGCGATGGTATAACATCCACATGGTGATTTCAACAAGTTAAGGATCCACCAGCAGGTCCGCGATCATTAACAATAACTTTGAAGTTAAGAAAAGGTAAATAGCTCCATTAGAGCCTACATCACCAATGTCATGCAGACGCACAGAATACAACACAGCTGGAAGGGAAATCATTCCACCAGTAACCAATGAATGAGTCGCTAAGGATGAAATAGGGAGAAATTCCACCAATAGTTCCCGAGGGGATGGAGAAAATTCAGGCATGGCCGCCGCAACATTGGGATTTACCCCCAATATAGCAGAAAACTCCTCGTAAGCAGGGCAAATTTTATCTAAGACAAAGTAAAAGACATCATCCTCGGGGTAGAAAAATTGTACTGGTGCCGTCACCATGTTCCAGTTAAGCAGCCGATTGCCCCATAAGGAGTCGTAGGTTGAAGGTGTCATAGTCTACATTATACGAGCACATAGCCTTTAAATTTTGGAGGTAAGAGGCCAATTCAGCACTCATAGGAAGAGCCATGTTAAAAATGATAAGACAAGAAGCGATAAATAAGCAATAGAAAGGAAATATGGATGGGTGAAGAAAAACCCTCCACCTTACCCCTTTTTATACTTGGAAAACATGGCTAGAGACAAAGGTCCTTCAAAATCTGGATGAAACCCTACCACATCAATGACAAAGTATTTGAAGAAATTGCAATCAAGTATTGGGATGATAGACTGGAATGACATGCCGATAAGCAGGACAGGGGGTATGCCGATTGGGATCCCCTTATTTTTAGAAAATTCCCTTTTCTTATTTTGTCAAAATCAAAAAATAAAATCAAAAGAAACTTTTAATTCTAAAAGAATTCAATATTTTCCTCTCCTTATATTTCTAAATAAATGCTCCTTTTAAAATAAAAATTCTACTCCCTTTTATGGTCTCAGCGAACAAAGTAAAAAGTGCATGTAGATTAAGTCATTAAAAGCAAAGATAAATAAGTAAAAGCCCATTCATTGATATATATTACTTCATTACATTTGGCTTGCAGGAAAAAAGAAGAAAAATAACAACACTCAGCCTAAATCGCCTAAAAAATATCCTCTCTCTCACCTTCTCTTCCTTTCTCTCTCTCTCTCTCTCTCTCTCTCTCTCTAAGATTCCCCATCCCTGTGACGCATGCACTTTCCTCAACGACGAGCTGAGGAGCCTACGTTACCCGATCCAGACCTCTCATTAGACGAAACAGCTGGCACCAAGCAAGAAGGAACCGAGATCGACTCCCTAATATGAGCGATCACAGAAGCCACCCAGTCCCACATGTCTCTTAGCCAGGTAGTCGGCACCCGAACGTGTTATAAGAAAAATAAGAAAAAGCAAAATAGTCAGTCTGAGGCAAGGAAAAAAATTAGAAAGACAAAAGTCAAAGAAATAAAAGGTATACACTGGCTGAAGGACGTCCTCCGTCATCCCCAACATCTCTGGGTCCATCGCATTGGGGTGATGTATCATACGCACCGATCCTCCCTCAATCCTTTTGATATTATAGGAGGGAGGATAACGCCATATAAACGGAATCTCTGATGTCACCGTCGCTGCTAACGTCAACGCATCACCCGTACTGTGGGCAAACCCCACTGGCTGACTTATGCCCACATCAGAAGCCGTAGGAGGAGGAGGAGGCATAACGTCATATATGCTGGGTGGCATCAACCATCTCATCACAAAATCGTGATAATCTCGAAACGTGAATTTTTATAAATCAATGCTCCGATACCACTAGTTGAAACGTAGGACCCCCAGTTTTAAATTCTTTAAAAAAATAATTTTCTTTTAAATGCAGAATAAAGATGGTTCAACACAACAATTTAATTTTCTAACTTTATTTTTTATTTTATTTTCTTAAATAAATGAAAAATTAAATTAAACTCAAATTTTAATTTGTAAACGCAAAATTAAAATTAAACCTAAATAAGTGAATTATGGAGAACAGACTCACACTTTAAATTCACTCAAACCACATTAATTTAATTAACAAGTTTAAACAAATTAGGCAAGACAATTATCCAATTAATTCAGTGCCGACTTGAAATAAATTAACGTAAACTAAATTTATCTAAATATTTAAACATGCACCATTTTAATCAAGATTGAGAATTAAACCACATTTTATCTTTTTACCCTAAGCTTGCGTTCTAAGTGATTTTTGCAAAAGATAAAATAATTTCACAATCTCACAACGCCGCGATGTACGAGGAAAAACCCAGAACGGGAAAAAACTTCGACGACCCTAGCCTTAAGTCCACTAAGTACGAAAATTTTACAAGTACAAGACAAATGACTTACTCAACTCGACTCGACTCCTTGCAAGCCCCTGACGCGTCTTCTTGTACCAGCCTCTTCTTAGTCGACAATCTCGAAATCCAGCGGAACCTTGGAATCCACCAAATAAGCTTTAGGAACCGTCAACCACACACGGTGCCTTTCACCGTATGAGAATGTCGCAGCCAAAACCAAACTTCTTCTTTTATGGGAAATAGAAGCAAAATCCAAACTTCTCCTTCTTGTGGTAGAGATGAACCAATGGTGCCAAACAATTGCAAGCAAATATTATATATATGAAGAAATACTTGATAGTGGGACAATGTAGTGGAAAAATGGGTTAAAACTGCCAAAAATTTTCTCGAACAGAAATCTCGTTCGAATGACCTTCAAACGATGTTCCATAGGACAAATGGGAAAAGTCCCTGTCAAACTCATTTGAACGAAATTCTCGTTCGAACGATAATTTCGAACGAAGTGTTAGAATGGTCTTTTTCAAAATTAAGCCCATAAACTTTTTATACAAAGTTCTAAAGTAACCTTCTGAAAATAAAATTCATTTTAAATAAAATTACACCCATTATAAAATGTTCCAAGCTCCTATATATATATATGTGTGTGTGTGTGTGTGTGTGTGTGTGTGTGTGTGTGTGTGTGTGTGTGTGTAATGCATTCATACCTTAGGAGAGATTGGAACTAAGTTGATGACGTGAAATGACGCACATGTGAATCGGCAATTATGTTCTCTTGATCAGTATGCGGCAACGTCTTCAACTTTAACATGTCATAGGCTTGATGGATGGTCAAGAACTTTATCATATGACTCAAACGTTTTTGTCCAGAATTGAGCCAACACTAAATTAAGATCAATCGGAAATTTGTGTCCTTACAAATCTCCCCCTTTGGCTATTCCGGGACAAAAACCAAAACAAAATCCTAAAAGGTCGTCAAGCTCTACTAGACTGAAAAACAACCCACCCAAAACTCAAGTTTGACTCAAAACCCAAGGATGACTATCTTTGACGATGAGGGTTGCCGCTAGAAGAATTCCTGCACACTTAAGTAAAACATTAAACGCATAGGGAATATCAAGAATATTAAATACATTTAAAATAAATACTCCCCCTAAATTAATTCTCCTTTATCAACTATGATCAACCTAAGAAGATAGCGCTCTCCCCCTAAGTTAAATCTCCTAAACTAAGATATGATTATAATAGGATTAGATACCATTTCTCCCCCTATCATTCTCCCCCTTTTTGTTCAGGAATAGACAAAGGATAAACGAACTAATTAAACAAAATGAAGCATAAGGTGATAAGAGCAAGAAAACATATGGGCAACAAAAGCATAACTAAGCCATAAAAATAGTAAAGGATACCAACTAAGATGAAAAAAATGATACCAATTTGATACAAAAGATACTAAGTATGTGATATCAACCAAAATATGCACCAAGATAGATACCAATTATGAATTAGAAGCATGGATGGACTAGCAAGCAAGGCAAAGACAAATAGAAGACCACGTATATGAGTACATAATAAATATCATTAACGCACATGCACATATACTAGGTATAAACACCACACATGACACAAAATACATTAATCTTTTCACACTCGTATGGTAAAAATGTGTCCAAATACATATGGTAAATGGAAGTGTAGGGGTGTGAACTAGTAACAATTAAATTTAGACCCAGTCACTTAAAAACATGATCACGGAGTTCTCATTTAACTTCAAACTTTATCAAATTTGAATATAACCTCACGTGACAATATAAATTGAACTCAATGAAAAAACATACACAATTCATACAATCCTAGAATTTTGATTATTCTACAAACCAATAGAGTCATGACAAGGAAAGCGCCACTAGGATAAACGAACATTGTGCAAACTGTTGATATACCATCCAAGCTCCCTCAAAATATGTATATAGTTATGGAATGACTATATCAACTAAATAAAATAGGCCTTCGTGAATATTTTTCTTTTAATGCCATTTTCTTTTAGGACTTTGGACCATTTATTTCTTTTAGGTCCATTCCAAATGGTGGCTTACTCGCAAAGGATAAATTTCCTTTCGGAACCCTTCCCCGTGCACAAATATAACAATTTTTATCACTCAATTCTCACGTGCAACGAATTTAACATGCACAAGTCCCCCTAGGTCAAAAATATGTAGATGACTAGATTGGTAGGAGAACACCTCATAAAGCTCAAATATAACATGTGAAGTTAAGATTAAAAAAGCTCGTGCATGTATGAATTGAAGCATATAGAAATAGAATCCATTATAGCAACACAAAATTCAACAACTCCATGTAAGCATGGTAAAGAACATTTTAAGAATAGATAATCTTAACCAAAAGTTCTAGCCACATGGAAGCGAAAAATAAGGGATTCAAACACAAGTATATGCCACATAAAGTGTGTCAAACTAAAATACACACAATAAAAATCTTTTTGAGTTTTTAAAATTTTTAGCCCAAGCAAACAAAAATATTTACTCAAAAGACAAACAAAAATCATTTGTATTTTTCATTAAGCCTAAATTACAAAAAAGGTAAAACACAAATGATAAACAAAAATCTTTTTGTATTTTTCATTTAATACACACTAAAATGAAAGAACTATAATAAAAAAGATAAACAAGTCAAAATTTCTAGCATGAGATATGAAATAAAGTAATGACTAAAGAATGGCTAAACAAGCATACAATTAGCATGAAGCATAAAAGCTAAAGCATGCAAACCACTAACACATTCAACCTTTAGATTTAGCAACAGAGGAAGCATGTGTAAGTAAATGAGAATCAAAAATCCTATTTTGTAAAGCTATCAAGTCGGATCTCCTAACCCAAACTAATGATGAATTACGATCTCGGGATATAGGAATCTTGGCTACCTCGGTTGCCTTACATACGAATTTTCTATAAAATATTTTAAGATCAAAATAAAATTTCTTAAAATGACCTTTCGACCACAGTGTGAACAAGTAAAAACACGTCGAAAGGTGGAACCTAATGATTGATCTCTAAAGGCTTTCCTAGATGATTCTCTTAAAACTTTGGTGTTGGCTTTATGAGTTGGCTCATTACATGTATCGAGGCCTAAATCACATGTGTCATTTTTAATTTAGACCGTTCCTAAGATTTTATCTAATTTCTCCGAACGACACTCCAAATCAAATTTGACTTTACTAGAGTCTTTTAATTTATTTTCTAAATCTAAAATGTGAGACTCTAATAAAACATTGCACGCTTCAAACACTAAAAGCTCATTTTTCAAGGATTCCATCAAACCTCTAAGGCTATATTTCTCGCCTTCTATATATTCAAGCTTATCTCGAAGAGCTCTCTCTCATGTCCTAAGGTCATAAACTAACTCACTCTCTTCAATGATCTTGGCACGCTCTATAAAACTAGCTTCTAACTTCAAATTTTCTCTTTTTAATTTAATATATTCTTCTTATAGTTCTTGAAATGCAAATTGAAGTTCACTCACATCAACATCTTCTTCCTTTTCACTCTCTCTTTCTTCTCCACTCTTACTACCATCATCTTTTATAGCTTCACAAACAAAGGTCGTGGAGGTGTTATGTATTAAGATGTTATCATTTGATGATTTCTCACTATCACTTACATAACTAGCAATGAACATGATAAAGTCCGCTCCATGGGGAAATTGAGTCCCTCTTCCTTATCACTATCACTAAGGGTGGCATTGTATGAAATAGTTTGATTACCCTTTCTCCTTAGTTTAGTGGGGAACTCAAAAGCCCTATGGACATACCCTTCACAACCATAACACCTATTTGAATCGTCCTTATTTAAATTTTTATTAAAAGTTTTAGGGATCTTTTCAGCTTTGTCATGCTTAGAATTTTCAAATTTCTTAAAATAATTTTTAAATTTATCTTTGTTAAATTTAAGAAATTTATGAAACTTCCTAGCAAACATAGCCATATCTTCCGAGTCACTATCACTTTCACTCTCTACTACTTGTTTTTACTCCTTTCGGGCTTTCAAAGCAACGCCCTTATCTATTTTCTTTTTAGTTTTGGAAGGAAATATGTCTAGTTCATAGGTTTGTAAATCACCGACGAGCTCTTTTAATTTCGTAGAGGCTAAAGTGGGTAAAAAATTTAACACGGTCACCTTAGAAATAAATCTATCGGGTAGGGGCCTTAAAATTTTCTTTACTACTCGGTCGTCGAGTATTTTCTCTCCCAAATTAAAAGATGAATTAACTATATAAGAAAATCTAGCATAAAATTCATCAAAAGTTTCTTTTTCATTTATTTTGATGGTTTCAAATTTGGTGGTGAGGTTTTGGAGTTTAGAAAATTTTACGACACTAGTTCCCTCGTGAATGAGTTGTAAAATATCTTAAGCTTCTTTAGCAGTTTCACACGTCATAATGCATCGGAATTCATACGGTGTGACCGCACTAAATAAGGCATTTAAACCTCGGGAATTAAAATGTGCAAGTTTAAATTCATTCTCACTCCACCTCTCTGCGGGTTTGGGAACACGCTCATTGTCTACCAAATGTGTGGGTAGGGACCACCCATTAACGACTGACAACCAAACCCTCTCATCTAGAGACCTAAGTGCCGAACGCATACGCGCTTTCCAATATGCGTAATTAGAACCATCAAAAATAGGAAATTTTGAAAATGGGGAAAAATCTATTTTTAACGAAAAAATATTTAAAAGGGCCTTAACGCAATAAATTAGAGCTCCTACTCGGAAACCAATCTGAAAACGTGAGTTTTTCTAAATCAATTCTCTGATATCACTTGTTGAAACGTAGGACCCCCAATTTTAAATTCTTTAAAAAAATAATTTCGTTTTAAATGCGGAATAAAGATGGTTCAACACAACAATTTAATTTTCCAACTTTTTTTTTTATTTTATTTTCTTAAACAAATGAAAAATTAAAATAAACTCAAATTTTAGTTTCTAAACACAAAATTAAAATTAAACCTAAATAAGTGAATTATGGAGAACACATTCACACTTTAAATTCACTCAAACCAAATTAATTTAATTAACAAGTTTAAACAAATTAGGCAAGACAATTATCCAATTAATTTATTGTCGACTTGAAATAAATTAACGTAAACTAAATTTACCCAAATATTTAAACATGCACCAATTTAATCAAGATTGCGAATTACACCATATTTTATCTTTTTAACCTAAGCATGCATTCTAGGTGATTTTTGCAAAAGATAAAATAATTTTCCAATCTCATAACGCCACGATGTACGAGGAAAAATTCACAACGGAGAAAAACCTTGGACGAACCTAGCTTAAGCCCACTAAGCATGAAAATTTTACAAGTACAAGAAAAATGACTTACTCAACTCGACTCGACTCGACTCGACTCCTTTTAAGCCCCTAACGCGACTTCTTGTACCAACCTCTTCTTAGTCGACAAACGCGGAATCCACCGAAACCTTAGAATCCACCAAAGAAGCTTTAGGAACCCGCCAACCACGCACGGTGCCTTTCACCGTATGAGAATGCCGCAACCAAAACCAAACTTCTTCTTTTATGGGAAATAGAAGCAAAATCCAAAATTCTCCTTCTTATGGTAGAGATGAACCAATGGTGCCAACAACTCCAAGCAAATATTATATATATGAAGAAATACTTGGAATTGTAAACGAAAACAATTTTATGGGTGCAAACACATGTGTATAAGAAAATTTCCAATTAATTTTAACATATGCAAACTTGGACTTTTGTTATGAAATTTTGGCCCTCAAGGAGGTTGCAAAAGTCTTAGAAAAGGTCTGTCCCGAAGTTGCTTTTAAAACTATCATAATATAGTGGGACAAAGTAGTAGAAAAATGGGTTAAATCTACAAAAAAAATTCCCGCCCAGAAATCTCATTCGAACGACCTTCTAACGATGTCCTAGAGGCCAAATGGGAAAATTCGTTGGCAAACTCATTCGAACAAAATTCTCGTTCGAATGAAAAACTCATTCGAGCGACAATTTCGAACGAAGTGTCATAATGGTCTTTTTCAAAATTAAGCCCCTAAACTTTTTATACAAAGTTTTAAAGTAACCTTCTGAAAATAAAATTCATTTTAAAAAAATTACACCCATTATAAAATTTTCTAAGATCCTATATATATATATATATATATATATATATATATGTAATGCATTCATACCTTAGGAGAGATTGGAACTAAGTTGATGATGTGAAACGAGGCAGATGTAAACCGGCAATGATGTTCTCTTGATAACTAGATCGCAACGTCTTTAACTTTAACATGTCATAGGCTTGATGGATGGTCAAAAACTCTATCCTATGACTCAAACGTTTTGGTCTGGAATTGAGCCAACACTGCATTAAGACTCAATCGAAGACCTGTGTCGTTACATAATCGTAGGTCGTCGTTGTGTACGTATACCGAGTTAGGCTCACTAACAATCGCCGCCACCCTCGCCTCCTCCAGCACTCTCACACCCACCTCTTGTATCTAGCGGGCATCACATGGTGCACCATCACCTCGTCCTCCACCACCTGTCGGACTACTCTCTCTCATAAATACAAAGAGTATCCAAACTCGTGTGCCAGCATTCGACGTAGCTGCGTGTTCCCCCTGGTCATCCCCGTGTGCTAGATGGCCATCCCCCAGGGATAGAAGGTCGCTTGTAAGATCCCCAACGAAAAATTGATATCTAAAAAAGTACATTGAAGGAAAATGGACTCAAGTGGAAAGAAGAATTTACCTCATCGCTCATCAGGCCATTCAAGACCTGACGTATCGCCCCCAAAGAAAAAGACTACCTCGACTGTCGGTTGGACTTCTACCACCGATACATAAGGAAGAAGTCCCCTGCCAACTCATCCTTCAAACCTATCAATTATAAATTATGCCCAATCACCTCATAAAATCTCGTCTGCAAAAGGATAAGGTTCATCAATCAGAAGAAATCAATCAAGGAATCAAAAAAGAAAATAAAATGCAAGAAGGGAAATGCATAAAGGAAAATACAAAAAGGAAAAAATACCCCCAAAAGATACGTGGAACCAGTAAAGGTCTGCCAGTAGTACCAGATAAATGCATCCAAAGATGAATAAAGAGTCACCAAAGTCTGGCTCCCACGGTCAAAGCGATGGATATTCGAAAATACCCTCAAAGTAGGCAAAAACCACAAGTGGATGACGTCGCCACCAAAAACCCGCCCAACAGCAAAAGAATAAATAAACGAGCCATCAGACTCACCTGCAACCTGTCAGTCTCATCGATCTACTGACTTAACAAAACCTCCATCAGAAGAAAGAGATGTATGGAGTTCCCTGAGACTATGCGTCCCATATCACCCTGCTTCGCCTCCACCGCTCTCGGCGTTACCCTTAGGGATCGACCCACCTTTATCAGGTCCCCTCGCAGTCTAACCCCAACAGCTGTTGTACATCGATGGGAGTCACTATCATCTCCCTAATACTAAAATGTATGGTGTGGGTAATATCCCACCACCTCTCTCCCAAGGCATATAGAACAACCGTTAAACGGGGAGTTTCATCAAATGCAGATGCTATACTGCCAAAACCAACTGATGGAACCACCCAACGCACCACCATAGGAAGGTTCTCTTATACGTCCTTGAACCCTGTCATCCTACGGGAACGCAGGCTCGACACAGATATATCAGTCGGTCAAAAATAAAGGAAAAACCCTTGTCAAAATTCAAAAAAATAAGGAAATATGCAAAAGAAAAAAGGGAATACCAACGGTCATTAACACTTACATAATCACTAGGGTTCACTACCGTAGACGATCAATGGTGCACAGAAGTGTTCGCTCATCCGCAACCGGATCAAACAAGTCAAAGGCATTCTCATTACCCAGCACAAGGGGCACCCTGGCCCACCACTCCAAACACGCCCAGTCATCAACACTCAACAATGCCATATGGACCGCACTTCTTGAAAAAACTGCCATTTCCTAGTCTTGAAAAAGAAAAGAACGCTAGAACAGTTTGCAGAAAAGAAAGGCGGAAGATAGAAGATCTAGAAGCTGTGAACAATGAAGAAATCTCACCACTTTTTATAGAAGGCATCGGCCACATACCAATCGGCATTGTCCCTTCACTTGATCGAGGTAGTCCAAAATACCATGCCACTACCGTTTAGCCCCCCCTACACCCTACCTATTGTAACCTCACTAAAATTTCATACAAACCATCCCAGAAAATCCCCTAGGAATTCCTAAAATTGCTAAATAAATTTTAGAACATTTCTTCACCAATGTAGATGTGGTGTGATATCGATTTAACCAAATTTGCAATTTCCAATTATAAACTTATTTAATTGGAGTCATTTTTTATCCAAATTAAATAAACCCTAAAACATGCATCTAGGTGGGTAAATCAAACCATCACAAATAAATTGCTGACACATAGATTTCAGGAAAAAAAACAAAGGGAAAACATTTTATTTCACTATGCAAAGGTAAATAGCAACTTACATACACAATAAAATCTACAATCAATATCCACATACTCATATATACCTCAGCCTAGAGTCCGCAATGGATCAACCACAGTAAACCCACAAGAACACGCAGCTCCAAATTAGCCATGAACACCCTCAAGAACACCCAATGACACGCAGTTTTTGTCAGCCATAGATTTACCCTCTCTAGAAGAGAAACGATAACAATATCATCTCTTGGGTTCCAAAAAAATTCACTAAACTACTGGGATTTTTGTGAGTTGAAAAACAAATGTTTAAACCCTAAAAGAACAAGGAAAAATAATTTTGCAGTTTGCAGTTTTTGTGTATGGAAAAAACTCACGTCTTCTTGAAGAAACAAGACTCATTTAACACGCTATTTATAAAAAATCTGAGTCATTGCTTTCTCTCAAACAAGGTCAACATGTCGCTTGAATGACATTTGATGTTCGTGCGACATATCAAACGACTTTAGAAAACTAAAACAGTGTGATGTCATTTGATAAAATTCTTCAAGTGAACTTTAAACGAGGTATCTCACGAGACATCTTGTCACTTGAAGCCATCGTTTGAACAAATTTGTCATTTCGTTTGAACAATGTTGACCTATCGTTTGAACGAAATCAGTGAAAATCAAAGTTTGTAAAAACTCCACCTCAACACTTAGAAAAAATTATTTTGACGAAAAATAACACCTCAGATGTTTAAAAACATTTTAGAAAAAATATCCCAACACTTTAAATGAACTATTAAGGGACTGAAACACAAACTTTCCAAAAATCTATCTCGCAGAGGCTCAATTTTTGAAGAATGTTGATATTCAGATCCGTCTTGTTGCGTGATTGTACTTGAACTTTTCTTTGACGGTTGTAGCGGTATATGACATACTTTAATGTAAACAATACTATGTAAAATATGACCCTACAAATCTCCCCTATGTTTATGTCGGTACAAACTAAAAACATCCAAATTTTCAAATCAAATGTCCTATACAAATCTAATACCCTCCCATGAACCCAAAACAGAAAAGATACTAAAAATGCAAGTCTTAAATTTTCTTCAAAATCTTCAAGAAGAAATCTTCAAATCTCTATGCTTTTCTTTGTCATCATCAGGGTGTGAAAAATATGATCATCAATATTGTACCTGCACACATGAGATAAGAAACAAATACCTTTGTGACGTATCGAGTTTCAAATGAGATAAATATAAATCAAAACTAAGATCAAATATCAAATCGCCCCCACAATTAAACTCCCCCGTTAAATCATAATTCGTTCTCCCCCATTTTATTTGTTTGAAATAGGCAAGGAAAAGAATATACAAAAATAAACATAGAGTGTCACTAAAAACAAAGAAAAACAACTACGATCATCAAGGATATACTTGAAAACTTCCACCAACTATTTTTTATTTTTCAATTTTCTCAAACAAAATGTAAAAATAATTTACAAAAACCACACACCATGAATTTAGACTAAGATAACCAAATCGTGAAAACGGAATGAATGGGTGTGAACAAATTTGATAGGAAAATCAATGTAATCAAACATAACATATGTACATGAGGAATATGGATACTCCTAACGAATGAACTCAAAATCGTCCTTTGGTGGAAAAAAATGAATTTATATGACATCGACTCAGTCTAATCGACACATCAAAGTCTAAAATGATTTACACGGCAATATCGCCTAAAACTATGCTTTTTCAAGACTTTGTGAGGACGTGAAACCCCTTTTTTTTCCAACCAATCTCCCTTTGTAAGGAAATTTTTGTCCATTATCAATATGTATGTCATACGCCATTACACCGTTGAAGAAATTCAAGATCGCATCTACATCAACGGATCCGAATATCAAACCGTCTTCAACATCATAGCCTCTGCGAGAATGAACTTGGTAAAATTTTGTTTTTACGTTCCTTAAAGTTCATATTTAGTATTGGGAAATTTTTATAAAATGTTTTTTAAAGCAAAATGAGGCTTTTAAAATGATTTTATTTTTCTGGAAAAACCGGACCGATCCGGCCCCATACCGGACCGATCCGCTTGCTGCAGATCCAGTATACCCCGGACCGCAAGCGAACCGATGAAGGCCAAAATAAAAGAACCGATCCGCTTGACCGGACCGATCCGCCTCAGAACTGGACCGGTCCGACTGGGATAAATTAGGCCAGATTCGCTGCAGATTTTTTAGGCTCAAAGTTTTCCTATTTAAAGCCAACTTCGGGGAGTTATTTTTCAAGACTTTTCAAGACAATTTTCAGAGTCCTAAATACTCTAAGTCTTCACCTTTTTGATGTGCAAAACATCTTTTTGATTCACACAAAAAATCCCAATTACTTTTGTGAATCTTTTGGAACCCTAGAACACAAGCTTTGCTATTGTTCAATCTTTGTGGGGAGATCTTTGCAACCGAGGGCTGCGTGTCATTGCTGAGGGAGTCTCTACAAAGTTTTATGGCTGCGTGTCATTGAGGAGTGCTGCGGTTCTTCCATTGTTGATTGGACTGAGGTTCATGTGGGTTCGCTGCGTGTGAATTCATTGCTGCCCTCCTGGAAAGGGATATTTCCAGCCGCCGACTACAGAATCCGATACCTGAGGGTAATTCTTAGTCAAACTGTATTTCATTGTAATCCGTTTGTAAGCCGTTCTCTTACAAATTATAGTGAAATAAAAGGTTTTGCCCCTTTGGGGGATTTTTCCTGAAATTGTTTGTTTTTATCCTGCATGCTATATTTTATTTGATAAATCATCTAGATGCATGTCTTAGGGTTTTAACTAAAATTTGGGATTAATTAAAATTGGCTTTTTATTTGAGAAGTCGCAATATTTCCGCTGCAGCTGCACTCTCAAATTGGTATCAGAGAAGGTTACGCTAATTTATCGCGTGATCCTGATTTTTCGAGGATTTATTTTTTTTTTGATACAATTTGACTTCTCACGTCGTCAAATCGATATCAGAGCTTGTTGCACTAAGTTATTGTGTTTTGATCCTTATTTTGCACAAAAATGGCTTTTGATGGTTTTGATGATCTTCGATGTCAAATTTTTGAAAAAATTAATTGGAAAATTCACACGAACTCTTGTTTTAAATCTTCTGTTGAAAACAAATCTGAGAGGTGTTCTTGTTGTGAGGGTTTTGGTCACACGTTAGATGTGTGTACCATAAATTTAAAGAAGAAATTGAATAAACCGATTTCTCATGTTTCTACCCTTAGTGATTGTGATTCGGAAGAAGAAGTTTTTTATGCTTCTAGGCGAGAGTTTCCCATCCATGTGATTAGTGATAGTGAAGGGGATGGGAGTGTGGATGAAAGTGAGGAGGAAAGTGTAGATGAGCATGACTTGCAAACTGCTTTCAATGAAATTTATGCTGAAACTTTGAAAACAAAGAAAGAAAATTTGAAATTGAAAGCTCAGTTGAAAGAGTGTGCCATAAAAAATAATGATTTTTTAGTTGAACAACTTAGGGCTCATATGAAATCTTTGAAAGAGAAGCTTGAGTACATCGAGGGTGAGAGAGATAGTCTTAGAGGGTTGATGGAGACTATGAAAAAGGAGCTTTTAGAGTTTGAGGATTCTAAACGAGTAATTGAATCTAGGATAGGTGAACTTGAGGGGAAATTGAAAGATTCAAGTAAAGTGAAATTTGATTTGGAGTCTAGGTCTGAAAAACTTGATAAGATTTTAGGCACAGTCGAGATCAAAACGGATAGGGGTGGGATTGGTCTTGAAAAATATGTTGCACTCATTCCCACACGTGTGAGAGAGCCTCCTAGGATTGTTAAGAAAGAGGCACCTAAAGTTGTTAGGAAAGCACCCCTTAAGAACATTGTGAGAGAACCTTCTAGGATCATTAGGAGAGACCCACCTAGGCAAATTCGGAAAGAGCAACCGATAAATTTGAGGAGAGGGCCACCTTTAGGTAACACACACCGCCCGATTTACACTTGCACACATTGCGGTAGGCAAGGTCATCTTAGACGATTTTGTTACAAGCTTTTAAATGGACCTAGGAAGGTTTATGAAAGAATAAATTCGATTCCCAAAACCCCCACACTTTGTTACACATCAATTTGGGTTAGAAAATCGGATTTAGAGTCTTATGGTTTATTTGTCCACGATTCCCGTTTGCTTGCACGTGATTCACCCCATGTGAAATCTTTTGATTAATTGTTGTTGCATGTTTGTCATACACTAGTTGTGGTTTCATGATATATTTTTACTAGTGTGATGACTTGTACTTTTTGTATAAATTCTTGTTTTTGAATTTTTTTGAAAAATACAAAAAGATTTTATTTTGATAAAATTTTGAGAAAATCCAAAAAGATTTTTTTATTGCACCGTTTATGGATGAACACTTTGGATGACCAAGTCACAACATCATTCCATTTTTTTCATGTGACTATTTGATAGTGTTTTGAGATAATAGGTCAATTCATCCTTGTGCTTTATAATGTTTGGAGTCATTAAGATGTAATTAAGTGTTACTTCCTACATGTTTGACTCATGTTTCCTTTATTGCACACATGCACGGATTTGTTTGATTATTGTACTTGTCTTATCACATGTTGGTTGGGTGTTTTCATCTCAATCCTGTCTTTAAAACAAACCAAGAGCGATAATTTTTTATAAGGAAATTGTTCATATAAAAATCGTGTTGTGAGTTTGTGTGCTTTGTTTGAATAACGGGAAGGGGCTGCGAAAGGTAATTATCTATCCTTTGCGCAAAAGCCAACATTAAAAAGGACCTAAAAAATTGAGGAATTTTATTATCCGAGGTTAAAAGAGCCCGAAAAAATTGAAAGGCAATAAAAAGATTTTCATGAAAAAAAGGGGCCATTTAGGTTTTTGCACCAATTCTCCAATGTTTGAGAATTTAGATTACCTCTAAAAGAATATATATATATATATATATATATATATATATGAGGGAGTTTGGTTGGAGAATTAAAACGGGTTTGCACGTCCTTGAAATTTTTGAAAATGCGCTATATAGTTTTGGACGTTATTGGTGTGAAAATCATTTGACTTTGATTTTTTGATTTGCATAAAACGATGTCATCTAAATTCAACAAACGTTTACACTTAAGGATACCTTTGATGTTCATTCGTTAGGAGTACACGTATGCATCATGAACATATGATTGATTAAGTTGATTTACCTATCGAATGTGTTCACACCCATTCATTCCATTTCCATGACTTGGTTGTTTGAGTCTAAATCCATGGTGTGATTTTTGTTTCATATTTGTTCATATTGGTATCTTATTTTTGTATGAAAAATTTTGAAATATACAAAAACAGTTTCTGTTTTTTTTTTTTGTGTACCGTGGCACCCCGATTGTGCTTATTTGATTCATTCTTCTCGTTTGTCTATTTGGGGACATCATAAAAAGGGGGAGAAAGAATTAACATTTTATGGGGGAGTTTGAATTTTGGGGGAGTTTTTGAGATTTGACTTATGCTTATCATATATTGGTATCTATGTTTATCTCATTTCAAACTCGATATGTCACGTGGTATTTGCTTTGTCTCATGTGTGTAGGTATAAAGATTGAAGATCAATATGTTGCACACCCTGATGAGAAAAGCTTTGAGATTTGATGATTGTTGAAGAGTGAAGAGCAAACGATGAAGATTTATACCTTTGTATCTTTCCATCTTTAGGGTTCATGGGAGGGTAGATTTGTATAGGTCATAAGTTGATAATTCGGATATTTTTTATGTATGTACCGACATAGACATAGGGGGATATTTGTAAGGACATTTTTTTCCATTATCAATATGTATGTCATACGCCGTTACACCGTTGAAGAAATTCAAGATCGCATCTACATCAACGGATCCGAATATCAAAGAGTCTTCAACATCATAGCCTCTGCGAGAATGAACTTGGTAAAATTTTGTTTTTACGTTCCTTAAAGTTCATATTTAGTATTGGGAAATTTTTATAAAATGTTTTTTTAAGCAAAATGAGGCTTTTAAAATGATTTTATTTTTCTGGGAAAACCGGACCGATCCGGCCCCATACCGGATCGATCCGCTTGCTGCAGATCCAGTATACCCCGGACCGCAAGCGAAACGATGAAGGCCAAAATAAAAGAACCGATCCGCTTGACCGGACCGATCCACCTCAGAACCGGACCGGTCGGACTGGGATAAATTCGGCCAGATTCGCTGCAGATTTTTTAGGCTCAAAGTTTTCCTATTTAAAGCCAACTTCGGGGAGTTATTTTTCAAGACTTTTCAAGACGATTTTCAGAGTCCTAAATACTCTAAGTCTTCACCTTTTTGATGTGCAAAACATCTTTTTGATTCACACAAAAAATCCCAATTACTTTTGTGAATCTTTTGGAACCCTAGAACACAAGCTTTGCTATTGTTCAATCTTTGTGGGGAGATCTTTGCAACCGAGGGCTGCGTGTCATTGCTGAGGGAGTCTCTACAAAGTTTTATGGCTGCGTGTCATTGAGGAGTGCTGCGGTTCTTCCTTTGTTGATTGGACTGAGGTTCATGTGGGTTCGCTGCGTGTGAATTCATTGCTGCCCTCCTGGAAAGGGATATTTCCAGCCGCCGACTACAGAATCCGATACCTGAGGGTAATTCTTAGTCAAACTGTATTTCATTGTAATCCGATTGTAAGCCGTTCTCTTACAAATTATAGTGAAATAAAAGGTTTTGCCCCTTTGGGGGATTTTTCCTGAAATTGTTTGTTTTTATCCTGCATGCTATATTTTATTTGATAAATCATCTAGATGCATGTCTTAGGGTTTTAACTAAAATTTGGGATTAATTAAAATTGGTTTTTTATTTGAGAAGTCGCAATATTTCCGATGCAGCTGCACTCTCAAATTGGTATCAGAGCAGGTTACGCTAATTTATCGCGTGATCCAGATTTTTCGAGGATTTTTTTTTTATACAATTTGACTTCTCACGTCGTCAAATTGATATCAGAGCCTGTTGCACTACGTTATTGTGTTTTGATCCTTATTTTGCACAAAAATGGCTTTTGATGGTTTTGATGATCTTCGATGTCAAATTTTTGAAAAAATTAATTGGAAAATTCACACGAACTCTTGTTTTAAATCTTCTGTTGAAAACAAATCTGAGAGGTGTTCTTGTTGTGAGGGTTTTGGTCACACGTTAGATGTGTGTACCACAAATTTAAAGAAGAAATCGAACAAACCGATTTCTCATGTTTCTACCCTTAGTGATTGTGATTCGGAAGAAGAAGTTTTTATGCTTCTAGGTGAGAGTTCCCCATCCATGTGATTAGTGATAGTGAAGGGGATGGGAGTGTGGATGAAAGTGAGGAGGAAAGTGTAGATGAGCATGACTTGCAAACTGCTTTCAATGAACTTTATGCTGAAACTTTGAAAACAAAGAAAGAAAATTTGAAATTAAAAGCTCAGTTGAAAGAGTGTGCCATAAAAAATAATGATTTTTTAGTTGAAGAACTTAGGGCTCATGTGAAATCTTTGAAAGAGAAGCTTAAGTACGTCGAGGGTGAGAGAGATAGTCTTAGGGGGTTGATGGAGACTATGAAAAAGGTGCTTTTAGAGTTTGAGGATTCTAAACGAGTACTTGAATCTAGGATAGGTGAACTTGAGGTGAAATTGAAAGATTCAAGTAAAGTGAAATTTGATTTGGAGTCTAGGTCTGAAAAACTTGATAAGATTTTAGGCACAGTCGAGATCAAAACGGATAGGGGTGGGATTGGTCTTGAAAAATATGTTGCACCCATTCCCACACGTGTGAGAGAGCCTCCTAGGATTGTTAAGAAAGAGGCACCTAAAGTTGTTTGGAAAGAACCCCTTAAGAACATTGTGAGAGAACCTTCTAGGATCATTAGGAGAGACCCACCTAGGCAAACTCGGAAAGAGCAACCGATAAATTTGAGGAGAGGGCCACCTTTAGGTAACACACACCGCCCGATTTACACTTGCACACATTGCGGTAGGCAAGGTCATCTTAGACGATTTTGTTACAAGCTTTTAAATGGACCTAGGAAGGTTTATGAAAGAATAAATTCGATTCCCAAAACCCCCACACTTTGTTACACATCAATTTGGGTTAGTCAATCGGATTTAGAGGCTTATGGTTTATTTGTCCACGATTCCCGTTTGCTTGCACGTGATTCACCCCATGTGAAATCTTTTGGTTGATTGTGGTTGCATGTTTGTCATACACTAGTTGTGGTTTCATGATATATTTTTACTAGTGTGATGACTTGTACTTTTTGTATAAATTCTTGTTTTTGAATTTTTTTGAAAAATGCAAAAAGATTTTATTTTGATAAAATTTTGAGAAAATCCAAAAAGATTTTTGTATTGCACCGTTTATGGATGAACACTTTGGATGACCAAGTCACAACATCATTCCATTTTTTTCATGTGACTATTTGATAGTGTTTTGAGATAATAGGTCAATTCATCCTTGTGCTTTATAATGTTTGGAGTCATTAAGATGTAATTAAGTGTTACTTCCTACATGTTTGACTCATGTATCCTTGATTGCACACATGCACGGATTTGTTTGATTATTGTGCTTGTCTTATCACATGTTGGTTGGGTGTTTTCATCTCAATCCTGTCTTTAAAACAAACCAAGCGCGATAATTTTTTATAAGGAAATTGTGCATATAAAAACCGTGTTGTGAGTTTGTGTGCTTTGTTTGAATAGCGGGGAGGGGCTGCGAAAGGTAATTATATATCCTTTGCGCAAAATCCACCGTTAAAAAGGACCTAAAAAATTGAGGAATTTTATTATCCGAGGTCAAAAGATCCCGAAAAAATTGAAAGTCAATAAAAAGATATTCATGAAAAAAAGGGGCCATTTAGGTTTTTGCACCAATTCTCCAATGTTTGAGAATTTAGATTACCTCTAAAAGAATATATATATATGAGGGAGTTTGGTTGGAGAATTAAAACGGGTTTGCACGTCCTTGAAATTTTTGAAAATGCGCTATATAGTTTTGGACGTTATTGGTGTGAAAATCATTTGACTTTGATTTGTTGATTTGCATAAAACGATGTCATCTAAATTAAACAAACGTTTACACTTAAGGATACCTTTGATGTTCATTCGTTAGGAGTACACGTATGCATCGTGCACATATGATTGATTGAGTTGATTTACCTATCGAATGTGTTCACACCCATTCATTCCATTTCCATGACTTGGTTGTTTGAGTCTAAATCCATGGTGTGATTTTTGTTTCATATTTGTTCATATTGGTATCTTATTTTTGAATGAAAAATTTTGAAATATTCAAAAATAGTTTCTGTTTTTTTTTGTGTACCGTGGCACCCCGATTGTGCTTATTTGATTCATTCTTCTCGTTTGTCTATTTGGGGACATCATAAAAAGGGGGAGAAAGAATTATCATTTTATGGGAGAGTTTGAATTTTGGCGGAGTTTTTGAGATTTGACTTATGCTTATCATATATTGGTATCTATGTTTATCTCATTTCAAACTCGATATGTCACGTGGTATTTGCTTTGTCTCATGTGTGTAGGTATAAAGATTGAAGATCAATATGTTGCACACCCTGATGAGAAAAGCTTTGAGATTTGATGATTGTTGAAGAGTGAAGAGCAAACGATGAAGATTTATACCTTTGTATCTTTCCATCTTTAGGGTTCATGGGAGGGTAGATTTGTATAGGTCATAAGTTGATAATTCGGATATTTTTTATGTATGTACCGGCATAGACATAGGGGGAGATTTGTAAGGACATTTTTGTCCATTATCAATATGTATGTCATACGCCGTTACACCGTTGCAGAAATTCAAGATCGCATCTACATCAACGGATCCGAATATCAAAGCGTCTTCAACATCATAGCCTCTGCGAGAATGAACTTGGTAAAATTTTGTTTTTACGTTCCTTAAAGTTCATATTTAGTAATGGGAAATTTTTATAAAATGTTTTTTAAAGAAAAATGAGGCTTCTAAAATGATTTTATTTTTCTGGGAAAACCGGACCGATCCGGCCCCATACCGGACCGATCCGCTTGCTGCAGATCCAGTATACCCCGGACCGTAAGCGAACCGATGAAGGCCAAAATAAAAGAACCGATCCGCTTGACCGGACCGATCTGCCTCAGAACCGGACCGGTCCGACTGGGATAAATTCGGCCAGATTCGCTGCAGATTTTTTAGGCTCAAAGTTTTCCTATTTAAAGCCAACTTCGGGGAGTTATTTTCAAGACTTTTCAAGAAGATTTTCAGAGTCCTAAATACTCTAAGTCTTCACCTTTTTTATGTGCAAAACATCTTTTTTATTCACACAAAAAATCCCAATTACTTTTGTGAATCTTTTGGAACCCTAGAACACAAGCTTTGCTATTGTTCAATCTTTGTGGGGAGATCTTTGCTACCGAGGGCTGCGTGTCATTGTTGAGGGAGTCTCTACAAAGTTTTATGGCTGCGTGTCATTGAGGAGTGCTGCGGTTCTTCCTTTGTTGATTGGAGTGAGGTTCATGTGGGTTCGCTGCGTGTGAATTCATTGCTGCCCTCCTGGAAAGGGATATTTCCAGCCGCCGACTACAGAATCCGATACCTGAGGGTAATTCTTAGTCAAACTGTATTTCATTGTAATCCGATTGTAAGCCTTTCTCTTACAAATTATAGTGAAATAAAAGGTTTTGCCCCTTTGGAGGATTTTTCCCGAAATTATTTGTTTTTATCCTGCATGCTATATTTTATTTGATAAATCATCTAGATGCATGTCTTAGGGTTTTAACTAAAATTTGGGATTAATTAAAATTGGTTTTTTATTTGAGAAGTCGCAATATTTTCGCTGCAGCTGCACTCTCAAATTGGTATCAGAGCAGGTTACGCTAATTTATCGCGTGATCCTGATTTTTCGAGGATTTTTTTTTTTTTATACAATTTGACTTCTCACGTCGTCAAATTGATATCAGAGCCTGTTGCACTAAGTTATTGTGTTTTGATCCTTATTTTGCACAAAAATGGCTTTTGATGGTTTTGATGATCTTCGATGTCAAATTTTTGAAAAAATTAATTGGAAAATTCACACGAACTCTTGTTTTAAATCTTCTGTTGAAAACAAATCTGAGAGGTGTTCTTGTTGTGAGGGTTTTGGTCACACGTTAGATGTGTGTACCACAAATTTAAAGAAGAAATAGAACAAACCGATTTCTCATGTTTCTACCCTTTGTGATTGTGATTCGGAAGAAGAAGTTTTTTATGCTTCTAGGCGAGAGTTTCCCATCCATGTGATTAGTGATAGTGAAGGGGATGGGAGTGTGGATGAAAGTGAGGAGGAAAGTGTAGATGAGCATGACTTGCAAACTGCTTTCAATGAACTTTATGCTGAAACTTTGAAAACAAAGAAAGAAAATTTGAAATTGAAAGCTCAGTTGAAAGAGTGTGCCATAAAAAATAATGATTTTTTAGTTGAACAACTTAGGGCTCATGTGAAATCTTTGAAAGAGAAGCTTGAGTACGTCGAGGGTGAGAGAGATAGTCTTAGGGGGTTGATGGAGACTATGAAAAAGGAGCTTTTAGAGTTTGAGGATTCTAAACGAGTACTTGAATCTAGGATAGGTGAACTTGAGGTGAAATTGAAAGATTCAATTAAAGTGAAATTTGATTTGGAGTCTAGGTCTGAAAAACTTGATAAGATTTTAGGCACAGTCGAGATCAAAACGGATAGGGGTGGGATTGGTCTTGAAAAATATGTTGCACCCATTCCCACACGTGTGAGAGAGCCTCCTAGGATTGTTAAGAAAGAGGCACCTAAAGTTGTTAGGAAAGCACCCCTTAAGAACATTGTGAGAGAACCTTCTAGGATCATTAGGAGAGACCCACCTAGGCAAACTCGGAAAGAGCAACCGATAAATTTGAGGAGAGGGCCACCTTTAGGTAACACACACCGCCCGATTTACACTTGCACACATTGCGGTAGGCAAGGTCATCTTAGACGATTTTGTTACAAGCTTTTAAATGGACCTAGGAAGGTTTATGAAAGAATAAATTCGATTCCCAAAACCCCCACACTTTGTTACACATCAATTTGGGTTAGTCAATCGGATTTAGAGGCTTATGGTTTATTTGTCCACGATTCCCATTTGCTTGCACGTGATTCACCCCATGTGAAATCTTTTGGTTGATTGTGGTTGCATGTTTGTCATACACTAGTTGTGGTTTCATGATATATTTTTACTAGTGTGATGACTTGTACTTTTTGTATAAATTCTTGTTTTTGAATTTTTTTGAAAAATGCAAAAAGATTTTATTTTGATAAAATTTTGAGAAAATCCAAAAAGATTTTTGTATTGCACCGTTTATGGATGAACACTTTGGATGACCAAGTCACAACATCATTCCATTTTTTTCATGTGACTATTTGATAGTGTTTTGAGATAATAGGTCAATTCATCCTTGTGCTTTATAATGTTTGGAGTCATTAAGATGTAATTAAGTGTTACTTCCTACATGTTTGACTCATGTATCCTTTATTGCACACATGCACGGATTTGTTTGATTATTGTGCTTGCCTTATCACATGTTGGTTGGGTGTTTTCATCTCAATCCTGTCTTTAAAACAAACCAAGCGCGATAATTTTTTATAAGGAAATTGTGCATATAAAAATCGTGTTGTGAGTTTGTGTGCTTTGTTTGAATAGCGGGGAGGGGCTGCGAAAGGTAATTATCTATCCTTTGCGCAAAAGCCACCGTTAAAAAGGACCTAAAAATTGAGGAATTTTATTATCCGAGGTCAAAAGAGACCGAAAAAATTGAAAGGCAATAAAAAGATATTCAGGAAAAAAAGGGGCCATTTATGTTTTTGCACCAATTCTCCAATGTTTGAGAATTTAGATTACCTCTAAAAGAATATATATATATATATATATATATATATATATATATATATATATATATATATATATGAGGGAGTTTTGGTTGGAGAATTAAAACGGGTTTGCACGTCCTTGAAATTTTTGAAAATGCGCTATATAGTTTTGGACGTTATTGGTGTGAAAATCATTTGACTTTGATTTGTTGATTTGCATAAAACGATGTCATCTAAATTCAACAAACGTTTACACTTAAGGATACCTTTGATGTTCATTCGTTAGGAGTACACGTATGCATCATGCACATATGATTGATTGAGTTGATTTACCTATCGAATGTGTTCACACCCATTCATTCCATTTCCATGACTTGGTTGTTTGAGTCTAAATCCATGGTGTGATTTTTGTTTCATATTTGTTCATATTGGTATCTTATTTTTGTATGAAAAATTTTGAAATATTCAAAAATAGTTTCTGTTTTTTTTGTGTGTACCGTGGCACCCCGATTGTGCTTATTTGATTCATTCTTCTCGTTTGTCTATTTGGGGACATCATAAAAAGGGGGAGAAAGAATTATCATTTTATGGGGGAGTTTGAATTTTGGGGGAGTTTTTGAGATTTGACTTATGCTTATCATATATTGGTATCTATGTTTATCTCATTTCAAACTCGATATGTCACGTGGTATTTGCTTTGTCTCATGTGTGTAGGTATAAAGATTGAAGATCAATATGTTGCACACCCTGATGAGAAAAGCTTTGAGATTTGATGATTGTTGAAGAGTGAAGAGCAAACGATGAAGATTTATACCTTTGTATCTTTCCATCTTTAGGGTTCATGGGAGGGTAGATTTGTATAGGTCATAAGTTGATAATTCGGATATTTTTTATGTATGTACCGGTATAGACATAGGGGGAGATTTGTAAGGACATTTTTGTCCATTATCAATATGTATGTCATACGCCGTTACACCGTTGAAGAAATTCAAGATCGCATCTACATCAACGGATCCGAATATCAAAGCGTCTTCAACATCATAGCCTCTGCGAGAATGAACTTAGTAAAATTTTGTTTTTACGTTCCTAAAAGTTCATATTTAGTATTGGGAAATTTTTATAAAATGTTTTTTAAAGCAAAATGAGGCTTTTAAAATGATTTTATTTTTCTGGGAAAACCGGACCGATCCGGCCCCATACCGGACCGATCCGCTTGCTGCAGATCCAGTATACCCCGGACCGCAAGCGAACCGATGAAGGCCAAAATAAAAGAACCGATCCGCTTGACCGAACCGATCCGCCTCAGAACCGGACCGGTCGGACTGTGATAAATTCGGCCAGATTCGCTGTAAATTTTTTAGGCTCAAAGTTTTCCTATTTAAAGCCAACTTCGGGGAGTTATTTTTCAAGACTTTTCAAGACGATTTTCAGAGTACTAAATACTCTAAGTCTTCACCTTTTTGATGTGCAAAACATCTTTTTGATTCACACAAAAAATCCCAATTACTTTTGTGAATCTTTTGGAACCCTAGAACACAAGCTTTGCTATTGTTCAATCTTTGTGGGGAGATCTTTGCAACCGAGGGCTGCGTGTCATTGCTGAGGGAGTCTCTACAAAGTTTTATGGCTGCGTGTCATTGAGGAGTGCTGCGGTTCTTCCTTTGTTGATTGGAGTGAGGTTCATGTGGGTTCGCTGCGTGTGAATTCATTGCTGCCCTCCTGGAAAGGGATATTTCCAGCCGCCGACTACAGAATCCGATACCTGAGGGTAATTCTTAGTCAAACTATATTTCATTGTAATCCGATTGTAAGCCGTTCTCTTACAAATTATAGTGAAATAAAAGGTTTTGCCCCTTTGGGGGATTTTTCCTGAAATTGTTTGTTTTTATCCTGCATGCTATATTTTATTTGATAAATCATCTAGATGCATGTCTTAGGGTTTTAACTAAAATTTGGGATTAATTAAAATTGGTTTTTTATTTGAGAAGTAGCAATATTTTCGCTGCAGCTGCACTCTCAAATTGGTATCAGAGCAGGTTACGCTAATTTATCGCGTGATCCTGATTTTTCGAGGATTTATTTTTTTTTATACAATTTGACTTCTCACGTCATCAAATTGATATCAGAGCCTGTTGCACTAAGTTATTGTGTTTTGATCCTTATTTTGCACAAAAATGGCTTTTGATGGTTTTGATGATCTTCGATGTCAAATTTTTGAAAAAATTAATTGGAAAATTCACACGAACTCTTGTTTTAAATCTTCTGTTGAAAACAAATCTGAGAGGTGTTCTTGTTGTGAGGGTTTTGGTCACACGTTAGATGTGTGTACCACAAATTTAAAGAAGAAATAGAACAAACCGATTTCTCATGTTTCTACCCTTTGTGATTGTGATTCGGAAGAAGAAGTTTTTTATGCTTCTAGGCGAGAGTTTCCCATCCATGTGATTAGTGATAGTGAAGGGGATGGGAGTGTGGATGAAAGTGAGGAGGAAAGTGTAGATGAGCATGACTTGCAAACTGCTTTCAATGAACTTTATGCTGAAACTTTGAAAACAAAGAAAGAAAATTTGAAATTGAAAGCTCAGTTGAAAGAGTGTGCCATAAAAAATAATGATTTTTTAGTTGAAGAACTTAGGGCTCATGTGAAATCTTTGAAAGAGAAGCTTGAGTACGTCGAGGGTGAGAGAGATAGTCTTAGGGGGTTGATGGAGACTATGAAAAAGGAGCTTTTAGAGTTTGAGGATTCTAAACGAGTACTTGAATCTAGGATAGGTGAACTTGAGGTGAAATTGAAAGATTCAAGTAAAGTGAAATTTGATTTGGAGTCTAGGTCTGAAAAACTTGATAAGATTTTAGGCACAGTCGAGATCAAAACGGATAGGGGTGGGATTGGACTTGAAAAATATGTTGCACCCATTACCACACGTGTGAGAGAGCCTCCTAGGATTGTTAAGAAAGAGGCACCTAAAGTTGTTAGGAAAGCACCCCTTAAGAACATTGTGAGAGAACCTTCTAGGATCATTAGGAGAGACCCACCTAGGCAAACTCGGAAAGAGCAACCGATAAATTTGAGGAGAGGGCCACCTTTAGGTAACACACACCGCCCGATTTACACTTGCACACATTGCGGTAGGCAAGGTCATCTTAGACGATTTTGTTACAAGCTTTTAAATGGACCTAGGAAGGTTTATGAAAGAATAAATTCGATTCCCAAAACCCCCACACTTTGTTACACATCAATTTGGGTTAGTCAGTCGGATTTAGAGGCTAATGGTTTATTTGTCCACGATTCCCATTTGCTTGCACGTGATTCACCCCATGTGAAATCTTTTGGTTGATTGTGGTTGCATGTTTGTCATACACTAGTTGTGGTTTCATGATATATTTTTACTAGTGTGATGACTTGTACTTTTTGTATAAATTCTTGTTTTTGAATTTTTTTGAAAAATGCAAAAAGATTTTATTTTGATAAAATTTTGAGAAAATCCAAAAAGATTTTTGTATTGCACCGTTTATGGATGAACACTTTGGATGACCAAGTCACAACATCATTCCATTTTTTTCATGTGACTATTTGATAGTGTTTTGAGATAATAGGTCAATTCATCCTTGTGCTTTATAATGTTTGGAGTCATTAAGATGTAATTAAGTGTTACTTCCTACATGTTTGACTCATGTATCCTTTATTGCACACATGCACGGATTTGTTTGATTATTGTGCTTGCCTTATCACATGTTGGTTGGGTGTTTTCATCTCAATCATGTCTTTAAAACAAACCAAGCGCGATAATTTTTTATAAGGAAATTGTGCATATAAAAATCGTGTTGTGAGTTTGTGTGCTTTGTTTGAATAGCGGGGAGGGGCTGCGAAAGGTAATTATCTATCCTTTGCGCAAAAGCCACCGTTAAAAAGGACCTAAAAAATTGAGGAATTTTATTATCCGAGGTCAAAAGAGACCGAAAAAATTGAAAGGCAATAAAAAGATATTCAGGAAAAAAAGGGGCCATTTATGTTTTTGCACCAATTCTCCAATGTTTGAGAATTTAGATTACCTCTAAAAGAATATATATATATATATATATATATATATATATATATATATATATATATGAGGGAGTTTTGGTTGGAGAATTAAAACGGGTTTGCACGTCCTTGAAATTTTTGAAAATGCGCTATATAGTTTTGGACGTTATTGGTGTGAAAATCATTTGACTTTGATTTGTTGATTTGCATAAAACGATGTCATCTAAATTCAACAAACGTTTACACTTAAGGATACCTTTGATGTTCATTCGTTAGGAGTACACGTATGCATCATGCACATATGATTGATTGAGTTGATTTACCTATCGAATGTGTTCACACCCATTCATTCCATTTCCATGACTTGGTTGTTTGAGTCTAAATCCATGGTGTGATTTTTGTTTCATATTTGTTCATATTGGTATCTTATTTTTGTATGAAAAATTTTGAAATATTCAAAAATAGTTTCTGTTTTTTTTGTGTGTACCGTGGCACCCCGATTGTGCTTATTTGATTCATTCTTCTCGTTTGTCTATTTGGGGACATCATAAAAAGGGGGAGAAAGAATTATCATTTTATGGGGGAGTTTGAATTTTGGGGGAGTTTTTGAGATTTGACTTATGCTTATCATATATTGGTATCTATGTTTATCTCATTTCAAACTCGATATGTCACGTGGTATTTGCTTTGTCTCATGTGTGTAGGTATAAAGATTGGAGATCAATATGTTGCACACCCTGATGAGAAAAGCTTTGAGATTTGATGATTGTTGAAGAGTGAAGAGCAAACGATGAAGATTTATACCTTTGTATCTTTCCATCTTTAGGGTTCATGGGAGGGTAGATTTGTATAGGTCATAAGTTGATAATTCGGATATTTTTTATGTATGTACCGGTATAGACATAGGGGGAGATTTGTAAGGACATTTTTGTCAATTATCAATATGTATGTCATACGCCGTTACACCGTTGAAGAAATTCAAGATCGCATCTACATCAACGGATCCGAATATCAAAGCGTCTTCAACATCATAGCCTCTGCGAGAATGAACTTAGTAAAATTTTGTTTTTACGTTCCTAAAAGTTCATATTTAGTATTGGGAAATTTTTATAAAATGTTTTTTAAAGCAAAATGAGGCTTTTAAAATGATTTTATTTTTCTGGGAAAACCGGACCGATCCGGCCCCATACCGGACCGATCCGCTTGCTGCAGATCCAGTATACCCCGGACCGCAAGCGAACCGATGAAGGCCAAAATAAAAGAACCGATCCGCTTGACCGAACCGATCCGCCTCAGAACCGGACCGGTCGGACTGTGATAAATTCGGCCAGATTCGCTGCAGATTTTTTAGGCTCAAAGTTTTCCAATTTAAAGCCAACTTCGGGGAGTTATTTTTCAAGAATTTTCAAGACGATTTTCAGAGTACTAAATACTCTAAGTCTTCACCTTTTTTATGTGCAAAACATCTTTTTGATTCACACAAAAAATCCCAATTACTTTTGTGAATCTTTTGGAACCCTAGAACACAAGCTTTGCTATTGTTCAATCTTTGTGGGGAGATCTTTGCAACCGAGGGCTGCGTGTCATTGCTGAGGGAGTCTCTACAAAGTTTTATGGCTGCGTGTCATTGAGGAGTGCTGCGGTTCTTCCTTTGTTGATTGGAGTGAGGTTCATGTGGGTTCGCTGCGTGTGAATTCATTGCTGCCCTCCTGGAAAGGGATATTTCCAGCCGCCGACTACAGAATCCGATACCTGAGGGTAATTCTTAGTCAAACTATATTTCATTGTAATCCGATTGTAAGCCGTTCTCTTACAAATTATAGTGAAATAAAAGGTTTTGCCCCTTTGGGGATTTTTCCTGAAATTGTTTGTTTTTATCCTGCATGCTATATTTTATTTGATAAATCATCTAGATGCATGTCTTAGGGTTTTAACTAAAATTTGGGATTAATTAAAATTGGTTTTTTATTTGAGAAGTAGCAATATTTCCGCTGCAGCTGCACTCTCAAATTGGTATCAGAGCAGGTTACGCTAATTTATCGCGTGATCCTGATTTTTCGAGGATTTATTTTTTTTTATACAATTTGACTTCTCACGTCGTCAAATTGATATCAGAGCCTGTTGCACTAAGTTATTGTGTTTTGATCCTTATTTTGCACAAAAATGGCTTTTGATGGTTTTGATGATCTTCGATGTCAAATTTTTGAAAAAATTAATTGGAAAATTCACACGAACTCTTGTTTTAAATCTTCTGTTGAAAACAAATCTGAGAGGTGTTCTTGTTGTGAGGGTTTTGGTCACACGTTAGATGTGTGTACCACAAATTTAAAGAAGAAATTGAACAAACCGATTTCTCATGTTTCTACCCTTAGTGATTGTGATTCGGAAGAAGAAGTTTTTTATGCTTCTAGGCGAGAGTTTCCCATCCATGTGATTAGTGATAGTGAAGGGGATGGGAGTGTGGATGAAAGTGAGGAGGAAAGTGTAGATGAGCATGACTTGCAAACTGCTTTCAATGAACTTTATGCTGAAACTTTGAAAACAAAGAAAGAAAATTAGAAATTGAAAGCTCAGTTGAAAGAGTGTGCCATAAAAAATGATGATTTTTTAGTTGAAGAACTTAGGGCTCATGTGAAATCTTTGAAAGAGAAGCTTGAGTACGTCGAGGGTGAGAGAGATAGTCTTAGGGGGTTGATGGAGACTATGAAAAAGGAGCTTTTAGAGTTTGAGGATTCTAAACGAGTACTTGAATCTATGATAGGTGAACTTGAGGTGAAATTGAAAGATTCAAGTAAATTAAAATTTGATTTGGAGTCTAGGTCTGAAAAACTTGATAAGATTTTAGGCACAGTCGAGATCAAAACGGATAGGGGTGGGATTTGTCTTGAAAAATATGTTGCACCCATTCCCACACGTGTGAGAGAGCCTCCTAGGATTGTTAAGAAAGAGGCACCTAAAGTTGTTAGGAAAGCACCCCTTAAGAACATTGTGAGAGAACCTTCTAGGATCATTAGGAGAGACCCACCTAGGCAAACTCGGAAAGAGCAACCGATAAATTTGAGGAGAGGGCCACCTTTAGGTAACACACACCGCCCGATTTACACTTGCACACATTGCGGTAGGCAAGGTCATCTTAGACAATTTTGTTACAAGCTTTTAAATGGACCTAGGAAGGTTTATGAAAGAATAAATTCGATTCCCAAAACCCCCACACTTTGTTACACATCAATTTGGGTTAGTCAATCGGATTTAGAGGCTTATGGTTTATTTGTCCACGATTCCCGTTTGCTTGCACGTGATTCACCCCATGTGAAATCTCTTGGTTGATTGTGGTTGCATGTTTGTCATACACTAGTTGTGGTTTCATGATATATTTTTACTAGTGTGATGACTTGTACTTTTTGTATAAATTCTTGTTTTTGAATTTTTTTGAAAAATGCAAAAAGATTTTATTTTGATAAAATTTTGAGAAAATCCAAAAAGATTTTTTTATTGCACCGTTTATGGATGAACACTTTGGATGACCAAGTCACAACATCATTCCATTTTTTTCATGTGACTATTTGATAGTGTTTTGAGATAATAGGTCAATTCATCCTTGTGCTTTATAATGTTTGGAGTCATTAAGATGTAAATAAGTGTTACTTCCTACATGTTTGACTCATGTATCCTTTATTGCACACATGCACGGATTTGTTTGATTATTGTGCTTGTCTCATCACATGTTGGTTGGGTGTTTTCATCTCAATCCTGTCTTTAAAACAAACCAAGCGCGATAATTTTTTATAAGGAAATTGTGCATATAAAAACCGTGTTGTGAGTTTGTGTGCTTTGTTTGAATAGCGGGGAGGGGCTGCGAAAGGTAATTATCTATCCTTTGCGCAAAAGCCACCGTTAAAAAGGACCTAAAAAATTGAGGAATTTTTATTATCCGAGGTCAAAGGAGCCCGAAAAAATTGAAAGGCAATAAAAAGATATTCATCAAAAAAAGGGGCCATTTAGGTTTTTGCACCAATTCTCCAATGTTTGAGAATTTAGATTACCTCTAAAAGAATATATATATATGAGGGAGTTTTGGTTGGAGAATTAAAACGGGTTTGCACGTCCTTGAAATTTTTGAAAATGCGCTATATAGTTTTGGACGTTATTGGTGTGAAAATCATTTGACTTTGATTTGTTGATCTGCATAAAACGATGTCATCTAAATTCATCAAACGTTTACACTTAAGGATACCTTTGATGTTCATTCGTTAGGAGTACACGTATGCATCGTGCACATATGATTGATTGAGTTGATTTACCTATCGAATGTGTTCACACCCATTCATTCCATTTCCATGACTTGGTTGTTTGAGTCTAAATCCATGGTGTGATTTTTGTTTCATATTTGTTCATATTGGTATCTTATTTTTGTATGAAAATTTTTGAAATATTCAAAAATAGTTTCTGTTTGTTTTTTGTGTACCGTGGTACCCCAATTGTGCTTATTTGATTCATTCTTCTCGTTTGTCTATTAGGGGACTTCATAAAAAGGGGGAGAAAGAATTATCATTTTATGGGGGAGTTTGAATTTTGGGGGAGTTTTTGAGATTTGACTTATGCTTATCATATATTGGTATCTATGTTTATCTCATTTCAAACTCGATATGTCACGTGGTATTTGCTTTGTCTCATGTGTTTAGGTATAAAGATTGAAGATCAATATGTTGCACACCCTGATGAGAAAAGCTTTGAGATTTGATGATTGTTGAAGAGTGAAGAGCAAACGATGAAGATTTATACCTTTGTATCTTTCCATCTTTAGGGTTTATGGGAGGGTAGATTTGTATAGGTCATAAGTTGATAATTCGGATATATTTTATGTATGTACCGGCATAGACATAGGGGGAGATTTGTCAGGACATTTTTGTCCATTATCAATATGTATGTCATACGCCGTTACACCGTTGAAGAAATTCAAGATCGCATCTACATCAACGGATCCGAATATCAAAGCGTCTTCAACATCATAGCCTCTGCGAGAATGAACTTAGTAAAATTTTGTTTTTACGTTCCTTAAAGTTCATATTTAGTATTGGGAAATTTTTATAAAATGTTTTTTAAAGCAAAATGAGGCTTTTAAAATGATTTTATTTTTCTGGGAAAACCGGACCGATCCTGCCCCATACCGGACCGATCCGCTTGCTGCAGATCCAGTATACCCCGGACCGCAAGCGAACCGATGAAGGCCAAAATAAAAGAACCGATCCGCTTGACTGGACCGATCCGCCTCAGAACCGGACCGGTCCGACTGGGATAAATTCGGCCAGATTCGCTGCAGATTTTTTAGGCTCAAAGTTTTCCTATTTAAAGCCAACTTCGGGGAGTTATTTTTCAAGACTTTTCAAGATGATTTTCAGAGTCCTAAATACTCTAAGTCTTCACCTTTTTGATGTGCAAAAAAAATCCCAATTACTTTTGTGAATCTTTTGGAACCCTAGAACACAAGCTTTGCTATTGTTCAATCTTTGTGGAGAGATCTTTGCAACCGAGGGCTGCGTGTCATTGTTGAGGGAGTCTCTACAAAGTTTTATGGCTGTGTGTCATTGAGGAGTGCTGCGGTTCTTCCTTTGTTGATTAGAGTGAGGTTCATGTGGGTTCGCTGCGTGTGAATTCATTATTGCCCTCCTGGAAAGGGATATTTCCAGCCGCCGACTACAGAATCCGATACCTGAGGGTAATTCTTAGTCAAACTATATTTCATTGTAATCCGATTGTAAGCCGTTCTCTTACAAATTATAGTGAAATAAAAGGTTTTGCCCCTTTGGGGGATTTTTCCTGAAATTATTTGTTTTTATCCTGCATGCTATATTTTATTTGATAAATCATCTAGATGCATGTCTTAGTGTTTTAACTAAAATTTGGGATTAATTAAAATTGGTTTTTTATTTGAGAAGTCGCAATATTTCCGCTGCAGCTGCACTCTCAAATTGGTATCAGAGCAGGTTACGCTAATTTATCGCGTGATCCTGATTTTTCGAGGATTTATTTTTTTTTATACAATTTGACTTCTCACGTCGTCAAATTGATATCAGAGCCCGTTGCACTAAGTTATTGTGTTTTGATCCTTATTTTGCACAAAAATGGCTTTTGATGGTTTTGATGATCTTCGATGTCAAATTTTTGAAAAAATTAATTGGAAAATTCACACGAACTCTTGTTTTAAATCTTCTGTTGAAAACAAATCTGAGAGGTGTTCTTGTTGTGAGGGTTTTGGTCACACGTTAGATGTGTGTACCACAAATTTAAAGAAGAAATTGAACAAACCGATTTCTCATGTTTCTACCCTTTGTGATTGTGATTCGGAAGAAGAAGTTTTTTATGCTTCTAGGCGAGAGTTTCCCATCCATGTGATTGGTGATAGTGAAGGGGATGGGAGTTTGGATGAAAGTGAGGAGGAAAGTGTAGATGAGCATGACTTGCAAACTGCTTTCAATGAACTTTATGCTGAAACTTTGAAAACAAAGAAAGAAAATTTGAAATTGAAAGCTCAGTTGAATGAGTGTGCCATAAAAAATAATGATTTTTTAGTTGAAGAACTTAGGGCTCATGTGAAATCTTTGAAAGAGAAGCTTGAGTACGTCGAGGGTGAGAGAGATAGTCTTAGAGGGTTGATGGAGACTATGAAAAAGGAGCTTTTAGAGTTTGAGGATTCTAAACGAGTACTTGAATCTAGGATAGGTGAACTTGAGGTGAAATTGAAAGATTCAAGTAAAGTGAAATTTGATTTGGAGTCTAGGTCTGAAAAACTTGATAAGATTTTAGGCACAGTCGAGATCAAAACGGATAAGGGTGGGATTGGTCTTGAAAAATATGTTGCACCCATTCCCACACGTGTGAGAGAGCCTCCTAGGATTGCTAAGAAAGAGGCACCTAAAGTTGTTAGGAAAGCACCCCTTAAGAACATTGTGAGAGAACCTTCTAGGATCATTAGGAGAGACCCACCTAGGCAAATTCAGAAAGAGCAACCGATAAATTTGAGGAGAGGGCCACATTTAGGTAACACACACCGCCCGATTTACACTTGCACACATTGCGGTAGGCAAGGTCATCTTAGACGATTTTGTTACAAGCTTTTAAATGGACCTAGGAAGGTTTATGAAAGAATAAATTCGATTCCCAAAACCCCCACACTTTGTTACACATCAATTTGGGTTAGTCAATCGGATTTTAGAGGCTTATGGTTTATTTGTCCACGATTCCCGTTTGCTTGCACGTGATTCACCCCATGTGAAATCTTTTGGTTGATTGTGGTTGCATGTTTGTCATACACTAGTTGTGGTTTCATGATATATTTTTACTAGTGTGATGACTTGTACTTTTTGTATAAATTCTTGTTTTTGAATTTTTTTGAACAATACAAAAAGATTTTATTTTGATAAAATTTTGAGAAAATCCAAAAAGATTTTTGTATTGCACCGTTTATGGATGAACACTTTGGATGACCAAGTCAGAACATCATTCCATTTTTTTCATGTGACTATTTGACAGTGTTTTGAGATAATAGGTCAATTCATCCTTGTGCTTTATAATGTTTGGAGTCATTAAGATGTAATTAAGTGTTACTTCCTACATGTTTGACTCATGTATCCTTTATTGCACACATGCACGGATTTGTTTGATTATTGTGCTTGTCTTATCACATGTTGGTTGGGTGTTTTCATTTCAATCCTGTCTTTAAAACAAACCAAGCGCGATAATTTTTTATAAGAAAATTGTGCATATAAAAACCGTGTTGTGAGTTTGTGTACTTTGTTTGAATAGCGGGGAGGGGCTGCGAAAGGTAATTATATATCCTTTGCGCAAAATCCACCGTTAAAAAGGACCTAAAAAATTGAGGAATTTTATTATCCGAGGTCAAAAGATCCCGAAAAAATTGAAAGTCAATAAAAAGATATTCATGAAAAAAAGGGGCCATTTAGGTTTTTGCACCAATTCTCCAATGTTTGAGAATTTAGATTACCTCTAAAAGAATATATATATATGAGGGAGTTTGGTTGGAGAATTAAAACAGGTTTGCACGTCCTTGAAATTTTTGAAAATGCGCTATATAGTTTTGGACGTTATTGGTGTGAAAATCATTTGACTTTGATTTGTTGATTTTCATAAAACGATGTCATCTAAATTCAACAAACATTTACACTTAAGGATACCTTTGATGTTCATTCGTTAGGAGTACACGTATGCATCGTGCACATATGATTGATTGAGTTGATTTACCTATCGAATGTGTTCACACCCATTCATTCCATTTCCATGACTTGGTTGTTTGATTTTAAATCCATGGTGTGATTTTTGTTTCATATTTGTTCATATTGGTATCTTATTTTTGAATGAAAAATTTTGAAATATTCAAAAATAGTTTCTGTTTTTTTTTGTGTACCGTGGCACCCCGATTGTGCTTATTTGATTCATTCTTCTCGTTTGTCTATTTGGGGACATCATAAAAAGGGGGAGAAAGAATTATCATTTTATGGGAGAGTTTGAATTGTGGGGGAGTTTTTGAGATTTGACTTATGCTTATCATATATTGGTATCTATGTTTATCTCATTTCAAACTCGATATGTCACGTGGTATTTGCTTTGTCTCATGTGTGTAGGTATAAAGATTGAAAATCAATATGTTGCACACCCTGATGAGAAAATCTTTGAGATATGATGATTGTTGAAGAGTGAAGAGCAAACGATGAAGATTTATACCTTTGTATCTTTCCATCTTTAGGGTTCATGGGAGGGTAGATTTGTATAGGTCATAAGTTGATAATTCGGATATTTTTTATGTATGTACCGGCATAGACATAGGGGGAGATTTGTAAGGACATTTTTGTCCATTATCAATATGTATGTCATACGCCGTTACACCGTTGAAGAAATTCAAGATCGCATCTACATCAACGGATCCGAATATCAAAGCGTCTTCAACATCATAGCCTCTGCGAGAATGAACTTGGTAAAATTTTGTTTTTACGTTCCTTAAAGTTCATATTTAGTAATGGGAAATTTTTATAAAATGTTTTTTAAAGCAAAATGAGGCTTTTAAAATGATTTTATTTTTCTGGGAAAACCGGACCGATCCGGCCCCATACCGGACCGATCCGCTTGCTGCAGATCCAGTATACCCCGGACCGCAAGCGAACCGATGAAGGCCAAAATAAAAGAACCGATCCGCTTGACCGGACCGATCCGCCTCAGAACCGGACCGGTCCGACTGGGATAAATTCGTCCAGATTCGCTGCAGATTTTTTAGGCTCAAAGTTTTCCTATTTAAAGCCAACTTCGGGGAGTTATTTTTCAAGACTTTTCAAGACGATTTTCAGAGTCCTAAATACTCTAAGTCTTCACCTTTTTGATGTGCAAAACATCTTTTTGATTCACACAAAAAATCCCAATTACTTTTGTGAATCTTTCGGAACCCTAGAACACAAGCTTTGCTATTGTTCAATCTTTGTGGGGAGATCATTGCAACCGAGGGCTGCGTGTCATTGTTGAGGGAGTCTCTACAAAGTTTTATGGCTGCGTGTCATTGAGGAGTGCTGCGGTTCTTCCTTTGTTGATTGGAGTGAGGTTCATGTGGGTTCGCTGCGTGTGAATTCATTGCTGCCCTCCTGGAAAGGGATATTTCCAGCCGCCGACTACAGAAACCGATACCTGAGGGTAATTCTTAGTCAAACTATATTTCATTGTAATCCGATTGTAAGCCGTTCTCTTACAAATTATAGTGAAATAAAAGGTTTTGCCCCTTTGGGGGATTTTTCCTGAAATTATTTGTTTTTATTCTGCACGCTATATTTTATTTGATAAATCATCTAGATGCATGTCTTAGGGTTTTAACTAAAATTTGGGATTAATTAAAATTGGTTTTTTATTTGAGAAGTCGCAATATTTCCGCTGCAGCTGCACTCTCAAATTGGTATCAGAGCAGGTTACGCTAATTTATCGCGTGATCCTGATTTTTCGAGGATTTATTTTTTTTTGTACAATTTGACTTCTCACTTCGTCAAATTGATATCAGAGCCTGTTGCACTAAGTTATTGTGTTTTGATCCTTATTTTGCACAAAAATGGCTTTTGATGGTTTTGATGATCTTCGATGTCAAATTTTTGAAAAAAATAATTGGAAAATTCACACGAACTCTTGTTTTAAATCTTCTGTTGAAAACAAATTTGAGAGGTGTTCTTGTTGTGAGGGTTTTGGTCACACGTTAGATGTGTGTACCACAAATTTAAAGAAGAAATTGAACAAACCGATTTCTCATGTTTCTACCCTTAGTGATTGTGATTCGGAAGAAGAAGTTTTTTATGCTTCTAGGCGAGAGTTTCCCATCCATGTGATTAGTGATAGTGAAGGGGATGGGAGTGTGGATGAAAGTGAGGAGGAAAGTGTAGATGAGCATGACTTGCAAACTGCTTTCAATGAACTTTATGCTGAAACTTTGAAAACAAAGAAAGAAAATTTGAAATTGAAAGCTCAGTTGAAAGAGTGTGCCATAAAAAATAATGATTTTTTAGTTGAAGAACTTAGGGCTCATGTGAAATCTTTGAAAGAGAAGCTTGAGTACGTCGAGGGTGAGAGAGATAGTCTTAGGGGGTTGATGGAGACTATGAAAAAGGAGCTTTTAGAGTTTGAGGATTCTAAACGAGTACTTGAATCTAGGATAGGTGAACTTGAGGTGAAATTCAAAGATTCAAGTAAAGTGAAATTTGATTTGGAGTCTAGGTCTGAAAAACTTGATAAGATTTTAGGCACAGTCGAGATCAAAACGGATAGGGGTGGGATTTGTCTTGAAAAATATGTTGCACCCATTCCCACACGTGTTAGAGAGCCTCCTAGGATTGTTAAGAAAGAGGCACCTAAAGTTGTTAGGAAAGCACCCCTTAAGAACATTGTGAGAGAACCTTCTAGGATCATTAGGAGAGACCCACCTAGGCAAACTCGGAAAGAGAAACCGATAAATTTGAGGAGAGGGCCACCTTTAGGTAACACACACCGCCCGATTTACACTTGCACACATTGCGGTAGGCAAGGTCATCTTAGACGATTTTGTTACAAGCTTTTAAATGGACCTAGGAAGGTTTATGAAAGAATAAATTCGATTCCCAAAACCCCCACACTTTGTTACACATCAATTTGGGTTAGTCAATCGGATTTAGAGGCTTATGGTTTATTTGTCCACGATTCCCATTTGCTTGCACGTGATTCACCCCATGTGAAATCTTTTGGTTGATTGTTGTTGCATGTTTGTCATACACTAGTTGTGGTTTCATGATATATTTTTACTAGTGTGATGACTTGTACTTTTTGTATAAATTCTTGTTTTTGAATTTTTTTGAAAAATGCAAAAAGATTTTGTTTTGATAAAATTTTGAGAAAATCCAAAAAGATTTTTGTATTGCACCGTTTATGGATGAACACTTTGGATGACCAAGTCACAACATCATTCCATTTTTTTCATGTGACTATTTGATAGTGTTTTGAGATAATAGGTCAATTCATCCTTGTGCTTTATAATGTTTGGAGTCATTAAGATGTAATTAAGTGTTACTTCCTACATGTTTGACTCATGTATCCTTTATTGCACACATGCACGGATTTGTTTGATTATTGTGCTTGTCTTATCACATGTTGGTTGGGTGTTTTCATCTCAATCCTGTCTTTAAAACAAACCAAGCGCGATAATTTTTTATAAGGAAATTGTGCATATAAAAACCGTGTTGTGAGTTTGTGTGCTTTGTTTGAATAGCGGGGAGGGGCTGCGAAAGGTAATTATCTATCCTTTGCGCAAAAGCCACCGTTAAAAAGGACCTAAAAAATTGAGGAATTTTATTATCCGAGGTCAAAAGAGCCTGAAAAAATTGAAAGGCAATAAAAAGATATTCATCAAAAAAAGGGGCCATTTAGGTTTTTGCACCAATTCTCCAATGTTTGAGAATTTAGATTACCTCTAAAAGAATATATATATATGAGGGAGTTTGGTTGGAGAATTAAAACGGGTTTGCACGTCCTTGAAATTTTTGAAAATGCGCTATATAGTTTTGGACATTATTGGTGTGAAAATCATTTGACTTTGATTTGTTGATTTGCATAAAACGATGTCATCTAAATTCAACAAACGTTTACACTTAAGGATACCTTTGATGTTCATTCGTTAGGAGTACACGTATGCATCGTGCACATATGATTGATTGAGTTGATTTACCTATCGAATGTGTTATCACCCATTCATTCCATTTCCATGACTTGGTTGTTTGAGTCTAAATCCATGGTGTGATTTTTGTTTCATATTTGTTCATATTGGTATCTTATTTTTGTATGAAAAATTTTGAAATATTCAAAAAGAGTTTCTGTTTTTTTTTTGTGTACCGTGGCACCCCGATTGTGCTTATTTGATTCATTCTTCTCGTTTGTCTATTTGGGGACATCATAAAAAGGGGGAGAAAGAATTATCATTTTATGGGGGAGTTTGAATTTTGGGGGAGTTTTTGAGATTTGACTTATGCTTATCATATATTGGTATCTATGTTTATCTCATTTCAAACTCGATATGTCACGTGGTATTTGCTTTGTCTCATGTGTGTAGGTATAAAGATTGAAGATCAATATGTTGCACACCCTGATGAGAAAAGCTTTGAGATTTAATGATTGTTGAAGAGTGAAGAGCAAACGATGAAGATTTATACCTTTGTATCTTTCCATCTTTAGGGTTCATGGGAAGGTAGATTTGTATAGGTCATAAGTTGATAATTCGGATATTTTTTATGTATGTACCGGCATAGACATAGGGGGAGATTTGTCAGGACATTTTTGTCCATTATCAATATGTATGTCATACGTCGTTACACCGTTGAAGAAATTCAAGATCGCATCTACATCAACGGATCCGAATATCAAAGCGTCTTCAACATCATAGCCTCTGCGAGAATGAACTTAGTAAAATTTTGTTTTTACGTTCCTTAAAGTTCATATTTAGTATTGGGAAATTTTTATAAAATGTTTTTTAAAGCAAAATGAGGCTTTTAAAATGATTTTATTTTTCTGGGAAAACCGGACCGATCTGGCCCCATACAGGACCGATCCGCTTGCTGCAGATCCTCTATACCCCGGACCGCAAGCGAACCGATGAAGGCCAAAATAAAAGAACCGATCCGCTTGACCGGATCGATCCGCCTCAGAACCGGACCGGTCCGACTGGGATAAATTCGGCCAGATTCGCTGCAGATTTTTTAGGCTCAAAGTTTTCCTACTTAAAGCCAACTTCGGGGAGTTATTTTTCAAGACGATTTTCAGAGTCCTAAATACTCTAAGTCTTCACCTTTTTGATGTGCAAAACATCTTTTTGATTCACACAAAAAATCCCAATTACTTTTGTGAATCGTTTGGAACCCTAGAACACAAGCTTTGCTATTGTTCAATCTTTATGGGGAGATCTTTGCAACCGAGGGCTGCGTGTTATTGCTGAGGGAGTCTCTACAAAGTTTTATGGCTGCGTGTCATTGAGGAGTGCTGCGGTTCTTCCTTTGTTGATTGGACTGAGGTTCGTGTGGGTTCGCTGCGTGTGAATTCATTGCTGCCCTCCTGGAAAGGGATATTTCCAGCCGCCGACTACAGAATCCGATACCTGAAGGTAATTCTTAGTCAAACTGTATTTCATTGTAATCCGATTGTAAGCCGTTCTCTTACAAATTATAGTGAAATAAAAGGTTTTGCCCCTTTGGGGGATTTTTCCTGAAATTGTTTGTTTTTATCCTGCATGCTATATTTTATTTGATAAATCATCTAGATGCATGTCTTAGGGTTTTAACTAAAATTTGGGATTAATTAAAATTGGTTTTTTATTTGAGAAGTCGCAATATTTCCGCTGCAGCTGCACTCTCAAATTGGTATCAGAGCAGGTTACGCTAATTTATCGCGTGATCCTGATTTTTCGAGGATTTTTTTTTTTATACAATTTGACTTCTCACGTCGTCAAATCGATATCAGAGCCTGTTGCACTAAGTTATTGTGTTTTGATCCTTATTTTGCACAAAAATGGCTTTTGAAGGTTTTGATGATCTTCGATGTCAAATTTTTGAAAAAATTAATTGGAAAATTCACACGAACTCTTGTTTTAAATCTTCTGTTGAAAATAAATCTGAGAGGTGTTCTTGTTGTGAGGGTTTTGGTCACACGTTAGATGTGTGTACCGCAAATTTAAAGAAGAAATTGAACTAACCGATTTCTCATGTTTCTACCCTTAGTGATTGTGATTCGGAAGAAGAAGTTTTTTATGCTTCTAGGCGAGAGTTTACCATCCATGTGATTAGTGATAGTGAAGGGGATGGGAGTGTGGATGAAAGTGAGGAGGAAAGTGTAGATGAGCATGACTTGCAAACTGCTTTCAATGAACTTTATGCTTAAACTTTGAAAACAAAGAAAGAAAATTTGAAATTGAAAACTCAGTTGAACGAGTGTGCCATAAAAAATAATGATTTTTTAGTTGAAGAACTTAGGGCTCATGTGAAATCTTTGAAAGAGAAGCTTGAGTACGTCGAGGGTGAGAGAGATAGTCTTAGAGGGTTGATGGAGACTATGAAAAAGCACCTTTTAGAGTTTGAGGATTCTAAACGAGTACTTGAATCTAGGATAGGTGAACTTGAGGTGAAATTGAAAGATTCAAGTAAAGTGAAATTTGATTTGGAGTCTAGGTCTGAAAAACTTGATAAGATTTTAGGCACAGTCGAGATCAAAACGGATAGGGGTGGGATTGGTCTTGAAAAATATGTTGCACCCATTCCCACACGTGTGAGAGAGCCTTCTAGGATTGTTAAGAAAGAGGCACCTAAAGTTGTTAGGAAAGCACCCCTTTAGAACATTGTGAGAGAACCTTCTAGGATCATTAGGAGAGACCCACCTAGGCAAACTCGGAAAGAGCAACCGATAAATTTGAGGAGAGGGACACCTTTAGGTAACACACACCGCCCGATTTACACTTGCACACATTGCGGTAGGCAAGGTCATCTTAGACGATTTTGTTACAAGCTTTTAAATGGACCTAGGAAGGTTTATGAAAGAATAAATTCGATTCCCAAAACCCCCACACTTTGTTACACATCAATTTGGGTTAGTCAATCGGATTTAGAGGCTTATGGTTTATTTGTCCACGATTCCCGTTTGCTTGCACGTGATTCACCCCATGTGAAATCTTTTGGTTGATTGTGGTTGCATGTTTGTCATACACTAGTTGTGGTTTCATGATATATTTTTACTAGTGTGATGACTTGTACTTTTTGTATAAATTCTTGTTTTTGAATTTTTTTGAAAAATGCAAAAAGATTTTATTTTGATAAAATTTTGAGAAAATCCAAAAAGATTTTTGTATTGCACCGTTTATGGATGAACACTTTGGATGACCAAGTCACAACATCATTCCATTTTTTTCAAGTGACTATTTGATAGTGTTTTGAGATAATAGGTCAATTCATCCTTGTGCTTTATAATGTTTAGAGTCATTAAGATGTAATTAAGTGTTACTTCCTACATGTTTGACTCATGTTTCCTTTATTGCACACATGCACGGATTTGTTTGATTATTGTGCTTGTCTTATCACATGTTGGTTGGGTGTTTTCATCTCAATCCTGTCTTTAAAACAAACCAAGCGCGATAATTTTTTATAAGGAAATTGTGCATATAAAAACCATATTGTGAGTTTGTGTGCTTTGTTTGTATAGCGGGGAGGGGCTGCGAAAGGTAATTATCTATCCTTTGCGCAAAAGCCACTGTTAAAAAGGACCTGAAAAATTGAGGAATTTTATTATCCGAGGTCAAAAGAGCCAGAAAAAATTGAAAGGCAATAAAAAGATATTCATGAAAAAAAGGGGCCATTTAGGTTTTTGCACCAATTCTCCAATGTTTGAGAATTTAGATTACCTCTAAAAGAATATATATATATGAGGGAGTTTTGGTTGGAGAATTAAAACGGGTTTGCACGTCCTTGAAATTTTTGAAAATGCACTATATAGTTTTGGACGTTATTGGTGTGAAAATCATTTGACTTTGATTTGTTGATTTATATAAAACGATGTCGTCTAAATTCAACAAACGTTTACACTTAGGATACCTTTGATGTTCATTCGTTAGGAGTACACGTATGCATCCTGCACATATGATTGATTGAGTTGATTTACCTATCGAATGTGTTCACACCCATTCATTCCATTTCCATGACTTGGTTGTTTGAGTCTAAATCCATGGTGTGATTTTTGTTTCATATTTGTTCATATTGGTATCTTATTTTTGTATGAAAAATTTTGAAATATTCAAAAAGAGTTTCTGTTTTTTTTTGTGTACCGTGGCACCCCGATTGTGCTTATTTGATTCATTCTTCTCGTTTGTCTATTTGGGGACATCATAAAAAGGGGGAGAAAGAATTATCATTTTATGGGGGAGTTTGAATTTTGGGGGAGTTTTTGAGATTTGACTTATGCTTATCATATATTGGTATCTATGTTTATCTCATTTCAAACTCGATATGTCACGTGGTATTTGCTTTGTCTCATGTGTGTAGGTATAAAGATTGAAGATCAATATGTTGCACACCCTGATGAGAAAAGCTTTGAGATTTGATGATTGTTGAAGAGTGAAGAGCAAACGATGAAGATTTATACCTTTGTATCTTTCCATCTTTAGGGTTCATGGGAGGGTAGATTTGTATAGGTCATAAGTTGTTAATTCGGATATTTTTTATGTATGTACCGGCATAGACATAGGGGGAGATTTGTAAGGACATTTTTGTCCATTATCAATATGTATGTCATTCGCCGTTACACCGTTGAAGAAATTCAAGATCGCATCTACATCAACGGATCCGAATATCAAAGCGTCTTCAACATCATAGCCTCTGCAAGAATGAACTTAGTAAAATTTTGTTTTTACGTTCCTTAAAGTTCATATTTAGTATTGGGAAATTTTTATAAAATGTTTTTTAAAGCAAAATGAGGCTTTTAAAATGATTTTATTTTTCTGGGAAAACCGGACCGATCCGGCCCCATACCGGACCAATCCGCTTGCTGCAGATCCAGTATACCCCGGACCGCAAGCGAACCGATGAAGGCCAAAATAAAAGAACCGATCCGCCTCAGAACCGGAACGATCCGCCTCAGAACCGGACCGGTCGGACTGGGATAAATTCGGCCAGATTCGCTGCAGATTTTTTAGGCTCAAAGTTTTCCTATTTAAAGCCTACTTCGGGGAGTTATTTTTCAAGACTTTTCAAGACGATTTTCAGAGTCCTAAATACTCTAAGTCTTCACCTTTTTGATGTGCAAAACATCTTTTTGATTCACACAAAAAATCTCAATTACTTTTGTGAATCTTTTGGAACCCTAGAACACAAGCTTTGCTATTGTTCAATCTTTGTGGGGAGATCTTTGCAACCGAGGGCTGCGTGTCATTGCTGAGGGAGTCTATACAAAGTTTTATGGCTGCGTGTCATTGAGGAGTGCTGCGGTTCTTCCTTTGTTGATTGGACTGAGGTTCATGTGGGTTCGCTGCGTGTGAATTCATTGCTGCCCTCCTGGAAAGGGATATTTCCAGCCGCCGACTACAGAATCCGATACCTGAGGGTAATTCTTAGTCAAACTGTATTTCATTGTAATCCGATTGTAAGCCGTTCTCTTACAAATTATAGTGAAATAAAAGGTTTTGCCCCTTTGGGGGATTTTTCCTGAAATTGTTTGTTTTTATCCTGCATGCTATATTTTATTTGATAAATCATCTAGATGCATGTCTTAGGGTTTTAACTAAAATTTGGGATTAATTAAAATTGGTTTTTTATTTGAGAAGTCGCAATATTTCCGCTGCAGCTGCACTCTCAAATTGGTATCAGAGCAGGTTACGCTAATTTATCGCGTGATCCTGATTTTTCGAGGATTTATTTTTTTTTATACAATTTGACTTCTCACGTCATCAAATTGATATCTGAGCCTGTTGCACTAAGTTATTGTGTTTTGATCCTTATTTTGCACAAAAATGGCTTTTGATGATTTTGATGATCTTCGATGTCAAATTTTTGAAAAAATTAATTGGAAAATTCACACGAACTCTTGTTTTAAATCTTCTGTTGAAAACAAATCTGAGAGGTGTTCTTGTTGTGAGGGTTTTGGTCACACGTTAGATGTGTGTACCACAAATTTAAAGAAGAAATTGAACAAACCGATTTCTCATGTTTCTACCCTTAGTGATTGTGATTCGGAAGAAGAAGTTTTTTATGCTTCTAGGCGAGAGTTTCCCATCCATGTGATTAGTGATAGTGAAGGGGATGGGAGTGTGGATGAAAGTGAGGAGGAAAGTGTAGATGAGCATGACTTGCAAACTGCTTTCAATGAACTTTATGCTTAAACTTTGAAAACAAAGAAAGAAAATTTGAAATTGAAAGCTCAGTTGAAAGAGTGTGCCATAAAAAATAATGATTTTTTAGTTGAAGAACTTAGGGCTCATGTGAAATCTTTGAAAGAGAAGCTTGAGTACGTCGAGGGTGAGAGAGATAGTCTTAGAGGGTTGATGGAGACTATGAAAAAGGAGCTTTTAGAGTTTGAGGATTCTAAACGAGTACTTGAATCTAGGATAGGTGAACTTGAGGTGAAATTGAAAGATTCAAGTAAAGTGAAATTTGATTCGGAGTCTAGGTCTGAAAAACTTGATAAGATTTTAGGCACAGTCGAGATCAAAACGGATAGGGGTGGGATTGGTCTTGAAAAATATGTTGCACCCATTCCCACACGTGTGAGAGAGCCTCCTAGGATTGTTAAGAAAGAGGCACCTAAAGTTGTTAGGAAAGCACCCCTTAAGAACATTGTGAGAGAACCTTCTAGGCAAATTCGGAACGAGCAACCGATAAATTTGAGGAGAGGGCCACCTTTAGGTAACACACACCGCCCGATTTACACTTGCACACATTGCGGTAGGCAAGGTCATCTTAGACGATTTTGTTACAAGCTTTTAAATGGACCTAGGAAGGTTTATGAAAGAATAAATTCGATTCCCAAAACCCCCACACTTTGTTACACATCAATTTGGGTTAGTCAATCGGATTTTAGAGGCTTATGATTTATTTGTCCACGATTCCCGTTTGCTTGCACGTGATTCACCCCATGTGAAATCTTTTGGTTGATTGTGGTTGCATGTTTGTCATACACTAGTTGTGGTTTCATGATATGTTTTTACTAGTGTTATGACTTGTACTTTTTGTATAAATTCTTGTTTTTGAATTTTTTTGAAAAATACAAAAAGATTTTATTTTGATAAAATTTTGAGAAAATCCAAAAAGATTTTTGTATTGCACCGTTTATGGATGAACACTTTGGATGACCAAGTCACAACATCATTCCATTTTTTTCATGTGACTATTTGATAGTGTTTTGAGATAATAGGTAAATTCATCCTTGTGCTTTATAATGTTTGGAGTCATTAAGATGTAATTAAGTGTTACTTCCTACATGTTTGACTCATGTTTCCTTTATTGCACACACGCACGGATTTGTTTGATTATTGTGCTTGTCTTATCACATGTTGGTTGGGTGTTTTCATCTCAATCATGTCTTTAAAACAAACCAAGCGCGATAATTTTTTATAAGGAAATTGTGCACATAAAAACCGTGTTGTGAGTTTGTGTGCTTTGTTTGAATAACGGGGAGGGGCTGCGAAAGGTAATTATCTATCCTTTCAGCAAAAGCCACCGTTAAAAAGGACCTAAAAAATTGAGGAATTTTATTATCCGAGGTCAAAAGAGCCCGAAAAAATTGAAAGGCAATAAAAAGATATTCATGAAAAAAAGGGGCCATTTAGGTTTTTGCACCAATTCTCCAATGTTTGAGAATTTAGATTACCTCTAAAAGAATATATATATATATATATATATATATATATATATATATATATATATATATATATATATATGAGGGAGTTTGGTTGGAGAATTAAAACGGGTTTGCACGTCCTTGAAATTTTTGAAAATGCGCTATATAGTTTTGGACGTTATTGGTGTGAAAATCATTTGACTTTGATTTGTTGATTTGCATAAAACGATGTCATCTAAATTCAACAAACGTTTACACTTAAGGATACCTTTGATGTTCATTCGTTAGGAGTACACGTATGCATCGTGCACATATGATTGATTGAGTTTATTTACCTATCGAATGTGTTCACACCCATTCATTCCATTTCCATGACTTGGTTGTTTGAGTCTAAATCCATGGTGTGATTTTTGTTTCATATTTGTTCATATTGGTATCTTATTTTTGTATGAGAAATTTTGAAATATTCAAAAATAGTTTCTGTTTTTTTTTTGTGTACCGTGGCATCCCGATTGTGCTTATTTGATTCATTCTTCTCGTTTGTCTATTTGGGGACATCATAAAAAGGGGGAGAAAGAATTATCATTTTATGGGGGAGTTTGAATTTTGGGGGAGTTTTTGAGATTTGACTTATGCTTATCATATATTGGTATCTATGTTTATCTCATTTCAAACTCGATATGTCACGTGGTATTTGCTTTGTCTCATGTGTGTAGGTATAAAGATTGAAGATCAATATGTTGCACACCCTGATGAGAAAAGCTTTGAGATTTGATGATTGTTGAAGAGTGAAGAGCAAACGATGAAGATTTATACCTTTGTATCTTTCCATCTTTAGGGTTCATGGGAGGGTAGATTTGTATAGGTCATAAGTTGATAATTCGGATATTTTTTATGTATGTACCGGCATAGACATAGGGGGAGATTTGTAAGGACATTTTTGTCCATTATCAATATGTATGTCATACGTCGTTACACCGTTGAAGAAATTCAAGATCGCATCTACATCAACGGATCCGAATATCAAAGCGTCTTCAACATCATAGCCTCTGCGAGAATGAACTTAGTAAAATTTTGTTTTTACGTTCCTTAAAGTTCATATTTAGTATTGGGAAATTTTTATAAAATGTTTTTTAAAGCAAAATGAGGCTTTAAAAATGATTTTATTTTTCTGGGAAAACCGGACCGATCCGGCCCCATACCGGACCGATCCGCTTGCTGCAGATCCAGTATACCCCGGACCGCAAGCGAACCGATGAAGGCCAAAATAAAAGAACCGATCCACTTGACCGGACCGATCCGCCTCAGAACCGGACCGGTCGGACTGGGATAAATTCGGCCAGATTCGCTGCAGATTTTTTAGGCTCAAAGTTTTCCTATTTAAAGCCAACTTCGGGGAGTTATTTTTCAAGACTTTTCAAGACGATTTTCAGAGTCCTAAATACTCTAAGTCTTCACCTTTTTGATGTGCAAAACATCTTTTTGATTCACACAAAAAATCCCAATTACTTTTGTGAATCTTTTGGAAACCTAGAACACAAGCTTTGCTATTGATCAATCTTTGTGGGGAGATCTTTGCAACCGAGGGCTGCGTGTTATTGCTGAGGGAGTCTCTACAAAGTTTTATGGCTGCGTGTCATTGAGGAGTGCTGCGGTTCTTCCTTTGTTGATTGGATTGAGGTTCGTGTGGGTTCGCTGCGTGTGAATTCATTGCTGCCCTCCTGGAAAGGGATATTTCCAGCCGTCGACTACAGAATCCGATACCTGAGGGTAATTCTTAGTCAACCTGTATTTCATTGTAATCCGATTGTAAGCCGTTCTCTTACAAATTATAGTGAAATAAAAGGTTTTACCCCTTTGGGGGATTTTTCCTGAAATTGTTTGTTTTTATCCTGCATGCTATATTTTATTTGATAAATCATCTAGATGCATGTCTTAGGGTTTTAACTAAAATTTGGGATTAATTAAAATTGGTTTTTTATTTGAGAAGTCGCAATATTTCCGCTGCAGCTGCACTCTCAAATTGGTATCAGAGCAGGTTACGCTAATTTATCGCGTGATCCTGATTTTTCGAGGATTTATTTTTTTTTATACAATTTGACTTCTCACGTCGTCAAATTGATATCAGAGCCCGTTGCACTAAGTTATTGTGTTTTGATCCTTATCTTGCACAAAAATGGCTTTTGATGGTTTTGATGATCTTCGATGTCAAATTTTTGAAAAAATTAATTGGAAAATTCACACGAACTCTTATTTTAAATCTTCTGTTGAAAACAAATCTGAGAGGTGTTCTTGTTGTGAGGGTTTTGGTCACACGTTAGATGTGTGTACCACAAATTTAAAGAAGAAATTGAACAAACCGATTTCTCATGTTTCTACCCTTAGTGATTGTGATTCGGAAGAAGAAGTTTTTTATGCTTCTAGGCGAGAGTTTCCCATCCATGTGATTGGTGATAGTGAAGGGGATGGGAGTGTGGATGAAAGTGAGGAGGAAAGTGTAGATGAGCATGACTTGCAAACTGCTTTCAATGAACTTTATGCTGAAACTTTGAAAACAAAGAAAGAAAATATGAAATTGAAAGCTCAGTTGAATGAGTGTGCCATAAAAAATAATGATTTTTTAGTTGAAGAACTTAGGGCTCGTGTGAAATCTTTGAAAGAGAAGCTTGAGTACGTCGAGGGTGAGAGAGATAGTCTTAGAGGGTTGATGGAGACTATGAAAAAGGAGCTTTTAGAGTTTGAGGATTCTAAACGAGTACTTGAATCTAGGATAGGTGAACTTGAGGTGAAATTAAAAGATTCAAACAAAGTGAAATTTGATTTGGAGTCTAGGTCTGAAAAACTTGATAAGATTTTAGGCACAGTCGAGATCAAAACGGATAGGGGTGGGATTGGTCTTGAAAAATATGTTGCACCCATTCCCACACGTGTGAGAGAGCCTCCTAGGATTGCTAAGAAAGAGGCACCTAAAGTTGTTAGGAAAGCACCCCTTAAGAACATTGTGAGAGAACCTTCTAGGATCATTAGGAGAGACCCACCTAGGCAAATTCAGAAAGAGCAACCGATAAATTTGAGGAGAGGGCCACATTTAGGTAACACACACCGCCCGATTTACACTTGCACACATTGCGGTAGGCAAGGTCATCTTAGACGATTTTGTTACAAACTTTTAAATGGACCTAGGAAGGTTTATGAAAGAATAAATTCGATTCCCAAAACCCCCACACTTTATTACACATCAATTTGGGTTAGTCAATCGGATTTTAGAGGCTTATGGTTTATTTGTCCACGATTCCCGTTTGCTTGCACGTGATTCACCCCATGTGAAATCTTTTGGTTGATTGTGGTTGCATGTTTGTCATACACTAGTTGTGGTTTCATGATATATTTTTACTAGTGTGATGACTTGTACTTTTTGTATAAATTCTTGTTTTTGAATTTTTTTGAAAAATACAAAAAGATTTTATTTTGATAAAATTTTGAGAAAATCCAAAAAGATTTTTGTATTGCACCGTTTATGGATGAACACTTTGGATGACCAAGTCACAACATCATTCCATTTTTTTCATGTGACTATTTGATAGTGTTTTGAGATAATAGGTCAATTCATCCTTGTGCTTTATAATGTTTGGAGTCATTAAGATGTAGTTAAGTGTTACTTCCTACATGTTTGACTCATGTTTCCTTTATTGCACACATGCACGGATTTGTTTGATTATTGTGCTTGTCTTATCACATGTTGGTTGGGTGTTTCAATCTCAATCGTGTCTTTAAAACAAACCAAGCGCGATAATTTTTTATAAGGAAATTGTGCACATAAAAACCGTGTTGTGAGTTTGTGTGCTTTGTTTGAATAACGGGGAGGGGCTGCGAAAGGTAATTATCTATCCTTTGCGCAAAAGCCACCGTTAAAAAGGACCTAAAAAATTGAGGAATTTTATTATCCGAGGTCAAAAGAGCCCGAAAAAATTGAAAGGCAATAAAAAGATATTCATGAAAAAAAGGGGCCATTTAGGTTTTTGCACCAATTCTCCAATGTTTGAGAATTTATATTACCTCTAAAAGAATATACATATATATATATATATATATATATATATATATATATATATATATATATATATATATATATATATATATATATATATATATATATATATATATATATATATATATATGAGGGAGTTTGGTTGGAGAATTAAAACGGGTTTGCACTTCCTTGAAATTTTTGAAAATGCGCTATATAGTTTTGGACGTTATTGGTGTGAAAATCATTTGACTTTGATTTGTTGATTTGCATAAAACGATGTCATCTAAATTCAACAAACGTTTACACTTAAGGATACCTTTGATGTTCATTCGTTAGGAGTACACGTATGCATCGTGCACATATGATTGATTGAGTTGATTTACCTATCGAATGTGTTCACACCCATTCATTCCATTTCCATGACTTGGTTGTTTGAGTCTAAATCCATGGTGTGATTTTTGTTTCATATTTGTTCATATTGGTATCTTATTTTTTTATGAAAAATTTTGAAATATTCAAAAATAGTTTCTGTTTTTTTTTTGTGTACCGTGGCATCCCGATTGTGCTTATTTGATTCATTCTTCTCGTTTGTCTATTTGGGGACATCATAAAAAGGGGGAGAAAGAATTATCATTTTATGGGGGAGTTTGAATTTTGGGGGAGTTTTTGAGATTTGACTTATGCTTATCATATATTGGTATCTATGTTTATCTCATTTCAAACTCGATATGTCACGTGGTATTTGCTTTGTCTCATGTGTGTAGGTATAAAGATTGAAGATCAATATGTTGCACACCCTGATGAGAAAAGCTTTGAGATTTGATGATTGTTGAAGAGTGAAGAGCGAACGATGAAGATTTATACCTTTGTATCTTTCCATCTTTAGGGTTCATGGGAGGGTAGATTTGTATAGGTCATAAGTTGATAATTCGGATATTTTTTATGTATGTACCGGCATAGACATAGGGGGAGATTTGTAAGGACATTTTTGTCCATTATCAATCTGTATGTCATACGCCGTTACACCATTGAAGAAATTCAAGATCGCATCTACATCAACGGATCCGAATATCAAATCGTCTTCAACATCATAGCCTCTGCGAGAATGAACTTAGTAAAATTTTGTTTTTACGTTCCTTAAAGTTCATATTTAGTATTGGGAAATTTTTATAAAATGTTTTTTAAAGCAAAATGAGGCTTTAAAAATGATTTTATTTTTCTGGGAAAACCGGACCGATCCGGCCCCATACCGGACCGATCCGCTTGCTGCAGATCCAGTATACCCCGGACCGCAAGCGAACCGATGAAGGCCAAAATAAAAGAACCGATCCACTTGACCGGACCGATCCGCCTCAGAACCGGACCGGTCGGACTGGGATAAATTCGGCCAGATTCGCTGCAGATTTTTTAGGCTCAAAGTTTTCCTATTTAAAGCCAACTTCGGGGAGTTATTTTTCAAGACTTTTCAAGACGATTTTCAGAGTCCTAAATACTCTAAGTCTTCACCTTTTTGATGTGCAAAACATCTTTTTGATTCACACAAAAAATCCCAATTACTTTTGTGAATCTTTTGGAAACCTAGAACACAAGCTTTGCTATTGTTCAATCTTTGTGGGGAGATCTTTGCAACCGAGGGCTGCGTGTTATTGCTGAGGGAGTCTCTACAAAGTTTTATGGCTGCGTGTCATTGAGGAGTGCTGCGGTTCTTCCTTTGTTGATTGGACTGAGGTTCGTGTGGGTTCGCTGCGTGTGAATTCATTGCTGCCCTCCTGGAAAGGGATATTTCCAACCGCCGACTACAGAATCCGATACCTGAGGGTAATTCTTAGTCAACCTGTATTTCATTGTAATCCGATTGTAAGCCGTTCTCTTACAAATTATAGTGAAATAAAAGGTTTTGCCCCTTTGGGGGATTTTTCCTGAAATTGTTTGTTTTTATCCTGCATGCTATATTTTATTTGATAAATCATCTAGATGCATGTCTTAGGGTTTTAACTAAAATTTGGGATTAATTAAAATTGGTTTTTTATTTGAGAAGTCGCAATATTTCCGCTGCAGCTGCACTCTCAAATTGGTATCAGAGCAGGTTACGCTAATTTATCGCGTGATCCTGATTTTTCGAGGATTTATTTTTTTTTATACAATTTGACTTCTCACGTCGTCAAATTGATATCAGAGCCCGTTGCACTAAGTTATTGTGTTTTGATCCTTATCTTGCACAAAAATGGCTTTTGATGGTTTTGATGATCTTCGATGTCAAATTTTTGAAAAAATTAATTGGAAAATTCACACGAACTCTTGTTTTAAATCTTCTGTTGAAAACAAATCTGAGAGGTGTTCTTGTTGTGAGGGTTTTGGTCACACGTTAGATGTGTGTACCACAAATTTAAAGAAGAAATTGAACAAACCGATTTCTCATGTTTCTACCCTTAGTGATTGTGATTCGGAAGAAGAAGTTTTTTATGCTTCTAGGCGAGAGTGTCCCATCCATGTGATTGGTGATAGTGAAGGGGATGGGAGTGTGGATGAAAGTGAGGAGGAAAGTGTAGATGAGCATGACTTGCAAACTGCTTTCAATGAACTTTATGCTGAAACTTTGAAAACAAAGAAAGAAAATATGAAATTGAAAGCTCAGTTGAATGAGTGTGCCATAAAAAATAATGATTTTTTAGTTGAAGAACTTAGGGCTCGTGTGAAATCTTTGAAAGAGAAGCTTGAGTACGTCGAGGGTGAGAGAGATAGTCTTAGAGGGTTGATGGAGACTATGAAAAAGGAGCTTTTAGAGTTTGAGGATTCTAAACGAGTACTTGAATCTAGGATAGGTGAACTTGAGGTGAAATTGAAAGATTCAAGTAAAGTGAAATTTGATTTGGAGTCTAGGTCTGAAAAACTTGATAAGATTTTAGGCACAGTCGAGATCAAAACGGATAGGGGTGGGATTGGTCTTGAAAAATATGTTGCACCCATTCCCACACGTGTGAGAGAGCCTCCTAGGATTGCTAAGAAAGAGGCACCTAAAGTTGTTAGGAAAGCACCCCTTAAGAACATTGTGAGAGAACCTTCTAGGATCATTAGGAGAGACCCACCTAGGCAAATTCAGAAAGAGCAACCGATAAATTTGAGGAGAGGGCCACATTTAGGTAACACACACCGCCCGATTTACACTTGCACACATTGCGGTAGGCAAGGTCATCTTAGACGATTTTGTTACAAACTTTTAAATGGACCTAGTAAGGTTTATGAAAGAATAAATTCGATTCCCAAAACCCCCACACTTTATTACACATCAATTTGGGTTAGTCAATCGGATTTTAGAGGCTTATGGTTTATTTGTCCACGATTCCCGTTTGCTTGCACGTGATTCACCCCATGTGAAATCTTTTGGTTGATTGTGGTTGCATGTTTGTCATACACTAGTTGTGGTTTCATGATATATTTTTACTAGTGTGATGACTTGTACTTTTTGTATAAATTCTTGTTTTTGAATTTTTTTGAAAAATACAAAAAGATTTTATTTTGATAAAATTTTGAGAAAATCCAAAAAGATTTTTGTATTGCACCGTTTATGGATGAACACTTTGGATGACCAAGTCACAACATCATTCCATTTTTTTCATGTGACTATTTGATAGTGTTTTGAGATAATAGGTCAATTCATCCTTGTGCTTTATAATGTTTGGAGTCATTAAGATGTAGTTAAGTGTTACTTCCTACATGTTTGACTCATGTTTCCTTTATTGCACACATGCACGGATTTGTTTGATTATTGTGCTTGTCTTATCACATGTTGGTTGGGTGTTTTCATCTCAATCGTGTCTTTAAAACAAACCAAGCGCGATAATTTTTTATAAGGAAATTGTGCACATAAAAACCGTGTTGTGAGTTTGTGTACTTTGTTTGAATAACGGGGAGGGGCTGCGAAAGGTAATTATCTATCCTTTGCGCAAAAGCCACCGTTAAAAAGGACCTAAAAAATTGAGGAATTTTATTATCCGAGGTCAAAAGAGCCCGAAAAAATTGAAAGGCAATAAAAAGATATTAATGAAAAAAAGGGGCCATTTAGGTTTTTGCACCAATTCTCCAATGTTTGAGAATTTAGATTACCTCTAAAAGAATATATATATATATATATATATATATATATATATATATATATATATATATATATATATATATGAGGGAGTTTGGTTGGAGAATTAAAACGGGTTTGCACGTCCTTGAAATTTTTGAAAATGCGCTATATAGTTTTGGACGTTATTGGTGTGAAAATCATTTGACTTTGATTTGTTGATTTGCATAAAACGATGTCATCTAAATTCAACAAACGTTTACACTTAAGGATACCTTTGATGTTCATTCGTTAGGAGTACACGTATGCATCGTGCACATATGATTGATTGAGTTGATTTACCTATCGAATGTGTTCACACCCATTCATTCCATTTCCATGACTTGGTTGTTTGAGTCTAAATCCATGGTGTGATTTTTGTTTCATATTGGTATCTTATTTTTGTATGAAAAATTTTGAAATATTCAAAAATAGTTTCTGTTTTTTTTTTGTGTACCGTGGCATCCCGATTGTGCTTATTTGATTCATTCTTCTCGTTTGTCTATTTGGGGACATCATAAAAAGGGGGAGAAAGAATTATCATTTTATGGGGGAGTTTGAATTTTGGGGGAGTTTTTGAGATTTGACTTATGCTTATCATATATTGGTATCTATGTTTATCTCATTTCAAACTCGATATGTCACGTGGTATTTGCTTTGTCTCATGTGTGTAGGTATAAAGATTGAAGATCAATATGTTGCACACCCTGATGAGAAAAGCTTTGAGATTTGATGATTGTTGAAGAGTGAAGAGCGAACGATGAAGATTTATACCTTTGTATCTTTCCATCTTAAGGGTTCATGGGAGGGTAGATTTGTATAGGTCATAAGTTGATAATTCGGATATTTTTTATGTATGTACCGGCATAGACATAGGGGGAGATTTGTAAGGACATTTTTGTCCATTATCAATCTGTATGTCATACGCCGTTACACCGTTGAAGAAATTCAAGATCGCATCTACATCAACGGATCCGAATATCAAAGCGTCTTCAACATCATAGCCTCTGCGAGAATGAACTTAGTAAAATTTTGTTTTTACGTTCCTTAAAGTTCATATTTAGTATTGGGAAATTTTTATAAAATGTTTTTTAAAGCAAAATGAGGCTTTAAAAATGATTTTATTTTTCTGGGAAAACCGGACCGATCCGGCCCCATACCGGACCGATCCGCTTGCTGCAGATCCAGTATACCCCGGACCGCAAGCGAACCGATGAAGGCCAAAATAAAAGAACCGATCCACTTGACCGGACCGATCCGCCTCAGAACCGGACCGGTCGGACTGGGATAAATTCGGCCAGATTCGCTGCAGATTTTTTAGGCTCAAAGTTTTCCTATTTAAAGCCAACTTCGGGGAGTTATTTTTCAAGACTTTTCAAGACGATTTTCAGAGTCCTAAATACTCTAAGTCTTCACCTTTTTGATGTGCAAAACATCTTTTTGATTCACACAAAAAATCCCAATTACTTTTGTGAATCTTTTGGAAACCTAGAACACAAGCTTTGCTATTGTTCAATCTTTGTGGGGAGATCTTTGCAACCGAGGGCTGCGTGTTATTGCTGAGGGAGTCTCTACAAAGTTTTATGGCTGCGTGTCATTGAGGAGTGCTGCGGTTCTTCCTTTGTTGATTGGACTGAGGTTCGTGTGGGTTCGCTGCGTGTGAATTCATTGCTGCCCTCCTGGAAAGGGATATTTCCAACCGCCGACTACAGAATCCGATACCTGAGGGTAATTCTTAGTCAACCTGTATTTCATTGTAATCCGATTGTAAGCCGTTCTCTTACAAATTATAGTGAAATAAAAGGTTTTGCCCCTTTGGGGGATTTTTCCTGAAATTGTTTGTTTTTATCCTGCATGCTATATTTTATTTGATAAATCATCTAGATGCATGTCTTAGGGTTTTAACTAAAATTTGGGATTAATTAAAATTGGTTTTTTATTTGAGAAGTCGCAATATTTCCGCTACAGCTGCACTCTCAAATTGGTATCAGAGCAGGTTACGCTAATTTATCGCGTGATCCTGATTTTTCGAGGATTTATTTTTTTTTATACAATTTGACTTCTCACGTCGTCAAATTGATATCAGAGCCCGTTGCACTAAGTTATTGTGTTTTGATCCTTATCTTGCACAAAAATGGCTTTTGATGGTTTTGATGATCTTCGATGTCAAATTTTTGAAAAAATTAATTGGAAAATTCACACGAACTCTTGTTTTAAATCTTCTGTTGAAAACAAATCTGAGAGGTGTTCTTGTTGTGAGGGTTTTGGTCACACGTTAGATGTGTGTACCACAAATTTAAAGAAGAAATTGAACAAACCGATTTCTCATGTTTCTACCCTTAGTGATTGTGATTCGGAAGAAGAAGTTTTTTATGCTTCTAGGCGAGAGTTTCCCATCCATGTGATTGGTGATAGTGAAGGGGATGGGAGTGTGGATGAAAGTGAGGAGGAAAGTGTAGATGAGCATGACTTGCAAACTGCTTTCAATGAACTTTATGCTGAAACTTTGAAAACAAAGAAAGAAAATATGAAATTGAAAGCTCAGTTGAATGAGTGTGCCATAAAAAATAATGATTTTTTAGTTGAAGAACTTAGGGCTCGTGTGAAATCTTTGAAAGAGAAGCTTGAGTACGTCGAGGGTGAGAGAGATAGTCTTAGAGGGTTGATGGAGACTATGAAAAAGGAGCTTTTAGAGTTTGAGGATTCTAAACGAGTACTTGAATCTAGGATAGGTGAACTTGAGGTGAAATTGAAAGATTCAAGTAAAGTGAAATTTGATTTGGAGTCTAGGTCTGAAAAACTTGATAAGATTTTAGGCACAGTCGAGATCAAAACGGATAGGGGTGGGATTGGTCTTGAAAAATATGTTGCACCCATTCCCACACGTGTGAGAGAGCCTCCTAGGATTGCTAAGAAAGAGGCACCTAAAGTTGTTAGGAAAGCACCCCTTAAGAACATTGTGAGAGAACCTTCTAGGATCATTAGGAGAGACCCACCTAGGCAAATTCAGAAAGAGCAACCGATAAATTTGAGGAGAGGGCCACATTTAGGTAACACACACCGCCCGATTTACACTTGCACACATTGCGGTAGGCAAGGTCATCTTAGACGATTTTGTTACAAACTTTTAAATGGACCTAGTAAGGTTTATGAAAGAATAAATTCGATTCCCAAAACCCCCACACTTTATTACACATCAATTTGGGTTAGTCAATCGGATTTTAGAGGCTTATGGTTTATTTGTCCACGATTCCCGTTTGCTTGCACGTGATTCACCCCATGTGAAATCTTTTGGTTGATTGTGGTTGCATGTTTGTCATACACTAGTTGTGGTTTCATGATATATTTTTACTAGTGTGATGACTTGTACTTTTTGTATAAATTCTTGTTTTTGAATTTTTTTGAAAAATACAAAAAGATTTTATTTTGATAAAATTTTGAGAAAATCCAAAAAGATTTTTGTATTGCACCGTTTATGGATGAACACTTTGGATGACCAAGTCACAACATCATTCCATTTTTTTCATGTGACTATTTGATAGTGTTTTGAGATAATAGGTCAATTCATCCTTGTGCTTTATAATGTTTGGAGTCATTAAGATGTAGTTAAGTGTTACTTCCTACATGTTTGACTCATGTTTCCTTTATTGCACACATGTACGGATTTGTTTGATTATTGTGCTTGTCTTATCACATGTTGGTTGGGTGTTTTCATCTCAATCATGTCTTTAAAACAAACCAAGCGCGATAATTTTTTATTAGGAAATTGTGCATATAAAAACCGTGTTGTGAGTTTGTGTGCTTTGTTTGAATAACGGGGAGGGGCTGCGAAAGGTAATTATCTATCCTTTGCGCAAAAGCCACCGTTAAAAAAGACCTAAAAAATTGAGGAATTTTATTATCCGAGGTCAAAAGAGACCGAAAAAATTGAAAGGCAATAAAAAGATATTCATGAAAAAAAGGGGCCATTTAGGTTTTTGCACCAATTCTCCAATGTTTGAGAATTTAGATTACCTCTAAAAGAATATATATATATATATATATATATATATATATATATATATATATATATATATATATGAGGGAGTTTGGTTGGAGAATTAAAACGGGTTTGCACGTCCTTGAAATTTTTGAAAATGCGCTATATAGTTTTGGACGTTATTGGTGTGAAAATCATTTGACTTTGATTTGTTGATTTGCATAAAACGATGTCATCTAAATTCAACAAACGTTTACACTTAAGGATACCTTTGATGTTCATTCGTTAGGAGTACATGTATGCATCGTGCACATATGATTGATTGAGTTGATTTACCTATCGAATGTGTTCAAACCCATTCATTCCATTTCCATGACTTGGTTGTTTGAGTCTAAATCCATGGTGTGATTTTTGTTTCATATTTGTTCATATTGGTATCTTATTTTTGTATGAAAAATTTTGAAATATTCAAAAATAGTTTCTGTTTTTTTTTTGTGTACCGTGGCACCCCGATTGTGCTTATTTGATTCATTCTTCTCGTTTGTCTATTTGGGGACATCATAAAAAGGGGGAGAAAGAATTATCATTTTATGGGGGAGTTTGAATTTTGGGGGAGTTTTTGAGATTTGACTTATGCTTATCATATATTGGTATCTATGTTTATCTCATTTCAAACTCGATATGTCACGTGGTATTTGCTTTGTCTCATGTGTGTAGGTATAAAGATTGAAGATCAATATGTTGCACACCCTGATGAGAAAAGCTTTGAGATTTGATGATTGTTGAAGAGTGAAGAGCAAACGATGAAGATTTATACCTTTGTATCTTTCATCTTTAGGGTTCATGGGAGGGTAGATTTGTATAGGTCATAAGTTGATAATTCGGATATTTTTTATGTATGTACCGGCATAGACATAGGGGGAGATTTGTAAGGACATTTTTGTCCATTATCAATATGTATGTCATACGCCATTACACCGTTGAAGAAATTCAAGATCGCATCTACATCAACGGATCCGAATATCAAAGCGTCTTCAACATCATAGCATCTGCGAGAATGAACTTGGTAAAATTTTGTTTTTACGTTCCTTAAAGTTCATATTTAGTATTGGGAAATTTTTATAAAAATAAGAAGTAAGTTTTGTAAAGCAAAATGAGGCTTTTAAAATGATTTTATTTTTCTGGGAAAATCGGACCGATCCGCTTGCTGCAGATCCAGTATACCCCGGACCGCAAGCGAACCGATGAAGGCCAAAATAAAAGAACCGATCCGCCTCAGAACCGGACCGGTCCGACTGGGATAAATTCGGCCAGATTCGCTGCAGATTTTTTAGGCTCAAAGTTTTCCTATTTAAAGCCAACTTCGGAGAGTTATTTTTCAAGACTTTTCAAGACGATTTTCAGAGTCCTAAATACTCTAAGTCTTCACCTTTTTTATGTGCAAAACATCTTTTTGATTCACACAAAAAATCCCAATTACTTTTGTGAATCTTTTGGAACCCTAGAACACAAGCTTTGCTATTGTTCAATCTTTGTGGGGAGATCTTTGCAACCGAGGGCTGCGTGTCATTGCTGAGGGAGTCTCTACAAAGTTTTATGGCTGCGTGTCATTGAGGAGTGTTGCGGTTCTTCCTTTGTTGATTGGACTGAGGTTCGTGTGGGTTCGTTGCGTGTGAATTCATTGCTGCCCTCCTGGAAAGGGATATTTCCAGCCGCCGACTACAGAATCCGATACCTGAGGGTAATTCTTAGTCAAACTGTATTTCATTGTAATCCGATTGTAAGCCGTTCTCTTACAAATTATAGTGAAATAAAAGGTTTTGCCCCTTTGGGGGATTTTTCCTGAAATTGTTTGTTTTTATCCTGCATGCTATATTTTATTTGATAAATCATCTAGATGCATGTCTTAGGGTTTTAACTAAAATTTGGGATTAATTAAAATTGGTTTTTTATTTGAGAAGTCGCAATATTTCCGCTGCAGCTGCACTATCAAATTGGTATCAGAGCAGGTTACGCTAATTTTTCGCGTGATCCTGATTTTTCGAGGATTTATTTTTTTTTTATACAATTTGACTTCTCACGTCGTCAAATTGATATCAGAGCCCGTTGCACTAAGTTATTGTGTTTTGATCCTTATTTTGCACAAAAATGGCTTTTGATGGTTTTGATGATCTTCGATGTCAAATTTTTGAAAAAATTAATTGGAAAATTCACACGAACTCTTGTTTTAAATCTTCTGTTGAAAACAAATCTGAGAGGTGTTCTTGTTGTGAGGGTTTTGGTCACACGTTAGATGTGTGTACCACAAATTTAAAGAAGAAATTGAACAAACCGATTTCTCATGTTTCTACCCTTAGTGATTGTGATTCGGAAGAAGAAGTTTTCTATGCTTCTAGGCGAGAGTTTCCCATCCATGTGATTAGTGATAGTGAAGGGGATGGGAGTGTGGATGAAAGTGAGGAGGAAAGTGTAGACGAGCATGACTTGCAAACTGCTTTCAATGAACTTTATGCTTAAACTTTGAAAACAAAGAAAGAAAATTTGAAATTGAAAGCTCAGTTGAAAGAGTGTGCCATAAAAAATAATGATTTTTTAGTTGAAGAACTTAGGGCTCATGTGAAATCTTTGAAAGAGAAGCTTGAGTACGTCGAGGGTGAGAGAGATAGTCTTAGAGGGTTGATGGAGACTATGAAAAAGGAGCTTTTAGAGTATGAGGATTCTAAACGAGTACTTGAATCTAGGATAGGTGAACTTGAGGTGAAATTGAAAGATTCAAGTAAAGTGAAATTTGATTTGGAGTCTAGGTCTGAAAAACTTGATAAGATTTTAGGCACAGTCGAGATCAAAACGGATAGGGCTGGGATTGGTCTTGAAAAATATGTTGCACCCATTCCCACACGTGTGAGAGAGCCTCCTAGGATTGCTAAGAAAGAGGCACCTAAAGTTGTTAGGAAAGCACCCCTTAAGAACATTGTGAGAGAACCTTCTAGGATCATTAGGAGAGACCCACCTAGGCAAATTCGGAAAGAGCAACCGATAAATTTGAGTAGTGGGCCACCTTTAGGTAACACACACCGCCCGATTTACACTTGCACACATTGCGGTAGGCAAGGTCATCTTAGACGATTTTGTTACAAGCTTTTAAATGGACCTAGGAAGGTTTATGAAAGAATAAATTCGATTCCCAAAACCCCCACACTTTGTTACACATCAATTTGGGTTAGTCAATCGGATTTTAGAGGCTTATGGTTTATTTGTCCACGATTCCCGTTTGCTTGCACGTGATTCACCCCATGTGAAATCTTTTGGTTGATTGTGGTTGCATGTTTCTCATACACTAGTTGTGGTTTCATGATATATTTTTACTAGTGTGATGACTTGTACTTTTTGTATAAATTCTTGTTTTTGAATTTTTTTGAAAAATACAAAAAGATTTTATTTTGAGAAAATTTTGAGAAAATCCAAAAAGATTTTTGTATTGCACCGTTTATGGATGAACACTTTGGATGACCAAGTCACAACATCATTCCATTTTTTTCATGTGACTATTTGATAGTGTTTTGAGATAATAGGTCAATTCATCCTTATGCTTTATAATGTTTGGAGTCATTAAGATGTAGTTAAGTGTTACTTCCTACATGTTTGACTCATGTTTCCTTTATTGCACACATGCACGGATAAGTTTGATTATTGTGCTTGTCTTATCACATGTTGGTTGGGTGTTTTCATCTCAATCATGTCTTTAAAACAAACCAAGCGCGATAATTTTTTATAAGGAAATTGTGCATATAAAAACCGTGTTGTGAGTTTGTGTGCTTTGTTTGAATAACGGGGAGGGGCTGCGAAAGGTAATTATCTATCCTTTGCGCAAAAGCCACCTTTAAAAAGGACCTAAAAAATTGAGGAATTTTATTATCCGAGGTCAAAAGAGCCCGAAAAAATTGAAAGGCAATAAAAAGATATTCATGAAAAAAAGGGGCTATTTAGGTTTTTGCACCAATTCTCCAATGTTTGAGAATTTATATTACCTCTAAAAGAATATATATATATATATATATATATATATATATATGAGGGAGTTTGGTTGGAGAATTAAAACGGGTTTGCACGTCCTTGAAATTTTTGAAAATGCGCTATATAGTTTTGGACGTTATTGGTGTGAAAATCATTTGACTTTGATTTGTTGATTTGCATAAAACGATGTCATCTAAATTCAACAAACGTTTACACTTAAGGATACCTTTGATGTTCATTCGTTAGGAGTACACGTATGCATCGTGCACATATGATTGATTGAGTTGATTTACCTATCGAATGTGTTCACACCCATTCATTCCATTTCCATGACTTGGTTGTTTGAGTCTAAATCCATGGTGTGATTTTTGTTTCATATTTGTTCATATTGGTATCTTATTTTTGTATGAAAAATTTTGAAATATTCAAAAATAGTTTCTGTTTTTTTTTTTGTGTGCCGTGGCACCCCGATTGTGCTTATTTGATTCATTCTTCTCGTTTGTCTATTTGGGGACATCATAAAAAGGGGGAGAAAGAATTATCATTTTATGGGGGAGTTTGAATTTTGGGGGAGTTTTTGAGATTTGACTTATGCTTATCATATATTGGTATCTATGTTTATCTCATTTCAAACTCGATATGTCACGTGGTATTTGCTTTGTCTCATGTGTGTAGGTATAAAGATTGAAGATCAATATGTTTCACACCCTGATGAGAAAAGCTTTGAGATTTGATGATTGTTGAAGAGTGAAGAGCAAACGATGAAGATTTATACCTTTGTATCTTTCCATCTTTAGGGTTCATGGGAGGGTAGATTTGTATAGGTCATAAGTTGATAATTCGGATATTTTTTATGTATGTACCGGCATAGACATAGGGGGAGATTTGTAAGGACATTTTTGTCCATTATCAATATGTATGTCATACGCCGTTACACCGTTGAAGAAATTCAAGATCGCATCTACATCAACGGATCCGAATATCAAAGCGTCTTCAACATCATAGCCTCTGCGAGAATGAACTTGGTAAAATTTGTTTTTACGTTCCTTAAAGTTCATATTTAGTATTGGGAATTTTTTATAAAATGTTTTTTATAAAAATAAGAAGTAAGTTTTGTAAAGCAAAATGAGGCTTTTAAAATGATTTTATTTTTCTGGGAAAACCGGACCGATCCGGCCCCATACCGGACCGATCCGCTTGCTGCAGATCCAGTATACCCCGGACCGCAAGCGAACCGATGAAGGCCAAAATAAAAGAACCGATCCGCCTCAGAACCGGACCGGTCCGACTGGGATAAATTCGGCGAGATTCGCTGCAGATTTTTTAGGCTCAAAGTTTTCCTATTTAAAGCCAACTTCGGGGAGTTATTTTTCAAGACTTTTCAAGACGATTTTCAGAGTCCTAAATACTCTAAGTCTTCACCTTTTTGATGTGCAAAACATCTTTTTGATGTGCAAAACATCTTTTTGATTCACACAAAAAATCCCAATTACTTTTGTGAATCTTTTGGAACCCTAGAACACAAGCTTTGCTATTGTTCAATCTTTGTGGGGAGATCTTTGCAATCGAGGGCTGCGTGTCATTGCTGAGGGAGTCTCTACAAAGTTTTATGGCTGCGTGTCATTGAGGAGTGCTGCGGTTCTTCCTTTGTTGATTGGACTGAGGTTCATGTGGGTTCGCTGCGTGTGAATTCATTGCTGCCCTCCTGGAAAGGGATATTTCCAGCCGCCGACTACAGAATCCGATACGTGAGGGTAATTCTTAGTCAAACTGTATTTCATTGTAATCCGATTGTAAGCCGTTCTCTTACAAATTATAGTGAAATAAAAGGTTTTGCCCCTTTGGGGGATTTTTCCTGAAATTGTTTGTTTTTATCCTGCATGCTATATTTTATTTGATAAATCATCTAGATGCATGTCTTAGGGTTTTAACTAAAATTTGGGATTAATTAAAATTGGTTTTTTATTTGAGAAGTCGCAATATTTCCGCTGCAGCTGCACTCTCACCCTTATAAATAATAAATATTTTATTTTTATATTGAAGTGATATAAAACTTAAATGCCCATTTTTGGCATGTTTATATTTTTATTGCCCTTAATTTTTTTCTCAGACTCGTTTCATTCGGTGGCTTTCACGATGTGATTATTGTTCACTCACAGCCCTTTTTGTGTTCACTTATAATTTTTCATATTAAAAAATTCCTCACGGGAAATAGTTCTTACATGCACTACTTTCATTGTCAAGTTTTATCGCATTTGGTTCGTTTTAACGACGGGATTAAGATGGAAACACTTCGACCAACATGTGATAGACAAGTACAATAATCAAACAAATACGTGTAAGTCTACCTTAAAGGACACTAAGGGTCAAAAATCTAGGTAGTAATCTTAAATTACATCTTAATGACTGCAAACAATATAAAACACAAAAATGAAATGATGACGCATATCAAAACACTATCAAATAGCCACATGGATATGGAATGATGTTGTGACTTGGTCATCCTAAATGTCCATTATTAAATGGTGTAAACAAAATTAAAATCTCTTTTTGCCTTTTTCCAAAATTTTATCATAATAAAATCTTTTTGGCTTTTTCAATTTTTCTCAAAAATAAAAATCTTTTTGTATTTTTCCATCATTTTTCGAAAGCAAAAACTTTTTTTTTGAAAAATAGATCAGAAATGGAAAATATAAATACAAAAATGGTACACACTTGCAGTAGGCATAAAATATCATCATGAAAATATCCTGTGCTGGCAAACTATCTAAACCTCAACTGTTAGGTGCGGTGAAGATTTCCAAAGGTGGTGACATCCTACGAAAGACATGGTAAAACTCTATGTGACATACTACCCAACTTAAAACAAAATTCTCTAAGGTGTCCTGTCTTCTTGCAATGGGTGCAAACACACACAGGCCAAGGAACACCTCTCTCAAAATGTCTACGGCGCACTCTCCTATCCGGAATGGGACGCCTTGGTGGGCTGGGTAGAGATCCATATGGATCAATCACAAACTCGGGAACTGTCTCGGGTGTAGCGTAAGAAGTAGACGCACCGTCATGATATATTTCTAGTCTCTCAGCATTACCCAAAGCGGGACCGAGGAGAATCTCTCCTACCTTCTTAGACGTGTCCTTTAAAGTGACCTTTACGTCTCGAGCACGTTCAAGATTTCCCTCTAATTGTGACACACGGGCTATAATTTCAATCTTCTCTCGACCTATGATGATCAACTACTCACTCAAGGTAACCTTCACCTTCTCGAGTTGACTCGCCGACGCCTCAAATCCACTATAAACCTCAGCATCTCTCTCCAAATATATCACCCTAAGACCTAATTCCTTATTCAACTTCTCCGCCTTTAAGGCCTCGGCGTACAAATCTCTAAACGCAATTTGGAGCTCACTTTCACCTTCAGTAGCGCACTCGTTAGAAACACTCAAACTGTTATCGAGGTTCTCACGTTCACAAGTATCCTCATCGTCGTGGGAAAAACTAGGTGTGATCTCATGACTAGGAAAAAAGGCTACACACATCCCATGTGAAGATTCATCCCCAGAATCCTTCACCTCTTCCTCGCTATCAATAAGAGTGGCTGGCATGGCTATCTTCTTGCCTTTTCTCTTTAGCCTAGTGGGATACTCAAACACCTTATGCCCCTTTCCCTCGCATTCAAAACATCTCTCATCCTCCTGTCTCTTTTTCCACATCTTTCTTACCACACTCTTTGGCCTTATCTTTCTTTTTATTTTTCTCAAAAATATTTTATTAGCATTGTGGTGACAATTATATTCAACACAAATAAATAAGAAAAGCGCAATCACCAGAGAAAATAAAGAATAGATAATGTTAATCACACAACAGAGTATGTACGTAGTTCAGCAAGAATGCCTACGTCCATGGTGGTGCAGTCGGTATTATTTCTATGTACTTCGGGGAGTGTCTTTCAGAGAATACAATACGTCTCTTTACCCAGGCTTAGGGTTTGTTATATACATGTTTGTTCTCGGGGAGTGGGGGTGTTGGACTCCCCCACGTCCATCTTCTACTCCTAGAATATCTCCCTACGATATTTTAGGGGTGAACTAAGTCGAAACATAATTCAGTTGAGATACGAGGGGCCCAAACTTTGGGCCATCTATATTGGGCTACTCGTCTGGGCCTGTGATGGCAAATTCGGGTACCCATAATTGCCCTTAAAGTTGTTGGGTCATAATTTGGACTCAATAAATTTAAATGATTTGTCATAATGGCTCTCTTGTAATTTGTGTAACTCTTCCCAAGATTGAAAACTAATTTAGGCGGCAGCTTGCTTCGGGTTCTATGCACGATGATTGGAAGCATTTAAAGGTCATTTGGAACAGCAGTCCGTAGTTATCTTTTCAAACTTCTTCAAGTTTTCCCATCTTTTTCAAGCTTTTGTTGTTGCGCATTCCTCTCTAGGTCTTTGTTTACTTTGCTTTCAATCTTCTTCATCATCTGAGCTTGTGATATTGCGTCGTCCTAGCCAAACCTTCATCTCGTAAGTCCCCTTTGCTCTCTCTCTCTCTCTCTATTTTCTTTTTCTGTTAAGATTTCTTAGAATTCGTAATTAAGGTTTACAAATGGCGAAGATAGGTAATAGGACTGTGTCTGTGTTTAGGAAGTTCTATAATATCCCAGACTGGGTAGACATTGAGTGCATCCCTATCCCTAAAAATGTCAGAGAGATAGAGGGCGCTCATTGGATTCATGTCCTCTTCCTGTCCCAAGGGTGGCTGACTTTCCCTTTGAGCAATTTATTTTTACATTTCTTTGGTTATTTAAATATTTTCCCTTCACAGTTCTCGCTAAATGTTTGGAAGATAGTTAATGGTGTCCATAGGATAAACCAACTTTATGGCACCAATCTAGGGCTTGCTGAAATATGCTTCTGCTACTCTTTCTTGCGAACGAGCTTTGGTCTTCTTTACCTCAAGGCCAGGAGTCCTGATAGGGTATTGGTCGTAAATCTACCTGATTCCCATAAGGACTACTGGCAAGAGGGTTTTCTCGCTAGAAATTAGGAATTTGCCCCCCATACCGAGGGGTCGAGGTCTAACAGGTTCATGGTCCCCTTTTATGGGGAGAAGTTTATAGGTAGGATTAATTTCTGTTCTGCTCTTTTGATCTTCTTGTTAATGTGTGATTTCTCTAATATTCTTCTCTCTTCTTTTCAGCGAGGACAAAGAATTTGGAACCTACTCTTAGTGAGGTTCGCACAGTCGCGCTGATTAAAGCTTGGAACATCAAAGAAACTTTGGCTGACGGTGAACATCCTCGGTTAGCTGCTTTTCTTCTGGAGTACAAGAATATTGGATCTAGTTTTATCGCACGACATGTAGACAATATCCTCGAGCTTGATATTACTGAAGAAACTGATGCAAATCCTATTCATTTGGATAAGGAAGTGAGCAGCTCTAGTGAGGGTAGCGAGGTTGACAATAGGGATACTGTTGAAGGTGATTCTAGTGAGGCAAGCACCAGTGGTGAAGGGTCCTCCAGTTTGGAAGAGGTTTCTGAGGCTTAAGAGTCTTCGAGTACATCCAGTAGTTCCAGCGAGGAAATGTCTCCCCTAGGAGGAATCTGATCTGTGATGATGATGATGATGATGATGATGATGATGATGATGATGTGCTTCTTACTCAACAATCAAATAAGTAAAAATCTGTTGGTGGGGATGTCGCCACTGGTTCTCAGTCTACTACTCATGAGCAGGAGAAGAAGAGAAAATAAGAAGAATAGTTGAGAGAGAGAGAAAAAGAAAGAAGAGGAGAGGAAGAAGGCTGAAGAGAAAAAAAAAAAGGTGGAGGAGAGGAAGAGAACTGAGAGGGAGAAGGAGGGAGAGGAGGAGAATAGAAGGGAGGATGAAGGCCGAGCAAGCTTTAGTGCCCGTATCTGCATTATCGGAGGAGGACTCGATTGCCACATCTCCCCAACTGGCTCCTGTGCTTGTTGAGGGAGAAGTTTTACCTGCTGATCGATAATGGGCAATGGGGACTGACCAGTTAGCCCTGCAAGCGAGTCAGAGGCTAGCCTTGGTAAGTTTGTTTCTGGTCTTTAGCACTTATAATACTATGTTCTCTGCTTTCTTCTAATGCTTTCTTTTTACTTGCAGTTAGTAACTGAATTCGCTGTTCTCTACCGTACTCGTGATGAGCTGGTGGGTAGGAATGCAGATGTGGAGAAGCAGAATGCTGAGTTGAGAGAGAAAGGCGTCGAGTTGGAGGCCAATCTGAAGACCATCGGTGAGGCTAAAAATTCCTCTGATCTCGTCCTTACTGAAGCCAGTAAAGCAAGGGAGGCGGCGATCAAGGAACTAAATGAGTTGAGGCAGTCCTACGATTTATTCTGCACAAGCAAGTTATCCGTGGTCGATGAAAATAAGGTGCTGGAGGAGAAGTTAAAGAAGATGGAGTTCGAGGCAGCCACCATTAAGGAAGGTTCATATAATTCTGGATGGACTGCCGCATATGAGGATGTTGAGGTTCAGATAGGATACATCAGTCGTCTGAACTTCAAAAAGGGATGGAATAAGGCTCTTCTGGATGTCGGGGTGGATGTTAATTCTCCCTTGTTCGATGAGCACGATCCAAGCCCAAAGCCTATTGTAGATAAATCTCCTACCCCAGCCATTGAAGGTGTTGCCCCTGCCTCCCAGACGGTTCCTATTGGTGCTCCTCCTTCTTAGGGAACATCAGTTGTTCCATCTGAGGGAGCTGCCTCTGCTGCTGCTGATAAGGGAAAGCAACCGGCAACCGGAAACCTCTGAACAAACTAAGGTTGCTAGCTAGTCTTCTCCTAGGATTTCCTCTGTATTTTTTAATTTATTTGTACTACCTCCCCTTTTTTTATTCATTAATGTAATTTGGACTTCCATTAATAAAATGAAAGCACTTTCCCTTCAGCATACTGATTCTTTTATTCGATATTGCTTGTATGGCTTGTAGTTGATTGATGTAGACGAGTATATACCTGCCACCTCTCAACTAGGAAGCATCCTTGGACCTAATGCGAGCACCCAAGTACGTCAGGACTTCGTTAGGATTTGTAAATCTCTTAGGTCGAGAAATAAGAGCTTTAAGGACCAGTCTGAGCTCATCGCCAAGCTGAAGGAAAGACTTAAGGATATGGAAGAAGTTAGTGCTTATGTTCAAGTGGAAGTGAACACTTTGAGAGATAAGCTCCTAGATGCCTATGAAATCAATCAAGTCAAAGAAATTCTTCAGCAGGAGAACAAGATTCTGAGGAGGGAGGTGTCGCGGCTTAGGGAGCATACGCCGAGCATCGTACCTCGTGTTTTACGAGGTTCCTCTTCATTGGCTGTTCTGTGAGCTGGAGCAGGGCCGAGCGGTGCTCCTCCAGTCTTGTTAGGTTCTACCTCATCGGCTGCTTCGCGGGCTGATCTAGATGTAGGGGGTACAACTAGGTAAATACAAGAGCTTCAGAAAGATGTCCGTCGAGCATACGTGATTGCTGCTGGGCTTCAAAGGGATGTCCCACAACTGAGGCATCTGTTCAACAAAGGACCTCGACGAGTGTGGGCTAATAGTTACGACCAAGGTTGGGCAGATGCTCCAACGGGGCTGGCAGAGTTTGAAGAGCTCGCTTTTATTAGGGGATGATTGAATGCCCTCAGGGAACTGCAAGTCCCAAGGAACTCTGTACTCTCCGGTAACGTCATGAGATCTCTCCTCAACTTTGAGGCCTAATCCTTTCAAGAGGGACGACCAGTGGATCCCTATTGATTCCATCCCCCAAGCAGCTATTAGAGTCAGATGCAAATGAGGTCGAGGAGGAATTGGCTCCTCACCCGGACGACGGCCGAAGAGCATAAGTGACTGACTATCTTGTTCATAGGCCTCAGCCTCATTAAGATTTTACCAGATGTAACTCTTTGTATATATACAATAAAGTACTGTAATATTGATGCTTTGGGCGATCTCGCCGACTAATCATGGGTTGTACATTCTCATTATAAATGTGATGAAGTAATATAATATCTATGTTTTGGGCGATCTCGCCGATATTTTTTACATCATTTATTTCTCACTTAACTATCTTGGGCCCCTTGTGGCCGACTAGATTGGTAGGGTTGCATTGTTGAGTAAGTGTCCTCCCAGTCCAGTATGCTTATAAGATACCATTATGCCTCACTTTACCTTTTAGGTCGTGTCGTCACACTCCCTTAGGACTAAGTATGGGAATGGCGAGGACACACCTGGCGTTGGATGTTTTATCCGAGCAGGTTTTTTGAACCAAACATAGTTTGGTAACCAATTCATCTTTGGCCTAATTGCCTAAGGGTCCCCTATAGGCTTCATATATTGCCAGGGGCAATGCTAAGAGGTTGTTCGTGTTTTATAACGAAGACCTGAGGAGGGTGATTCCCTGCTTCTGCATATTTAGTAATATGCCTGTCACTTGGAAAAGGTGTGCAAGCAATAAAGTTCATAATACAAAATTAACACTTCAGAATGTCACTGCCAAATAACCGTTTATTAATCACAAGCAATAAAAATTGAGTTGCCAAAAGAGGAGCTAAAAAATTAGAAGTAGAATTTCTTCAGATTGGCTGCGTTCCAAGATCCGGGTATCTCTCTTCCCTCCAGCGTTTCTAAGTGATAGGCTCCTTGTAGGTCGTCCCTTGTCACCTTGAATGGTCCTTCCCAATTTAGACCCAGCTTGCCATCTGATGGTTTTACTGCGCTGCCAAGGACCTTCCTTAGGATGTAGTCTCCAACCTGGAATGTCCTTGGATTCACCTTCTGGTTATAGTATTTCGTGAGCTGTTGTTGATAGCTCGCCAGCTTTACTAGGGATAGCTCTCTACGTTCATCAGCTAGGTCAAGTTCAGCAAGTAATGTTGCATCATTCTGGCCTTGGTCGACAAGGGTGGTTCTCATGGTTGGTAGGACAGCTTTCAAGGGGATGATTGTTTCTATTCCATACGTTAGTGAGAATGGGGTTTCCCCAGTTGCTCGTCGTAGGGTGGTACGATAGGCCCACAAAATATGTGGCAGCTCGCTCACCCATGTGCCTTTAGCTCGCTCTAGTAATTTCTTCAGCCCATCAATCATTATTTTATTAGAAGCCTCGGCTTGTCCGTTGCTCTGGGGTTAGGCCACCGAGCTAAAACTGTGCCTGATCCCGTGTTCTCTGCAAAAGTTTTGGAAAGGGCCACTCTCGAACTATGTTTCGTTGTCAGTGATGATGGTTATGGGGATTTCAAAACTGGTAACTATGTTTCTCCATATGAATCTCATCATATATGCATCTCTGATGTTCGCCAGTGGATCTGCCTCGATCCATTTGGTGAAGTAATCTGTTGCAACCAATAGATACTTGCGATTTCCAGCGGCGATAAGGAGAGGGCCTACGATGTCCATTCCCCACTGAGCGAAGGGCCATGGGCTGGTTAGTGATATTAGGTCGCTGGCAGGTTGGTGGACCATAGGAGCATGTAATTGACATTTCTCGCATTTACGAGCATACGCTGTCGAATTCTCTTTGCATATATGGCCACCAGTATCCTTCCTTCATTGCTCGAAAAGCTAGTGACCTTCCCCCAATATGGCTTCCATAGATTCCTTCGTGAAGCCCATGTAGGACTTGCTCGACGTCCTTCGGGTGAACAAATTGAAGGTAAGGGGCGGTGAATGATCTTTTGTATAGTTTGCCCTTAGGAGATAAGTGAAAGCGGGCAGCTTTGACTCTTATCTAATGAGCGGAATTTTTGTCATTTGGAAGTGCACCATCTTTCAAGTAGTCCCTCAAATGGTCCATCCAACTGGGTGCTGACTCGATCTAGAGCATATGTTCCTTGTTTGGCAGCTCGTCACTCTGGTTGATGCTCGGATGGGCGAGGAAGTCGATGGGGATCGTTCTCTTTAAGTCAGAATTGATTGCTGAACTTAGGGCTGCCAAGGCATCAGCATGGTTGTTCTGTCCTCTGGAAAATTATTGGACACTGACTTCCTCAAAGATGGACATTAGCCTCTTCGCCAAAGAGAGGTAGGCTGCCATGCTTTCGTCTCTGGTGTTGAATTCCCCACTTATCTGGTTAGAGACCAATTGTGAGTCGCCGAACACCTGCAGATGCTTTACCCCCAATGCCTGTGCCTTCTGCAAGCTAGCTATTAAAGCTTTGTATCCTGCCTCGTTATTGGAGACTTTAAATCCAAGCCTGATCCTTTGCTCGAGTATTGTGTCTTCTAGGGTAACGAGCACAATGCCTATTCCTGCCCCCTTTGAGTTAGAGGCTCCATTAACGAACAGTCTCCAGACTCCTACTTATGGTTGATCTTGCATTTGCTTCATTAGTTAGAGTTGGTCGCAAGGCTATTTGCTTGTGAATTTTGCGATGAAATCGACGAGGACCTTCCCCTTGATTGCATTTTTAGGTTAAAACTGGATGTCAAATCGTCCGAGCTCGACTGACCATTTGGACAGTCTGCCGGATAAATTTGCTTTCTGCAGGACTGCTTTAAGGGGGTGTGATGTGAGGACGATGATAGTATGAGCTTTGAAGTAGTGTTTTAGTTTCCTCGAAGCTCTTACTAGTGCGAAGGCGAGATTTTCCGGTGGTAGGTACCGTTGTTCAGTGTCTAATAAGGTTTTGCTTGCATAGTAGACTGGATGCTGGATTCCTACTCTCTCGCACACTAGTGCAGAACTGGCGGCGTGGTTGGAGATGGCAAGGTATAAGTAAAGGGGATCATCTTCTTGAGGTATAACGAGCAGATGCGATGAGCTAAGGTAAGCCTTAAGCTCTTCCAATGCTTGCGAGCAATCTTGATTCCATTCTACTTTCTTGCTTCCTTTTAAGAGCTGGAAGAATGGATTGCACTTCTCAGAGGACTTTGAGACGAAATGATTCAAAGCAGCGAGCATGCCCGTGAGCTTCTGTACGTCTCGTATTGTGCGAGGGGTCTGTACCCTGTTGATCTCATCGATCTGGTTCGGGTTGGCCTCAACTCCTCTTTTGCTAACTAAATATCTAAGGAATTTTCCTGACTGGACACCGAAAGAATATTTACTCGGGTTGAGTTTCATTCGGTATTTCCTGGGGATCTCGAAGGTATTTGATATGTCTGAGAGATAGTCCTCTTTGCGCTTACTTTTGATGAGCATATCATCGATGTAAACCTCCGTGGTATCTCCCATTTGATCTTTGAACATCTTAGTGACTAGCCTTTAGTAAGTTGCTCCTGCATTCTTGAACCCAAAGGGCATAACTTTGTAGAAGTATAATCTGACAGTAGTTATGAATGTTGTCTTGTCTTGATCTGGTGCATATAAACGGATCTGATGATACCCTGAATATGCATCCAGAAAACTCATCCTCTCGTGAGCTGATGTGGCATCCACCAATTGGTCGATTTTTGGGAGAGGGAAACTGTCCTTTGGGCATGCCCTGTTAAGGTTAGTGAAGTTAATGCAGTCTCTCCATTTCCCATTGCTCTTTAGAACTACTACCAGGTTGGATAGCCATTTAGGGAATTGAACTTCTCGTATGGATCTTGCATCCAGTAGCTTTTCAACTTCCTTCTCCACGGACTTATCCTTCTCGAGCACAGTTCATCGTGCTTTCTGCGCGATAGGCCTGTGGCAAACCACACTAGGATCAATGCTAGGCAGCTCGTAAGGGTCCCACGCAAAAAATTCTAGATTGCTTCTCAGTAGCACCGTTAATTCTTTCTTATCTTGATCTGTAAGAGAAGTCTCGATCAAGAAACTCCTATATTTTGTGCTCCCATCAGCTGTTATCTCCTCCAAGTTTTTAACGACCCATTCAGAGGGGAGGAGCTTGGTTTCCTCCACTCTGGGCCTTCCATATCTTAATTGCTATTTTGAAGGTATCGGACCTTCTTGCTCCTCGACCTTCTCTTTGGCCTTCTCGGCCTTCTTCTCCGGTTTTGGGTGAATGACTGCTACAAAGCACCTTCTTGCCATCGTATGATCTTCGTGAATCTCCATTACTCCTCTCTCAGTCACGTACTTGAGTTTCTGGTGGTAGGTCGAGGTAACTGCCTTCATTGTATACAGCCATCCCCTGCCAAGGATAGCTTGATATTGCGAGTTGATATTGACCACCAGAAACTCGATCATCTTGGAGACACTTCCTGCCCTTACCGGCAGAACGATCTTTCTTAATGGAATAGTTACTTTTCCAGCGAAGCCAACTAGAGGGATAGTGGCTTCCTTCAGGTCGGCGACGCTTAACTTCAACTTTCTGAAGAGGTCAAGATACATTACCTCATATGAGCTTCCCTGGTCGACGAGTAACTTATCGATGTTATAGTTGGATATCCTGAGCGTAATGATCAAGGAGTAATGATGTGGGGCTCTTTCTCCCACCAGATCTTCATCTGTGAACATGATCACTTTGCTATAGTCGACGTCATCTGCTCGCCAACGCTTTCCTGATTGTGTCTTTGCTGGATCGATTTAAAAATATTGCATTACTCCAGTAAGCTTTTTTACCTCCATTCGGGTTGAATTCCCTTGAATCTGCTTCATATCAGATGCCCCATGAATTACCGTGAATTCATGGCCAGCATCGTCCTCGAGTATGTTGTTGGACCTCGTGTCTCCATTGACAACGACTTTCTCTGCCTTCTTCTTCATAAACTCATTCATGTGACCAGTCTGGGCCAATTATTTAAGGTGAGACTTAAGAGCCTTGCAATGCTTAGTCTTATGTCCTCCCTCCTTATGAAAAGAACATCTCAGCGCGTTGTTTCTCTTTGAGGGATCTCCTCCCATTTTTCTGGGCCACCTAACAAATGGCTCATCTTTGATCTTCGCCAGGATCTTGTAGATTGGTTCTTTGAAGACAATGTTCACTACCTGAAATATTTTCGAAGCATCGTTCTTTCCTCCATTCTTAGAGCCATTTTTGCCCCTAATCTTGCCCCCTTTCTTCTGGTTTTCAACCTTATCGTTGCCCTTGGTAGCGAGCTTAGTTCGGCCATTCTTCCCTGCACTAAGGCGGGTCACATCTTCCACCTTGGCATACTTCTCGATGCGAGCCATCAGGTCATCGATGGTTGTGGCCTCCTTCTTCGTTAGGGATTGGTGAAGGAGGCAAGAGCTAGGTAGGCCAATTTTGAACGAAGCCATCGCTACCTATTTTGAGCAGTCCTCAACCTTGTTGAATAACTCCCAGTACCTTTTTACGTAGTCCCGGAGGCTCTTCTGTGGCGTCTTCTTTATTGTTAGCAAAGCATCCATCCTCTTAGGATGGGAGCTGCTGGTAATGATGCGAGCTGTAAAAAGCTCGACGAGTGACTCAAAGCTCCTGATGGACCTGTGAGGAAGCCTTTCGAACCACTTCTGGGACACGTCGTGCAGGCTCGAGGGAAAAATCCATCATATTAGTGCATCTCGGTGGTTCCACCGAGTCATGGCCTATTTGTACTGCCTAACGTGATCGATAGGGTCAGTTTTTCCATCATAGATCTTAAATCTCAAAATTATCAACTTCTTGGGGGTTCTTATTCTTCTATCCCCCTTGAGAAAGGGGATTTCATCTGGGTCCTGATAGCTCGACGAGCAAGCTCTCTGGTCGATCTGTCACCCCGATGTGCTGCGTGTCGGTCCATCTCCCTTCGATCCAAATTTCGTATGTCCTTATGGCTGCGATTTGGGCTCCTGTAACGGCGAGTCGGTAGTTGTTGTTTGAGCTAGTGATCATTTGACTCGTGCTTCTCACTCTTCTAGGATCCACGTCTAGGGCTCCTTCTACGACTGCGAGACTTGCTCGCCTGAGGTCTAGGAGTGCGGTATGGACAGCTCCTAGTGCTGCGATGGAGCTCTTTCTCTAACCTTTCTAATTTCCTTTTGAGGTGAGCATTTTCAGACTCTTGCTTGCGAGCGGACTCCCTTTGCTCTTGGAGCCTTGCCTCATAGGCATCAATCAATCTGGAGATTTATGAGGAACGTGTTGGTCCCTGGCTCTCCTCTGAGGCTGGTCGCTCAGGAAGAGCCCTTTAATCCGGTCGTTGAACTTCAGATCTGATCCTGCGGGGGGCAGGCTACTCTTGGATATCCCCTGTCTGAGGGGCGTTACTGCTGTGACCAGACATTTCAAATTCTTTTTTGGTGAGGGATTTCTTAAAGAAGACAAACGCTTCCCGCAGACAGCGCCAATTGTGGTGAAAATTATATTCAACACAAATAAATAAGAAAAGTGCTATCACCAGAGAAAATAAAGAATAGATAATTCCAATCACACAACACAGTATGTATGTGGTTCAGCAAGAATGCCTACGTCCACGGTGGTGCAGTTAGTATTATTTCTATGTACAGTGTCTTTCAAAGAATACAATACGTCTCTTTACCCATGCTTAGGGTTTGTTATATACATGTTTGTTCTCAGGGAGTGGGGGTGTTGGACTCCCCCACATCCATCTTCTACTCCTAGAATATCTCCCTATGAGATTTTAGGATGGGACTAAGTCGGAATTGAATTCAGTTGAGATATGAGGGGCCCAGACTTTGGGCCATCTCTATTGGGTTACTCGTCTGGGCCTATGATGGCAAATCTGGGTACCCACAAGCATAATGTTCTTCGAAAAATTTGAGAAACTTTTTAAAATTTTTAGCAAGTATGGCCACATCATCAAAATCAAACTTGCCCTTAGACTTACAAACTTTAATTTTCTTTTTCTTCTCTCTCTTGGGCACTCCATCTCCTTTCCTAGACTGGGCTCTAAGTGCTATCCCGCTATCCTTAGGCTTGAGAGTGTCAAGAAGCATGTCAATTTCATATGTTTGCAGGTCTCCCACCAGTTCTTCCAACTTAAGATTGCTCAAATTTTCTACGGAATTCAAAATAGTGACTTTTGGGATAAAATGTTTTGGCAATGATATTAAAATTTTCAAACCACTCGTGCATTAGGAATGTGCTCACCAACATTGAAACTAGTGTTGACAATATCAGACAAACGAGAATAAAAGTCATTAAAACACTCAAATTCAAGTATGGTAGTTGTTTCAAATATAGTAATTGAATTTTATAATTTAGACTCTTTGACCGAATTCGTGCCTTCATGGGTAAGTTGTAAACATCCTAAGCTTTTTTTGACGTGGTGCACGTCATGATGCGACATAAGTCATCAGGGGTGATGGCTCCAGAAATTGCACTTTGCCCATAAGAATTAAAATTGCTCCATTTAAATTCATCCTCAATGCGGTGACAGTGGGGTGAGTTCACACTCTTTCAAAAACAACCCAAACGCGATCATCGATTGCTTTTAAATGATATTTCACGTGGGCTTTCCAATAGGCATAATTAGACCAGTCAAAAATTGGCAACCGATTATATAAGTTTTCATTTGGAAACATTGCGAAAAAATTTCAAAAACAGATTTTTCAAAAAAATCAGTATCACAAAACTTTGCGAAAAATAGGATCACTCGATAAATTAGAGAAACCCACTTTGATACCAATGTGTAAATGTGGTGTGAAATCAATTTAACCAAATTTCCAATTTCCAATTATAAACTTATTTAATTGGATTAAATTTCTATCCAAATTAAATAAATGCTAAAACATGCATCTAGGTTGGTAAATCAAGCCATCACAAATAAATTGCTAACACACAGATTTCTGGAAAAAAAAAGGGAAAATCCTTTATTTCTCTATGCAAAGGTAAATCACAACTTACATACACAATGAATTTTATAATGAATATATGCAGACACTCACATAAACCTCTGCCTAGAGTCAGCAATGGATCCAGCGTAGCAAACCCACAAGAACACGCAGTTCCAAATAAGTTAGGAACACCCTCAAGTAGTCCCAATGACCCACTCTACAAGAGAAACTGTAACAATATCGTATCTTGGGTTCTAAAACAATGCTAAAGAATGTCCCATGCCTCCTTGAACGTATTACATATATGATATAGTGATTCGATAAAAATCTTCTAAGGTGACAACATAGAAAATGCCATTAAGCCCCTTAGAGTCGTAATTATCAACCATAAGTTAATTCTCAGACCACGACTCCTCAGGTTGAGGGACAAAAGTATCTCCTAGCAATGTTGTTGGTCTTTTCCACCTCGCAACTACATTTAATCACACCCTATCATATTGGGACTTAAGGAAAAAATTCATATGTGCCTTCCTGTATGCAAATTTACTATCATAAAAAATAAGTGGACGTGTGACCGACTAACCCTCAACAAACATACCCCCAAATTCATTTTTAAAACCCACTCTGATAAAAGTTTGAAATAATTATATGAAGGTTCCATTTTCAATTAATTATTTACTACGTTAAGAAATGTAAATCATTTTTAATTTAAACCAAGTTTAATTTTAACAAATAAAATTAATTAGTCCAAACTACATGAAAGTGGTGGTTAATAATGAAAGTAATCAAATAAATCACATTAGCACACAAGTATTTTAGAGTGAAAACCGACGCGACAAAAACCACTCTCGCCCCAACCCAATTATATGTCCACTAGTACTAATATAAAGGTTTTTAGGACATAGAAGGACTCATACATAACTTACATATTTGATAACAATAATCGCTACTATTCCACTACCTTGCATTATTCTCCTTTGCCTCTACCCATCCTAGCGAGTGTGTCTCCAGTCTAGGAATTAGTTGCACAACCTTTAAGGCCTTAGTATCCACCTATATTGGTTATAAACGATTAGCCCATATATAATCCAACGTGTTATCTTCTTAGAATTAGAAGATCTCAGGGGATATGTAAACTTAGAGTCTACTTTGATTGCATGGAATTAATATGATCTCACAAGCACTATAGATAACCCATTATAATATTCCTCGCAATCTTTCATGGGGTCCAAACAAAGTACCTGTGGATATCGAACCCCCGGTTTGCTTTCAAACCCTAACCGTAGAATGATTACAAGCTCTCCAATCCCCATTTGACTTTGTTAAACTTTTGGACCTAAGAGTATCTTGACGCACTTTCATAGAGCTTTGAATCATCTTTCCAACGGTCCTAGCAGTGCGTGAATCTGACTTATGGTTTGTATTTTACGGTTATTTTACCAAAAAAATGAATTCATCCTGTCAGTTGGCACCCCCATCTCACATACCGGCTAGCAAGTAGGACATTACTTAGCCACCAAGTTTGGCCACCCTGTCGACGGGTAGGGCAACTCATATGCCGATCGGCACCCCCAGGGGCAGCATGGTCATTTTATCCTTTTAGGGTTTACTATTTAAGGAAACCCTTACCTCACTACTGTGGATCTTCACCCTCATTAGTCTAAAGTAGCATCTATTATCTCACCCTAAAACACAATCTCCTTATATTCCCAAAACATTATCTTACTCCTCCTCTCACCTCACCACATTCCACCACACCACCACCATCATTTACACCCAAAAATCAAATTACAAAACCCCCCAAAATTAAAATTCAAACATGTTAGAAGGTCCAAATTATCTTCACTTCATTTTTCTAAATCATTACTATTTCATACACCTATTTAGTTATAGCATATTTCTTAGTTAATTCTTGTTTTCCCCACCATTAACTTCATTGTGTATTATGTATAGTTTCAAATCTATTTTGCAAATCTCAAAAACCAAAAAAATGGTTTATTCTATAAATCCCAAATTGAAGTTTCTTCATTTTTTTCACATTTTCGTCACTTTTTTCACCCCTTTTTTTTACAAATAAAAGGAGAAACTCTAATTTTCGATTATGACTTAAACCCCACACCACACAGACTACGTGGACTTTAATGTCATTTTGGATACGTTGGTGCCCCAGAATTACTTTCGGGATTCGAGTCGCATCTATGCATTCATGTTTATATTTATATACCCTTTAATTCATTCTTTATCTTGTATTAATTTATCACTGTCTAATGATCCCGTTGACATGTGTACTAACTTTGCCATAGTGATGTCAGGATCCGGTGAATTACTTATATTTTAGTAGGTTTCACTTATTTTGCCTATATGGCAACACCTTTTTTTTAATTATTGTCTTTTAGCGGTCACGTTGACATGCGTACTCATTTTTTCATAATGTCGTCACGATCCGGTGCATCGCTCATATTTTATTTAGTTTTTATTTTAACCATATACTTAATTTTCCTTATATTTACTATCTTTTAGCGATTCCGTTAACATGTGTACTCACTTTCTCATAGTGATGTCTCGATTCGGCGCATCGCTCATATTTTAAACTCCTTCACAAAATTTTCCTTTAGTCTGACTCCTTAGAATGATTCATTCTCATCTTCCCATGATGAAGATACGATGATTTTTCTCCTCGTTTATGAAATTTTATACATTCATGGCATATACTTCATCACTTTATGCACATATACACTCACCTTAGTAGAAGTATAACATTATGCTGCCCGTGAGAGATCAAAAGGGAAGAATGGTTTCCTAAGACCTTTCCATTCCATAAAATGGTCTCTAATCCTATGTATTACTGGTTACTCATGCACTAGTAGTCTTTTATGTTGTCTCCTTGGAATGATTATTTTCTTTTGTCTATTTTGAGTAAAACATACTGGTGACTCTAATCTCTACACATTCACACACCTCACGTCACCGATGATGTATGCTTTTTCTCTGCGAGGGAGAGAGACTCCCCCCACCTCCCAACCACCACGGGGGGGGAGGATGGACATAGTAGAGAATCTACTGGGGATTATTTTTTAGGACGAAACTTTATTTACATGGGTATTTGTCTCCCTTTCCCCTTCATCATTTTCCACATATGTCTCCTCACTTTTATATTATTTTCATGCTCACATGTTCTATATCTCATAGTTGTGTTACATTATCTATGTATGTCTTCTTCCACCATACTTATCTTTTCCTCATATGTATATACTGTATTTTTTATCAAGTGTTCCATATCACTTGTATATATCCCCATTTATTTTTACCTTGTACCCATGTTACGTTTAGCTTGTGTATATCCACATGTTTTATATCACTTTTACACATTCCCATGACTTTTCCACCTAGTATCCATGATACATTTCACTTGTACTTGCCCACATATTTTATATCACTTGTACACACTTCCATGCTATATTTCACTTGTATATAGTTCCCACCCCACTTTTTTTCTCACATTCTTCATAAATATATACTAACTTTTACCCGCTTGTGTAGATTAGGTCATTTTATCACATACTCCTTATGTGTGATCCCATGATTTACTCCATGCTTAGTAGTTGTACAAATCCCTTTTCGCATACATTATACTTTGTATAAAGATACTAATTAAAACTCATGTATTTGCACACTACATCACATGAGCATTGAGTATTAACCCTATATATGTCCCGTAAACGGGAGTGACATTGTGATGGGCTATGGGTTATGCGGGTAGCGGTTAACCTAAGCGATATGATTCCCACCCTTCATTGACCAAGTACCCTCGACATATTTTGAACGGTTACCCCTCATCATAGCGCTTGATTTGATGAAAATATTTTTGAATGTTGTTGTGGTATAACCTCTTCAATCAAAATCCTTTGAACCTACAAACTACACTAAGGGCCCGTTTGGTAACCCAATTACAAGCCATGGAAATGGAATTGGAATTCCAAATTCATTTCCATGGAATTGAAATTGGTCTTCTAATTCCAATTCCAAACTTTTGAATTGGGTTGTCAAACGGACCCTAAGAACATGTGTAGTGGCAAGTAAGGGATATCAATCCATCTTCTCAATATGGAAAGGAACAAATGAATACTAATACAATTTATTTTAAATAATTTTTCAAGGGATAATATTCTAACTAATGGGATGAAATGTAAATTACACTAACAAATAAATGAAAAGATGAAGTGAGAAAGATATGAGAGGTAAACAAATATGAGATAATTCATGGGGTGAGAGTTTAACACTTAACTAATTTATTTTAATTAGTTAGTTTCTCTATTTGAAATACCCCAAGACATATTTAAACCCACTAATCAACTCTTGTTGCAAATGTGAAGTTAAACATGTCTTTTAAGAAGATTAATATTAAAATTTTACATACTCAATAAAAATAAAATGTAAACATTTTCTAATAAATCATTCGGTAGGGAAAATTCACTAAAAGTATTTTAAACCTTTAAAATGATGTTTTAGTGTTGAGAAATTAATTCTAAAATATCATTTAAAATTGCCTATCTCTTGTTTAATTAATAAATAAATATTGTAATTCAAATTTACGACTTTCTCTCCAAAATTATTTACCCTCTCTCGAGGTGTAAATATATATTATAAAATTTCAATAATAGTATTCAAATGGAGATAATAAATAAATGAACAATAAAATAAAAATAATTAAGCTAAGGGTTTCATCTCACCTCTTGAATGGATTATTTAGCCTCTCATTTGGGTATTGCTCCTAATGTGGTTAAAGAGAGAAATTAGGTTGACAATTTGGTTTAAGGATTAGGCTGGAGAGGTATATATATATATATATATATATATATATATATATATATATATATATATATATAGAGAGAGAGAGAGAGAGAGAGAGAGAGAGAGTGTGTTTGGGTAGGTTTGGTGAGTTTATCAAACGTGAATTTGTCCACAAAAATTGCTAAAGCATGGTTATTAATTGCATTCCTTGGCGGATAGACTATGTCAAATTCCCCCACCTCCACCGACTAATACATTGTCTGACCTTATTATCTAGTTTATAAAATACTTGTCTCAATGACTGGTCTGTGAGGATAATAATGGCGTGACCTTATAAGTATAGATTCATTTTTTTAGAATAATATATGCAGGTAAAGGGAAGATTTTCCATCTTTGGATATTGTGATTCCACCCATATAAAAGCTTTTATAGTTTAATACATCAACTTTTTTACTCCAACATCATTGCGCCCAAGCATCGAGCTTATGGTTGTTTATGATACAATATGATAAATATATAGCTTTTCACCAAACATTGGCTGAAATAAGATACGAGTAAAACCTAGGTAATTTTTTACGTAGTATATGGATTTCTCTCACTTTCATACTAGACAAAGCATTTTTTCAAAGTCTTGAAAAGGGGAGGCACTTAGTGTCCTTGGAGGTAAACCTTTTTAGTGTGGTAATTCATCCACTTAATCTTTAGTAATCATAGGAGCCCCCATATTTATCAGGACTTTGATATTGTCATGGTTTGGTTTAATGCTTCGTTTATTGATAATGAACATTATAAACTTTATTTCATGTACGCTAAATACACATATGGTTGGGTTTTGTTTCAAAATTTTCTTTTATATAGTGTGAAAGGTTCTTACCAAGTCTTTGACCTAGCCCTGGTCCTCGGCCTTGAGGATCTTGTTTAGCATATATCCATATAGATTCCCATTGTTTTCCCAATTTTAGGCTTAATGGCCAACCTCTGATAATTTTCCATGACATTTTTTAGGTCGAAGGGTATCACATCATACAAAAATGTTCCCATGTTTATGATAAAAGAAGTATTTTATGCTTTTTCTTTGTCTATAAATACTTGGTTAAACCTAGACTAGGAAATAAAAAATTCATTAGTTGATGACCAATCACAGCTTTAACCATTTGATCAATTCTGGGCAAATGAAATAGCTCATCTAACACTATTTATTCAACTCTATAAAACCCACACACATATTCCATTTCACATTTGGCTTGGTCATTATCACAATGTTGGCTAGCGATAAAAGGTATTTACTTCTTAATGAAGTGATCTAAAAGTCATGTATTTTCTCTTCTTTATTCACCACATGTTTTTCAGGAGAAACTTATCTCTTGTCTTACTTGACCCCCTTAGTGAAATGGTGAAATCTAGCCAATGATAGATAATGATTGGGTCAATCCTAAACATCTTTATGACTTTACACAAACATGTCCTTTGATTTTAATAGTGGTTTGACAAGCTTACTCTAAAAATCGGGCTTTAGGGAAGAGATGATTTTGATCATTTTTTAGGGTTGTCCTCATTGAGGCTCTATAACCGATTCTACTTCCTCGGTTGCCTCACCTTATTTAAATTTTCCTCGTCTCTCAGTTCTAAGATATCAATATTATACATTTAGGTTTTCCTCTTATATTCCTTTGTTTCTTCAACCAATGTGAAGTAATATTGTTGAGCTTCTACTTGACCTACTTTAACTTCACTTATCCTACTGTGGGTATGGATATCATCATCTAATGATTAGTATAAGGATAAAGCCCCTCGGCCTAGAATGATATTTTATGTTGGAAACATGTTGTGGTCCATTATAAAGAATTTTAATTTCCTGGTTAAACATGTTGTTTAAGTATCCATAATTACTGCAAGTTCTACCATACCAAGAGTGTACACTTTTTCACCAAGGAAACTAATGAGGTCTCCATGGCAATATTTTAGCCTTTTATGTAACAACTTGAGGCTTTTAAATCAATCCCAAAATATTACATTTGTTGGATCATTTCCATTAACAAGGATTATGGTAAATGTGTACTTATAGACCATGAGGCTTATTATGAGGGGTCGACCTGAGGTCATAGTTAGTATTGGAAGTCGATAATAAAAATGAAAATGATTAAATGATTTATGTTTAGATTTTGATCCTAACATTTCTAGTCTTATCAAGATTAACATCCACACATTGTGAACCCGCCTTAGCATCATCAACATATGACTTTATGGGCTCTAATTCGATGCATCCGTTGGTTCTTCCCCTTGAAATCATTTATATGCCAAATGATATCATATTAAGGTCCCTTTATAATTCTTTGGCCTATTTGGACGATTAGGAGAATTCTTCTCCCCTTAATTCGATAGCTTTTACGTTCTCCTCATCTTGATTTTCCCTCATGTAAAGGAGTTACATGGTGTTTTCCTTTTTTTTTTTGTCATCCATTTTGATCCACAAGTTATATTAATTAACCTTGATTGATGAGGTTATTAGTCTTATCCTTTCATTCATAGTAGTTGTCTATAGTGAGGCTATGATCTTTTTGGAATTATCATTCCTTGTTCTCGTTTCTCTTACCAAGGATTTAATCTTAGTAGGCCATTTTAAAATTTTATCATTTTTAAACTTAGAGGGTATATGGTTCACACCCTATAAAGAGTATAATACACTCATATACCCCACTTTTTATTGGATTATCTTATCCTGGTTTCCCAAAAAAACTTTGAGCTTAGGTCTATACCTCTCTAAAAAGCTTAATCAACATTTAAGACCTTGAATTCATCTCATCATCCTCTCATTGATCACATTTTAGGATGAAGGTAAAAGTATTTGTTGGGATTTGATTCCTAAAACAATGCATGACGTTTATTTCGTAATAAAGGAGTGTCAGGTTTATTTTAAAATAAGAATCATGTTTGTGAGAATGACTTATATTTATTTTAAATATACTGTTATATATCGGTCAATTGAACTTAGTACTAATTATGGAGAGTTGGATTCGGCCTACTCATAGAAGATTAAAATTCTTATTTTAGTTCAATTGAACAACTAAATGTAGATAGGGAGTTAACATCAAATTGGTAAAGTTGTGTGTACAATCTTAGTAGTTTATCTTGACTACAAGAGCATATTGGATGGTTCGGGGACTTATTTAATTGTTCAGAAAGAATTGTATCGGTTCATCAGGAATTTATTGAGCTAGACCACATGTGAAATTCAAGTATAGCTGTTAACTAAATTAGACTTGCACAATCTCACAATATTTGCAAATAGTGCATAGATTCTCAATCCTAAGGATTATGAGGATTGGAATATCACACGATTATTACTTTGATTGTTATAGATGCGATTAAATTCATTGGTTATAAATCTTCACAAGTTGAGCAATCATTTTCGTGGGTATGTCTGATATCATAGCGTATGGGAGATATCTTGGATTGTGATACCCCTTTGTTAAACTTATAAATTTTTATTCCACTAATAAGAGAACTGTTTTATTATTTGGAGGAACATAAAATAAGTTAAGTTTGAGATCGTGGAATAAATAAGATGTTTGTGAAAATCAATTAGCGATAAATTAAATTTAGACAAACGGGTATTGTAAGCTTCATGCAGGGAATCATATTATGTGATATCCAACTTTGCAAACAAAACCTCATTATTCGAGTAATTATAAGATAACTAAATTGGAGTGCATTTGTAATTATTTAGTGGAATTGATTACAATTAAATGGAGAAGAAAATATATTACGAGGTGTAATGTGAAATTTTCATATTTTCATTTGGAAGTCAATTTAATTATTAGTCTTGGGTCCCTAGTATAGCCCATTAACCAAGTAGTAGGCCCAAGTTCCCTAAAATCCCTAATTGGACCTAACCATCTTCATGTACCAATTTATATAAGTCAACGGAAGGAGTATAAGTTGTATGTTTTGTGAATGGTAAGGAGAGAAAAAATGATTCATCTCGTATTTCATCAAGTTTTCATGTCCAGAAGTGCCTAAAAACGAGGCATGCTTTGGGGGATCGTATGCTAGAAAATATAAGTACTACAACAATTTTTTAAGAAGTATATGGAGGTCGAAGAAAATCATCCACATCTTCTTCATAAAATACTTCTCCTACTTCAGATCACCTACAAAATTCGTAAAAGTATCATGATCATAACCCTATATCTATTCAATAGATCTAATTATTTTCTTCTTCTTTATAAAATATAAGCAATTAAAGTTTTTGGTAAGAAAAGTGTTTTATAATATCAATCCCCAGTAGTACCTAGATGACTTAACACTCACTTTGGTTAAGATAAAAAAAATGAAAATATCTTTTTCAAAACCTTAAGTGATGTTTTGTGGTTTGTTGTCACCAAATATCCTAAAATTTTATGTATAAATATTATATTTGAAAAAACATTTTTTAAAAGTTCCAAAACACTTTGCCGTGACGAATCATAGTTGGGAGTGAGTTTAAAATGTTTTGGCAAAAATCTAGATTGTATTGTAGCCTAGTTTGTTGGTGGATCACTCAAGAAAAGACTGCATTCACTTGAGCGAAAATAAACTTCACTGCCCACATTCGAACCTTATTCTCAAAGAAAATTTTCAAACCTATGTCGCAACCTAAAGTCGTTGAAGTGAATCTTTATCGAAGTGCCCAAATTTATGAAATTTTAATAGGTGGATCAAAAAGTCTTCTTGAGCTGTGTGCATTAAGACGACTTAATAGCCCTACATAATCTTTTACATATATACATAAAATATGAAAAATATATATGTCAATTATCATGTCCATATGCAAGCCAATTAAATACAAATTACGCAACTCACACAACTAAAATAAAGGTAGTACATCACGGAGATCAACCTATATCAAAACTTTCGATGATTATGATTGGGATAGAGAGGATGATGATCTGTGCTAGATGGATAAGAATATACTCGTGTGGACCAGTCCTAGCACCTGAAATGTTTCCATGAATACAAACGGGTTAAAATCCAATAATTTACCAAAACTACAGAACTCAAAAGCAGTTATATATACAAATGATAAGTCCACTGTTATCTATCCTTCTATGATAATTAACCATATTCCATGGAACCTCAAAGTCCATTTTTATCAACTCATTAGTTTTAATGATTAATTAATCTCTTGATTTTTTCTTTTTTATATTTATTTTTTCCCAAGAAAAAATCTTTATTTATAAACGATTAGAGGAAAAGCCTCTCATAGGGGCACTTACAAGCTCTAATTAAAACTTAAGACTGAAATTGAGAGAAAATAACCAAAACAAAACTAAAGAAATAAACTAGGGACTATGAAAATGTATGAGATCTTAATCGAGATCCACAAGACCTTAGACTATATTTAAGTCAGAACTCAAAGTCTAGGAAGAGTCGTTGTGGGCTCTTTTAGATACACCTTTATAATTTCGATCTTTGACAACCATCATATCATGACTAACATTTGTTGCATCTTCAATTTATCCTAAAATATCAAAGGAATTGTTCACATAAGTATTGAACTATTAAAACTATTTCTTAGCAATTTTTATTTCCAATAGAGTCTTCAAGAAAATCATGAACTTTAGCTGAACAAGAATACCTACCCAAATCATAATCAGAACTTACTTTAAGATATGAATCTCAACATATAACTCCTTAAAAACCCCACTACTCTTGTGAATATGGTCAAACCTTTGGTTATTGTCTACTGGGTTTGGGATGTCCTCTAATGGAGTCATATCATCAAAATTATTCAATTCACCGCCATAGAAATTCATTGAACCACGTGTCCTTCATCCTTTTTATCTTTGGAGTTATTATTACCTAAGAAGTTGTCCTCTATGACCAATTTCATCTGAATCTTCCCGAATTGCATGTAATTACATGTGAAAGCATCTCCTAAAATAATCAAGTTATCCGAATTTTAGGGAGGAAAATTTTCACCCGCCTAAAAACTTGGATGGATCTAAGAATCCCGAGAAGAAGGCAGAGGTGGTTTCGCTCGGGGAAAAACTTTGAAAGTTGACGAATTTGGATCTAATGGTATTGTTTCCACTTTATGATGCATCCGAGTTTCAAGAACTTTGTCATTTCCATGAACACTTTGATGTGGTTGAAATGCTTTAGAAATATTAATTCGATCATATTGATTACTTGTGACATGATCAACTACAGGAGAACAATCCCTCATCTTCTGATTTATAACTTCATACTATTTGGATTCCTTTATTTCCTTATTCTCTTCTTCAAATATTTTGTCTAAATTCCCTTCCTCTTCTGACTCCATCGAATTCTCCGCCTCAATTATTTCCTTCCCAAACGAAGTGCTTCTTTCTCCCTTTACCATAACTTACACGTTCCCCTTCTCCACAACCATCTCAAGAACATACGGTACACAGAAATAAAGACCTTCACATAATCTGACGTAGCCTTTCTTTGGCAAGTCCAAATCTATAAACATGAATAGATCGTGTAACACGCATATAAATACCATCACACAATCAGACACCACGTATCTCTCGTGTGGCCAGGATAATAAACATAAAAAATCCATGTGATGCAAAAAATAACATACCCACAAACCTATATGTTGCTAGTCCTCAAGCAAAACTAAAAATAAAATCTAACTCACTTTCATAGAAATCATGATTGCACTTAGCGTGTGCCATAATCCGTTAAACCTCTAGGTTTCCCTAGTGCACGAGTTTTATCTCGTGAGAGTTTGCAGTGAATATATCCGCAAAATTCAAAATCTCGATACAAAAGTAATATAACTAAGTTTGAATGCAAATTTCATAAATATAGTAGAACTTAACATCTCAATCTCAACAAATATCATGTGTGTGCATTGATAATATAACCTACCATTTCAAAAGATTTTATCATTAAGTTTCTTATTCGAAAGTCTGTTTTGATTCAAAATCTCACAGGATGCACTCATAATCGAACAGTCGGCGATGGTAATTTTCTTTCAGTGTATGTGAATAAAAGAGTAAATTAGATGAACAAATTTCACTTATACATAATGAAAAAATGGATTTTTTATAATGGAGGAATATGATCTTATGAATTAAAAATCGATTACTTTTTATAAAACTTTGAATCCACCATATATCATATTCATCTTCTCTCCACATCATAAATAACTTCACTTGAGAGCGATTAAGACTTTAATTTGGTTGTATTATAGGCTCAGGTTTTTGTTCGAAATAATGGTTTTTCGAAGTTCAAATATTTCTGAGAATATAGAGGTTTTTTGGTATTTTGACTTTTAGGCACTTTTTAGACCTCTATTTTTCTTTCCTTTTTTTCCTTTTTTTTCAAACTCGCATACTTTTTTCATTTTTCATTTCATTTTCTCATTGTTTTTTATCTCCCTTTTTACCTATTTTATTTGTTTTTTATCATTATTCTTCTAACATTTCCTTCTTTTTTGCCTTTTTACCTACCGTAAGTTTACTTTAGTATTCTCGAAAAAATGGCCATGGAATCTTTTTATTGGCTTTAAACTCTCAGTTAGAGTCAGGTAGATTATGGGTTTTCAATAAAATGTGTATTTTTATTTTTGGCACAAATGGGATTGCAACATAATAATGTAAAAAAGGTCGATTAAGTCGTGATTTTGGATTTTTAAAATGATAGCCTAATCTCATTTATCAAGTCCCATTAAGTTGATTTGTGTCTCAAGAAGATATACTATGTAACGCCCCGGCCCAGGTTTATGGGTCACCCGTAGTCAACCAAGTCAAAACACAACGTTAGGTGTGAAGTGCAGTGAAACAACCGATATAATTTTGCAAGTCCAGTTTATTTCAATTAACGTTATACTTATTTAGCATGCGATTTCAAATTTCAAATTAACTACGTGAGGGACCCATGGGGAGCACCCAAATTCCAAGCATACAGAGCTACTAACATAATGTAAAAGAGAGTACTTACCTATATAACGCTCTCAAAATACGAAACTACACCCAACCTACCGTAACAAAATGAGGGAGTGAGCCTATACAAATGCAGTATAGAATCGAACGACAGAAAGAAGACTCTAACGTGTTATTTCCTACGTGCACGTTCAACTATCTTATATGTATATACATATCCATACCCATACTTATGCATGAAACTTGTTTTACTTCCAAAAACATTATTCATTCAGATTAATTCACCTTAATCTTGTAAAAGACTTTATTTTTTCTCATCTTAACATTCATCCATTTATTTAACACACACGGTTAATATTTGAAACCACTCCACTTGAATTAGCTGAAAACCATTTCTTTATCGAAATTACCCCTTTTATTATAACCGATCCACATTAGTATTTCCATTGAAAATCACCCTTTCAACGCATACAAACACTGTGTTAGAAAATACTTACTTAATCTTTGAAAACCTTTTACATTACATTATTGTGTTAATTATGAATTGAATCACTTAGGTTGCTTAACCACCCAGTTACCCATTTACTTTATCTTTTTCCTTACCTTATGGACATTAATCAACTTCATACTTACTTGTTCATTTTAACCTTTACCCAAACATTTATTAATTCATTCAAATTAGGTTGTATTAGCACGTTTTCACCACACAACCCATATCTTGGCATGTTCCTTATTTCTTATCTTTTTTCGGAATCTTTCAATAACCCCATACTTCAACGAGCTCCATACCGCCGGCTATGCGCACCATATGCTCGAGCCAGCTATTTGGAGTCTTTCACCCCAGGGATCCGGACCCTCTTTAATTATCCCGGTGTCATCCAAGTTCTTTTTAATGTGTTATAACATTTTACAAATTTCCACATTATTCCACTTTTCCTTTTTACCCTGCCGAAGCCAAACCAAGGGTTTCACCCCAATTTGCATTACATTTTGAAATTATCATTTCATGTCCTTTACCCTTTAACTTTGATTTTATTCTAAGACCATATTCATTTAGGACCAATTTGTGTAACACACTTTCCAACAATTTTATTTCATAAAAATATTTCACTTTAAATAAAATTACCATTTTACCCATTTGTTTCCAAACTTATCTTTTACTCCAGTTCCACAAGTGTCAATTTTTTCAAAACACTATTAAGTTACCCATACCAAATTCTTAAGTGTTTTAATACCATAACACCCATTTAATACTGGAGTAATATTCTTCTTAATTGGAAACATCTTTATTTCATTATTTCCTTTCCAGTTTCATAAGTGTTAATCTTTCACAAAATTATTAAGTTATACACGCCAACTTTCTAATATTTAATCATTAAAACTTATTCAACACCTTTACTAACCATCTTTCCAAATTAGACATTTCTTTACTTTCTTTATTGAAGAAAATCTAATTACACTTAAAAACTACTTTTATAAGAAAATACCATTTCTTTTTTATCAATACATGTAGTCTTATGCCCTTACATTCATCACACCTTTAAACCCTTTTTAACACACTCTGAAGACTATAATTTATAATTCTCTTATTTCTGGTTCAAACCCATTAAAGACTTCTTCAAACTTGTTCACATATTTGTTATCAAAATACTACAAGTTTATATACCTGAGAAAATGGATTTTAAATCCTAAAATCCTATTAATGGGCTAAACATACATTTCCTTGTAGAAATTCAACATACTTGCAAAAATATACTTCTAATACAAGGCATAAAAATCATTTAATTTCTTCAAACTCAACAAATGTCTATTTTCATAAACTTTATATTTTTGCAAGAAACTTTGAAACATTATTTCACCAATGTTTAGTAAAATAAATCACTATTTTCAAACATTTTATTTCATAAAATGTTTAACATCAATCTTTCTAGAAAATACACCATTTTCATAAAATACCAACTTTTAGTATTTCAAGAATTTTAAATACTTATTCATTCTTTATTTCCAACAAAATAACATTTTACCTATATTTTTATTCCATACAAATGTTTATTATTTACTACACATAATTTTCATCATTTAATCAAATCCACCCTACTCATATAATCCAACAACAAGACTACAAATAATGTAAATAGAGTCTTAAACACTAAGGATAGATTTTCCCACCTCTAAAGACCCGAAATGGTGGCAAGAATGTTGGTGTAGGAGGAGCAACCTCAGCATCCAAAGGTGGCCTCAAGGGGTTACCAAATGCATCCTCCAAAATGCTCCATTTAAGTTTCCAAGCTAAAAACCCCTTCAACTCCATGAAAGCTTCCATCATCTTCCCCAAATATACCCCAACATTTCTCTAAAATTCTTAGATCCACTTCAACAATTGTGAAAATAGGTGTTGTAAGCTTGAACATGGTGGAATGCTATAAGAAAATGGTGGTTTATGGTGGTGTAATGGCCAACATTGTTGGAACAACACCCAAAATCCCCTTAAAGACAAAAAAATCTCGTTTTGCCCATTTTGGGCTCATCTGAGCTTGATAAAACACCAAATCAAGGGTCGGACTTTTGACAGCGCACAAGGGCAATAAGATTAAAACATTTTTTAGGAACTTCATTCGAACAACGTGAGCCTCATTCGAATGACATGTTCATCTCGTTCGATAGATAGATTCACACTACCTGGGTCTGTAATATAGTGAAATCTCATCCGAAGGTCGTTTGAACCCTGCTTCGCGAGACAATGATTCTCGCTTTAAACAACCCCTTATATAGTTTGAACAACACATGTTCCTGTTCTTTTATTTTCTTTAATTTTGACCCACAGTTTATAATAATTCTCCTCAATCCTCACTCTATTACAATCTATACGAAATTTAATTGAAGTATTCGGATAGGGTATTACAAACTACCCTCCTTGGGGAATTTCATCCCTAAAATTCTCGATCCAACAATCATTAAACTTACTCGGCTCACCAACTTCTATTTAAAGTCATAGAAATCCTACAAGATAAATTCCTCAAAGTTCTCAATACTAAGGTCACCCTACGTGCCTCCATACAGGGTTTATCACCAAATACCCAACATGCGACATGCTCTAACACTCCCCATCTCACTAACCATGAACGTCACACAATCGACTCCGAGTCTCCACTCACTTTATGATCATATCCAAATAATATTTAGCACCACCTATGCTAGTACCCAAGGCATACCAGTGCCTATAGGGGCAAATCCTCTCTGGTGATCGACACTTACCCAATGTGAACCGTAATGCAACCAGTCATTCTATTCATCATCAAAAAATCAATTTTATTTACATATCCTACGTCCCACAACTTTTCACGCTATCTTGGCTACACCACTCGCATGAGCTTTCCAATAACCAATCTATGTTATTTTCTCACTCCAAGGAGTAATATTCTTACCAAGTCATTACCGTGCGTTCGACTTAAACTTTTATCGGCATCACTGTGATAACCCTGGTACTATCCTAGGTGTCTCACCTAAGAGCACTCGCTTAAGCCCCACGCCTATCAACTCACCGTGGTGAATCATCACCATGTTAAGTCTTCCTCAATTTCTAACACTATACCACATCCTCAAATCATCATCCCGCTCTTTATAACCATAGTCACTAACTAACATATAGTCTAGTAAAGAAACTGTTGGCGACAGGATTCATTAGACCCATCTAGCACCCTGCATGGCTCTCCAGCATTGTACCTGTAGTGAAGAAGGACAAGTGTTGGATCCGAATTTGTGTGGACTTTCGTGACGTAAATCGGCCATGTCCCAAGGATGAGTTTCCCCTGCCCAATATAGACAGATTAGTAGAGGCTACCGCAAGTCATGAAATGTATAGTTTTATTGATGGGTACGTCGGCTATAATCAGATTAAGATGGACCCGGTGGATGTGGAGAAGACTTCCTTCCACACGCCATTGGGAAACTTTCATTATACTATCATGGTTGGGATTGAAGAATGTCGGGGCCACCTACCAGCAAACCATTATGGCAGTCTTCCATGATTTGTTTCATGATATACTAGAATTCAATGTGGATGACCTGGTGGTAAAATCCAAGAGAGAAAGAAAGCATATACATGACCTCCAGATAGTGTTTGAGAGATGTCGTAGGTATAAGATGCGGATGAACCCCTCTAGGTGTGCCTTCGGGGTCACTGCAGGGAAGTTTTTGGGGTTTATAGTGAATAGGCAGGGGGTGCAAGTTGATGCAGAAAATAAGAAGGCCATCGTGATGATGCTACCTTCGAAGAGTCAGAGGTATCTCAAGAGCTTCTTAGGAAAGGTGTCCTAACTAAGAAGGTTCATACCTACACTGGCGGAGGTGACTCACCTATCTGCACCCCTGCTGAAAGAAAAAGGCAAGTGGACCTAGGGGAGGAACAAAAGAATTCCTTTGAGATGATCAAAGAAATTTTAGCCTCTCTATCCATGATGATCCCGTCGGAGGTTGGGGTACCACTGTTTCTCTACCTCACTTCAATAGAAATGGCTATGGCTATTGGAGCACTGTTGACTCAAGAGAAGGAAGGAGTAGAGAAGCCGATGTATTACTTGTCAAGGATGATCTCAGGTACAGAATCGAGATATACTAATATGGAGAGACACTGTCTTGCCTTAATCTTCATGGCTCAAAAGTTGAGACACTACCTGCTAGCGTTTATAATCCATATAGTCACTAAGTATGACCCTATCACGTACCTCTTGACACCAACGATCCTGGTAGGGTGGGCAGCGAGGTGGTTCTTAATTTTTTTGAAGTATGATCTGAAGTGCATAGTATTCAAAGCCATCAAAAGTCCAATAGTAGATGATCTGTTGGCCCACTTCCTAAGTGGGAATATTGAGCCTCCTAGTGAAAAGTTACCTGGGGGAAATTTCCAAGCATGCATAGCAGAAGAGATGGAGAATTAGGGGATAGAGTTTGATGGCTCTAGTGCACAGGGAACAAAAGGTACGAGAATTATCCTCTCAAGTAGTAAGGAGAAGATCACTCTCTCCTTTATGCTAGACTTCAAATGCTCAAACAATGAGGTTAATTATGAGGCCCTCATTTTGGGGTTGTTAGAGGTGCTTTGAAGAGGCATCAGAGTATTGTGCATACAAGGGGAAATTAACCAGGTGGTAAAACATGTTAATGAGGAGTTTGCCCTGAAATAGGCCAACCTGCCACCATACAGATCCACTCTATAGAAGTTGTTAGGCCACTTCCTGAAAGTGACCGTTGAGAGGCATACGCGAATAATGAACAGGCATCCTGATGAGCTAGCTACAATAGCCCAGAAATTATACATCGATGATTCGAAGGTGACAATTATAGTACGGCGAAGAACAGTGCCTACTATAATAAGGTTCATGTTCCCAAGTGATGAGTCTGAGGACTGGAGGTACCTGGTTGTGAAGCATCTAGAAACAAGGGAAGTAACGATGAAAATATTCGAGCGGGATAACTACAAACTGCTACAGGGAACACTTTATTATAAGACCCCCGGTGGGTTCTTATCATGATGCACAAGAGAAGAGGAAGCAAGAGAGAGGTTGGCAGTAATGCATAAAAAGTATTGCGGGGATACTGATATCCCTTTGTATCGTCGGCAGTAGAGGGGGGACAATTAGTGGCCCACCATGAGCACAGAAGTTGCTCGTTTGTAGTAGGGTTGTTTAAAGTATCAAACCTAATTTGACCAGCCAGTATAAGCAAATTTTTGTAAAGACCTTTGAAGATTGGAGGCAACCCTACATAACTTATTTGAGAGACGGTGAACTGCTCGCAAAATGAACATATGAGATTTGTCTACGAAAGAGAGTTACCCGCTTCTACCTAGTAGAAAGGGAACTCTACAGGAAGGGATACAATGAGAAGGCACTGAAATGTGTAGCCAAAGAGGATGTGGGGAAAGTGTTGAAGGAGGCCCATAATCCCTCCCACATGGGAGGTTCCAAACTATATGACCAGCTGATGACGTTAGGGTATCATTAGCCAACTATGGAGGCTGATTCCATTGGTTATGTGAAAAGGTGCAGAGCTTGTCAAGTACATGGAAACATGATACATGCCCCTTCCGTCAGTCTGCAAAGCCTAGCATCTCCCTACCCCTTCCACACATGGGCATTCAATCTGGTGGGAAAGATTATCCCAGCCTCTCATGCTAAAGATTTCATTATCATCGCAACAAAAGTTGTATACCAAATGGACAGAAGCCATCCCCCACAAGAGAGTGAATGTCTAAGTGTTGACCCAGTTTATAAAGGAATATATCATATGAAGGTTTGGTATACCCAAATTAATCCTCACGGATAATGGAAAATAATTAGTTTGCAATGAGATTGCATTTCTCACGGACAAGTATAAGATTGTGCACAACAGCTTAACTATCTCATACCCTAAAGGGAATGGCCAAGCAGAGCCCAAAAATAAAACCTTAATCAATATCTTGAATAAGATGTTGGAAGACATGCTAGGGGCATGGGATGAGAAGCTACCCATGGTGTTATGGGCTTATCTCACTTTAAAGAGAAAGCCAATCGGGTTTACGCCATTCTCACTTGTGTATAGGACCGAAGCAATCCTACCGGTGGAACTGGCGGTACCCTTAACTAGGGTCGCTATAAGTAATGGACTCATACCTGACCCATGGAACATGTAACCGGAGGTAATAAGGCAAAAGAGAACTTCAAAGTTTACACCCAACTACGGTCCAGAGCTTATGAGAACCTAGTCAAGACCATAAAGTTTCAACTGGGAGACCTAATCCTCTGTGCATCCACTCATCGCCTCTGCAGGATATCGGAGAGCGACTGTATCCAATCCATTAATTGTAAGTGGTTGAAGGGCTTAATGTGTCAAGTACCCCATAGTATATGGGGTTCTTCAGATTGATTGAGCTCTCATGAAAAATCAGAGCAGGTCATAGTAAATAGATACTGAAAGTGAAGATAGAGGCAAATAAATAAGGGAGCACAAGAGAAATAGTATTTCTCATTTATAAATGACTCGTTATGTACATATGAAGTAAAAAAAATAGTACAAGGAAAGAAATAGCCTATCCACTAGAAATAATAAAAAGCAAGTCATTGCGGGCAAGGGTGCTAGCATATGATGAGACAACCTCCCGTATAAACTCCTCCTCCGACCTGGCAACTTAGCCTCATCTTCCTTGTCACCAGCCTCAAGTCTATAAAGTCAGGATTAAAGCAACGCATCTGATCCCGGATCCTAGTAGCCTCAGCCTACTGCTGCTCGGTCCTAGACTACCTAGATGTATGAAGTCGCACCATCTTTCGAAAGGGAATGCTCAGAAAATGACGGACTCCAGCATCAAGACAACCTAGCTGGAAATGGTAAAACTACTGCATATCACGAAGAGCATCCTAGAATGGCAGGGTGGAGGCACTAGTTAGTGTTGTGGGAGAAGTAGCTAAGAAATTAAAAATATGATTGGCAAGGACCTTCAGGCTGAACACTGTGAGGCTATCAATATGAAGCACACTCTGAATGTGAATGTCTCAAGGTGATTCTCCAAAATCAAATCTAAGATCTGGCGTTCATGTGTCCTAAAGCATCCGAGTCGCTCCTCACGCCATAATCTGCTCATGAAAGTCATAAAAGCCTCCCCCTCAGCGTCACCCTCTGAATGGTGAAACTCTATCTCGAAAAGGAGGAAGGAAGACTCCCCGCCAGAATCAGCATCACTAGCTATAGAAGTGGCCCCAGAACTTCAATCCCCCTCGTTAGTTACCCCAATAAACTCGCCAATAGGATCCTGAAAATAGATAACCATGATAATTCAATAGATAAAAGAAAACAAAGGATAACTATACTCAGAGTCTGAAAAGGGTTATGATAGAAAGCTTACCCCAAAGCTGAGGGGGTGAGTATGCTTCCACTTAGGCGAGGGGAATCAACTGGATGAGGGATTCCAGGCTAAGAAAAATAAATAACAACGAGAAATATCAATACGATTTACATATTAAAAAAAGGAAGTTTATGAAACTAAACAGCTAATAGTAACTTGGTTATGATAGTCAAATACCTGAGGAGTGCGCAACACAGCACTCTCTACCTGTTCCGCATAACTAGGAACAGTTGCCTCACTAACCTAGAAATAATGAAACAAAGGTGAAGGTGAGAATACTTTCATAGTAAACATAAGAATAAAAGGGAGAAGTGGAAATGAGAGAGAGGTATGATAGTGCAATACCTATCTCGCAGCTACCTCTCCAATATGCTCCACAGTTATCAGAGCAGTGACCTCGCTAGTCTAGAAATAATGAAACAGTGGTGAAGGTGAGAATACTTGCACCACAAAAGCAATAAGAAAAAGGAGAAATAGAAAATAGAAAATAGGAGAAGGTATGTCAATGCAATACCTTTCTCGCAGCTATCTCTCTAAGGTGCTTCACAGTTACAGGAGCAGCTGCCTCACTAACCTGAAAATTATGAAACAAGGGTGAAGTTTAGCATAATTTCCCATTAAACGCAAGAAGAAAAAGGAGAAGTAGAAAGGGGAGAAAGGTATGATAGTTCAATACCTCTCTCGCATCTACCTCTCCAATATTCGCCACAATTATCGAAGCACTGACTTCTCTAGTCTAGAAACAATGAAACAATGGTGAAGGTGAGCCTACTTGCGCAGTAAAAGTAAGAAGAAAAAGGTAAGTATAAAAGAGAGGGAGGTATGACAGTATAATACCTCCTTCCTAGCTATCTCCCCAATATGTTCCATAGTCACCAGAACATTTGTAGCACTAGCCTGAGAACAGGGAAACAGGTAAGTGTTAGCAAACATTTGCACAGTATAAGCAAATTTTAAAAGTATAGCAAACCTAGTAATTACTTGGATAGCCTCATCTGGGATATTAGCTGAAAACCCCACAGCAACAGGAGCAGAACTCGTAACAGGTCCTGCAGACAGAGAGACCTCAGTTATGCTGGCTTAATAACAAGATTAAAGAGAATATGAGTTAAAAGGGTGGCACAGAAATAACTACCTGCCTACAAGAAATATATAATACCTGAGCGATTACTCCCGCATCAGTCAAGGGGGTGTTGTAAGCGATGCCCGAGGGGAAGCCTTCGCAACACTCACCCCAAGCGCGACAGATAAAGAGGCCTCTGCAAAACTAGTCTGTAAATGAAGAAAAAGAAACGAGTGTTAGCAGATCACTTACCTCGTGAAAATAAGCATATATAAAATGTAAATACCCACAATGGAAATATATACCGGAAGAGGCACAATGATAGGACCCCCGTTGGAAGCAACAGGGCAGAGTGGGGCACTGATGAAATGGTGCCATGAGCTAACTGAAGATTAAAAAAAGGGGGAGAGGGCTCGTCAGTATAAGTTAGGCAGAGAAACCACATGCGAAAGCATAAATGAATACCTGAGCCCCCGTTAATGAGGAATAGCAGAAGACAGCCACTAGCGTAACAAGGGTTGCGGTTGTGACATGCTTATCATAAAGGCATTAGAAACTTTCATTATCACAACTATAGGAGAATAAATTACCATTAATAGAAAAGAAGCAGAAACCTGTGAAATAGGCTCAACAGTGGAGGCCACAGTAAATACCGACCCGTGAGCAATAGGCTAGATCAAAGGGATACCATCCATAGAGATGTAGACCCGGGGGATAGGAATCCTTCCTCAGGGGGATAACCCTGGAACAGTGGTGTCAAGAAAAGGCAGAGTATCTCCCATGGAAGAGAGGCCAAGAGATACAGGTCCTTGAGGAATAAAAAATTTACAAATTGTAAAGTAAGTTCAAACCACAAGGATAAACATCAAAGGCAAAGTGGTAACAAAAAAGGGGGGCAAGAGAACAGACATTCCTTTGAGATTGAGGAAGTAGGGGGTAGCTTCAGAAGTGCCTGCTGAAATAGTAGACAATGAGGTAACGGTACTAGAAGGCACAACTCCCTGCAAGTATAAATATATAGAGAACATATGAGAAATAAGTTTAAAAGGAATGGTGAAATTGGACACTTAGAGGAATCAGTGAGATACCTGAACAGAATGCGAGATCACAAAGCACAGTCTGTCCAAATAAAGAAAGACTTACAACAGCGTACCACACAGTCTGTCCATATGGAAGGGGTTTGGTAGCAGAGTTAGTCCCTGATGGAGAATGCGTCTTCTCATCGTCACTAGAAAACTCCCTCGAAACTGATAACAAAGCACACGTGTCAGTAGTGCTTTCACCATGGAAGTTCAAGCCATCCACGTCATTCGAAGAAGAACTATGATCATTTTAGGAAGGTGTGTTTCCATAGTTAACTATTTCCTCTTCCAATGAGTGGGGGGGAACCAACATGTGAAACTCCGTGAGAGCTAGTTTCACTAAGTAAAGAAGATTTGGGTATAGTACCTTCTGCAACTGGAATAGATGTAATAAGTGTCTCCTGAGAGGAAAAACCTATAGCCTCATAACCCTGCATCCGAACGGTCCTATATGTCTCCTCTACTTCAAAATCATCGAAATATCACCCCTGGCCCAGTGCGGAAGGTGCGATAGCGTCAGTATCAATCCCCTTCTTTTTCTTGGCAGCCCTAGTCCTCATAGGAGAAGGGGAATAAGGAGCAGCGGTAGTAGTAGGGATCAAGTTTGACATGTCTGTGTCCGAGTGTTTTTTCTTGCCCGTAGTAGAAGCTTTTGCCTTTCCTTTATCTTTGGACTGGCCTTTAGATTTAGCAGGTTGTGGCTCGATTTTCTTTGGATGGGTAGACTCATCAGGAAGTGACTTCACTAAGATATGAATAACTTTTTCGAGAGGTGTCATGGAAATAGTTCTGAGATGCCAAATTTCTTTTTGAGTTCTTCTGATTAAGAATTGAGCCTTGACGTACCTGGTGGGAATGGTCTCATAAGGAGGTTCGGCCATGCAGTTTTGAATAAACAGAACCTGTCACTGCTAAAACTAAAACTAGGAAGAGGTGAAAGAAAGTAAGTGATCGCAAGGATGCACATATACTCCTCCTAAGTGGCTCACCCTATGGAGCATCTCCTGAAAATTAAATTCCTACATGCCCCCAAATATAACTCCGAAGGGTTACCGCTCGAGGGGTAGGAAAGGGTTAAATACCTTGATCATAGCCAAATTGTCTCCTCACTCGCTCGGAGTGATAAAACTCAGCGCCCTGACCCGGCTCAGTCAAAGAAGGAAGAAGGCCTAGTAATAGCATCGTCACCATATTCATATGTGAGCAGGAAGAGATAGATTTCGCATCTAAAGGGCAATAAAAAGTGACATCATCACCCAGGAAAAAAATCCAGCTAAAAGTGCCACCGGACGTTTGCTGTAAGAATGAAAATAGAACTCATCAATATCATTAATCAGAGACCTCAGGGGCATCTTAGGATTCTTCTTGTGACGCCTCGTGAGACGAGCAACGCCATTATGATAGGCCTTTGCTTTCGGATAAAAATGGGGAAAATGCTCAAATAAGAAAGCCACCAAGATAAGGGAATTAGCAAAATTGACGACATTATAGCGGCCACAAGACCTCTCAATGTCTACATGGGTGCGGTCCATCCAAGTATAAAGAGATCCAAGGGTTAAGGCAGTAAGGGGTACTATCCTCCCTCGTTCCATCCTCATAGCCAAATTGAAAAGAAGATCACCAGGAGAGTCCTCTAGCTTACAAGGGAGCAAGAACCTACTCGGGAAAGTAACCAGGAAAGTGACTAAGTGTGGGGGGAGTGAAGATTGGGACCATCATAAATTTTGAGAACTCTAATTGAAGTCTCTCCCTTGGGTGGCTGCTCAAAATCTCTAAACCAGAATCTCTGCCATTTCGTAAAAATATGCTTGGTAAAGCCAGTGACATTAATAGCTACATACCTCGAGCACTCAGAAAGAGCAGACTGTAGTTCTTCAACCATCTCCTGCTCAAGGGGGTCCTCATACCCATCGGTGAAAACATGCCCCTTAAGAAAGGAAGGGCAAATAACTCACAAACAACCTCCATAGTAATAGTGAACTCACCCCATCCAGTTATAAAAGTATGGGACTCTTTACTCTAGCTGGAAATCAAAAGATTAAGTGAAGAGCCATGTTTAAATATAACACAAGATTTTAAACTATCAACTGCGGTAAAGAGTCCAAGTCCCTCAAGAACAACCTTATAAGAAGGGACAAAAGGAATATAATCGACCCATGTATCCCACTCCTTAGGGGCTCCTCCCACAGCCTTGAGTTTGACATTATAATGAGGAAAATCGCTATGATCCACCCTAACTTTGAGAATATGATCAGGAAGAATGATGGGAAAATTAGTAGACTAAACTAACCCCAGACGGGGTTGTTCAACAATTTTGGCAATAAGTTTCTCCTCAAACTGAGCAAGAGAGGCTATAAAGTTATCATGGGGTTCAAAATAAAGTGCACGATGGTAGAGACCAAAATCCCTTTCTTGACGAGTGCGCATATAGTCCTGGTAGGACTTAGAAGATTATGAAATAGTCGAGGGACCCCCAATAGCCATTAGTTACAACGAGAAACCCCTTATTCGTGTTTCCTATAAGGAACATCCAGCATCCACTTGTTCAAGTGAAGAACCTACTGTTATAGAAGTTCCTAGCGAGAAACCCTTAGCAATTTGGGTTCTCGACGAGGAACCTTCGATAGAAACCATACATGGCGAGGCCGTGCAGTCCAAATCCATGGACAAGGATCTACCAGCAACCATATGCTCCAAAAAGGAACCCACTGCATAAGGGGCTTTGGATAAGGAACCCCCACTAGTTATAGACTCATGCGAGGAACCCCCATCAGTTACAACCCCACGCGAGGAACCCTCACCAGTTATAAACATCAATGAGGAACCCTAGGTAGTTTTAGCCCCAAAATCAGTTCTTTTGTCAACAAAAGCCCTAACTAAACTTGGCTCAAAACCCACTTCCTCTGATGAGGGACCCCTAGTGGCAGGGGCTTCAGAAGAAGGAACCCTTGGTCACAAGGAACACGTAGTGATGTCAGCAACAAAAAGTGAACCAGTATGTGTTGTGATGGTAGAGTGACTTTAGGCGGTGTCTATGGTTGTGGTTCCAGTGGCCACCACCGTAGATACGATGATAGAGATTGGTAAAGAGCCGATCATGATGGCAACATTAGAAGAAGTATTTGGCGATGATGAAGCCATTTGTGGTGTTTTGGATAATGCTTGAAAGAAAAAATTATCTCTCATCGAAAATCTCAACTCTTTGTGAATGTTTTGAAAACTTTGTAAAGGTAAAAGATTTAATTCAAAAAATGGCCTTTATATGGAAATGAAGAGATGAACGGGAAAATCAAAAGGTTAACAGACTTTTACCCAAATGATGGGATGATAGTTCCCATATTAACACGAGGCTCCTCGAGACTCCAAAACCTATAATGAAGGGACAGTGCATTTAATGACACTAGGGGTAATGATAGACAAACCCTAAGGTCCTTTAAAAAAATGAAAATTATATATATGGCATACAAAGCCTTTTAGTTTGCCCAACACAAAAGATTTTGCACGAGGGGATAATTTAGAAGGGTGTTTCAGCTTTGTCACAATATTTGGGCGAGAGACCCCTCCATCCCCTCCTTCCAGAATTTCCAAGGCAACCCCTCCGTCAAATAAGTTAAAAGGCATTTGGGCGAGGGACCCCTTCAGCCCCTCCTTCAAAGAAATCTAGAAGCATTTAGGCAAGGGACCCCTTAAGCCCCTCCGTAAAAGAAGTCCAGAAGAATTTGGGCGAGGGACCCCTCCAGACCCTCCTTCAAAAAGTTTAAAGGCATTTGGGAGAGGGACCCCTATACCAAGACCGTTAAAATGTAAAATCTAGTGAAGAAGTCCACAGTAAAGGACTCATTTAGCAAAGTTAAAATAATATTTGTTTTATAGTGAGAGGGTCCAAGTAGTGGTCGAAAGAGCAAAATAAGCCATGATGAGGGGGTCTACCATGAACAACCCCTCATCATGATAAAGTTATTCTTTTACAGAAAAAAATTACTAACACCTACTTTCTTATAATGGAAGCCTAGTTGAGCAGGCAAGGCTCAAATAGGTCAGTTGGGATCTCTCGGGAGTTTTGGCTTGGTGGTTGAGGAACAAGATTTATTGAGCAAGCTCAACCACTTAGCACTTTAAGATAGAGACAATACTAGTAGAAAGACCCTAGGAGTCACTCAAGTTCATATACAACTTACACTTAGTCATAACTGAACTGAGTAACCAAAGGGTAGCTCACAAGAAATGAACTTTTTATAAAATGATTTTAGAGAAGGGGTTCCTTAAGACCCATATCAAGTTTAATGGTTTTAAAGGACGTGGTCCTCGAGGCCCCTCTCAAGTTTACAAAGTTTGTACCATAAGTTACCGTTTCAAAGGATATTTACGAAATCAGATATTTTGTCTCCATTAAGGGATATATTTTCTTTTTAACTTTGGTTCACACCATGTGTCGTCTGTCAGAGGGGACAGACAACTGCTAACCTAGTAGGGACAAAAGGTACATTATAGACCTTGTCCCTTTAAGTTTTCCCTCTTAATTTTGGCACCCCAAAAGGCCTAAACCAGCCCCATGTTCACCTTTAAATAGTACCATTGGTAAGGTCAAATCATGATCAGAAACTCAAGCGATGTTGTTAATCTATCAAAATCACACCAGACCACCTAGTATTCTCTCCCTGGTCTCTCTCTCTCTAAGTGTAAGTGCTTGTTTCTTCACTCCCACACTGACAGCCATGATTCTCAGGAGATTCTCTTGAGGAAAGTTCCTATCATTTTTTGTGAAGATCATCTTCTTACAGGGACTAGTTCTAGATTTTACTCTATTTTTACCAGAAAAGGAAGGATTTACAAAGAGCTGCTCTTGAAACATCTAAAGACCTTGAAGGCAGAGTCCTTTGGAGTGGGTAACGCCTCACCCATTTCAACATCTTACCATACCCCAGTCACACTACCCTCCCACATCGTGTAACATATGAAGATAAAATTCAAAATAGGTCATATAAAGTGTGTGCAGAGGCATATACAAATTAAATTTATTAAGCAAATCAAAGTTAAACTACTCCATGCAAGCATAATTAAGAATAATCTAAGCATTGAACATCATAACAAAAAGTTCTAGACACATGGAAACATGAAAGGAAGTGAATTCAAACACACCACTATGCCACACAAAATGTGTAGAACCAAACTACACATAATCAAAAATCTTTTGGGGGTTTTAAACATTTTTTCAAAATGATACCAATTTAAAAACGGCAAACTCAAAAGACAAACAAAATCTTTTTGTATTTTTCAATGAGATCGAAAAAGTGATAAATCAAAAAATAAAAGACTCAAACCACAAACAACTATCAAACACATATATCATGAAGTAGAAAATTTAGTGTATGTCAACAAGAGAACACGATCAACCATTAGATATAGCATGGGAAGTATCACGTGCAAGCATTCGATAAACAACAAGTCAAATATGTAGAGCCTCCAAATCTGATTTCCTAATGCATGTAGGTGTGATATGATGCTCTAGAGTTTTGGGAACCTCGATCACACTAGACTTAGATTTCTTAGGACATTTTCAAGATCAAAATAAAAACGCTTATGGTGACCTTTCCTATCATAATGTGTGCATGTGTAGACACGAGGAATGTTATCCTTGGGTTGACCTTTTCTTACGTTCCTAAAAATAGCCGACTCTCTCAAAAGAATGGTCTAGGATTTAGTAGTGTAACAATTTAGAATATCTAAGCCAATCCTACACGTGTCATACTTAATTCAGGACAGTGCCTAACATTTTATCCAAAATTTTCGACTAAGATTCCAAATCAAATTCGATGTGACTCGAGTCTTTCAATCTATCTTCTAGCTGCACTATCCTATACTCAAGTAAACAACGAGACTCTTAAAAAATTAGGTAATCCTTGTTCATAATATCCATTAATCCCCGAAGGTTATTTATCTCCGCCTCAACTAGAGCGAGCTTCCCCATAAGAGTTTTCTCACATGCTCTAAGATCCTCAATTAATTTAATATCATCAATACATATGGCACATTATTTAAACTTAGCTTCTAACTTCAAGTTTGCCTTTTTAAACGTAATCAACTCAGTGTACAATTCTCTAAAGGCAACCTAAAGTTCACTCTCCTCCTCCTCCTCCTCCTCCTCCTCCTCCTCATCACCACTCAATTGGGTTTCTACCAAAATGTCCTGAGAAGTGTTATGCACAGAATTATCTTCATCGGAAGATTTTTCACCAAGGCTTACATGACTAGCCATGAATGCGGTAAAGTATTGCTCAGTGAGGGAATCGGATCCCTCTTTCAATTCACAATCACTAAGGGCGCATTGTATGCAATCGATTTCTTGCCCTTCTTCCTAAGTTTAGTTGGACACGCAGGTGCCCTATGTCCATAACCCTCGCACCCATAACACTTATCTGACTCATCGCTCCTAAAATTATCATTACATTTTTTAGGGAATTTATCGTCCTTATTATACTTAGTCTTATCAAATTTCTTATAATAATATTTAGATTTAGATTTATAAACTTAATAAATTTTCTAAACTTCTTAGCAAACGTGGCCATATCATCGGAATCGATGTCACACTCATCATCCAAAACACGTTTTTTCCTCCTTCCGAGCTTTCGAAAAAATGCCCTTATCTTTTTTGGTATTTTGGGAGGAAAACGTGTCAAGCTCATAGGTTTGAAGATCACCTACAAGCTCTTCGAGTTTCTTAGAGTCTAAAGTACCCAAGAAATTCAAAACTATCACTTTTGAATTAAATCTTTCAGGCAAGGACCTTAAGATTTTCTTGGCTACACGAGTTTTGGGTATTCTCTCTCCCAAGTTAAAAGATGAGTTCATGTATCTGACAGTCTAGTATAGAACTCATCAAAGATCTCACTCTCCTCCATCCTAATAATTTCAACATGAGTTGTGAGGTTTTAGAGTTTGAAAGCCTTAACAGTACTAACACCCTCATGAGTGAGTTTTAGTATGTCCCAAGCTTCTTTAGACGTTTCACATGTCACAATACGACGAACATCCTCCGGTGTGATTGCACAAAATAAAACATTCAAGCCACGAGAATTATAATTGGGCAATTTAATCTCATCCTTACTCCACGTTTCTACGGTTTGGTAATCCTATAATCACCAGCTAAGGTTGTGGGTGGGGACCAACCCTTAACTACCGCTTGCTATACCCGTTACTCTAACGACATAAGTGTTGATTCCATACGTGCTTTCTAGTATGCATAGTTAGGACCATAAAAAACTGAAAACCTCAAAAAGTGACTGACTTTCCATATTCAAGCCCAAACGAGATCTAATATGATATCTTAGTGCACCCATTCGGATACAAATTTGATGGAGCACAAATAAGGAAATATGGAATAATATTGGATGGGATGGTTCAAATACACATAAATCAGTTTTTATTTATAATTTTTCAAATTAACTTTCTCTTAAACAAAATTAATTTAAACTAATTAAGCACCAATTAAACAGTTTTGAGATTAACCAAATTTATAATAAACCAAAGCATGAATTTAGGTGAGTATTGCAAGATAAAATCAATTAACCACAATGCCTGATGTGCGAGGAAATCCCCAATAGGAAAAGCCTCAGACAATCCACTAAGTACGGAATTACAAAAGGACATAACAAAAGACTTACAACACAAACTCGACGCCCAAGCCTTGACGCTCTTTGTTCCTTCAACCTACTCTTAGTATCACGCATGAGTCCACCCGGGTGGCTAAAATAATGTTTGAGTCCACACGCGTCTCGAAATCCACCAATAAGGTTGAGCAACAGTCATGCACATAGAGTCCACTGTATGTAAACCAACAGGCACGGAATCCACTGTAAGAAAAAATTATAAACAAGTTATAAAGAATAAACAATGGTGCAAAAACACGATCTTAAAGAATATGTAAGATGAACCTTGGATTTAAACTAGTTGGGTGTAAACTAGGGTCTGTGTTTAGAAAATTTAATCATGAATGATTGAGGAAAACTTCGAGAGCTTTTTGGAAGAGTTTCAACGCTCAAAATCATAACAAAAGCCTTTGACATAACTGTTGTCATGCACTCTTTAAAAAGGTGGGGATATAAAGAACATTTGGTAGTGGGAAAAAACTATATTTTTTGAAAAAATACGTCAGGTCATTCAAACAAGATGGTACCTCGTTCGAACAAAGACCCCCATTCTCGTTCAAACGACTTCGAATGAAACTTCCAACGAGATTCTGGAGAAGGCAAAACAAATCTCATTAGAAGTTTTTAGAACTCGTTCTAACGAGGTACCTAATCTCGGTCGATCGACATAAAAAATCGTTCTAATGACCTTGCGAAAAATGCATATTTTTCAATAAAAAAAATATAAAATCACTTTAAAACCCTTATAAAATAATCCTAGCATGTAATAATAAAATATCTAAGGTTCAACATAAATATGCATTCATACCTGAGAGATCCTTGGAGCGTTGATGACGACACATGGCATGAAACACGACATGATGATGTGTTATCTTTAGGTTGGCCTCTCGATCTTCAACAAATACATCATAGACTTGAAAGGTCACTAACTCAAATCCTAACCTATAACTCAACAGTTTTGTCCAAACATGGAATTAAGCCAAAATACATACAAATTAACTCCATTGGAAATTTGTCCTTGCAAAAAAAAATCTTAAATTCAAAAAGCAAAATTCCAAATTTGATAAACCAAAATTTGAGAAAAACACAAAAAATAAAGAGGGAAGAAGTTTCAATGATAGACATCAAAAGAAATATAAAAATAAAAACCCTAAAAAGGAAGATTCGGAAAGATGTTTTGAGTGTGAAGGTCGAGGTCATACAGTGTATGAGTGTACCATGAAGTTAAAGAGATAGGAAAAAGATAAAGATATCTACAATGCTACTCTTAGAAATAGTAACACTGAGTCCAAAAACTCTGACGACTCTGTTCCATTTAGGAATAACTTCACTGCTTTCATGGATAGTCATGCAGCTCCACGAGTATGCTACACCCTAATGGTGACAATCTTTTGCATGATAATCTTGAAGATGAGTCTAACCTATCACAAGGTAGTGAATGTGTTAGTAGTTTGAGTGACAGAGGCGTGAAATAAGGTAATATCCATTCCACCTATTTCAAGCTTTAAATCGAACCCTTGGAACTTCACAAGTGTAATAAGAAGAAAGAAGTTGATGATCGAAAAGAATTTGAAAGTCGTGAATGAGAATGAGGTTTTATTTAGTGAACTCGATGAGATTAATGTTTCTCTCTCTAAGAAACTCATTATGGTGGGTAAGAGAAGAACAATTTGACTGACACTTTAACTCACGTTACCAAATAACTCTATGACTCTTTGGAGATTCATGAGACACTTGAAGTCAAAAGTCACTCTTTAGGACAACTCAGGGAGAATGAGAAAATTATTTCTCGGATCTGTCCTAGGTTATAGGGAGAAAGGCGATTAAGAGGGAATAGGTATAGGGTATGATGAGGGTGAAACGTCCAACTCTAGATTCGTACCTATAGCCAAGTTTATTTCCAATATAAATATTCCTAAACCTAACCCTCCAAAGAGAGATCCGTATAAGCAACCTATTAATGTGAGACCTAATTAACCGTATGTTTCTTTTGTAATAAAAGAGGGTCACCTTATATATTTTTGATACAAGCTTTGGAAGAACTCTGATACTCATGCTCTTACATTTGACTATAGCCATCTGTCTAGTACGAGAGAATAAGTTCAATATATAGTCCACACTTATAAAGGGTTAATGGAAGAATTCCAAAGGTTGTCCATGTCTCGTGGTAATCCTTTCAAACCAAAGACTAGTAACAACAAAAGAAAGAGTAAGAAGAAGCATCGTCCACGCATTATATGCCTAATTGGGTTGAAAAATCAAACTTGATCGAACAAGTAGTTAGTAGATATGATTTTTCCCACAATGTTCCCTTGCATACACATAGTAACAATCCCTCTTTAGGTAGTGAGGTTTTCTCTCACGGGTAAGTATGTTTGTTTCGCTCCATACACTAGGTGTGCTTATATGTTATTATTTTCTAGTCGTGGTGCACTTTCTTCTAGTCTTGGTTTTTTCTCTATAGCATAATGTTTTATATACCCTTAATTAAATTGTATATATTATTTTTTCTGGTTTTCTATATAAAAATCATAAAAGATTTTTTCTTTTTTATTGTCACCTTTTGGATGCATAATTAAGATGTTCGGAACACCATTACATTCTATGTTACGTAACTCTCCATGGTGAGCTAGAATAAGTTACATGCTACTTGTGCTAAGTTATGCATTTTTATGACGAATGAGGCCCTTTTATGACATTTCCTTATATGTTGGGTTCATCTCGTTACCTTATTTACACACACTTTACACGATCTCTTTAGAATGTTGTTCACGCTTTGTATGTCTTAAGTGAAGTAATGTGTTGTCTTATTAATCTTGTCTCTTAATTTTAAATGTGATAGGCAAAATTGTGCAAGTAAGAACCATTGCCTTTGTTTTAATTATTTTAGCAAAATTGGGTGAGCAATGGAAAGGGGATGTGAAAGGAGCAATCTCATTTGCATTAAAAGTCACCACTGAAAAGAGCCTAAAATAATATTCAAAAAATAAAAACACAATTTCCAAGGCCAAATTTGATCATTGATGGTTCAAAAACTAAATTCAAATTATGAAATCTTCAAAATGTTGAGTTAGATTGAAAAAAAATATTAATTTTTAGGGTGTTATAAGTCGAAGATCAATGAGTTTAACGCCACTGGCTAGACAATCATTAAATCTTCTAGGCAATTTTTTTTGTATAAGTGAGTCGACTTATAATGAGTCTAATTTTTATACTAAGGTTGATTTGAGTACTTAACTATTAGGAATGTTGTTTGGCATTATTCACTTGTGCATGCACTTTTGTTGATTCCCGCTTGTGTTACATTCACACCCCTAATTTCCACTCGCATATTTCGGGTATTTTGTTACAAGTCCTTGTTGTTTTTGTATTCTCTAAAAGTTAAATAATTTAAAAATATTTATTTTTATTTTTTCCTTTTTGTAGGGTTTGGAATCAAAATCTCGATGGGTCGTCCGAACGAGATCCGGTACCTCATTCGAGCGAGATTAAAAAAATTATGCTTTTTGTTCCTTTCCCAACGCACCTCTTCACTTCACCTTCTCCAACCCTTGTTTTTACACACTCTGTTATGGATCACATTTTACTCTTCTTCACTTATATTTCATTTATATATTCTCTTTTATGTTTCCTATTTAGTGTATTCCTTTAGCATGCTTCTCTTTGTAGTGGTTTTATCTTTCATTTTATTGTTTTATCTATCGTGTAGTGATTTTCCATTACATGTCTCTTGTGATGTTCTTTGCTATCTATGTGATAGACTAACCTTGTGGGTGCGTATTCTAAACCCATATCTTTCTTGGGAAAAGGGGGAGAACGAATTTAGGAGGAGTTGGTTTTGATTTTATTAATTTATTTCATTCTATTTATACCTATATATGTCACAAGTAGTTTGCTTTGTGCATGTAGACCTTATTCTACATGTATGTACTACGAAAGCATTATAGAGATTGGTTATTACTACATTGTTAGCTTGTCAGGTTGTCTTATGCCTTTTCCTTTGGGGTTTGGGATGGGCATTAGATTGGCTTGACTTTCGGGTTTAGCGATTCAGTCTTTTTTTTTTGTACGTTTTATCTCATAATATCCAAAGGGGGAGATTTGTAAGGACAAATTTTCACATTGAGTCAATTTGTGGTATTAGCTTATTACGTTTGTCAAGACACATAGGTTGTTAAGGTGTCATATGCTCAAGCCTTACAGAGAAGATAAGCTAATGGTTGTATTTACAAGTCACTCTCAAAGATAACATCATGCCGCTTTCTCATTCCCAAACGGATATGACCCTTTTGATATTTGGAGAAAAACGTTTTAAGGGTTTAAATATTTTAAAAGTGTTTTGAAAAAAAATTCCATGTTGTTCTAATAAAATTTGGTATGTCACTTGAACGAAGTACTTTATCTCTTTCGAATGAGAGATCAAACAAGGATAAATTTAGAAATCTTTGCATTCACTTGAATCTCATTGGAAGACTCGTTCAAAGCTCGTTCCAATGAGATTAGAACCCTCGTTAGAACGAACTTTAAATGAGGTCTAAAGATCCATTTTTCTCTCATTAGATTCCTATTGATACGAGATCATGTACGTTGTTTGAAGGAGGTACCATGTCATTCGAACGACCCAATGCATTTTTCAAGAAAATCGATTTTCTTTCAGTTTTTTCCCACTAGCCCACGTTTTAAAAAAATAGTTTTTATAGAAGTACATAATGGCAGTTTTCAATGGGCCTTTTTCATGCATCTTTAAGCCACAAACACTTTGAAAAATACTCTTCAAATATCCTTGATCTATTATGATCAAGTTTTCTAAATAAAAAACCCATATAAACTTTCATCAGCATAAGTTCATAGTTATGCGGTGGATTTTGCACTGTTGCATACGGTAAAGACGATCAGTGGATACCGAGGCAAGGAGTTTCTTTAAAGCTGTGTTAGATTTCATGGAGCTACAGATGGAGGTTTTGAACGCTACATCTACGTGGGCTTGAGGAGTCGAGTGTTATAAGTCAGCCGAGTCTTCTTAAAAAAGTCGTATCTGTAGTGAAATTGCTTAGGTCTGGTTGTTAGAGGTTTTTTCCATTTGGTTTTTCCTCGTAAATCAGTGTGTCCTGGATTATCGGTTTATCTTTACAATTTAATCTTGCATGCTCACGTAGTAATTAGGTTAACAAAATTAAAATTGAAAAGAAATGAGGCCTCATGCCTAGACTAATATTTACTTACTTCAAGTTTTTTGTAATTTGGGGTAAATTTAACGAAGTTGATCCTAAATCATATAACTGGATTTCTCATTACTAAAATCTTTTATTTTCTAGTACCTAAGTTTATCAAGCTTATAAGTACTTCCCCTCCTCCTGCGTTCTTAGTTTTCTATAAATATCATCATGCGCCTTTAATTTAATATCTCTTACAATTTTCTTAATTTGTTTCTTAACCTATTAATATTTCTCAAAGATTTCTTCATTTGTAGTTTTTTACCATATTTTAAAGAACTCTCTTTCTATTTTTACTATATTTTATACTTCTTCGTTCCACCACCAAGTTTCTTTAGACTGTGAGCACCTACCTTTTGATTATCTAAGAATTATTTTCGATATTCTCCTAATGCATGTAGCTATCTTATCCCACATTTTATTAGTCTCAACTTCGGTATTCCATGATGCTTCATTTAGTTTGATCTATAAATAGTTCTAATTTATCTTCTTTTAAGTTCCACCACCTAGTTCATGGGATAATCTTCTTTTTTTGCACTCGTGATTGATTTTTAACATTTATATCTAATACCATTATCCTATGTTGTGAGGTTAGGTTATCTCCGAGGATAACCTTACAGCCTTTACATGTTAATCGATCTTCTTTACTAGTAATAAAAAAGTCTATCTGGATCTTATTCGTTCCACTTTGATAAGTTATCAAGTGTTCAAACCTCTTTTTATAACATGTATTTACTAGTGCAAAATCACAAGCTTTGACAATCTTACCGATTAAACTCTGTAATTCCATTTTAATTCCTTTTTAACTTTAAATTAACTTTATATTCATAATTTAAATTATAGTAAACCTAATTTTCATTTAATTAATCTAATTATTGTACCATAAATACAGGACATTGAATAGACTAATCAGGAAGTGACACATGTTACAAGAAGGTGTTGAAAAGAGCTTGGCTTAGTTATTAACCTGGTCAACACTAGCAATCGGGTCGGCTCAGTTATAATTTTGCTCGGTTGTACAGTGACGCAACATTAGTTTACAGTGTTAGTTAACTCGGTCTAAGCCAACCTTACACCAGTTAATATCATATGACACGAGGTATACAGTCAAACATTCCCATTGCACACGTGAGGAAATATTTCACATTCATCTAGTTGTAACGGCCTCATGCTTATCCACCCCATGGCATGTAAAAGGGGTAATTGTCTGACCTAACTCTCTCTCTCTCTCTCTCTCTTTAATAACTACCTATAAATAACACTTAATCTCACATAATAAGGGATCCATAAAATCTTCTACTTAACGACCATACGTAAAACTCTAGAAAGAACTTTGAGAAGCTTTTAATCATTACTTTCATACCTAGTGTCCATTGAAATACATATAATTTGCATTGCACATTTGGACGGAGGCACCACATTGGGCCGAACCAAGTTAATCTTTGGGCTTTTATCACTCATTCCTCTCGATTCATCCCAAATTGACAAGTTGGTAGTGATAATATATTTATTCATTATTGATTGCTAAGGCCCAAAAATCTATATACTAGTTTTAGACGATCATAGATTGGTGTCGTGTGTGGGAATTTTGACGAGTCGTTTGTTGTTTTCTACCATTTTTATTCACGTATCCAATATCTAGGAAACCCCTAGTCTGATTCCCCCAATTTCGAATTTATTATTTTATTTTCATCGTTTCTGTCTGGATACTTTGTTTTTGTTCGCAAATTGTAGAAAATGGGAGAAAACCCATAAAGTAGTCGTGCGGCAGAAGAAAACACATCCTCAACATCTATTGGAATGGAAGACATATATGGAATTTTGATGAGCCTCGGCAAGGGCCAGAAGGCAATACATGAAAGCATGAAGAACCTCACACAAACACTCTAAGTCGGGCAAGTCAGACCTCGAGTAGATCTAGTCACCCAAATTAGGGACGAACATTCGGACAGGAGGGGTAAAATACTACCTCCCCTTACAGAGAGAGGCGACGGGCCTACCACGATCGAGCACTAGAAAACCCAAGAAGGTTGAGTTTGGGTTTGCAAGATGAAAGAAGTAAATCCATGCACTCTGAATCACAAGACGATAGGTCATATCGCCCAGAGGAAACCTCGTCCCTCAGGACAACTGGTTATGTTAACAAAGAGTCTTTCTCTGAGGAAAGGCCAAGTGTGATGGAGAGGCTGAGAAGAGGCTCTACATTTAATCGTCTGGGCCCACGAGCAATGAGAGGGAAACATCACAGAGAGCCTAAAGGACCGGGAGAAAATCGAGAAGAGATAAGGAAGTTTGTTACCAGAAGAACATAATGTTAGGCCAATTCTAGTCCCATTGTGCGAGGATCGACCAAAGCTGAGCAAACTTCTAAGGAAAAGAGCTCGTAAAAAATTCTAAGCAATCAGGCACAAACGCTCCAATTAAAGCCAATAAGGATAATTAACCCTAGAAGGGGTCAATTCAATGCTTGGAGGATTGTTTGGGAGAAATTTACAAATCATGCCTTGCACAAAGATTTTGTGAAGGGATATCCATTCACTCTATCAATTATGGGTTATCCTATGCCTGCAAAGTTTAAGACGCTTGTAGTAATCCCAAGGTATAATGGCAAAACTGACACAGTACTACATGTAAAGCAATACCAAGCTACCATCGATGTCTATTCGATTAAAGAGTAGATGCATTACCGAGCATTATCTAGTACAATCATCGGGTCAGCACAGATTTGGTACAATATTTTACCATGGGGATAAATCTCAAACTTTCAATAACTGACCAATCTCTTTATCACTAACTTTTATTTTAGGTTAAAGCGCGAATTCATCACTCACTATAATAGAGAGAAGTTGTAGGTAATTGACTATGATGAGAAGACAATAATCATTAGGCTAATGAGTGGTTTTCTACCTAGGAATTTATACCTGGTGCTGGCTAAGGAGCCACCCAGGATGATGACATAGTTATATGGCAAGGAAGGTAAGATTATGAACGCCAAGGAGCTATGGCTTCTAAGGAGTCAAGCCATTCCAAGGCTAATGTCAGCAAGAGTTTATAAAAGAAAGAGAAAAAAATAAGAAGGCGGACAAGCCAAAGAGATATAATGAGTATACTCCTCTAACCGTTCGCATTTACCATATTCTCGAAGAGATTCGTGGAAGCAAATATTACGAGTTCTATAAGGATCACGACAATAACACAAATAATTATTTAGCCCTGATGAATGAGAATGAAAAGTTAATCCGATGGGGTAAGCTATCAAAGTTTATTGATAAAGGAGGTCGAGCAGATCATAGTGACGAGAAGAAGCCTGGGATATGATCATAATCCCCTTATAGGAAGGCAAACGAGAAGAAAAGAGCCACGTGTGATGATTCAGAGGATGACCTGAACCTATCCAAGAGACCCAGGAAGCATGTATATGAGGTTAAAATGATCTCTTTTGGGTGTAACTTTGTATCAAGAAGAGACACTAAAGGTGGAAATAAACTCGCGGAGAGGAAAGCCTACTTCAATGAGGCAAATGCTTGGTCTCACATCATATCGATCGACCTGACAAGAGATGTGGACACTCGCCCCAAGAAAGTGAATAATGATCGCTTAGTAGTTGGTTTCTACATATATGACTTATCTAGCATACTTTACCCATATGAAGATCCTTTGATCGTCACAATGATAGTACATAAGGGTATAGTGGCGAGAATTCTGGTTAACAGCCGCAACTCAGTCGATGTCATATTTTAAAACTTTTTTAAAATCTTGAGGTTGAGGGACAATAAACTAGAGGCTTATCATAGGCCTTTCATTGGTTTCTTAAGGGAAAAGGTGTACCCTCTGGAAACAATCGAACTAGAAGTTATGATTGGCACTTGGCCAATATGTCGAACAAAAAAGATATATTTATTTATCCTAGATAAGGACGTTCATTCAACGTATAATATCATCTTTTGCAAAGTAGGGTTGAAGAAGTTCGAAGCCTCCCCTTTCACAATGCCCCAGTGTTTAAAGTTCCCCACTTAGTTAGGGGTTCGAGTAGTAAAAGGGAACTAAGTCGAAGATATAGAATGCTATTATACCTTAGCCGAGCAGGAAGAGTAGAAGAAACCAATGACAACCTATTAGATCGAGATGAGGAGAAGTTAATCAAAATTCAGGTTGTGGAGGATATTGAATCGATTATACTGGAAGATAAGCATCCATAAAGGACATCCCAAATTGGTTGGTCACTAGATCATTTCTTTGAAAAGGAGTTAGCATAATTTTTAAGGCAGAGGAAAAACGTGTTTACAAGGAGCCATGATGATACACCAAGAATCAATCCAGAGTTCATTTGTCACGAGTTGAGCATAGTAAAGGATGCCAAGCCACTGAAGCATAAACATCGTGAGCATGGCCGTATAAGAAGTTAAAAAATTACAAAAGGCAAATTTCATTGAGGACGTTAAATACACACAATGGCTCTTAAACCTGGTCATGGTCAAGAAAAAGAATGACAAATGGCATATGTGTGTTGACTTCATTGACCTAAATAAAACATGCCCAAAGGATCATTATCCTATGCCCAAGATTCACCAGCTGGTCGATGCTACTTCAAGACACGAGCTATTTAGTTTTATGTATGCTTATTAAGGGTATAACCAAATCAAAATGAAGTCGGAAGATCGAGAGATTCATCATCAGCCGAGATGCCTACTACTACAATATCATGCCTTTTAGGCTTAAAACGCTGGAGCAACATATGAGGGGCTAGTGAATAAAGTGTTTGAAGACAGATTGACAAGAAAATGGATGTGTATATCGATGATATCTTGGCAAAGATTAAAAAGTTCGTCAACCACATTTGAGACTTAAGGCAGACTATTACGATAAGTTAGAGAAATATCAGATGAAGCTCAACTTGACGAAGTGAGTCTTCGAGTAAAGGAAGGAATGTTCCTGGGCTTCATAGTGAATCGGAGAGGTATTGAGGTCAACTCCAATAAGATTCAGGCACTAATTAATATGTAATCCCTAACAAATTAGAAGGAAGTTCAAAGGCTAATCGTATGCGTAACTACACTCAACAAGTTCGTTTAAAGAGCTTCTGAAAAATGCCTTCCATTTTTCAAGGTATTGCGAAAAACTTTCGAATGGAATAATGAGTGAGAAATTGCATTCCTGGAATTGAAACGGTATTTGAGGTTTGCACCTTTGCTTTTGAGACCATTTTTGGGTGAAAACTTTATCTATATTTAGTCGTGTTTGAATCTGAAGTTAGTTCGACTCTAGTCCGACAAAAAGATAGGGTACAAAGGCCTATGTATTACACTATCAAGGCACATCGTGGAGTAGAATCCAGTATCCAAGACTAGAGAAAAACTTGCATTATCCCTAATTGAATCCTCCTTGAGGATGAAGTCATACTTTCAGCACCATGCCATTATCATCTCTAGACCTTCCCCTGTGCCAAGTTGTTCATAAAACCTGAGAAACTGGGCACACTATTGGCTTGGGCCATAGAATTTGGAAAATATAACATCTAGTATGAACCGAGAATGGGGATTAATGTCCAGGAAGTAGTAGATTTTATCACTAAATTCACATGCGAAGAAAAAACTGCTGAGAAGACTTCTACGAAAGAGAGCTCGACGATAAAAGGGGAAAAGCAGACTTTTGCGAAAAAGAGCTCAACTATGGAGCAGACTGAACAGACTTCTCTATAAGAGTTCTCATTATTTCTATCAAACGAGCTGACTTTTGCCAAAGATAGCTCAGTGGTTTGGTGGCTATATTATTGACGTATCGGAGTCATCGACCAAGCAAGAAAAAATTGTTCATGACTTAGAAAAAATGAAGAAATTATTTAGATTGGAAGTTTAATTGACAAAAAATTTGATAAGGAACCCCTGTTTTGCAATTGTGTAGAGTGAAAATAATCCAAGGTGGTAACCGACAAAAATTGCAACACTAATTTTAAATGCGGAAGACAATTTTAAATAGATTTTATCTTTCTATGCCAATTATGTATCCATGTGATAAAATAGATAAAACAAACCGAACAATCAACAAAGGGCAAGTTTCAAGAAAAAAAAGCAAAGGGAAAAACCTTTATTCACTTATAATTCTATAGATAGTTGACTTATAAACTACTTGATAACTGCCACAAGCCTAAAGCGTTAATCTTCACAAATCTCTAATGAATAAAAACTATGATCCTTGTAAGAATCATAAGACCGCAGTCATCCGTCAGCCTCAGCCTTCGTCTTCAGCAGTGAGTCCCCGCAGGCATCATAAGTCAGCCACGAATATCCTCTCCACAAGGTGTATACAAAGATACTAAACTTTCTAGGGTTTTAAACAAATTCACAAGAATAATATTCAAGGTTTTTTTTGTGAATTAAGCGGTGTTTGACAACACAAAAAGGTGAAGAACTTTCGCAAAGTTATGCAAAAACAAATGCGGCAAGAGTCTTAAAGAAAAATCTTCATGAAACAGATTTTTATAGGTGAACACGAATTTCGAGGCGACGGATGTCGTTAGAACGAAATCATCAGGTCGTTCGAACAAGATTGATATCTCATTATAAGCACCTTCGAACGACGTATCAAACAACATAAAGAAACAAAACAGTATGCCTTTGTTTCAGCCATATGAGAAGTAGGACCTCAAATGACATTAACATGTCATTTGAACGACAGTGGCAAGTCATTCAAACGACTGTATAAAAAATTGATCTTTAAGATAAAAATGTTGTTCGTAAACTGTCAGAATACATTTGTATAAAAACGCCTCGTTTTGATTAAAAAGCAATCTAGAAAAGCATCCCAATACTTAGTAAAAAATCTAACACAAAACTAAATCCATACCAAAATTATGTCACGTCATAGAACTTTATTGAAGATGCTTGATATTTGGATTCGTCTTCTTAAACATGTGAACTTGAATTGCCTTAATGGATATAAAGGTATATGTCATACTCAATGTAAACTAGACTCTATGGATAAGTCCTAAAAGCTAGGGGCACAATGGAAAATTTGCCCTTACAAATCTCCCCCTATGGTTACTCTAGTACAAAATAAAAACATCCGAATTATGAACTAAATCCTATATAAATCTAATACACTCCTAACAACCCCAAAATGGAAAGATACTTAATATGTCATTCTTCAAAAATCTTCAACTTTAAATCTTCAAATCTTCTTGCTTTCTCTTGATATTCTTTTTGTGTGTTTTGCAAATGCTCATCAAAGTGTACCTACAAACAATAGATAAACAAAATACCTTCGTGACGTATTGAGTTTAAAATAAGATAATAAATCATAACTCAAATCAATTCAATTCATTCTCCCCCATAATTCAAACTCTCACTCCCCCATAATTCATAATTCGTTCTCCCCCTTTTTATTTGTTCGAAATGGATAAGGAAAAGAAAAAAAAATAATAAATCGGAGTGGGTCACAACAACCATATAAAATCATTACAAACATATATCAAATAAGCTCATGCAAGGATAAAATCAAATGGTCCACAGACTATTTTTGATTTTTTAAGAGAAAAAAATTACAAAAATAGCACACCACGAATTAACATTAAGATAACCAAATCATGGAAACATGATGAATGATAACATATGTGCACGGTGAATTTCAGATACTCCTAAAGAATGAACTTAAAATCATCCTTAGGTGTTGTTGATACCAAAATTAATATGCTGATGTGGACGAATAATATGAAGACACGTGTCAATCTACGTGGCACAATAGCAACGAGGAAGATCATTTCCCGACCAACCACGCTCCTTTCCGAGCAACAAGAATACACCGAGGAACTCTATCACACCGAGGAACCTTATCACACCGAGGAACTCCAACTCACCGAGGTACTCTAATGTTCCGAGGAACTCCTGATCAGCGAACAGCTATGGCGGTCCGAGCTGCATCTCGATCGTATCATTAATTGCCAGATAATCAACAGCTCAAATATTCATTGAATGCTTATATTCTTGGCACGCACTCTGCATTAAATGTATTACCCTTTCATATGTATGTCATTTAATGTATCGAACCTTCCATGTACAGCCTCAAGGCTATAAATACCATGTATCATCCTCATTCAAGGGGACCGGAATTTCTTGAGAGAACTTGTAATCAAGAATTCCACAAACACTCAGCAATAACATAACAGTGGACGTAGGCTTTATTCCTAGCCGAACCACTTTAAAAATCTTTGTCTTATTTATTTATCTGTGATTGAAAAATTAGAGCGATCTAGTTTTTTACATCAACAGATTGGCGCCGTCTGTGGGAAACGACTGTTATTATCGTTTTTCATAAAAATCATTTATCACCAATGGCTGATAATCCAGAATCCAGTAATCGAAATGTTGGAAATACTGGAAATCTTCCAAATCCATCTGCATCCCCAGATCTGGCTGGAATTATGACGAATCTGGCTCAAGGACAAACCGCCATGCAAGAATCTATGAGGCAACTCATTCAAACTCTTCAGGGCGGTGCACCTACTTATTCAGGGCAAAGGAATGATCATAGGCAATCGCAATCTAGGCGTACTGGGTCATATCGCAATGAGGAGTCTAATGATTCTTCTTATCAACCTGGGCGAACTTCATCGATACGGGCTATGGATACAGATCAACGTATCACTCTTTCTCCGGAGAGAACTAGTGCTTTGGAAAGATTAAGCAGGGTGTCTCCTTTCAGTCGGTTAGGACCAAGGAGGAACATGAGTCCACCGAGGGCTCCATCAAGAAGTTTTCGACCACCACCAGGTTTGAGAGAAGGATCTGCGCAATCACGACCAACTACTCGTCGAGATAAATCTCAGGAAGCTACGTCAGAGCAATCAGTTGCTCGGACTAAGAGGCCCGAGGAAGGGAATGAAGCATGGAAAGGTTCCATTCAACGGTTGGAGGATAGACTGGGAGAAATGGCTAAGGCGAGGAACCCCTTACAGAGAACTTTTGTTCAAGGAACACCTTTTGTGCGAGCCATTGTGGATTTCCCTACACCGTCGAAATTCAAAGCACCCGTAGTGACTCCCAAGTACGATGGAAAGACAGATCCCGTACTTCATATAGAACAATACCAAGCTGCTGCAGATATCTACGCTGTCCCCGACGAGATGAGGTGTAGAGCATTCTCGGGAACTCTTACCGGATCTGCACAGATATGGTACAATAATCTTCCTCGGGGTAAGATTTCAACTTTTGTTCAGTTAGCCGAGCTGTTTATTGGCAATTTTTGTTTTGGAGCAAAGCCGGTAAAGCGAGTAGCACACTTGCTAAGTGTTAGACAAAAATCAGGTGAAAGTACTAGAGATTACATAACTCGTTTCAATAACGAAAAGTTGGAAGTCATAGATTATGAAGAAAAGACAGCAATCACTGCTCTGATGAGTGGTTTGCTGCCTACAAGCTGTATTACACTTTGGCCAAAGATCCACCTAAAAATATGTCGGAGTTGATGGCAAAGGCGGCCAAAATCATGAATGCTGAGGAGGCTATGGCTGCGAAGAAGAATATGGATAAAGAAGTTAAAGTGGAGGTCGACAATTCTAAGAAGAAAGATCAGAAAAGTAATGGTGGTGACAAATATTCCAAGAATAACAGGATGAAGTTGGAAGCCCTAAAGAAGTATGATAATTATACTCCATTGAAAGTGGGTATTAATCATGTTTTGGAAGAAATCAGGAATAACGAGGAAATCAAATGGCCAGAGAAACTGAAGACAGATCCCGACCTGAGGAATAAGACCAAATATTGCGAGTTTCACAAAGATCATGGCCATATGACCAAAAATTGTATAGCCCTTCAGAACGAGATTGAAACACTCATCCGAAGAGGAAAATTATCAAAGTATGTAGATTGCAGAGGTGAAAGGAAAAATGATGATAGAACTAGAGAAAGATCTAGATCTCCTCGTCGTGCAGAGGATAAAAAGAAGAGGGACCATGAAGAGGATCCAGATGATGACCCCGATCTTCCCAAAAAGCCAAGGAAACCCGAACGAGAGGTATTTTCCATACGTTTTGGGTCATTTGATTGTAATGTTATTACAGGAGGAGATGCAGGAGGAGGAGACCTTACTGCAAAAAGAAAAGCTTATCTCGGAGAGGCTCAAGCTTGTTCATACATTCAGCGAATAAACCTGGCCGAGGATGATCGTCCGAGGAAGGTAAACAAAGAGAAGCTAGTGATTGGTTTTTCAAAAAACGACCTGCCAGGTGTTCTCTACCCTCATGATGATCCTCTGGTGATCAAAATGAGGATGAAGGATGTGGTCATTTCAAGGGTGTTAGTAGACAATGGTAGTTCGGCAGACATCATGTACTATTCATGCTTTGATAGCTTGAATTTAAAATTATCTCAATTAGAACCTTATCACAGACCCCTTCTGGGTTTTGCTGGCGAGAAAGTTTTTCCACTTGGGACGATCAAGTTGGATATACTCATTGGAACTTGGCCTGCTTGTCGAACAGAAAGAATACGCTTTTTTGTGATGGATAAGAATGTGCAGTCCGCCTACAACATCATCATGGGAAGAGTTGGATTGAAGAAGTTCGAAGCAGTTCCATCTACAGTACATCAGTGTTTGAAATTCCCAACGAATTTTGGAGTAGGAATTATGAAAGGTGATCAAAAAGTAGCTCGGGAATGCTATTATTCGTCTGCCGAGCAAGAGGAACTTGAAGAATCAAAGAAAAAGACTACTACTTACCAAGTGGAGGAAGGCACAGAAATTGAAACTCTTGACCCTAGGGATGAATCTCAACTCGTAAAAGGGCAGGTTGTGGAATCTATAGAAATTGTTATCCTGGACGACGAGCATCCTGAACGAATAACTCAGATAGGATCGTCGTTGGATGTTTCAATAAAACAGGAGTTGATAACCTTCTTGAGAAACAGGAAGAATACTTTTGCTTGGAGTCATGAAGACATGCCAGGAATAGATCCAAACTTCTTATGTCATGAACTCAATGTGAATAAGGAGATCAAGCCTGTGAAGCAAAGAAGAAGAGTGTTTAGTCCCGAGAAGAACCAGGCCATACAAGAGGAGGTCGAGAAACTCCAGAAAGCCCAATTCATTGAAGATGTGAAATATCCAGATTGGTTAGCAAATGTGGTGATGGTAAAGAAGAAGAATAACAAATGGAGAATGTGTGTTGATTTTACTGATCTCAACAAGGCATGTCCAAAAGATCATTTTCCATTGCCCAGAATTGATCAACTAGTGGATGCTACCTCGGGACATGAGCTACTCAGCTTCATGGATGCTTATTCGGGCTACAACCAGATCAAAATGAAACCAGAAGACAGGGAAAGTACTTCTTTTATTACCCCAAGGGGAACTTATTGTTATAATGTTATGCCTTTTGGTTTAAAAAATGCAGGTGCAACATATCAGCGGTTGATGAACAAAGTTTTTACCGAACAAATCAGCCGCAATATGGAGGTCTATGTCGACGACATGCTCACCAAAAGCAAGAGAGCTGCAGATCATTTGGTTGACTTGAGTCAAACTTTTGATCAACTGGATAAATACCAGATGAAGCTTAACCCGACGAAGTGTACCTTTGGAGTACGAGAAGGAATGTTCCTCGGATACATCGTCAACCAACGAGGTATTGAGGCAAATCCAGAAAAGATCAAAGCTCTTTTAGGGCTGCGATCCCCGACGACGAGGAAAGAAGTGCAGAGTCTTACCGGACGAGTTGCAGCACTCAACAGATTTGTATCCCGAGCAACTGATAAATGCCTCCCATTCTTCAAAACACTACGAAAAAGTTTTGAATGGACTGATGAGTGTGAGAAAGCCTTTCAAGATTTGAAGAAGTATTTGGGAGCCCCACCATTGCTGTCTAGGCCAATAACTGGAGAGAAGCTGTACTTGTATTTGGAAGTATCAGAAAATGCAGTTAGCTCGGCGTTGATCAGATTGGAGAATGGAGTCCAGAAGCCAATTTATTACACAAGCAAGGCCTTCCGAGGTGCGAAAATCAGATACCCAAAGCTGGAAAAATTGGCACTGGCATTAATTGAAGCAAGTAGAAGAATGAGGCCATACTTCCAGGCCCATACCATCATTGTGTATACCGACATGCCGTTAAGACAAGCCCTTCACAAGCCAGAAAAATCAGGAAGATTGATGTACTGGGCAATAGAGCTCGGTGAATATGATATTGTGTATGAACCCAGATCATCATTGAAAGGGCAAGCCGTGGTAGATTTTATAACAGACTTCACATACCCTGATACCCCCGAGGAGCAAAAGGTGCTTGCTGACCTACCTGTGGATGATACAGGGTCAACAGACACAGATCCAAACCAACCAAGGTTGGTAAAAGGACTTGTGGATGTAGAAAAATCATCATATTCAAGCCCCGACCAACTCCGGTTGGTAGAGGGGCGCGAACAAATGACCAACGAGGAACAAAGGATACCCGGGGATGATGAAAGAAAACAGATGATATTTCACCGAGGAACTCTAACAGATAAGAAATTTGAAGACGAGTTACATACATGGAGATTATATGTAGATGGATCATCTTGCACGGCTGGTTGTGGAGCAGGGATTGTTTTAAACTCTCCAGATGATATTGACATGGAGTATGCCTTGAGATTCCAATTCAAAGCTTCCAATAATGAGGCTGAATATGAGGCTATGATAGCAGGTTTTCATTTGGCGAAAGTTATGGAGGCACGTCAAATAATTGTTTTCAGTGATTCTCAATTAATTGTGAATCAAATGATGGGAATATATGCAGTGAAGGGAGAGTTAATGGTGAAGTACCATGCAAAAGCGATGGAGTTATTGAAAGAATTTGATGCTATTCAATTGGTGAGGATACCGAGAATGGAGAATGCTAGAGCAGACGCATTGGCCCGACTAGCGTCAGCTACGCGCACCGAGCTGCGAAGAACAATACCAATTGAAGTACTAGAAAGTCGGAGCATAGAAGAAGATCTGACGGTGAAGAATATTACCCTTGATTTAGGACCATCTTGGATGGATCCTATCAGAGCATACATTGAAGAAGGAGTGCTACCGGAGGACAAACTAGCTGCCAAGAAATTGAAGTATAAAGTTGCTCGGTATGTGTTAACTAATGGTGTTTTGTATAGACGAGGAATTATGGCAGGTTTGCAGAGATGTGTGCATCCATCAGAAGTCAAAGAATTGATTGAAGAAATCCATGAAGGATCTTGTGGAGCTCATGTAGCAGGTCGGACTCTTCTGCAAAGGGTGATGACACAGGGATACTACTGGCCGACGATGAGAACTGATTGTATAGCCTATGCCAAGAAGTGTGATAAGTGCCAACGTTTTTCCTCCATCCGAAGAACTCCACAGGCATTATTGACACCCATAACATCACCTTGGCCATTTGCCATGTGGGGGATTGATCTGGTTGGACCACTGCCGACGACCCGAGGAAGGTTCAAGTATCTCGTCGTGGCAGTAGACTATTTTACTAAGTGGGTGGAAGCTGAACCACTAATTGACATGACGTACGAGAAGGTGTATCAGTTCATATGGAAGAATATCATTTGTCGATATGGTCTCCCCCATGCTTTCATCACAGACCATGGAACGCAATTTGATAATGAAGAATTTGCAGCCTATTGTCATCAGTCAAACGTCTTGAAGTTTCATTCAGCACCAGGCCATCCTCAAAGCAATGGACAGACTGAAGTGACGAACAGAACATTACTAAATGGATTGAAGAAGAGGTTAAGTGAGGCTAAAACAAATTGGATTAATGAGCTACAGTCAGTTTTGTGGGCTTACCGAACAACTCCCCGAGCAGCAACAGGAGAATCACCATATATGCTAGCATTTGGAAGTGAGGCTGTGATACCTGCCGAGTTGGGCCTACCAACACACAGGGTGTTAAATTTTAATTCTCCGATCAGTGATTTGATGAGAAGGCTGGATTTGGACATGCTCAAGGAAGTCAGAGAAGAGGCAGCCATTAGGAATGCTGCTTATCAACAACGAACAGCTCTGTTTTACAATAAAAGGGTAAAGAAATGTGATTTAAAAGAGGGGGATTATGTGCTAAAGAAGGTCATTCAGAAGCAGAATAAACTGGAAGCAGACTGGCATGGACCTTACCGAGTTACAGAGGTTGTTCGACCAGGAACTTACAGAATAACAACTCTAGAAGGAGAGGAATTTAAGAACGCATGGAATGCTGAGCACCTGCGCAAGTATTATCAATGATGTCAAATGTAAAGCATTTCTTTCATTATGAATAAAACGAGGATGTTTCGCCATTTTCTTTCTGGTTGAAAGTTTTTCGGGGAATACTAGTGTAATACACTACACAACAAAAGTGCTCTAAGGAGCCAACCTCCTTTGGTTAGGAGGACAGCTCTACGGAGCAAAAGTGCTCTAAGGAGCCAACCTCCTTTGGTTAGGAGGACAGCTCTACGGAGCAAAAGTGCTCTAAGGAGCCAACCTCCTTTGGTTAGGAGGACAGCTCTACGGAGCAAAAGTGCTATAAGTAGCCAACCTCCTTTGGTTAGGAGGACAGCTCTACGGAGCAAAAGTGCTATAAGTAGCCAACCTCCTTTGGTTAGGAGGACATGCTCTAAGGAGCCAAAAAAATGCTCTAAGGAGCCAAAAGCTTTAAGGAGCCAGAAAGTGTACACCAGCATCAATTACGGTTGGTAAGATAAAAATATACTCTCATATTACAACTTATGTTGGTCGGGAGGTAATATTATTACAAAGAATTCTTTGAAGAACAAAATATTCAAAATATACACCAAGTATAGTTGGTCGGGGATAAAAACCCAATAACTGTAGTTGGTCGGCGAAGACAAATTATTGATCTTAGTTGGTCGGACGCATTTTTATAATTGAACCAAGTATAGCTGGTCGGGGATAAAACCCATCAACTGTAATTGGCCGACAAACATTATTCACCCACCTTGATTGGTTGGAAACAATTTGAAAATTTTTACTCATTACTTTATTATTAAGTGATTGAGAAACATTACTAGTACTTGTAACTTTTTATTAAGTTGCTTAATGAACAATATTATTGTTATCTTTTTAACAGATACATATGCACAAATATAAAGGTGTTTGATAAACACAAGACAATAGCAAAATTGGCAAACAGAAAATGAAAATCTTTCATTAAATTTAAAATAAGATTACAGGATACAAGAATGTACTAATTGTTACATTGATATTACTATTCTATTGGTTTCTTGCCCTGTGCTTTAGAAACAGGTTCCTCGCCGGCAGGAGGGTCTTCTAGGCAAAGGGAAGAATTGATGAAATTAACATCTCTGAGCATTCTGACGTTCATAACAGAAGGTGTATCCAAAAGATGCTCAGGACGAGATAATTCAACTTGGGAATGAAGGCTATAATCACCAAGGTATTTTGAAATTAGGCTGCGAGGAATGGAACGAGCTGGGATCCATGCCATATCCAATTTGAAAGGTGGTACAGGCAGGTCTAATAATGATGGAGCATGATAGTCCCATAAAAAATGCCCTTGCTCCAATTTTAATACACCCAGTGCATTTAACCATCCTTGCTTGTAACCTTCATTGTTAGCATGTTCAATGCGAGCATCCAGGTGAACAAGGGCTTCATTGTATCCTGCCATCCAGAATTCCCTTGGCTGTTTATGGAATTGGAAGATTAATCTGTCCAATTGTTCATGAAGGCTTTTTGCAAAAAGATCCTTATTGTGCAGAGCAGATTTCATCGTTGTAAGTTGATCTTCCAAGGATAAATTCTTCTTCGACATTTCTGATAGGGCCCGATCTTTGATGTTTAACTGGAATGCTTGAGTTTCTAAAGTGGATTGGGTACGAGCTTCTTCAACATTGCGACTGAGAACTCTTGATCGGCTCCGAGAACCTCTTCCTCGTCCCCGAGCAGTTCCAGAAATGGCAGATCTTCTTAAGTCCTCCAGCTCTTGCCTTAGTTTGGCGTTTTCGACCTCTAAGAAAGAGAAGCCTTCATCAGTAACTGGTATTAATGCAGTAGAAGATGAAGCAGCAGATTCATATTGAGCCAATTTTTTCTGCAAATTATTATTTTCTTGTTCCAGGATCTCGGCGATTTGTTTGCAGGCTTCAACTTCACCTTTTAGGGTCCTTTCCCTAATATCATATGCAGCGATGATCTTTTTATGACCTGTATCAGAAGAAAGTTGTTGATATCTATTTTCATATTCCTTGTGTAATGAAGCCATTGATTCATTGTGCTGACCTTGGAGATCCTCTAAGGAACAATGCAGCTCTTCAATCAAGTCATAATAAGCGACATTGTTGGCCACAGCTCGGTCGAGTAAATCTTTCAAGTACCGATAAGCCTCAATAGCCTGTTCTGAAGCACCATGACCAAGGATATCAGCAATTTCCGATGAACTAAGGTCTGTATGACCAGCCTTATAGTATTGATGACATCGCTGCATCAGCTCGGTATCATGTGAAGAGATCAATTCCATTCTAGCAACAAACTAAGGACGAGAAAAAGACAACAATCAACAAAAACAAGTTATCAACCACAGAGATAAGCAAAGATATATTTTATTAGATCATCAAAAAGTTACATTGTTCGATTACAAGGAAATACAGAAATGATACCGAACAACTTCACACCTTTTCCTTGTCTCCCAAGACTTTCTCGGGAGGCTGGGACGAGGAGCTCGGTTGCTCGGTGGTAACAACAGCTTGGTCGGTAGGAATCTTCTCGGGAGGAGGAGGCATGGAAGAAACGTCCTCGGTGGCAGAGGGTTGAGAAGCAGAAACCTGATCACCCATAGCCATAGAAGACTCATCTGAGGCAGGCTCATCCTCTTCTTCTTCCACAATTGGTGGAGGAGGACCAGGGAGATGCCGTTGGAATAGCTCAGAATCGTCTTGGACCTTTAGCTCTTGCAGAGCAGCTACCCAGCCATCATGGAAGTATTTCAACTCCCCATATTGAACTTGGGATGTCATTGCAGCTATCCCTCTCTCCCATCCTTTCTCCCAACCAACGCTGAAATGTTTCTTGATTGCAACTTTTCTCCTCGACTTCTCCGAGGAGAGCTTCACCTCCAATTCCTCTTTCTTGACTTTGATATCTCGCAGAGTAGATAATTCTTCCTCTGCCTTTTTCAACTTATCATCAGAGTCCTGATGTTTAACCTCCAAAACTTTAACTTTCTCCTCCAAATTCTTGGAGGTTTCAGCCATCCTCATCTTATCAGCCTCAGCCACAGCCAACTTTTTCTCCCAAACAGTTTTCTCCTCGATGTACTGTTGGCGAGATTCCTTCACAGATTGGGTTAAACCCAACAAAGCATCGTCAACATCGGACGAGGAACTGGAAGCTTTAATAACTTGATCTTTCTTCACGATGGTATTGAAGCAGTTCACCAGCTGAAAGATAAGAAAAACAATAGAGTCAACACAAATACAAGAATAAAAAAAAAAAAAAAAGGAAAAGAAAGAAAGACCAAAGGTATGAGAAATTTACTGAAGAAAGATGACGAGCAGCTAGGGATGTCAGTGTATCCCTAGGAATTTTTTCATCAACCCCGAGAACCTTGGGTATAACTGAGCTCATTGAAGAACTCGGAAGAAGGATGTTTGAAACACTGCTACCACCAGCGGGTAGAGAAGATGCAGTTCCAGCAAGATTAACTGATGATGATTTCCTCAATCTCTTCAAAGGACGGTCAGCAGCATCAACCAAGGAAGAAGTCTTGGTCGGAGAGATGGCAATTACATCAGCAGGAGCATTTTTCTTGCTCGGGGCCACTGGGGGCTTCTCGGCAACTTTGGAGGAACCAGCATCTACTTTTTTAGTCCCCTCTGGGACATCAATTTTTCCTTTCTGGGCTCCAACAGCAGAAGAAATTTCACCAAATAGAGCAGGAGGAGCTCTTTTCTTGCCCATTCTCTGAGATAAGGGGATATGAGAATCTGAAGATGAACTTTTTGGTGTTGAAGCTGGTTCAACAGGGCGAGCAGTATAAGAGGTTGTGTAACTCTTATACTGTAGTAAATATGAAGCAGATCTAATATGCTCGTCAGCAATGGTCTTATGCAAATTTCAGATAAGTTTCAAATGCTTGATATTCACTTCTGACTCTTTTGGAGTTTTTCTTTTGCTATCAACTGTAAATAAATACATGTCGAGATATCAGTCATACATTTTGTCAAACATGATGAAAGCATAATTTCATAAGTAAAATAAAATGAAAAATAAACCTATCCCATTGCCGTATGGGGGGCATCTGGGACCGTTGTATACTTCATTCCCAGATAAAGGCGCATGTTGCCAATTTTTTATGATCAACCCATGCTCAAAATAATCCCTATTTGAGTCAGGGAGATTAACTACAAGAGCCCTATTCAGATATCTAGTTTTTAAATAATAAATATTATCTAGAGTGGCCCATTTATAACAAAACATAATTTCAGGGATCCCAATACGAGTCCCATGAGTTAGATTTAATTTGTGCACCCCGTTAATTATTCTCCATGAATTGGGGGCTATTTTTGCAGGAACAAGATCAAAATATTGACAAAACTCAAGACATAATGAGTTTGGTGGAAAGGAAAAACCGCATTCAGCAACAAAAAGACTGGGGAACCAATGTCCCTCAGCCAATCGAAAGTAATCTAAAGGCTCAGAAAGAACCTCTAGAGTTACCCACGAAGGAATGGAAAAATCAGAACGAAATTTCTCAACAGACTCCACAATATAAACCATATTGAATAAAAGAGATACAGAAGAAAGGAAGAAGATCTTACAGAAAGAAAGGAGGTGTGTTGACAACGAACGGAAACAAGGACGAACGCACAAGAGAAGAAGAGAATAGAAAGCTGAATGCAGAAAATGGAAAACGTAGACGACGGTATGGTTACCAAAGAAATTTAAATACTTTGCATTGGGAAGCGGCGAAAGAAATGATTACCAAAAAGAAACTACTGAACTTCCGGCGGCTAAAAGGACAAAAATTGCACGAAGATCGAAGCGCTTATAAAAAAGGCGGAAACTGCGAAATAAGAAGGAAATTTGAATACAATGTTCCTGAAATCCAGGAAGGACATTAAATATTGCCATATACCGAGAAAGAATGTTCCATACTCCTCAAAGTTCAAAATATGAAACATTGGGGGCTTCTGTTGATACCAAAATTAATATGCTGATGTGGACGAATAATACGAAGACACGTGTCAATCTACGTGGCACAATAGCAACGAGGAAGATCATTTCCCGACCAACCACGCTCCTTTCCGAGCAACAAGAATACACCGAGGAACTCTATCACACCGAGGAACCTTATCACACCGAGGAACTCCAACTCACCGAGGTACTCTAATGTTCCGAGGAACTCCTGATCAGCGAACAGCTATGGCGGTCCGAGCTGCATCTCGATCGTATCATTAATTGCCAGATAATCAACAGCTCAGATATTCATTGAATGCTTATGTTCTTGGCACGCACTCTGCATTAAATGTATTACCCTTTCATATGTATGTCATTTAATGTATCGAACCTTTCATGTACAGCCTCAAGGCTATAAATACCATGTATCATCCTCATTCAAGGGGACCGGAATTTCTTGAGAGAACTTGTAATCAAGAATTCCACAAACACTCAGCAATAACATAACAGTGGACGTAGGCTTTATTCCTAGCCGAACCACTTTAAAAATCTTTGTCTTATTTATTTATCTGTGATTGAAAAATTAGAGCGATCTAGTTTTTTACATCAACAGGTGTAAAAATGTTAAATTCAAATGATATCGACTCAATGTAATCAACAAATCAAAGTATAAAATTATTTTCAAACCAATCACGTCTAAAATTATATAATGCTTGTACGAGACTTTTTCAGGACGTGAAAACCTATTGATCTTCGACTAAACTCCCTCAAAACTCACATATAGAATATTTGACTCAATCTTTTGTTTTGAAGAAGCAAGTGCTCATATGTAGCTAAGCATCAATGTTCTTATAAATTTGACCTAACATTTTACATTTTTTCTTTTGAGTGCTTTTAATATTTTAGGCTACCTTCTTTTGCAAATAATGACCATTCACGCAAAGATCTTTTTACTTTCGTAGCCCGAGCCATCACATAAAATTAACGCATATACCGGAGATATAAATTTATTTATTTTAATCCGAACAATAGCTCTTACAAGCACTACTTTTATTGTCTTATTTTATCGCATTTGGTTCATTTTAAAGACAAGATTGAGATGCAAACATTTTGATTAACATGTGATAGACATGTATAATAATCAAATATATCCGTGCATGTGTGCATTAAAGGAAATCATGAGTTAAATATGTAGAAAGTAATCATTAATCACATCTTAATAACTCTAAACATTATAAAGCACATAGATGAAATGATGTGGTATCTCAAAACACTATAAAAAAGTCACGTGGATAATGGAATGATATTAGGACTTGGTCATCCTAAATGTCCATCCATATATGGTGTAAAATAAATACAAAAATCTTTTTATGTTTTTCAAAAAATTTATCAAAATAAAATCTTTTTGACTTTTAAAAAAAAATAGAAAATCTTTTTGTATTTTTCCAAAAAAATTTCAAGAAAAATAAAAATATATTTGGATTTTTCGAAAAATATATCAAAATGGAAAAAAAACTAAATACAATGGTAGTATACACTAGAAATAAGTATGAATGATATAAACATAAAAAGCATCCTATGCTAGGAAACAACTATAAATCTCAATCATTAGGTTCAGAGGAGTTTTCCAAAGGTGGTGACATTCTATGAAAAACATCCATCAAATTGTGTGAAGTTTTGATTAAATACTCAACTTGCTCACAAAAACTCTCAAAATCTCTAATGTGATGTGCATGAGAATGTGGAGTAACATGTGTGGGAGTGCATGCACATGTAGTGGCGTAAAGAGGTAAATACCTATAAGACACACTACCCAACTTAAATTAAAATTACATAAGGTTTCATATTTTCTTGCAATGGGAACAAACATAAACGGGCGTAGGAACACCTCTCTCAAAATGTCTAGGACGCACTCTCCTAGGGGGGAACGAATGCTTAGGTGGGTTAGGTTGAGAGCCATATGGATCTATCAGAAACTCAGGAACCGACTCGGGTGTAACATGTGAAGTGGACGCACCGTTATAACCTATCCTTAGTCTCTTAACATTACCCTAAGCGGGACTAAGGAGCATATTTCAAACATTCTTAGATGTTCCTCTAAAGTAACATTGACCTCCTGAGCACGTTCGAGATCTCTCTCGAGTTAGGATACACAGGCTTCAAGTTTCTCATGAGTTTCTCATGAGTCTCCAATGAAGATTGGAAATCTCCCGTAAGACTAGCAACGGCGTTGGTCAATTCACTATTTTCCCGCCCTAAGACAATCAACTGCTCACATAAAAAAACTCTCACCTTCTCGAATTGACTCACCGACGCCTCACATACCTTCAAAACTTATCTTTCTCTCTCTAAATCTATCACCCTAAGAGACAACTCCTTATTCATCTTTCTCGTCTTCAATGTCTCAGTATACAAATCACTAAACGCTTTTTGGAGATCACCTCCACCCTTACTTCCAATCTCATCCTCGTATTCACTATCTCCCAAATGGCTAGAAACATCACCGAGGCTCTCACGTTTATAAGCATCCTCATCGTCGTGGGGCAAACTAGATGTGCTCATGTGACTAGTCATGAATGCAACACACTTCTTATATGGTGATTCATCCCCAAAATCATCCAAGTATATGTCACTATCGCTAAGAGTGGTGGTATTACCAATTTTCTTACCCTTTCTTTTTAGCATAGTGGGACATTCAAATGCTTTGTGCCATTTGCCCTCGCATGCATAACACCTTATATCTTCCTTTTTCTCACCACTATCCTTGACCACATCTTTCTTTTTATTTTTCTCAAAGATCTTTTCATTGGAAGAATTATATTTGGAAAATTTGAGAAACTTTTAAAAAAAATTTACAAACAAGGCCAAGTCATCGATATCAATCTCACCTTCAGAATCAGACTCACAAACTCTTTTTTTTCTTAACGTGAGTCTTTAAAGTTATCCCTCTATCCTTAGGCTTAATGGTTTTGGGAAATATGTCGATCTTATAAGTTTGAAGGTCTTCTATGAGTTCTTATAACCTAAGAGTGTCTAAGATCCCTAAAGAGTTAAGCACGGTGACCAGAGGAATAAAATGGGATGGGAGTGACGTTAAAATCCTTTTCACAACTCTCGAATCATCAATTTTCTTACCCAAATTAAAACTCGCGTTAACTATGTCCAACAACCTAGCGTAAAACTCATTAAAACTCTCGAACTCTAACATAGTAATAGTATCAAATTGGGTGGTCAAATTTTGTAATTTCAACGCCTTAACAGCGTTGGTACCCTCATGTGTCAACTGAAGGATATCCCATGCCTCTTTTGACATTGTGCACATCATAATACATCGAAACTCATCGGGAGTGATGGCTCCAGAATAGTATTAAGTCCACGAGAGTTGTGGGTACTCCACTTAAACTCATCATCAGTCCAATTAAAAATGGGCTTGGGATTAGTGACATTACCAACGGTGACAGTGGGAGGAGTCCACCATCTTTCACATACTAACCACACTCTTTCATCAATAGCTTTTAAACAAGATCTCATGCGGGCTTTCCAATATGCATAATTTGTGCCATCAAAGACGGGCATCCGATTATATAAGTTATCCATAAAAAAATTTACAATTTTTCAAAACAATTGATATCTCAGAAAAATTTTGCAAAAAAGAAGATCACACGGTAAATTTGTGCAACAAACTTTGATACGAGTTTGTAGAGTGAAAATAATCCAAGGCGGTAATCAACAAAAAATATAATACCAATTTTAAATACGGAAGCCAATTTTAAACAGACTTTATCTTTTTATCCTAAACATACATCTATGTGATAAAACAGATAAAACAAACCAAGAAATCAACAAAGGCCAAGTTTCAGAAAAAATAAAGGGAAAAATCTTTATTCACTTAGAAATCTACAAGATAGTCGACTAACAAACTACTTGATAACTTCCACAAGCATAAAGCACCGATCTTCGCAAATCTCTAATGAATAACAACTATGATCCTCGCAAGAATCACAAGACCGTAGTCCTCCGTCAACCTCAGCCTTCGTCTTCAGTAGTGAGTCCCCGCAGGCATCACAAGTTAGCCATGGAGATCCTATCCACATGGTATAAGTAAAGATACTAAACTTTCTAGGTTTTTAAACGAATTCACAAGAATAATATTCAAGGATGTTTTGTTGTGAATTGAACAGTGTTTTACAACACAAAAAGGTGAAGAACTTTCGCAAAGGTTATGCAAAAACGAATGTGGCAAAAGTCTTAAAGAAAAATATTCACGAAATAGGTTTATATATGTGAACACAAATTTTTAAGTGGCAGAATGTCGTTAGAACAAAATCGTGAGGTCATTCGAAAGAGATTGATATCTCGTTAAACGCACCTTCGAACAACGATCAAATAACCTCAAAAATAAGTACGCCTTCCTTTGAGCCATATGAGAAGTAGGACTTCAAATGGCCAATCAAACGACATTGAACGATAGTGACAAGTTGTTAGAACGATTGTATACATTTTTTATTTTTAAGATACAAATGTTGTTCGATAATAGAATTCATTTGTATAAAAATGCCTTGTTTTGATAAAAAACAGTCTAGAAAACTATCCCAATACTTAGTAAAAAAATCTAAGTAACACAAAACTAAATCCATACCAAAATTACGTCTCGTCGTAGAACTTTGTTGAAGATGCTTGATATTCGAATCCGTCTTCTTGGATGTGTGAACTTGAATTGCCTTAACGAATGTATTATGCCATACTCAATGTAAACTAGACTCTATGGACAAGTCCTAGAAGCTAAGGGCATGATGAAAAATTTGTCCTTACAAATTATTTATAAATGGCTTGTCCAGCGCCATTGGCAGTGCAACAAGCTTGATAATTACAATGCCAGAAAATATCGACATAGAATATGCCCTCGGGTTCCTATTTGAGGCCTCCAATAATAAGGTAGAATATACGACACTCATAGTAAGATTTGGGTTGGAATCATCGCTATGCACCAAATAAATATTGACTCATAGTGACTCTCAGCTCATAATGAACTAAGTATTGGGTATTTACAAGGCGAGAGAAGACTTTATGGTGAGGTACTTGGCCAAAGCTAATGGATTATTGTCAAGATTCCTCGCGGCCAGAATTTTAAAGATATAAAATGCACGAGCAGATGCGCTCGCCCAACTGGCATCCGTCACAAGAACCAAATTAAGAACAATAGTTCCCCTATAAATCCTCATGCATTATAATACCTATGAGGGAAGTGTCAATGTGATGTAGCTCGACTTGGGGACATTCTAGATGGATCCAATACGAGTATGCTTAGAGGCCGACACAGTTCTGATAGACCATGAAGAATCAAGGTGACTCTAGTACAATGCAGTTAGGTATGTTCTTAAAGGATAAACCATTTTCAGAAGAGGGTTCATCATTTCATAGCTCGATGTGCCCACATAGTTGAAGACAATGATTTAATAAAATACGTATAAGAAGGACCTTGTGGAGCATATTCGACGCGTAGATCACTAGTGAAGCTAGTGGCCACACAAGGTTATTATTGGCCTACCATGAAGGTAGATTGCATAAACTACACTACGAAATGTGATAAGTGCCAGAAATATGCTTCAATCTCCAAGACTCCAGGGGCATCGCTCACGCCGATCACATCTCCTAACCCATTTACAATGTGGGGATTAGATTTGGTTAGCCCATTACCAAAAACTAGAAGCAGATTCAAGTATTTGGTGGTAGCAGTGGATTACTTCAGTAAATGTGTAGATGTTGAGCCCCTAGTTGAAAGGTCGTGTGGTAAAGTCTTCCACTTCATCTGGAAGAACATTACTTATCGGTACGGAATGTCATACGCCATTATTACTGACCATGGTACTCAATTTGATAAATAAAAATTCGAAGACTACTGCACATGATTTAAGATCCAGAAACTGCACACATTACCGGATCATCCGCAGTGTAATGGACAAACAAAAGTGACCAATAAGACCTTGCTAGACGGAATGAGGAAAAGGTTAGATGACGCAAAGGGGAACTGGATCAATGGAAATTGGTCTCCCTAATCATCCTCAGTGTAATGGATAGGCGAGACACCTTATATGCTAACTTTCGGAATAAAAGTCATAGTCACAATAGAAATTATTCTCCCCAATCATCGTGTCCTTAATTTAGACTCACCACGGAGCGACCTATGAGAAGACTAGATTTAGATTTAATGGAGGAAGTCAGAGAATATGTGGTATGCTAGGTGCGGTATACCAATAACAAACTACTAGATTTTACAACAAAAGATTAAAACCGACACTCTAAAGGATGGAGACTACATACTGAAAAACATCATCCAGAAAGGGAACAAGTTGGAGCATAATTAGCGCAGTCCGTACAGAATATCTACGATCATATGACAAGGGACTTATAGAATCAATACCCTGGAAGGAGACCAATTCAAGAACCTCTGAAATGTTGAACACATAAGGAAGTACTACCAATAGTGGCAAAAATGTAAAGTCTTTCCATTCCTTATAATTTAGTTCAATATTAAATAAAAATTCTTAAATCCCCCATGAATGCTGTCATTTTAAGTTTTTTTGTATTTCGTGAGAGTGAGAGATGTGCTAAAAGCCAAGGTCGAAGACATCTCAGCATGCATTACCAAAAACAAAAACTTTATTTATGACCTCGTCTCTGGGTAGCCCACGAATGAGAACATTAACTTCATGTATAACCCTGCCTCAGGGCAGATCATGAATAAAAAGTTTGCCAAATCTAAGAAATCCTATGATGTCATGGGAACGATAAAATCGAACTATAACTGGCCAACATAGGGACAAATCATAACACATTGATCGTCTCAAGTAACTGACGCTAACACTTGGCCAGGACGACAAGATCCATCCATACGACTAGTAAGTTAGAATCATTATCGATAGAACCTAGGACAAGACAACCCAGATTCATCCAAAACTTACAGCTAGTAAGGCAGATTAGTTAGGAAAAAGCCGGCCACATGATCATAAGACTAAACTAGTGGCAGGCCCATCTTAAGTACTAGACAATTAGTAAGTCAACACAACCAACATGTGAAGTGCCACAGTAAGTCCATAAGACTAATAATAACTAGGTCAAAGAGATCCGGTCACATTAAATTGTTAAAATATTTTAAAGAAAAATACTGATCACAAGCACAAGCGGTCAGAGATCAGGCCGAGCAAAAAATGTTCGTAAGAACCCAAATAATGAGCATACATGTGCGAAGTAAATAACAAATGACAACATATATCATAACAAGCACAATAAAAACTGTTCATCGTGGACCATGCATAAATTTGTTCATTACAAGGCAAAATGGTAGCAAATATAAAGTAGGAATATATCAAAGTTTCACAAAAAAGGCTAAGCCTCAGGGATGTGCCCAGCCTGGATCTTAATAATTTGATCGACAGCTGCTTCAATCATTTGAATGTCCCTGGCTACAACAAGTGGAGCATTAGTAGCGTTGTTTTGTCTGCTCGTCTGCATCATTATCCTCAGTAACTTCCTCTACCGTAGCAATACGTTCAGCTATTAGGGCCTTTCCTTACTCATCATCACCCTTCCACACTTTATTTGTCTCAATAATGTACGATAAGTGCTTGATAACCCTCTTCTTGAGCTCTTTATAGCCCTCCATGAAGATAATCACCAGGTCAATGTTGTATTCCCTAGAGCCTTTGAACTTTTTAACCCCCTCCTCTTCAACATGTGTAAAGGTAGTAGTGTCCTTCTCTAAGGCTTTGTTGGTTGCCTTAAGTTTGTCATTCGCCTTTTTAAGTCTCCTTTGATGATTGCCTCATTAGAGTACTTAAGCTTGATCACCATCGTCTTAGCCTTCTTCTTCGATTTTTTATTCTCCTCCTTTGCTTGACTCAAGATGCTCCTATTGGCCACCAGTTAGTCATTCTTTTCCTTTAACTCATTACAGACCTTGTCATAATCTGCCTTGGTTGTCTACATCTCCTCAACAAGGGTCTCATAGTGGGTGAGGAACTCATTATTCTCGTTCTTCAGGTAATCATAAGAATTCTAGAATGACGTCACTCGTTCCCTCGTAATAGTGGCACCCACCGTACCCTAAAGATGAAAAAATTTACGTGTCATCAGTCACACTCTAAAAAGTTACACAAGTATAGGTGGAAGTTTACCACCGTCATTATAAGTTGCACCATGTTTGTGATGCATTAGAATGTCGGTGTCATTCTCCCGGTGGCAGAATATGGAGCCCTTTTCACTTTTCAACTGCTCTTGAGTGATTGGGTGCTCAAGGTCCCAGATAAATGGATCCACCTATCCATAGGGGGGCGATGATCTCAGACAAAGCGCCGAGTAGGAGCTCACAAAATTTGAACTCTTTACCTTTGACTTGGTTTTCTGTTATTTGGGGTTGGGCTAGGGAGGGGGTCCCCCCATTGGCCTCTTTTAATGAAACACATGCCCATCATCGAAAGCATCAACTTTGACTTTGCCCTTAGCTTTGGAACTAACAGCGACAATATCCTCAGCATCGATATGATTATTTGCTGTATACCAAATATTTTTCTGGCCCAAGCATTGGACCTTTTTTATGCCTCAACCTTAATCTGCTCCCTACCTTCGCATTGGTAATGGGCCTCCTCTTATTGGTCTCGACATCCAATTTTCTTTCTTTAGCAATCTCCATTGATGCACGATCAAGAGGTTGAGTCGTCATTGTATCTGTTAGAGTGAACGAACTGAGAGAGGAAGTTACACAAAAGAGAGTATGATTAGAACACTTGATGATAAACATACTAGTCAAAGTGTTAATTAAGGATGAACACAAGTTCAACATTATACCTTATTCGATCTCCTCTTCAGCGAAGCCCTATTGGATCCCCTGATCAGCTAAAAATTGACCCTCAGCTGCTAAGTCAACCTGCTCGTCTCCTAGAAGAACACCACCTAGAGGGGCGTAGTATTCCAACTCGATGAACTTTCGAACAGAAAATAGTTTGTCGAATTCTATAGGGTTAGGAGTACAAGTGCTCCTGATCAGCTGTCCTAAAATATACGAAAGTTTTGGGGCTTTTTTCACTGTAAGAAGGCCGAACATAAAAAGATATTAGTGCGTATAAATGAAAGAAAATGTAATAAAATAAAATGTTAATTGTAAACCAATACGGTGGGGAGGACACCATTTATGAGGGATACTGTAGGACTTATCCTTCTCATCAGAACATAACTCATAGTCACCTTTCATGAAGACAAACTAGTTTTTTCAGCTGTGGTTGTTCATTTGCATGACCTTCACCATCTTATAGTCGCACTTTTGAGGAGAAAATAGTAATAGCCATTAGCTTTGGCATTGTCATTCACGCCATGTACAAAACTGAAGATGGCACCGATCAGGTCAAAATCAGTATGGATCTATCAACACATCATAGACCCAAGGATGGATTTCCAGGCATTTGGTGGGAGCTGAGTGGGAGCTACACCCCCCATAGAATTGATCTAATAATGGGGTGAAGGGGTATTTGGACTCCCACTTGTAAAGACCAAACTGGGAAACAGATCTTGTCGGCATGAGGCCAATTATAGACCCTTTCATCACAGTCCGACAACCGCATAGAGATACTTATGGGGATATTATACCTATCCCTCAAGTCCTCCATCTCATCAGCCAGGATATCATAACCATGGTTTAAACCATCAGTAGTGGTTGGATCCCAAGAGTCAGAGGTCCTAGAAACGCCCTCCTCGGTAATGGGTACCACAACAGGTGATGTGGAGGCCATCTGATCGATAGGCATTATAAGAGGAGGAGAATATATATATATATATATATATATATATATATATATATATATATATATATATATATATATATATTGCGAATTTTCTCTCTCTTGAACGCTTACAAAGGAATAGTAACGTTAGAAAAAAGGTGAAAGGGTGTTGAGGATCCGTATTTATACTTTTTAAAGGGTGGTAATGAATACTCTTTGAAGGGCGGCACATGATGTCACATATTGGAAAGCTAAGTGATGCTTAAGGGCCGACACCCGTCGGTCCAAGTACGCGCGTCATAATGATGCTTGACACACTCCCCAACCTTGACATGCATCCAAGCCAACCGTCATAAGAAATCTTATAATTCAATCTGGTCGGGGTGCACTGAAGATATTTAAGTACAATCAGAATTAAAGAATCCGATGACATTATCATATTTAATATGACACTCATTCAAGTCACCCAGAAAATGCTTAAAAGATCCAACACTTTGGAGAATCTTCTATAAAGTTCCATCCATAAGTAAAGACTTGGGGACTTTTATTTTACGAGAAATATCGGACATTAAATAGACCGATTAGGAATGACATATGTCACAATAAGGTGCTGGAAAGAGCTTAGCTTGGTTATGAAACTTGGTCGGCAATAGTAATCGCTCGGTTGGACAGTGATGTAACATCAGTTGATAGTTTAATTAACTCAGTATAATCCAACCTTACACCGGTTTATATCATGTGACAAAAGGTATGTAGTCAAACTATTCTCATTACATGGGGAAATATTCCACCTTTGTGTAGTTGTAACCAACTGATGATTATCCAACCCATAACATGTAAAAGGTGTAACCGTCTGACCTATAAAGGCACTCTACATGTCCATCACTCTATCTGTCTCTAATAGCTACCAGTAGCACTCAATCTCACATAATAAGGGATCTAAAAAATATTCCACCTAAAGACCATACGTAGACCCCTAGAGAGAGCTCTGAGAAGCTTGTAACTATTCATTTCATGACTATAGCCATTGAAATACATACAATCTATATTTCACCTGTGGACGTAAAGGTCGCATCGGACAAATCCACGTTAATTTTCTAGTTTCTTTCTTTATCTCTAATCCCGCTCTATTCATCCCAAATTGACAAGTTAGTATAATTTTTTTTATTTGTTATTGCTTATTATTAGTATATTACAACTAAGGCCCAAAAATCTATATATTAGTTTTAGACGATAAAACTAATTATCTTATAATTAATCAATTAATTATTAATTCCCTTTAAAATTATAAGGTATTACAATATTAGTGATATTGTCACTTACGTTGTAGAGTTTTTTGGTTTAATAAAGATTAGTGGAAAAAGATAGAGGTGCGAGTTAATGCAGAAGGAGTATAAGACGTTTATCCCCTTTGTAAATCTTCACCAATTTTTTCAAAAGATTACTTCTTTGTCTTGAGGTTTTCCTTATTAGTAAGTTTTTCCTCCTCATACATCTGGTGTTATGTGTTGAGCTACTTTTTTCGCATGATTTATTATTCAGATGATTAAAGAATGTTAAAATTTGAAGTTTATGATGAATCATTGGTGAATATTTTCACATATACCTTTAGGTTGTGTTATTTGTTTTTCGCATGATTAAAATATTAAAATAATTTTAATTGATGGTTCTCCATTTTGGTATAGAAGACACATTCTCCCACCCATCATTAGAGGCGTATAAACAGTGTAATTCTAATAAACATTCTATGTGATGGTACTATTCCCTTTGTCTTAGTTTTGGCCCTATTTTCCAGATCTACCATCCTTTCGATCACCTTTCTCTTATGATACCCCATACTAAGTGTTTATGACCTTCCTAGCCTTAGACAGTAGCTCAGAGAATAATGTAGAATGTTCCATTGAGAGCGCCCAATAAAGTATGTTGGGAATAACCCCATTCACGAGGGAAGTCATAAGAATCTTCTCTCCATAATTTACTAATTGGGTATTTACATATACATATACTTACACGAAAGTTTACATATTTACAAACACAAATATATAGATACGATGGTAACAAAAAAGTTTGATTTTAAAACAAATTAAAACTAAAAATGGACTCGTTTAAATGGTTTGATCAACTGGTTTATTTATTCAAAAGAATTAGCTCATGTATACATACATCTACCTTTGATCAACTTTCATTATGCATGTGTTCGTATAATTAAATCAAAGAGAGGGATTAACAACAAAGTAATGATGGATGATGCAAACAATTTTGCATACTTATTGTGTTTGCAATACAACAAAATCGGGGTTCAGTACTTCAATGACAAATGATCAGACAAGGATTTACTCAATAGCCAATCAAAGGGTACAGTGATCGGTCTTGAGAGAAAAAACTATAATTCGAAGCAAAATAGGTTCTTTTATCCTACAACAAATATACACAAATCATATATAATAACAATTAAAGTTTTTTTTTATAGATTTGAGTTCGAGTTTGACATGTACATTAAATATATATATTCACTTAAATGGGATAAAATATAATAAGTCATCCCACAAATATTTCAACTAAATGATTACAAAAAATGGGTGTTCTTTTAAATATAACTTTTTATGAAAATATAAGGTTTTTTAAGGGAGGTAGATCGATTAACATTCAAATTTATCTTATTTAAAAATCAAATGTTAAGGTTTAACATTTACAAAAGTATTGAAAAGCGAGTTTTTATGTTTGTTTTTTATGCGACTATATCGACATCCATATAGATTGTATTTTTTTTAAACTAAAGTAACATGTAAAAATGAATCTTTTTATGCAACTTAACTTAGGTGTAATAATAAAGACTCCAAGTATTGATTGGATAAGTTTAAAATAAATTTTTTGATGGGAACTTGTGTGCTACAACTTATTTTTTTGTAAAAGATAAGAACTTTACAATCAAATTTATTTAAAATAAATAAATTCAGCTATTTGCACTCAATTATCTACCAAGGCATCACATGTCCCCTTTTCCTTTTTATTTTTGGTGTGGTTATATAAGCATTCATATAAATTTTTATTCTTTTTTAAAAAAACATATAAATAGGAAAACTTCTCCATTCTACTTTGGGAATTAAAAAAAAAAGGTTTTAATAACTAATTTTGGTGCATATTTTTAAAATAAAAATACAAAGTTATATTTTAAAGTTACATATACATACATATGTATGATATAATATAATAATGCATGGGTTAATAAAATAGATAGATTCTAGAAGGAAAGATAAAATGTCCAATAATGGATGAGATGTTTATTATGTGTGTAAGATATGTATGTACATTCTATTCTATTATTAAAAAAATTATAACACCCGCGCATCGTGTGGGCTGAAAACAAATATAACTATAAAAGTTTAACACATGTTATATATTAAATATATATTCACTTCGAGGACAGTGTGTTCTATACACCATGTTCAACTCATATAAACCTAGATGGGGGGGGGGGGGGAGGTGAAGAGGTTTTAATGAGAATTTTGACCAATTTTTAGATTTAACCTGTTAACATACATCTAGGTAAGAGATCTAATGTATTTAAGTCAAATAAAAAAAATTAAGAACAAATCTAGGTTAATTATGTGAATTAACGAGATGCAAGCCCTAAGTCTATTTCATCAATGGATCATGTTGGATCTAACCTTAGATCTATGTTTGTGTGTGTGTGTGTGTGTGTGTGTGTGTGATATCAAGTGTGTATGTGAACATTAATCAAACACACAAGAGGCACAAGTCATGATCTAAGAAGAAACCCCCACCTAGGGGTGAAAAAACCTCAGTGCATCCTAATCTCTCATTCAATTTGAAAAGTAATTTTACACAAAAAGAAGGTACATCTCTTTTGTTCCCTAACAAGAAGTTATGTATGGACACTAAAACTCCCCCTTGTTCGAATGAGTGATTCGTTCAAAGTTGAATCAAACGGATATGAAATTCGCATTCTCCATCCTTGGATCGCACCATTCTTGAACTCCCCAATAGCTCAAGCCCCACCTTTCAGATCTTAGATTGTAAATCTTCAAATTCAGATATGAATTGGGTAGAGTTGAATCTAGGCTATGCGGTTTTCAATTTCAAATCACCCTCAAATCTCATAAATTATGAATCAAGTATAGATTCAAGTTTTCTCTCAATTTTGTTTAGATCGAGTGAAAATGATAAATAAATTGTGTTTCTTTGATCATATGTCGCGTAAATACTCTCTCTAAGTGTGAGAAGTACTCAAAAAAAGGATCGCATAAAATGGGAGGAAAAATCTTCGTTTTATAGAGTCTTTGGAAAATTTGGCAGTCTCGTATTCACAGTTAAAAAGTCCACCGTGCGCATGGTTTTGGGCAACGACATAAGTCACGTTGTATTGTGACAACGTGTGCCCGATAAGGATTTGTACCCGTGCGCATGCTTTGAGACCAAACGTGCAAGTTATGCCAACCATAAGGAACTACACCCGTGCGCATGGATTTAGGTAGAACATATACCTTGCCATATCCATGTTGTTGTGTGCACGGGTACAAAACCCAATCGTGCGCATAATTATAGGCATAATCCCAGATTCACCTAAATAAGCACACAAGGCAATGATTTTCACAAAATATTTCACTTTATCAATCCAATAATCATTTTTTTCATAAAATATATAAACATGCACGGGTGTGTATTAACGTTAAGATGATTCAATCAAAACTTTCTTCAAATCTCCATAATTAGGATGCGAAAGCTTTGATATATAAATGTCGTATAATCTTCAATTTCAGTGCCCATAGATTGTACAAGACTCTATCTATCATCTAAAAGCGAGTCAAGATTTTTGGCTCGATTTTGTGCAAAACTCAAATGCTTGGACACAAAATGAAGTCGACTAAACAATATGTATAAATGTTCACATTTCCAATATCCCCTTTGGCTATTCCATTGTAAAAACCCCAAATCCCAAAAAATCTTGATCGCGACATACAACTCACCCTATATTAACCATATAATAAGAGTAGAGTGTCGCAATACTCATGTAATCTATAAGACACCAATAAGTTGAGTTTGTAGCATGGGATTGAGCCGCAACATCATGAAAAAACCTGAACTATATGAAACTCAACCAAAATATCATGCACAAAAAGAAAATCCCCCTCATTTAGGAATCCTTTGATAAAAAATCAATATGAACAATAAGGATGGGAATAAGAATGAAATCATATGCAAAATAGAATCCCTCTAAATTATATCAATATCAATAAAATATGATCCCCTTTTCAAACATCTCTCATAATATGGATATTTATCCCCTTTACAAAAGACAATACTCCCCAACGGAGTCAAGAGGAATCTCCCCATATCTTTGACGTTTCCCCCTCGTATTGATAGAAAAGTAAAACATAACTAACAATGATATAGATTACGGGTATAACAGGTTACAATAAAATCACAATATACAAGAACTATAAAAGAAATATCTAGATAAACATGCGATTAAAACAATGCTAAGATGAAGGTAAAACATGGGAATCATCACAAATATGAACAAAATATATCATCTAAGTCCATAACATCCACTAAACACGTGAATATGATAAATGTGATGTATAACTAGTGAATATAAAAAAAATTATTAGACAAAGATATCTCCATGCATATGAAAGTGTGAACCAAGATAATATCAACAAATCTAACTAGGCGAAATCAGCAAAATAAAGCCAAAAGATATAACAAGAACCAAGATCTAAGATAAACTAACAATGAATCACAAAATATTCATACATATCAACACATGTATCAATATCTAACATAAATAAACTCCAAACGGAATAGGAGTAATACAAGTCAAATATAAAATATCCAGATATACTAAAGCAGGAATAGTATAAAATATCCATAAAAAATAGAGATAAACATAAAATCTTTAATCGTCATCTGTAAAATCAACCAATATGTCCTCATACTCATCTCCATCATCATCCACATCATCATCGTCTTATGCAGCTTTAGCATCATAATCCTCACAAACCTCTATATGAGCAGGAGCGGGATTCGAACCATATCTAGATGAGCCTGAAAAAGAAATGCCTCGGTGCTCATCACTATAATATGTGACCAAATATGCTTGGTATTCTGGTCGAGCTGCGTGAATCGATAATCAAAATGATCGTTCATCGAAGTCATCCTTACATCAATCTGACCCTCCGAGCGTGCACCACTAACACTAATGATCAAACCAATGATGGCCGCATATTAATCGTAGGAAAGACTTCAAACACCCCAAGGAGTATAAATAACCAATAACCAATAACCAATAACCATATGAGTAAAGAACAGAGTATCCTGGGTCGAATCTAAGAAACCTCCACACATGACCTCAAGAATGAGTGATGTAAAGTCAATGGTATAATGCATAACTAAAGCATAAATGAGACAACCAATAAATTACAGGAAATCGTGATACTATCTCCTAGGGATGAGGTTATATTAAACCATAAAATGTATAGTAGAGTATTGATGTCTTAAATAAGCATGTAGTAATAAATTACCTACCCAAGCCATCTCTATTGCAATTAAAAAGATGTTAACTAATGATATATTAGATAAATCTTGGTGTAAGGAGTATAATCAGGAAGATCCTCTCTTAACAAACTCAAATGAGAAGTAAAACATCCTCCATTAGGATGATATCCATGCCATGCACAAAATATAACATGGTCAAAGGATCCCAAAAGACACTATCATATTTACATAGAACTCGTGAACAAGATTATCATTAGCCGATGAATGTGGGCAAAGAAGACGCAGATATGAGAGGTGTTGAATCATGTTCTAGAATAATAAGCTATATTTGATCCGCTGAAGAGATGTCAGACCCACATCTCTCCCGCCTCGACACTGCAGGAAATAAATCCTCTCCTAAGGGGCAAACCACCCCTAGTGAATAGAATAGAAGATGAATCAGTGGTCATATTCAAAATAGGTATGGGGGCTCTATAGTTCTGAGTGTGTTGTCTAAAAGATCTCAGTGCACTTACAGGTATGATAGGGGTCTATCTCGAATAAGATGTCTCACCGGGACCACTCGGGGGTTGAAAAATGATTCTCTTGCATTGATGTGTCTTTTCACGAACCACAATGATACACAAGATTTGGAAAATAAACATAAATAAAGAAATGGACATAAATCTAAAGAGAGTATACGCGGTCATAAGAGAAATCGATCAAAATACCCCAATCCAACTTATAAATAGCAAGGAAACACCTAGATATGATATAATATTCTATAATAAATCTAAAAGATATCAAAGCAAGAAAAATATTTGAAACATCAACACTAAGGTTGCGTTTGTTTTTACCTCTTAAGTCTGAATTTGAACCATTCAGACTTAAGAGGTACCAAAAAGTGTTTGTTTTTTTAAGTGATTAAGAGGCTAACGGCTATATTTGGCTCTTAATGATTAAGAGGTAGAGTTACGTCTGAAGTCTGAATCTGAAGTCTGAATCAGTCTAAATACATTTATTCAGAGGTACATTCAGACATAAAAACAAACATATTTTTCAGATTCAGATTTCAGACTTCAGATTCAGTCTTCAGATTTCAGATTCAGATAAAAAAACAAACGCAACCTTACTTTAATCAAATATAGTAATACCCAAAATCACCTATACTAGGGTTTATAACTCCCAATCTAAGAAAAATCCACCAAAAACGGAATCAAACCTCGCATGCAAGCACAAAAACTTATTCTTCTCTAAAAACATCCTTGGGGTTTTTTCTAATGTGAAATTAGTTAAATCATTTGTACCTCGCTTATGATAGTATTTGAATCCAACATCTTAAAATCAAAGAATATACATACAATAATATTTTTTTCATTATGGCATTCTTAGTTTTGTATAAGAAGTCACATGCATTTTAACATAAAATTACAAGTCTTGATATATGAATTTAGTAATTTAAAATTCAAAAAATTTGGATATACTCCCTCGTAGAGATTTTTTTTAGATTTAGTACACGGTGTAAATATTTAAAATTAAGATTTATCCGTACTCATTGAGGTCATCGTGTCGTACTACAACATGATTTCCCATGTAATGTATACATGTTATATCAACTCCAAGGCAATTGATAAATCTACCAACTGCCATATTTGTCGACAAAAAATCTATTTTTGCTTCTCCAGGGCCGTCGACAAACTAATAATTTGATTTTGGGTACCAATTTTACAAACTTACTCCGGCACGACACGTCAACTGCCACAGGAAAGGCACGCACGATAGTTGACCTGCCGCGACATGTTTTTAAATTTTTTGATAAAAATTTATCTGTTGGTTTTAATTGAAATGAAATTACACAGGATCAAATTAGAGTAAAATGAAATTTCACAGGACTAAATGGTTAATTGCATAGATAGTTTAAGAATAGTTTTTACAATAAGTTTTAATTAATCAGTTCTAAAATTAAATAAAATAAAATCTACAGGGTGTTGTCCTGACTACTTCGTCGTTGTCGACGATGGATAGAATTATAATAAACTTAAGCATGTCATGAGTGTTTGATGACCGTCAAACATATATTGCATCATGTTATTTTCATACGTATCGCATCCAACTGGATATGCACGATGAAGAAGTCTTACATCGCTCGCCTCCACTAGCCTTGTGTGTACCATATATAGTGGTACCAATCCTATATCTGGATGTACAATATGTCTCGTAAGCGACTCTGACACTCATCCCACGTTAGTAAGAGAGAATAAAAAAGGACATTAAGTAATAAAATGAAAGATTACCCCCGACACCTGGTAAATTTTGACATAATACCCACAGACCATGGACACGTACTCGTTCCCAACTCTGAGCTCTCTACACATGACTATTTAGAACCGTATGTATGGTGGTGTAGGTGTGGTGACGTAGGAGGGTACCCTATATGGGATTGAAAAGCCTCTTAAGGGTGTGAAATCTAGAACTCGGGCGTATCGCATCGACCTATACAATATCCACATCATCCACTCGATAGATATGATACTAATGGTAAATAGTCGTACTCTCACCACCATATGTCATAATCAATTTGCATAGCTAAGTGCAGGTGGCCACCGGGGGTTATCGGTGGTATGTGATATGCTCAAGACGTATGTGCGGACATGCCATGTTAAGTGGAGGAGGAAATAGGACCCTTGGAAATCCAAGATACTGTCGTTGACAATGGTCCCTTAAATACCAGGCGTGGATCCCATCACCCAGGATAGGATCACTATTTACCCAATAAGATTTAGGGAATGAGACACTTAATCCCGATTGATGTATTGGCTATTTATTTACGACCTCCATTATAGTCTACGCTCCATGCATCTCCAACTGCCCATGAGCCATAAGCAGATCATGCTGAATCAAACCCACTACATGTTGCCGGTTCCCTCGTCTATATCTCTGAATACGGGGGAAATTATCATCGCCGACATGTTCCTCGTCCAGTAGTGGGTGCATGCAACGTAAGTACTCAAACCACCAAAACCGAAAAAGAAATTTATCGTAATACATTAACATTTTAACATTAATACAACAATCAAATTAAGTTAGTTAAATGAAACAAAGTATATGAATTATAATTTACTTGGAGAATCCAAGTGAAACCATTAGACTGATTCCTTTGAATGGGAACACCTTGGCGTGTGCCTTGTCAACACGCGACATTCATCATGAAATACAAATGCGCTATGATGGCGCCGCCCTTGTCCTACTCACTTATATAATCTAGGTGAAAAAATGTAGCCAACCAACACACTCTGATGCCGCTATTACCAGTTGATCCAAATTGTAGAAAATAAATGCCTGAATACAACCTTAGGAGTTTGTAACAAATTCTCAGATTTTAACAAAATAACTTTGCTGGACTACACTAGAGGAGATATCGGTTTGCTCGAGGCCAAGAAAATATTGACTCACATACCCAAACGAGTCATCCACAATAACAACTGTACAATCTCTACACTCCTAACCTCCAACCCTTCCAGCAAAGTAAAATACAAGGGTGTAAACCAAATTTCACCACTCAATCAATGCTAAAACAAGTCTGAAAAGGTATGTCCGAAGCCAGCTGACAATATGTGCCCATGGCAGACCCAATAGCTCCATAACATGTCACCAATTATACACGGAATAAATAATGGTGCATAACTATATGTAGTGATAACATGTTAATGTAACTATAACTTAAAATTGATTAACTAATGTAATAAATTTAATATATAGCTTAATTTAACATTTATTAATTAATTATAATAATTAACACAGATATTCCATCATCTATAAATATGAAACACAATAATACAAGTAATATCGGTAATTAGAAAAGAAGATCACACCTTGTTATTTAGGGCTCGTTGTGAAATGTGTATCGGGTGTGGTGTGAATGAGGGACACCCATGATGTTTGTCTACTCCGAAAAACCAAAGTCACGGATTGCACGCGACGAAATATCTCCATGCAAATTGGTACGTCCGCTGCCCACGAATCTCCTTATTATGCAAGTGTGTGTAAGAGAGAATTGCTTTGAGTGTTGATTAATTCGAGAGTTAGAATGAGTTTATTGCCGTGAAAATGGGATTTTTATACCCACGTACTTTGCGACAAGTCAATTGGTGCGCGAGCATTGTTGTCGCGACAATTGACTTGCGTCGGGTACGGTCGCAAGGTGATTGTCCTAGAGAAGAAACAAAGTTTTGGGGTGCAAATTTGAGTTTCTACATTTTGGGAGTAAAATTTGACGCCATGAGCAAAACCCTTAAACCCTAATCGGTGTTTGTCTGTCTCCCTCGTCAACCTCTATCGGGTAGGAAAAAAAGCACGTAATGGTGAAATCATACCTTCGGTATGAGGCGGCGGCGTCATTCGGAGTGATAGCATCGGGAGATTCGAACATCAGTTACGACAGCACGGGCAAACACCTGCTAGCTCCGGCACTGGAGAAGGTGGGCGTGTGGCACGTTCGGCAGGGTGTTTGCACTAAAACTCTATCCCCTCCCACTCCCTCTCGGGGCCCTTCTCTTGCTGTCACTTCCATCGCCTCATCCTCTTCTTCTTCATCTCTGGTACCCCCACCCACCTACTTTGAATATGGTGTTTCTCACATGAATGTGTTAGAATTTGCTTTATTTTATTGCAGATAGCAAGTGGGTATGCGGATGGTAGTATAAGAATTTGGGATTGCGAGAAGGGAACATGTGAGACCACATTGAATGGACACAAAGGGGCTACAACCACCCTTCGTTTCAACAAGCTTGGGTCTTTTCTTGCATCTGGGAGCAAAGATAATGATATTATTTTATGGGATGTAGTTGGGGAGACTGGGCTTTTCCGCCTTCGCGGTCACCGAGACCAGGTTTGCCTTCCAAGTTTTATGTTGATTTGGCTTATTCTTATTTGCTTTCTTTCATTTTATGTAGTGTTATTTTTCTCTGTGTTTGATTTGTATTTTGTAGGTGACTGACCTTGTATTCTTGGAATCTGGCAAAAAACTGGTGAGTACCTCCAAGGACAAGTTCTTGAGGGTATGGGATCTTGATACCCAGCATTGTATGCAAATTATCAGTGGCCATCATAGTGAAATTTGGTCGATAGATACTGACCCCGAGGAGAGATATCTGGTCACCGGGTCAGCAGATCCGGAGATCCGGTTTTACACTATAAAGCATGACTTGGTAGATGGACAATCTGAGTCATCCATAAATGGAACCGATTTTGTGAAAAACGGAGATTCATCCACTCAAAACAAATGGCAAGTCTTGAAGCTGTTTGGTGAAATTCAGCGGCAGAGCAAGGACAGAGTTGCGACTGTGAGATTCAATAAGTCGGGAAATCTGCTGGCTTGCCAAGCTGCAGGGAAGACCGTAGAGATATTCCGTGTATTGGATGAGGCTGAATCCAAACGTAAAGCGAAAAGGAGAATCAATCGGAAAAAGGAGAAGAAATCTTCAAAAGAGGTGGTTGAGGTAACTGAAAATGGAGCTGCGAATCTCGGAGCTGAAGAAGCTAACACTCCCAATATTACAGTCCTTGATGTCTTTAAGCTTCTCCAAACTGTACGAGCTAGCAAGAAGATATGCTCTATTTCTTTCTGTCCAATCACGGCGAAGAACTCGCTGGCCACCTTAGCTTTGTCTTTGAATAACAACTTATTGGAAATTTATTCAATTCAAAGCGATTCAATAACTAGAACTGTTGCTATCGAGCTCCAGGGACATCGTTCTGATGTGAGAAGTGTTACACTTAGTTCGGATAACACTCTTTTAATGTCAACTAGCCACAGTGCTGTGAAGATATGGAATCCAAGTACTGGTTCTTGCCTTCGCACGGTTGATTCGGGATATGGGTTATGTGGTTTATTTATTCCAGGTAACAAGTATGCAGTTGTTGGGACAAAAGGTGGTACACTTGAAATTATTGATGTTAGGAGTGGTACACGTGTTGAAGTAGTAGAGGCTCATGGTGGTTCTATTCAATCGATTATGGCTACTCCAGATGGAAGTGGTCTTGTCACTGGAAGTGCAGATCACGATGTTAAGTTTTGGGACTATCAAACTACACAGAAAACTGGTCAAGTGCGTTCTTTAATATGTCTGTTCAGCCTTTTTCATTTGGGGTCAAGTAATTGTGAATTTTTCTATTTGAGAATCACTGTCGTCTGAAATTCTGTGATCTTATTATCCCAGTCAGCTATTTCTTTACATACTTGGTACTGTGGAATGGATATCACTTCACTTTTTCAGAAGAGTATGTTGTTCAGTTGAGAGCTTGTGCTCTACTTTATGTCTATTTCTACCCAAATTGATGTGTGCCTGACCTTCTTATCATGGCAAGATATATGTTAGTTTGATGATCCTTATAATATGAACTACTTATGTTTGCATTTTTTTTTCTTACGCATCAGTTTGTAATGGTAATCACTTTCTTAGGAGGAGCTAGCTGTTGATATGAAAATTATGTTTCTAGCAGCTTTGTTTCCTGAAATATATGGTATTAATTATTCTAATTCATATTTGAAAATGATTTTGTCCTTTTAGTGGTTGGAATATATTTCTAGTTTTCAGCTTCAGACTATACATATCTATTTGTCATACTGCATCTTCTAGTAAGTTTAAGCACGCTCTTTAGTTATCAAGGATATATGATTATATAGCAGAAAATTACGGTAGAGCTTATAGGTATTTTCCTGGTCTTGTTATATCTATTTCTCATATATGTTGGTTAGCTTCTCTTGATTCAATAACTCGGGACTATCATTACAGATTACATATGAATCATGTTAGTAACAATAGGTTAAATGTGTCTGTTTTACAGGATTCTAAGCACCTAACAGTGTCTCATTCGAGGAATATTAAAATGAATGATGATGTTCTCGTGGTTGCTGTCAGTCCTGATGGCAAACATATTGCTGTTGCCCTATTGGATTGCACGGTGAAGGTCAGATTTGATTTCTTTAACCGTATTAAAGTTGTTTGTTATAGATTTCCGTGCATTGCTTCTCCTCACCCATTATTCTTTTGGTTTTGAAATGAATTATTCTTTTATTTTGTCAGATTGAAATTCTTAAAAATAAATCATTAATAGGTTCAAGTGAAAAATAATATGGAAGAAAGAATTTTCACTTATTCAGAGATTTAGTCACTGTTTTGTCTGAAATGACATAATTATAGTGTCTTCACGTACTTATAAGTTTAACATTTTTTCTTTTGAAAAAAATCTGAATAAGTGAAAATAACATTTCAACATTTTTCTTTTTACCCATAACCAAACGGAGGCTAAGGTGTGAACAGCATGCTCTGTTAATGTGAAATTTACTGTTTATTCAAATTGCTTATGTTTGTTGAATCGAATCTTACAGGGCATGTAGACTTGTAGGGAGACACTTCTCAAAGGGGGTATCAAACATTTTTTTTAAGTGTGTGCGGGGTGGATAATTTAAAATCTGTTTGGCGCTTTGTTCCGGGATCGCGTTGCACAAATCGCGTCGCGTATCGTGCATTTCAGTTTTTAATTAGAAAAAATATAAATAAATTAATAACAATTTAAACTGTAATTTGTAAAATAAATAACATATTAATTGAAATTTGTAAAACAAAAAGTAACATTTTAAAACGAAATTTGTAAAATAAATAAAGTTTTAAAGTGAAATTTGTAAACAAAGTAATATCTCATACAGAAACTTGTAAAATAATTAACATTTTAAACTGATATTTGTAAAATAAATAACATTTTAAACTGAAAGATGTGGAAAAAAGAATAACATTTATGACAGAAATTTGAAAAATAAATAACATTTTAAACTGAAATATGTAAAAAAAAAGCTAAACATTTTAAACTGAACTTGTAAAATAAATAACATTTTAAACTGAACTTTGAAAAATACGTAACTTTTTAAACTGAAATTTATATAAAAAACAAACATTTTAATTTTGTGAAAAAAAATTTCAAACTGAAAAAGATAAAACTAATAACATTTTATCAAATAAGTAACATAAAAGCATAAATAAGTAACATTTATAATGAAAATAAACAAATATATTTAAGATTTGGACTTAATCTTACATAAACAAAGATTTTTAGGTAATAACTAATAACCTCACCATATTTGTACTTAATCGAAGCAATTCTCAGCCACAATCCCTCAATCGACCTCGAATTTGAAGTCGGCTTGCTCCGGCAACCTCCGATTCCAACAAAGTCGGGGGGGAATAGGCTGAAAACTGACGAAGTAAGTTGAGTTTCAAATTCTTTTTTTGTTGTTGGTTAAAAAAACACAAATATTTTCTTCGCAAAATAGCGCAGAAAAGGTCACAAAAGCGTGCCATGACAGCGCACTGTACACGCAATTTGCATTGCTCAAACCAATATACGGTGTGTTGAGTTTTTCACTCACCACACGCAATAGCATACCTTGCTATTGCGTCGTAATACCGTACATTTGAAAACACTGCACAAGAGTGATAATATTCAATGAGTAGTTAGGATATTAAGGGAACATTCCCTTGCCCCATCCATATATTATAGCCTTTTTATTTGCTCATGATGTGGTTATTATTGTTGTTCTGAGAACCATGGGTCAGTCCCGGAGGAACTCTTGTGGATCACTTGTCTAAATGACACTGCTGTTGACGTTGCCAACCCGCTGCCAATGTTTAAGTTATCACAGGTGTTTTCAGCCATAGATTTAGCCTCCAAAGCTTGCTGCACCACTAGATTGTGTTGCAACCTTCTAGTGATGGTCAACCCTCGTTGGCATCTGACGAACTTCGTCGAAGAGAGGCGAATCCCTAACATCTCCACTATCCTTTGCTATCTCACGGGCTAACATTGAAATCTTCCCAAACCACCCCATCCCCTCACATAACTCTAAAACCTACCGCCGGACAACCCTCACCTAAGTTCCCTTGAGGCCCAACCAACCTCCGTGCCAGATTTGTCCTCATCGCATTCTTTCACAACAAATATGAGCGTATCCCTCGTATAACCCACGAACAACCGTTGAACCTCATAGCCGCCGTACTGCATTAACCTCTTTAACATTCTAGGGCAAGGGTCGATCATTTGAGGTTGATGCCTCGGGAGAAATGTTTTATTTGTAAGGATCTGACCCAGATCTAGTTAGAACCCGTATTGCATTAACCTCTTTAAATATGTTTTATTTCTACCCACCAGAATGTAGAAGGTTCTTTTGGGGTCATGCTTATGTAACTATCATTGTGATATCATACATGCTTATCTGACTATCTTTAGTCAAACCCTCCTTATAGGCTATTTTTTGTTTTAAGCTTTTGACTCCAGCAAAAGCATAAAACATATTAAAGTTTTCAATTTTTTTCTGATTATGTGAACTCTCTTTATTTTTTCACGAGTTTAAAAATTTATATCTATATGTAGATAGAGGTGACTCATTGACTACTTCGATGGATATGTGGGTTGCGGGTTTCATCTTAGTTCATTGGGTAAACCAATCACAATAACTGAAATTGTATTATGTATATAATGGTTATATATAGGATTAATGAATCAATTAATCTGAAAATGTTACATCTATAAAATAAATTGAAAATGTGATTATATTCATCATACATTTCATAATTAAATTAAAATTTTTTGAATTTGATAAAGTTCACAAATTTTAATATTATGATTGTTTTTGTACATTCAATCATAAAAATCAGAATTTTAAAATTTAAAGCAAAGAAAAAACAAAAATACCTAAACAGCTTTTGGTTTAGAAAAAAATAAAAACAAAATTATGAGGGGGATGTTGTAATGTAGAAGTAGTAACTGGGGTTAAGATATTACATGCCAGTTTACTGCCTACACAGCTTTTGGTGTAGACATGGTGGAGCAGAGGGGTTGTTTCAGGTGTAGTTATCAGCAAGGCACTTGAATTAACTGATTGATTGAAGGATGAGTCTCCTTATGACCCTAGCTATATTGAAAAGACAGTCAAGAATTATGTGGATTCAGTTGATGGAAATGGAGCGATGATTCAGTATTTTACTCCTACTTTTTTTATACAATTTTTTCTTGAACCATGTTTTTGTATATAGTCTCCAGTAATTAATGTAACAATTAATGAGTTGGTGCTTTTTACTTGGTGGTTTGCTTGCTTTTCATTCTACTCTTTAAGGCAAAGCATTTAATGATGATACTGCTTTAGCTCTGTCCCTAGTTATCTTATTCATGTATATAAATTGCTTTCAGGTGTTCTTCATGGATTCATTAAAGTTCTTCCTTACGTTATATGGTCACAAGCTGCCAGTGTTATGTATGGATATATCATCTGATGGGGATTTGATCGTTACTGGTTCCGCTGACAAAAATCTGAAAATTTGGGGTTTGGATTTCGGTGACTGTCATAAATCCATTTTTGCGCATGGCGATAGGTGCTTCATCTTGAAAATAATATCTTATACATGTGTATATCAGTAATGTAGACAGTTTGAGTGGAAGTTCTACTAAACAATTCTGATGAGCTAATTTTCATGGCAGTGTCATGGCAGTGAAGTTTGTGCACCGAACTCATTACATGTTTAGTGTTGGGAAAGATCGTGTTGTAAAATACTGGGATGCGGATAAGTTTGAGTTGCTTTTAACTCTAGAAGGTCATCATGCTGAAGTTTGGTGCCTCGCAATCAGCAATCGTGGTGATTTTCTTGTTACAGGATCTCATGACCGTTCGATACGTCGCTGGGATCGTACTGAGGAGCCCTTTTTCATTGAGGTATTGCTTCCTTTTGTCTTTTTCTGTAACTGTTTTGATTAATCAAAATGCTTTAGTTAATGTACTTTTGATTGTTGCCATGTTTCAACTTGATATTAGAATCTGCATTGTCATTTTTGTATCTGGACAAATATAATAAAGGTTCAAAGTGATGGCCAAAACCTAACCGATAAGGCCGAATTGACTTGGTTTCGGTACCCATATATTGAAAACCATTATCCTTATGTATAGAAGTAAAATCAACATGAATTGGCTTGATTTGTGGATTTGATACCAAAATGGTTGAAATATCGCAGATTCGCCAAGCTGAGTTGCGAGTCCTAATTATATTTTCTTTTCAATTTCTTATTCTCTAAATACTATATCATTCCCTCTTACGAGAAATCAAAACTGAAACTAATACAATGTCAAAAACTGGAACTTAGGTTGAAATTGTGCCTTCGAACCACGGATATAATGTGTTGTTTGAAATTTGCAGGAGGAGAAAGAGAAAAGGTTGGAGGAGATGTTTGAGTCGGACCTTGACAACACATTGGAAAATAGGTATGCACCTAAAGAAGAACTTCCAGAAGAGGGAGCCGTGGCCTTAGCAGGAAAGAAAACTCAAGAAACCCTCACTGCAACTGACTCAATTATTGAAGCATTAGACATGGCAGATGCAGAGTTGAAGCGTATTGCTGAACATGAGGTATGTAACTTGAACACACCACCTTGCTATAGTTTCATTTCAACCTGTAACTATTTTAGTCTGTAAGATTGTAAAATAATATTTTGTGCGGTTCACATATTGCTGATGTATCATTAGCAGATGCTGCTGCTAATTTTAGATATTTATGATATGGGTATTATCCAATGTTTAAAAAGGCGAAAGGCGAGGCGAGGCGTAAGCCTCACCGAAAAGAAAAAAAAAAGAGCAAAATAATATTTAAAAAATACTAATAAAACCATAAAAATAAAATAACAAAGAAATATAAAATAAAACTACAAAAAAAACATCCTTGAGGGCTTTCTCATATAGTTTGACATTTTTTTGTTCCCCCCAATATAACTTTTTAGAAAAAGAAAATCAATTTGAACATATTGGTTATTTTAAATATGACAATAAATTAATCAATGCAAAATCGTATTGGCAAAATCATTTTTTTAGCTTCATTCACATATTGGTTCTTTTATAATATGACAATAAATTAATCAATGCAACTTAACAAGCAAATTTATTAAAAAGAACATTGATTTTCAAGCTAAGGTTAAAAAAATAGCAACTTTATTAAAAAAATAATAAAACATATTAACCTAAGTTTATTAAAAAAAACAGCAACCTTTAAAATATATTAGTATAAGTTAAAGAAAACATATTAATATAAGTTGAAAACCAAAAAATTGAAACCTTTTAAAAAAAAGTCATATTGAAGTTAATTTTGTACATTTATTTCAAACAAACTATATATTTGTAACAAAATATAGTCTCAAACAAATTTATACACTTATTTCAAACAAATTAGTAAAGTAAAACAAAATTAAGTGCAACTTTAAAACTAAACTAAAATAAAAAAAGAATAAGAGTTAGTAGATTAAAACAACATTTTTTTAAGTTAGGTGCAATTTTAGAAAAACGAAGAATTTTAACCTTTAAAAAAACAGACTTTGTGATGAAAGTTTTTTTTTTTTTTTTTTTTTTTTTCGCGCCTCAGCAAAAAGGCGTGAGGCGCATCGAGGCGTAAGCCTCGAGGCGCATTGAGGCGTAAGCCTCTATTTTTCCCTCGCCTCGCCTCGAGGCGTACGCCTCGGGCGCTTTTTAAAACATTGGTATTATCTATGAATACCTCTTCAGATGACATTGTGAGAAGAACAGTTCACATATCCATTTAGTTTTTGTCACCTGTAATCTGGGATGCTGATTAGATTATTTATAATTAACACTGTACTTCATGGTGATTGTGTGTTAGATTTCATTCTTAGTTTCTCTTCCGCTCCACGTTTAGTACATAGTGTAACTAGTGAATGTGATTATTACCATGTCTTCACGGAGCTTCCTACAGTGTCAAGGATTTGACTAATGGATCTGAAACATTTATCACCCTATCCTTGTGCTTCAACTTTAATGTGTATAGTGATAAAGTCTCTTTTTCCAATAAAAAAGCGATAAAGTCTCTTTTGCTTGAGGTGTTGACTTCCATAACTAAATTTTGTCTCACTTAAGCATCATGTTCAATCTTGGCAGTATTCTTTAGTTTGCTAATGCGAGGTAAACAATATCTAAGTTCCATGTCTTGAATATTACATTACATGTGCAAGACCTTGATTGGTGGGCCTCAAATAGTTGGAATGAGGCTGCATTAACTTGATTTTATGTTTTCAAGGGAAGGAAACTAAATATAAAATATGCATGCCGTTTAGTTTTATCTGAAAGTAATTTTTATTTCTTGTATTTTTATTAACATGGTTTTAACTTATTGCCTAAATCTTGCCAGGGAATATTCGAGACTATGAGAAATAGTTGAATCATAATGGGTAAAACAACTTGGATGCAACAACTTAATTTTTGATATTTTTGTAACAATTGATTGGTTTTACAATATTTCAGGAGGAGAAAACGAGGGGAAAGGTTGCAGAATTCCGACCAAATATTCTTATGCTTGGGTTCTCTCCCTCTGATTACATTCTTCGTTCACTTTCAAATGTTCACACGAATGATCTAGAGCAGACGTTGCTGGTAAGTGAGTTTTGCAGTATGTAAGAGCTTACTTTTCCTTCAATTAGCATGTTTTAGGTTTCAAGTCCTTTCAATACAGTTGCCAATTCATTACGGCTAGATAATATGCTTGTGTTATGCTCAAGGCTCTGTTTGGTTCAGGGTGAGATATTTTTCATCTAGTTCAAAAGTATTTTCTCCTATTTGTAGTTAGATTTATCACTATTTTCTCCAAAATTACATAACTACGTGAGTATGTTATGTACACGTATTTACAGTTTTATGCAAACATTAGTTACAACTCCAAATAAGTTGAAATACCTTTCACAATATCACTTTTACCCAAGTGAAAAATATGTCACCCTGAACGAAAAAGGGTCTAAGAAGGTTAACAAATTCCTTTTCCGTGGGTTGAAAATTTAATTCTAAATAAGACGTTCCATGCAGGCTCTACCATTTTCAGATGCTTTAAAGCTCTTGTCGTACTTGAAGGATTGGTCGTCGAAACCAGATAAGGTTTGTCCTTGTGCAGTTGAGGATGTGCAGGACTGTTTGCATATGCATTCATGGAATGTCTTTGCATTTGTGAAAGAAATGAACTTGTTTAATTTAGCACAAACCTGTCATATACACTTCAATACTCAAATTCACTTAATTTGTATTAAATTAAAAGGTTTATGTCATGGAATTCCATTGTATCCTTGATGAAGTTCTCCTGGAAAACTGATCCCTTCTAGCTTCATTTAAAACTATGTAGTCAGTCAATTTGTTTGTATATATTGTAAAATTTCTCACGTTCAATGGCCTGTGCAACTGCTTTGTAAAACTGTTGCTTAGTGACCAAATCCATATTCTCTCTCATACACACATACACTACAATGATGACTTAATATCACATATTCAAAAATTTTCAAAAGCTTGACATTTCTCTCCCTCATAAACCCATGTTTTTGTATTTTGCACTGATGTGCTGATTTATTTATTTACTAGCATGTACCCCGCCCGATGCGCGAGCGTAAATTTATAGTACAATATTTTTCAAAATGAGCAATAAAATTTCAGTGTACTCGCAATAAATAATTATTTCATTATCTGTAATTGTCCTATGAATTCACATATTATTTGTATAACGGAAAGTTGATTTGCTAAATTTTCTCGCCTTCATTGTATTGTCTTTACATAATGTTGTTATTCCAATTTGCCTTTGTGAAAAAAATATAAGAACAAAAAGGATCATTGTTAGTACCAAAGTAATAGTCCCAAAAGAACAATAACAAAAGCTACCAATGTCAATACCAACTGACCATCGTCAGTACTACCCTACCAACCCCAAAAATAATAACGATAATCAATATTGTCAATACCAAATAACAGTCCCAAAAATTGAAAAACACTTATGTTGCACTCTGCTAGATAGAAAGACATAATCACACTCAAGGAATAATATATTCAACTCTAGGAGGCATATTAACAATTATTACATTGAAATTTTTAAATAAATTAGTCCTAAAAAATATATTCAACTCGAGATGGGCTTGATTTTGGTCTAATCTAAGATGGTACAGATCGGAATAATCGTTTTGATACTCAACACCATTTGAAGCTGTATTCACAATTCCGAAGAGTTTATGGAACAATACCCCAAAGTAATCAAAATATCTCGACTTGCATGTGCAGATCGAATAATACAAACTATGGTAGAGCATAACAAATCTAAGTCAAAAAATTACCAAAGAAAGCAAAAGGTTGAATGAGGCATTTTATTGAATATCTGACATCTAATTGCAACTATGAAATTGTAAATTAGTCAATACAAAGAAAATATGTGCAAAGACCTCAAATAAATAAAACAATAGAGTGTAACAACAAAATGTAATACCCATCAAGAAGCTAAACCAAATTTTGAACCCAAGAATAATGACAGGTTTCTGGCATGTGGTGGCTCCTGTTGTTCATCCAAAAGCTTAGCCGTGTCAACATTATCCACCTCATTAATGTATTTATTTCATCACAATTTGGTCGAGTAGCTTTAGATTTAACATCATCTCAATGTGGGTTGGATGGTTGGAAGAAAAAAAACATGATTAGATAAAAAAAACTGAAAAATGATAGAACTCGCGAGTTTTATACCTCAATGAAAAAAATAGAAATCCCAACCTCACTGCCATGAATGTTCACGGCATGTTTTGTTGATGCCTTTTCAAACATTGGAATCTGACACAATTGAGATATCTTAAGTTGAAGAGTAGCCATGATTGAGAAAATAAAAATACCTAAAGGCAGTCTCTTGTGGGTATGACCACTGACGCGTCGCCCAACGAAGAAGTGATGGCGATCAAAGAGTTGAAATATACCATTCATGCATCCCACTTGCTTCCTCCTATCTGGTTTTTCATCTGTTAGAGAATATAGAAACTTTGCAGACATATCTTCTTTTCTCCTTTATTCTGTGGCCAAACAAAAGAATGTAAGAAAACAAAGAAATTTAAACATACGTTCAAATGATTAGTTTCTGTTATCGAACAGATATTTCATTTATTTTTGGAATTTTAGACAACTTTCTAGTAAATAAATGCCAGTTGTAAAATGAGTGGGAGAGGACATGAACAGTTCTCTTATTCTGTGGAGGGAACCGAACCAAATTCAACCGGGATAAGAGGAGATGGAGAGTCGAGAGTCATTTTTTTTAGAGTTCTGTACGCTGGATTGCAAATGTTGTTTGTCTATTGAGGGGACCTTCTTTACTCAATTAAAGTAGCATTAATGGGAAGTAACACCTCTAATACTATCATATTAGAGGTATAATATAGATTTGTGATACCATACCATCGTTTTAACTGTAGTAAATATTTTCTCATGCTTCTCAGTGACTTGTACACAAGCAGAAACTCTTAGAATTGTACATGCAGAAATTTGTATAAACAACTACTGCATGTGATTTTCGATCATCATTAAAATTATCTTATTATGTCTATGATGTACTTGAATATCTTTGTTGAGTAAATGTGATGAAGAGCCACACAGTTATTAGAACTAGTAATGTTGCATGTCACAAATGATCATAACCTCCACGTGTCATTTTTTAATCTCTCTCACACACAAGCGCGCACACACACACATGTAACAGATCATATGATGCAATTTGTGCTGGTTTAATATCAATGTATACGATAATACGATATGTTGAATTACTAAGTACTGTAGGCTGCAAAATAAATCTGAAGCACAACCATGACTTTATTACCTTTGAAAGGAACTTCCGTCTTCATGTTTTGTCCTTCATTGTGCCTTGTAGGTTGAGCTCGTTTGTAGGGTTGCTACAGTGCTATTGCAGGTGCATCACAACCAGTTGATTGCTACCGTGGCTGCCAGACCCGTCTTGACTCTTCTGAAAGACACTCTTCATGCAAGAGTCAAGGTAATTTCAAGTGTTACATATTAGAGTTCTAAACTGCACATGAGCATTTTTACTTGCTCCAAAAATTATATACCAACAATTTGTCAAAGGAATTCACTGTAGAAAAATAATTTTTTTTTTTTATGATTTATTTATTTTATTTGTGTCTTTTTATTTATATTTTATTAGTTGTATGAATGTCAATATGCAAATATAATGACCGAACGGTTCAAATATTGTCATTATGTTGATACTTTTTTGAGGCTAGTCAGTTTCTGGAATCCTAAGAGGTCTGGTTTACAGTAATATTGTTTGCATGTCTAGCTCATTTAAACAATATATGCGATATGCAAATTATATATATAGAAGGAAAAACAGTCTATATCTGATCTATTTTACAATGGTATAGTTTGGTTTTGTAAACTTAATGATGCTAGAAAATAGAAGTTCCAAGTTAAATTCCAGATATTTGGTTGTGTTTAAAAACTGTTTTCTGTTTTAAACACAATTATGGTTAAGAGCTTGTGTTTGGCATTAAAAACAGCAAAATGTTGTTTTAACTCGGAATTGTTCATTCTCCATATTTTCATGCATTTATACCTTAATATATAATATGCATATATAATACTTTTGGGCTGATTTTTTTTATTAAGTTTTTTAAACATTTTAGTAGGACCATAAAAAAATAATCAGCTCAAAATAATTTTTTTTGCTATTTTAAAAAAATCGGTCAAACTGTGTCAGTTTTTAAGATGCTAATTGACAAACTTTGATCGATTTTTTTAAAATAGTAAAAAAATATTTTGAGCTGATTATTTTTTTATGATCCTACTGAAATGTTTAAAAACCATAGAAAAAAAATCAGCTCCAAAATATATTTTTTACTATTTAAAAAAAATGGACCTCATTCAGGGTCCTCAAATTGGGGGGACCTCACTTGATCCTCTCTCTCTCTCTCTCTCTATATATATATATATATATATATATATATATATATATATATATATATATATAGTCGGGTTCTGTGAGGTCCTTAAATGCAGATTAATTTTTTTGAAATAGTAAAAAAAAGATTTTGCCCTGATTTTTGTACAGAGTATCTATCGAATTAGAATGTTAAGATATCATGTAAAAAAAATCAGCCTAATTTTTATTTATTTTTACTGTTTTAAAAAAATCGATCAATATATGTTGTTTTTAAGGTTCTTAAAAACTATCAAATATTGACCCTTTTTTTAAAATAGTAAAAAGAAATATTTTGGAATTGAAAAACAGAATGGAATGAAAAAATAGGATTCATGATTGAAAAAAGGCTTTGTTGTGTTGAGTAAAAAAATATTTTTGTGACACCCTGCATATTTTGACATTGGAGGTGGCCAGTCCCTGCTGCCAATTTATGCCGCACATTAGAATTAAAATACCATTCTTAGCATGTGACAAAAATGAGGCATTAAAAACTTTTTCCATAAGATATAATCCAAATTTTAATCCAACGAATATAAACGTCCACACAAGAAATTTCATCACCATGCTAACTCCACAATAAAACTCAATAAAAGATTTCAGTTTAATACTTAAATGAAATAATCCAACTGTAACTCGAACACCAACTTAATGGCCTACCAAATCCATAAATAACTGTCTCATAAATAAAACGATGGAATGAAAATTCTAAACTAATAAAGCAATAAAAATATAACTCCAGCTGCATTCCACAAATCTTCAATTCATCCTATATAGCTACTCTAGCATTTATACCTGAAATGTTAGTCAACACAATGGGTCAGAGCCTACCGCATGAACACTAGCTATTCCCAATTAGGATCCGTGAATTCAGACATAAGCATCATACAAAATCAATATTACAATAGAGTATTTTAAATTAAACGATATAAGAACATGCAAGTAAAGTAAAACAGTATTAACTACCCACGTATTTAAGCCACCCAATTATTCCACTCCATTTATGTTATTTCAACATTAAATTAAATTTTAAATTATTAATTGAATTAATGCAACCAATCTTATTAATGTGACACTAGAATAACCAGTTTACCTTTGTATTGGTCCTGCAGACTCCTGAAGCTCCAACGATTTTTCACACCCTACCCATTCCCCTCACTATAGTTATTTTGCCCAATTTTATTAGCACTGCACATACTCGTGAGGTTTCACGCACGACACGTCACTATAGTCAGTTTGCCCAATTTCGTTAGCACTGAACATACTCGTGACGTCAACACACATCCATGTCGCTATAGTCAGTCAACCCAATTATCGTTAGTCCTGGACATACTCGCGATGCAAATTCATCCCGTTTATTATCTTAGGCATTAATTATTAACCTCTATTAATTTTCTCATTCTCAATTAGGCCTACCCTGAGTTCGGGGATCACAACCTAAAACTACCTCTAGTCCTATACCTAGAGATCACCAAACCCTAAATATTACCTAGTCTATCACCTAGGAAGAATACCTACCAAAAATCCTCACCTAGTCTCACACCCTGGCTAACGGAATAATGTAATGGCGTACTACCTAGCCCCACCTAGGAAAATACCCAACGGTACGAATGTACACTCACTAGTCCCATACCTGGAAAGTGCCAACAACAACAAAGTCTACAACTACTTGCTAAAATTTCAACGTTCTCGCGGTGTTGAAATACTACGATTCCATTCAAATTTACATCCATCTTTTAATGTAATAATCAAGTTCCACCAAATAGTCACACAAGTTGTCAAATATCATTTCAATGTGAGTGGTATGTTAACAATTCAACATATAATCCAATTTCAACATGTGTATTAACGATGTTACACAACAATAATTTTTGTTCTTCAACATACACACGTAAAAGCATGATTTACAAGTCAAAAACATTATTTCAAGTTCATATTTTCATTTTAACATGCGTTTCGTTCCACAAATCTACCTTAACTCAAAACACTAATTTTAGCATGCGATTGTTTAAAGTCTTAAATCATATTTTTAGATTGAATAAAAACAATTCTGAATTTACTTTCACTTTCCTTGATCAATATTCCAATTACTTTTTAAGAAAACATGATTTATTAAGGTTTAGGCAATATTTAAAACATAACACTTACAATAGAGATATTCATGCCTGATAAGAAGTCGTCTCGAAAATCTGATTACACTGTTGCGATCCTCTCACGAAAATAACAAAGACTCATTTTTGGTTGATTTTGAAAAAACCTGAGTTGAAACTTGTTTTTAATGGGGGTTAGGTTTTGTAGAACAAAAAAGAAAACTTGGAAGGCTACCGCTTTTTGAGATGAGTTAAAAGTGTTGGAAAAAGTCTAAACTCGAGCCTTTTTAATATAGGAAAACAAAAGTTTGAAACCAACACAATCACTTAAAACAAGCCAACCCGCCACCTTGCCACCGGTGCAAATCGATTCGCCCCCCAGGGCCGAATCGATTCGGCACTTGAGTAGATCCCAGGTCCGCCGATTTAAATTAGAAAATTCCGATTTTTCTCCCGAATAAAACCTTATTTTTGTATATATCAAAACCCACATTTTTTGAATACTAAAAATAATTAAGTCCTTAATTTTTTTTTTGATTCGCGATTTATAAATAGATATATTACGATCCAAAATCTCGGGGTATTACAATTTTGGGCTGATTTTTTAGGGTATCCATAGAATGTTTATATACTCTGTAAAATAATCAAGGGAAATTATTATTATTTTTAGTTATTTTAAAAAAATGGTCCGCACGAGAGGTCCGCACAGTGAGGTCTGCACAGGAGCCCGACTCTCTCTCTCTCTCTCTCTCTCTCTCTCTCTATATATATATATATATATATATATATACTTGTGTGTGTGTAAATCTAGTTTACCAAACGCTTAGATATGTTTGAAAAAACACAACCGATTTATAAAACTGTTCTCAAAAATAGTTTTTAAAGTTGTGTAAACATAACCAAACGGACCCTTGGGTTCACAGAGGAGAATTTTTGTTTGGTCTTGCTGTCAGATGTACTGTGCTTAGTAATGTCAATTTTAATCTGCATGCTTTGTGCCAATTCCTCCCTTAGTCTAATCAAATGGTCCCCACTGTGACAAAAAAATAAAAATTAAGTCAAATGTTGGGAATTAGTCTGGGCATTACATACCAAAGTTGATGTATTTGGTTTGCAATTTATAAATTGCAATGGGTAGTAGAGAGAATCTGGAGACGTTTATATTGACAAGATGATGTTTGAATTATCCCAGGAATGCAAAGATACTCTTGGGTTTAACCTGGCAGCCATGGATCATCTCAAGGTAAATGAATATTTGCACTTACACTCTGGGTTGTTTCGCGATAGTTTTTGTATAGAGTTGGTGGAAACTCAAAAGGGCGCTTTTATTCTACTGCAGCAATTGATGGTTTTGAAGTCAGATGCACTCTTCCGAGACGCGAAAACTAAATTACAAGAAATACGATCACGACACTCTCAAAGCGTTGAAGCAAGGGGAGACACAAAAGAAGAGAAGAGAAAAAAGAAGAAACAAAAGAAGTCAAGTGATGTACACGTATGGTCCTAATTTAAGGCCATGACACATGAAATGAAATTCTTTCGGGGGGGGGGGGGGGGGGGGGGGGACAAGAAATGAGATTCTTCAGTCCTGCTAGGAAATGGATATCTGACAAGTAGCCATAGCCACGCGGCCTTGATTTGTCACTGAAGACAACGGTAAAAGAGATCTGCTTTGTCAGCCGGCCCATTAGTCTTCCATTTTTTTTGATCAATTTAAAGTTATACACAGGTGGATTAAGCTGTCCAGAAGACGAATAATGGTTTCATTTTTTCGGTTGATACTGGCAGTAGTATATTTTATCACTCGTGCCGGAGGAAGTGGACTTCACAGCTTATAAGCATTTTTTTATGGTTAATTTTTGCCGCTGTTGTAAACAGACTTCATCAGATGAATTATGATAACAGCACCGCCCTCCTTCCCTCTCCCCTGGGTTTTGGGAAGCGTGGATTTTTTTTATACGAGTATGCAAATGCTTCTTTGTTGAAGTAGTTATGTATTTAATACTTTGTGCATGTTTGATTGATGCAGGGGAATTGATGTTATTTATTTTTTGATGTACCTATTTTTTCTTCCGTATTTTTAGTTGTTTTATCCTTTATTTTATGTGTTTTGGTTATATTAGTCTTTAGGTGGCACTTAGCCTATAAAAGTTACCCCTGCTGCTAGTAAAATTCTACTTAGATTATACCCAAGTTAATGAAGCCAAACGGTAGATGAAAATCACACAATTTCACAATATATGTGGTTCGACAATGTGCTTACTTTTACGGGGTGTTTCTCTCTTTTTATTGCTTAACTTGCAATAACAAGAATTACATGTTCCCTTTAACAGGGGGTGAGAGTTACATTTATAACGAACAGAAAGAGAATGAGCTGTGTAGGATTCTAGGCCTTTTGGATGCCGTTGCAGTGTGATCGAATAGATTTCCTTAGATATTTGTTGATATGATCCCCTTTTGTTCTTATCTTCAAGCTCAAATTGTTTATCTGAATTGCTGGATAGGTGTAAGCTATTCCGATCAGGTCAGATAATTCTCCTAAAATTGTCCTCAAAGCGTTGCAACCTAAAATGAGTGAATAGGTTTGATCAGTGTGGAACATATAAAAAATTCATTTCATTCGGTCAGTTGAGTTCGAAGGGCTGGCTCATTAGTTGTCCCAACCTTGTAAGAGCATCCGTAGTGGTGGAGGAAGTTGACAACAAAAGAGGTAAATTTGCAAATCGAATCTCTTGCAGTGGTGGACGAAACCTTGCAAAATTTGCAGAGAAAAAGGTAAGGAATTGCTAAGTTTACTGAACGGATACGAATTCAGTAAAAGTTCCTACGGACTTTATTTGTTCGTAGCAATTCTTACGAACAAATAAAGTTCGTAACAAATACATTTTATGTTCCTACGAACTTTTAAAATTCGTAAGAAACATATTTATGTTCCTACGAACTACTGAAGTTCGTAGGAACATAAATATGTTTCTTACGAACTTTAAAAGTTCGTAGGAACATATAATCTACCCTTCACCATTCTGGGCGTTGAAGTTGAAAAAAGGCAAAACTCACTTTTGAGTTTGTGTATTTGCCTTTCGTTGCCGTCCACCAATAGAGATGCTCTAAGGGTACTTTGGTAATCAGTACACTGAGGATACCAAAAGGTGAGGCGAGCTTGCCAATTGTTACCTAGGCTTCTGTGTCAAATGATGACCTGCTTTGGAAGTTGAACCAAATAGTTAAAAGCCTTTCTTTATCGCCATTTTGCATTTACACTTATTATTCAAGACGTCAGCCTTTTACATTTGTCTCCACTGCTGTGTTTCGACCGGATCAGATCAGAATTTTTTTTTTTTGATTTTTTGAAAATAAAATAATTATTTCGATTTTTGATCCATTTTTTTTGAAAAATTTAAAAAATTTCCGAATTCGGAAAAATCGAAAAATCGGCAAAAATTTGAAATTCACAAAATATATTAAAAATTTAGAAATTTCGGAAATTCCAAAATTTCAAAAAAATAAATTATGAATTTTCGATTACTCGAAATTATCATTTTAAAGAAACAACGAAAATGGCTTAATCTAACATGTTTTACATGAGGATTTGATCCATTTTTTATTTGTGTAGAAGTGATCCTCTCCTTTTATAGAGCACATTTTGGAGCTTTCTTCCAACCGATGTGGGATATGAGAAATTTTCAAAAATCGAAAAATTGGAAATCGGAAAATAATTTCAAAAAAATCGGAAATAATCGAAAAAAAATTTTGGAAAATCGGATCGACATAATTTCGAAAAAAATCGAAAAATCGGAGATTCAGAATTATTTTCGATTTCCAATCCGATTTTTTTCGAAAAATTCAGACATCGGAAATCGGAAATCGGTAAACTAAAATTTCATTCCCAAATTGAAAAAAATCGGAAGTTTGGGAAAAAAAATCACAACCCTATCTTCACCCATAAGTCTTTTCCTATTCTCATTTTCTATTTTGTCTACAATTTTCTTCATATTTCATCGTTTTTCTCTTTGAATTAAGAAAATGGTGTACACGGTGAACAAGAGATCCCTAGGGGAGTTTAGAAAATGGTTTTCCATCCCTGATTGGGTTGTCATAGAATTTGTTGAGGAACCCAACGACTGTTATAATGTAGAGGGTGAACATTGGTTGCACAACATTGCTGAGGGTGGAATCACATTTTCCCTTAACTAATTTTTTCTGTTCTATGAGTATTTTAGAGTGGTGCCTACTCAATGTACTCCGAATACGTGGAGGATTGTTAACGTTGTTCATAGGATTAATGAGTTATATCAAACTCAAATAAGAATCCATGAGATTAGATATTGTTATTCATGGGTCAAATCGAACAGTAATATCTTCTATTTGAAGGCGAGAAGGGTTGGCAAAATCCTTGTTGTAAATCTCCCTGATACCCATAAGGGTTATTGGAGTCACGGCTTTATTGCGAGGTGGCAGCATCCACCAATTTCTGAGGGTGGTGAACCCTTATAAGGGTTTTTGTGCCCTAACAGAAGGCATACGATAGGTTGATTATTGCTTTATGGTTGTATTTTATTTTGGGCGGACACGTTTCACATGAATTTGTGCTAACCTCCTTTTATTCTTTGTTCTGTGCAGAAGATTCCAAGAATTAAGAACCTGACGCTTCTCATGTCATTGGGTCGAGCTGGTTAAAGTTTGGAATGTGAAGATGCCTTTGTCTGCTGGTGCCGAGCATCCTAGGTCGACATCCTTGTTACTTGAATATACAAGCACAACCAACTCGTTTATTGCGAAGCCTGTGGATACAATACCTGAGATCCTAGTCCCTTCAAGCAGTGATGGATAAGGAGTAGGTCGACAGATTGACTACTGACCAACTAGTTTCTCACGTCGCTCAGGCGTTAACTCTGGTAAGCTTTTTTTTTTTTTTTTTTACTTTGATCGGATTTTGATTTAGGACTTTTTCTGTAGTACTGACTTGTGATCGTCCTCTTGCAGTTTGTGGGGGACTTTGTCGACATCCTCGATAGAAGGGCCGACTAGGCCAAAGCCAATGCCGACGTGGAGCATGCTTTGGCGAAGTCCTAAGAGGCTTAGAAGGTCGCCAAGAAGGCCTATGAGATAGAGAAAAAGGCCACCGTGCTGGAGATAACCAAGTTGGGGTAAAAAAATGAGTAGTTGAAGAAGGTTCCTGAGGAGAATGCCCATATCCTATTTGAGGCGCTAATGGCCAAGGACAAGGCCTATGAGTAAGGGTTCGTCGACGCCTTTAGCCAGACCAATAAATAGTTGGCTTATATCTGCAAGTCCATTTTTAAAAATGGCCAAGACTCAACATTAAACAAGACTGAGATTCCCCTTGATTGCAGACTTTATGGAAATCATGATCCAGGCTCCCCGCCAAAGGAGGAGGAAGAGGGTGAGGCCTCAAGCAGTTGCTCGAAAAAGGATGGGCCTAAGCAGGATAAAGGGGCTACTGACCAGAACAAGGGTCTAACCAATCAAGAGCAGGTGAAAAAGAAGGAATGCCAAGCTAGTTAGGCTTAGCTTAAGTTTCCTTATTTTTTTTGTATTTACTAATCTTTTGATAAAGATGTTGTAAGGGCTTGCCCTATCCTTTGACTGGTAAGGAAAACTTTCATTTCAGCCTTGCCTTATTGTTGACTGCTTGTGAGTGCTATATTTTGTTCTTTTGTTTTTGAATGCTTTTTTTATGGTCTTTGTAGTCTGAAAATAACTTGGCCTTAGTTCCAATGCCTCGAGCTCGTGAAGCATGCCTCTCTATAAAACATACACTCCATAAAATGACATATACTTTCAGTGAGAAGGCCCGTTTGGTGGCAGGCCTTCAGACTGGAGTCAAGGAGGTTGGGGATATCGTCGACCTGCTACTAAATGAAAACAATTCTCTCAGGGAGAAGCTCGACAAGGCCAAAGAGGACTTTCATAAAAATGAGGCGATCAAGCGAGCATGAATCGCTTGATAATGAGGTTGAAGTACTCTTTTAGGAAGGGTCATCGAGCAGTTTGGGTTGCTGGTTATGACGAAGGCTAAATGGATGTCCCTTTGCATCTGGATGAAGCCAAGCATGGTTAGCTCAATTCCCTAGCCGTCATGAAGGTCCCCAAAGATTATAGAGTTTTGATAGTGGTACCAGGTGGAATGCCTGGCTTATCGACATCCTCCCTATGGGAGTGATGAGAGCCTCCTGATGTAGTTCCTTTCCGGTTAGTGAAGAATTATTTGTTGTCACACGGATGTGACGATGAGTTCCAAACTAACCCAGATGATCCTTGCTGAGATGATTTTTCGAGCTAATGACTCGCCAGAGATGGCAAACGTTTTTATCATGCGAGTATCCATTTTTGTAATTATGTCGACTTAGACTATTTGTAAAATGAATGTTGTGAATGAAATTATAAGTTAACTCCATGTTTTGCACTTTCCCATTTTCTATGTCGAGCATGAATTTATTATTTGCCTTACCTTTTAAAAAGTCTCGTCACACAGTCTTAGGCTTAGGACAAACTATGACGAAAATGCATCTAGTCACAGGGCTATCCAACCGTTCAGGATTCTAGCCGATCATAGTCGGGACACTTTGTGCCTAGGGATCCCTCGTAGGTCTTTTTCTTGCCTGAACAAAACTTGATGCTTTCGTGTTTATTAATGACGAAAACATGTGACCTTGAAGTTTGATCGAGTGTAATCTTACTAAGGCATTCAAATTGACGATCAGGGTTTGATCAGGTATTTAAACCGACGATCAAAACTTTATTGGATAAATAATGATATATTTCCTATAGTAAAGTAGGCATGCTATTTGGAACAATAAGAAAGATAATTGCATTAATTGGACTTCAAATTATTCGATAAACAAAACTTTGAAATTTGAACAAAGCTAAAAATAAAATTTTCGAAGACTGGTCGCATTCCAGGCCTAGGGATCTCCCTGCCCCCATTGTTTCTAAATGGTAAAGATAAAATGAAAACAAAAGAACCCTTAAATACGAAGAGACGGATAACACCTCATTTTTGGCACTGCCTCTTACGCACCCTAGGTCACGAGCCCCACACACCATGATTGGATGGGAATGCAAAGCTAATGTCCATGGGAATATGTGCATATCCACATCATTGTGCTCACGTTCTCGGGACGTCAAAGCTTCCCACATCACAATGAAAATTTATAAATCAAAATCATAAATTTTTCGTACCAAAAAGGTACGGTACAGTAAAAGATTGTACTGTAATTTTCCCTATGGAGAACCATTGGATGGAGAGAGAGAGAGAGAGAGAGAGAGTAAATGTGACAAAAAATAAAAATGTAGAAAATATTTAGGACAAATTAATGATAAAAGGACATAAAAAATTAGTGACTTAAAATTCAATGGGACCTATTTCATATTTGGCCAATGAAATGGGACCCTAATAAAAAAAACTATTTTTTTGGCACACTAAATGTATGATTATAATTAGAGAGACTAATGTGGGTAGATTTTAGGATTTTTATATAGAAAAACATTAGGAGTCCATGATCAATATGAAATGAGAGATTAGTGAAAATGGATAAAAAATTTAATCTCATTTATAAAAATCCATGGCAATTGAACCTAGGTTTTTATTTATTATTTTTCAATCACGTTGTAACAAAACATGTGACACATGTTATTATCTAAGGAAATAAAGAGACAATTATAATAAAGAATTACAATTTGAATGTTAAATGATAAAGGTGGTCGAATGCACTTAGGGGACTAACTACAATTAATAACAAATAAATAAAACATGAAATTGGTCCAATATAGGACTAAAGGCCAAAAAACTATAATGAAAATTGAAAATATAGATGTGGTGTTATAGGCTCCGGACTGGTATCGACGGAGAGCGGGATGTGGGGAAGGAGTCACATGCCGGTCCGCGTGTTAGCATGATCCCTAAGTGGGCGTGAAAGTGCTTGCCTCTCGGTCCGACATCTCCTATTGAGGTCGGGTTGTTGTGTGACTATTCCCTTGGAAGGTGTTCGATACCATATTCAGTTATGTAGCACGCTCCTGTTTAGGCCTAAGCCTAATTCTTCGTGCGAGCGGTTGTTGATTGTTTGTGAGTTGCCAGTTTATTTTATATAAAAATAAACACAATGTGTCGGGAAAGCCCTTTCGAGCTAATCCTAAGGCAGTTTGAGGCCTACGAATGATCCATAGATTCTTAGTGTAGGTTTGGGAATAGGGTTACGAGTGGGGAAGGTATTAGGCCACCCAATTATTTTTTATTCTTCCTTATCTATATATTTATTATCGTATTTTATATTAAATAATACTTTTAGTTTAGTTTAGAACATGTTGAGAGATCTTAATTTGAGAATCATTTAAAACGTAGATATGTGCTTAGGTATAAAATGGCGTTTTAATGAAAGGTGTAGGAACGTCAATAAGCCCGTGTGGGAACACAAGAGTGCTTGTGTGCAAATATGTGTTTGAGTTACGGGTGACCGTAGAAGCACACTATATAGTTGACTCATTTGAGTCTATACTATATAGGAGCTCAACTAGTTTGGAAAGAAGACAAAATTGAGTAACTCCTTTTACTTCATTGCAACTTCAATTATATCTTCATCAACAAAGATCAAAGGTTATTAGGTAGAAAACCATCAGACAAAACACCATAGGATTGCACATTTGCATATTTCATTTCATGTATGAGTGATGTGTGTTAATTTGAAATAAAATTAATTTTCTACACTAATTAGGAATTTTTAAACATTTAAAATCTATTTTTTAAAGAATTAAAATTACGATTTAAAATTGTTTGGGGTTTAATTTTAATATATTAAAACTTCCTAAAAACTGCATTGGATAGAATCCAAAACCGCGACATAAATTTGTGGATAAAACTGAGATTATAAAAAGTCTTAAAACACGCGTTTAAGATCGATTATATGGCTGGCACGTGGTTGCATATTACTACTTAATTTTGTGTTTTCTTACACTCACATCATCAGCTTTCCATCTCAACCACTTTGATTATTTTAATCTAAGGTTTGCATGTTATCTTCGACAATCCTTGTGTCGATATTAAGAGCCAATCAAAGCATTAGTTTGTGCGGTCCATTAATAGCCCTTAGATCAAGTCTTCGAATAGTCAAAATAATCTCAATCGCTTATCCTTCCAACACTTTTATTTATAGAGACCCACGTCTTCACAATTCCAATCTTTGGTAGATTTAAGGGTCCAAGAGAGAAAAAAAGAGAGAGAAGAGAGAAGAGAGAAGAGAGGAAATAAAAGAGTGAAGAAATATCAGAGAGAAAAATATGATTCGTAAGAGAAACCCTCCCATATTTTCTTCAGAAAATAGTTTGCGAGATTGGGTTTCTGGTTTTCATTTCTTTCCTTTTAGGTCTAAATCTCTCACTCAACAGCCTTACATAATTACATCTCGTTTCTGTTTAGAAGCTCGTAGATCTAAATCAGTCATACATCTTCATGTAGATCCATAGTTTGTTTTTATTTATGTATTTAAGAAATCATTATCTTATGTTAAACTTTGTTTTGTAAAGTTTGTAATCATGTTTATATAACATTTCTCAGTTTTTTACAAACCTAAAATAAAGGCTTGCATATTTTAGATTAGTTAAGATTTTTCGTTCGAAAAATTGTATATAAACAAGTTCTAAAGGATCTTTGTTTTAAACATTCTAAAGAGTTACAGATCTGGAAATATTTTGAGAAAAAGATTAAGTCTAATTTCAGTAGTGTGAAAAATAGGTTTCATACTTAGAGTTCTTGTAATTCGTAGGAATTATTTATAATTAAGTGTATGTGAGTGCATGCATGTGATTTAGGAACAACACTCACAATACAATCACTCACCATCACTAATAGTGTTATTGGTTGAGATATTCTGTCCATTTGAGTCGACGCAAAGCTAAAGGAGAAAAGGAGCAAAGCTAAAGAACAGAGAAAGGACAACATCAGAGAAGTCAGAAAATAACCGAGGAGTGTAGGTATATTTCTGGACTTAGAATATGTCTGTTATTTTGTATATCTCGTTAAATGCTTGTAACCTTGAAACTATTTTAGTGGATTTTTTGTTTTGAGGTGTAGAGACCTCCGTGGATGTTTCCCCAATTTGGGTGGGATTTTACAACGTAAAAATCCCTGTCTCTTGTGTGTGCTTCTTTATGTTCCATTGCTACAATAGGCTGCATAGACTTAGGTTTTAAAATAAAAACCTATTTCCAAGAAACTTGAATATTTTGTTCTTATAAACTATTTTTAACACACCTTGTGTACTAATCAAGATTTTTTACAAGAGTTTCTTTAAAAAGTAGTTCGGAACTCATTTGATCTTTTTAACAAAAGTTAAAATAACATAGTGAGGTTTTTTCAATTGGTATCAGAGCTGAGTATTTTGTTTCTTCAAAAATTTTGATCACGTACTTTTGAAACTATTTACAAAATCTTTTTATGGACAAAAAATTTGAGCTTGGAAATCTGTCCAGACCTCCCCTCTTTGATGGAACCAATTTCCCTTACTGGAAAGTAAGGATGATTGCTTTCATCCAAGGGACATTGGGAGATAATGTCTGGGAAGCAATAGAAAATGGCTATTCTCACCCAACTAAGCCTATAGAAGAAAGTAACACTGAGAGGATTAAGAAGCTCCTCAGTTAGTTCACTAAAGAAGAAAAACATGCCTCCTTAAGTAATAATAAAGGGAAGAATGCAATTTTTATGTCTCTCAATGAACACGAATTTAAACGTATCTCCATTTGCTCCACATCTAAGGAAGCCTGGGACACGTTAGTCACAACCCATGAAGGGGATGAACGTGTTAAGGATGCTAAAATACAGATGTTGATACATCAATATAACTCTTTGCTTATGCATGAGACTGAGACTTTTGATCAATTCTATAATAGTTTGACTGACATTATCATAAAACTGCATGCTAATGATATAATGTATAATAGGAAAAAAATGTTTAAAAAATCCAAAGATCCATTCCCCCTAAGTTTGACAACAAAAGGTATGCAATTGAGGAGATAAATGATCCATACTTGACCCCTGAACTCCTCAGTAGCAAACTTAGGACTATAGAAATGGAACTTGAATTTAAAAAATATCTTTCCAATAATCAGAAAAGGAAAACTAGTTCAAATGTTGTATTTTAGTTTGAAGTGACCTCACCTTAATTAGTTATGACTAATATTGACCTTGACTCTGATGAGGAATGTGATTTGTAGACCTTGGATAACCAGATAACACTTATGTCAAAACAATTTAAGGAAATCTTACAGTTGAGAAACAATGTTGCTTCTAAACAAGGGAAACCTGGGTATCTTAACCATTCCAATAATAAGACTCATGAGAGGAATCATGGCAAATATAATACTGATACCCATAACAATCATAGATCTCAAAGAGATCTTAAAAACACTCAGTGTTTCAGATGTGGTAAAATGGGTCACTTAGCTACTAATTTTAGAGTCAAATTGAATAACACTGCTATAACACATATCAGTAAGACTTGGGATAATTCAAGTGACTCTGAAGAAGATGAGCTTGAATCCTCCAACACTTTTGACCCTAGCATGTCCTTCTTTGCAAAAATTGTTTATTCTGATGATATGTTTACAAATAATATTGAACTTGATGCCGTCATGCCTAAGACTGTAATGTCCTATGATGTCTTGCCTGCTTCTGGTTTATCTGCTCTTTGATTAGAGAATGTTAATATTTTTAATACTTCTTGTAGTAACTCTACGACGATGCGTGTGAGTCAAAGCGAACACAACAATGGCGAATTGGATATGTGTGTGAGTGCAACAAATGAATCCTTAGGGGACAACTCCCACACTGCACTTAATGTGTCTGATAATGATGATCTCCGTAACATTCACACACTATATACTATGACTCTTAGGAAGATCAACAAACTAGAAAAGACAGTCAATGACCTAACTGAGAAAAGAGAAGCCCTAAGCGTGATGGTTAAACAGAATGCAAATGACTATACTAATTAGTGTTTGGCCTATGAAACCAAAACTAAAGTTTTTGTTAAAAAAATTAAAGAACGTTATGAATCAAATGAAGTTCTAGAAAAGAAATATAAGGCAACTTTGATAGAATTGGAAGAGTCTAAAGAAAAGGTTTGAACAGTCTTCAATTTTTTTCCAATTTTGAAAATAATTCTAATTGTTTTGAAGATTGTGTTCCTTCTAACAAAATCACTTATGAAGACAAAATGGGTATAGGTTTTGGTTAAAAAAAACTAAAGCACAAGCCAAAACTTTTCAACATGTGCAATTTATCTCTTTTGGAAAAAGACCAGATGAGTTATGTCCTGATTTTCAAATCTTAAAGAGAGATTTTGATAATAAACAAAATACGCCAAATAATCTGATTGAAAATCATCCAAAGCCAACTGTTGAATCGAAGGCTAAGTATGTTTACCCCCTATTAGGCAAGGAGATTCCTCATTCCAACCTATTGTGGTTAGAAATAGGACCAAAATCCAGGAAATGGACAAACTTATTTTCAAAGGTTTTCAAAATGTGAACAAAATCGTCTAGCCACCAATACTGGTCCTATTGTGATGTTTATGGACATTGTCGCGATGAATGTTTTTAAAAATGACTGTACAAACCAGTCTATAATTCACTAATCTATAATAACTTTAATTATTCTAGATAGAGAAGGAATAACTATGTACTTCCTAAATAACCCAATAAAAACTCTAACTATAAGAATAGGAAGAAAAGATCTCACGCTAAGAAGAAATCTAAGAGAAAGAGTCCTAGATCTGCTTCTAAACCAAAAGCTCAATTTTTTTCAAAACTAGAGCTATATGGGTTAGAAAGGACGATCTAATACCCCAGTTGAAGTGTAACATTGTTATAAGTGTGTTGAAAGCTGAACACACTGCTTCTGGTTAGTATTTAGACTCTGGATGTTCCAAACATATGAGACGTATGGAATAGCCTGGCTTGATGACAATGAAATCTGTCATAATCGTTTGGGTCACATTAATTACGATAATCTTGGCCAATTAAGCACATAAGATATAGTTAGAGGTTTACCAAATATAAAACCTATTTTTAACCTTGTTTATGGGTTGTGTCAGGAAGGAAAAATAGTTAAATCTGCTCACAAGAAAGTTAAAGACATTTTAACAACAAAACTTCTAGAACTAATCCACATGGATCTTATGGGTCCTTACCGAACTATAATCATTTGTGGTAACAATTACATTTTGGTTATTGTGGATGATTTTACTCGATTCACTTAGGTAGCATTTTTAAAATAAAAATTCGATACGTTCCGAGAATTTTTGAAAATCCTTTTAAGAATCGAGAATGAAAAAGATACCCTAGTTGATCAAATGCGTAGTGATAGAGAAGGTGAATTTAAGGACTTGGGCATCACATAATATTGTAACTATAATGGTTACCAACATGAGTTCAGTGCTCCTAAAACACCCCAATGGAATGGTATTACCGAGCGTAAAAATCACACAATCCAGGAAATGGCCAGGGTAATGAAACATGCTAAAAACTTGCCAAATATTTTTGGGTTGGGGCGGTTCAAAGAGCGTGTCATATCATCAACTGGGTTTACCTTCAAAAAAATACCAAACAAACTTCCTATGAAATTTGGTATGGAAAAAAGCCCAATTTAAAATATTTTAGAACTTTTGGGAGTACGTGCTATGTGTACAAAGATAGGGACCACCTGTCTAAGTTTGAAACCCGTGGCAACAAGGCCATATTTTTGGATGACTCCCCTAATAGTAGGGCTTATCACATTTATAATTTGCGTAACAAAGTAACCATGGAATCGATAAATATGATAGTGAGTGAAACTAATGTTGAGAGAAAAGATCAAGGGCCAACTATAGTGGACGAGTCTGAACACAATTTAAATTACGACTCAGCAGAGATAGTTGATCCTTTACCAGCTGAGACCCCAGAAGTGCCTAACTGTAAAGATCATCCCGTAGATAATATTATTGGTAACCCGAATGAGCTAGTGCGTACAAGATCCCAATTACGTAATGTTGCTCATTTTGCATGTTTTGTTTCTCTAGTAGAACCAAAGAATGTGAATAAAGCACTTAATAACTCATGTTTAATAGGTTCTACATAGGAAGAGATCGTCCAATTTAAAAGTCATGACGCATGGTATCTTGTACCTAGGCTTGAAATAAGAGGGTTATTAGCACTTGCTGGATTTTTAAAAATAAAACGGACTAATCTGGGATGATAGTTAGAAATAAATATAGATTAGTTGCCTAAGGCTACTCTCAAGTTGAATGAATATATTTTTAGGAGACTTTTGACCCAACCACTCGCCTTGAGTCTTTTCGCTTACTTTTGGCCATAGCTTGTTACTTACAATTCACACTTTATCAGATGGATGTAAAATCTGCATTTTGAAATGGTGTTTTGACAGAGGAGACCTATGTTGAATAACCAAAAGGCTTTATTGATCCTCATTATCCAAACCATCTGTATAAATTGAAAAAGGCCCTATACGGTTTAAATCAAGCCCCTCGGATTGGTACGAACGCCTGCCAACCTTTCTTGACTGTGAATGCTCGTAGAGAACAATATAACAATGTAAATGGGATTTTTGCCTTTTTCACGTCACTATGAGAAAGTGAGCATAAGGTGAATAAAACACAGGAATATTTAAATATAAAGGAAATGACAAATAAAATAAAGAGGATGAAAAATATGTATAAAATGAAAAAGTGGACTTGAATCCTAGTACACATATAGTTAGCCTACATAATGTTAATGAAACTATATATGCAATTACTTAAATATATGCATTATCCATGTTTAACTCACACGTTTAATTTAGGAAAAATCATATCCTTTGGCAGTTTTTAAATCGCCCACTTTCCTTTCTTATATATCAACTTGAGCTTTAAATTAACATATGCTTGGTGTTTCTTAAAACTTACATTGGACCCCCCCCCCCCCCCCCCAGTGTTTGGAAATGATTTTCTTTTAGAAAAGCAGTCAAGTCTAGGATTGTGCGGTGTTACTCCCACATTCCATTATTATATATTTATGGAAATTATTTTATTTTATTAGCAATAGTTTTTAGGATTCCATTTATTTTTATATTTTTACATTTTACATTTTACATTTTTAGGATTTTAGTTTTTAATTTAATAGATTTTTATTTCCATTTTTATTTCTTTTTAGTTTCATTTTTTTTATTTGAGTCTTTATTTTATTTTTAGAGTAGTATTTTATTTTAATATTTTTAGTTGTGTTATTTTAAGGGTCACAAACTATAACACACACAAACAAATCCTAAACACTCACTCACTCATATCCATTTTAGATGATAACATGAATTTGAAATAATTTTTAGATTTGTAATAAGTATTCTAATTATCTGAAGCAATTGTATTCTTCTAGTGCTTTATTATTATTGAACGATAGTTTAATGCTTTTAGTCATTTGGATTTTATTAGTTTCTGTGGATTTGAATCAAAATTGATTGGTTGGTTAGTGAATATGTCAATTTGAATTTGAATCAGTTTAAGCATTAATTCAAAGTCCGTGACATCACCCACATTTGAAAAAAAAGTATAGATTTGTAGTAAGTATTCCAATTATTTGACTCAATGCTTAGTTTGGTTTATGATATGGATTTATATTCTTATAATGTTGTTAACTTGTATTCTTAAAGTGATTTTATTCATGTGGACTGGATCATTTTCTCATATATATGTTTCTACTAATAACAATAATTTTTGCAAGAAATGTCTACATCAAGGCGTCAGCGAAGTGCGGGCGAGGAAGGCTCATCTAACACTAGGTCCCCAAAGTGGGGCAAATTGGACCGTGGTGGATAATTATACGGCCTTACAAGCTAGGGCCCTGGAGTTGTTGAAGGCGATTATTAGCCTCGGATAGACAAATTGGAGGAAGGTGCCCTACGAGCTTAAGATGGCCATTTGACGGCATTACGGGTACTTGCTCATTTTCTCATTACTTTGTATTTATATTTATATTATATTATATTTTATAATTTCAATAGTACTAACTCGCTTTCTTTTTATTTTGTATTTTTTTCGGCTGGAACAATTCAGCTTGCCCCCACATTTACTGTGATGACCCTATTTTTATATGCCAATATATATAATGATTTCTACAATTGCGTCTTACTTACTATTTGAAAATGTTATAATATTACAAATGTGATATTCTGAATTCTTAATATGCCAAAGTCCATTTTTAAATTTGAAGAATCAACTATAAAATGGGTCAAATTGAAGTTTTATGGCACATCCTAAGCTAAGTGATAAGTTTAGGGGTAGAAATATAATTTTTTGAAACTTTAGTGACTTGATTTTAATTAAGAAAGTTTGAGGGACCAAAATGAAAATAAAAAAGGGACCTTTTTTCAAATAAAATATTTTAAAGGACCTCTAAGAAATATTAAAAATATATGGTGTAAAAATTACCAAAATGCCCTTCAGGTGTAAAATGACCCTTATACGCTTAATACTTTTTCACCTCGTGCTCGACACCTCGTGCTTTGTTTTGAAACCTACACCATCAACATGTCGTCATTATAGGAGAAGCCAAAACACGTGCCGTCATTAAAGGAGAAGTTAAAACAGGTGTCGCAGTCCAGTGAAATAAGACTGCAAGACGCCTCTATTATGCGACACGTCAACGCTGACTCGCCATTGTAAAAGCTTGGTCAGCATGGACACGTGTCGATGTCGTGATATCTTTGGAAAACTATAAATAATGCCTTTGGGATCATTTGAAACTCACACCAAATTCCTTGAGAATTATAGAGAGAAGTAGTGAGAGAAAGCGTGGAAACGTTTAAGAAGAAGTTCTTAGAGATATTCATCTTATGGTAATCTCAATGTTATAATGCATCTTTTTAATTTTAATTTATTGTTTTATAGCTTTACTTAGTAGTTATGCTGGTAAAATACACTAAAGGATTCACTAATCAAAACTTAAAATTTAGAAGAAATCCAAGTTGATTTTATTTTCAATATATGTAAACTTGTTTGAAATTATACGCTTTTAAAAAATGATTCTCTTTAAAGAAATTGCTCGTTATTCTGGAATCCCATTTAAGTAATTTGAAAGTCAAGCCCAGTGAAGTTCTGTCTAGATGAGATGGTATTTAAGTGGTTCCCCTGTGACCCTCCATCTCTACTGGGAATAAATTCGGAAATGTTCTGTCTAGATGAGATGGTATTTAAGTGGTGCCCCTGTGACCCTCCATCTCTACTGGGAACCGACTGATTAGGAAGAACTATGAATTGAATTCTTTAAATACGATGAATGAATATTAAAAATTGAGAAATGGTTTTAGTAACCTTTTTCAGCAAGTTATTTTCGGATTAAAACACAATATTTAGAATTGGGCTTTATTTAGAATACATAATTAAACCTTTATTGTATTTATTAGATTAACGTGTGATCCAAGACTCAATATCTATATTTTCGAGCCTCTCTTTTAGGTGAGTACTCTATGTCATTTCTTGCACATTTAAATTATATGATATTATGCAAACTATGTATTTTGTGAAATGCTTTTATTCTCAAAATTCATTTGATACCGATGATTGATTCATTTGTCATATGTTTATATCTCTCCGTATAGACATACTGATTGAAATGAGTATTGAAAATGAGATTGAATATTGGAAATAAGATTCGTCCAAAGGGACCTCTTTACTGACTGACCTTCCCAGCTGGGTTATCGCTGGTGTGCCTTACATAAGGCATTGTGATGAACTAGTTCGATTGATCGTCAACTATCGGGGAATAATACGGTATTAGGGATCAAAATGATAGGGCTGGCAATTTTTGACACGATAACCCGTTTATGGTAATAACCCGAAATGACCCGAACTTGACACGATTAGCTTGTATAGATTTAAGAGTACCCAAAACTTATACTCAAATAAAAATCAACGTGACCCGAAAATGACACGATTAACCCGAATTGCCACCCCTACAAAATGATATGATTAAAAGAAAAATATATCCCATTTGATTTATTGCATTCGTCTTATTCTGAGCTATACAATTATGATATATATACTTTCATTTCAAAATATATATCTATTTACTGTAAGTTCCCATCCATATATGTATATGCCTTCTCTTTTGACTTGAATAGGTATCTATTTTCTGAAAACCCTGGAATGTCTAGAGATTGAACCTCATTCGGATTTAAGCTGATGTTGTATAAATAACCATTTTTCAGGAAACGTTTAGGCTCACGGACGGAACGAAAAAGGACTATATTGAAGATTTAGCTTTTAGAGCTCTTTTTGTAAAATGTTTATTTAGAGCATGTCTGGCTCTCTTGTAATAAGTTTTAAAACTTTATCTTAAGTTTATAACTCGTTGTTACTTTTAATATATATTAAGTTTCCTTTAGAAAGCTCTGATGACGTAATTCCTTTACTTTTAGTATTTTACGATTCATATCCATGTGATCATATTTCCGTTGCTTTTATTTAAGGAAATAATTAAATCGGAATAATTGTTTCCTTGGTGGCATGTCAAGACACTCGTTCCCTACTACTAATTTTGGGATGGGGTCGTGACAGAGGGGGTATCAGAGCATAGGTTATTAACTCGTAGACTACTGAACATAGGTTTCGGACGTTATAGATTTCATGTTTCCATCCTTAGGAGATAGTATTAAATATTTGATTTATGTGATAACCCTCCCTATGTGTTATATTATTTATAACTAGTCTTTTAGTTTTCAATCTTGATATAGTATAGTAGATTTTATGTTTTTCCATGACCGTAGAAAATGACCAAGAGAAGATCATCTATAGGAACTAGTGATTCGAGTATTGAAGGATTGGAAGGTGCATATAAGGCGATTTAAGGTATAGCAAAGATTGTGGAGCATAAGGTGAATAATGGAGTACCAAGGAATCCTGAGCTAAGTAAATGTACTATTGAACAGTTCAAGAAGTTGATTCCTCCATATTTTAACCCCACTGAAGCAGAAAGTTGGGTGATGCAAATAGAAAACATACTCAATGTTCTTAAGTGTACTAATGAACAAAGAGTTTCATTTGGAACGTTTATGTTAGAAGGTGAAGCCGAACATTGGTGGATAATGACTAAGAGAATATACGAGGAAAGGAATAATCCTATAGGTTGGAATGACTTCTTTGTGATATTCTTCAAGAAATACTTTCCTGAAATAATATAAGACCAAAAATTGGCCGACTTCATGAGTTTAGTTTAAGGAAATTTGATGGTTAGTCAATACGAGGCGAAGTTTTCTGCGTTATCCCGTTTTGCATGTCATGTTTTGATAACTGATGTTTTAAAGGTCAAGAAGTTTGAACGTGGGTTAAGGTTGAATATTCGTACTGGAATTTCCATCCTGAAGTTGACATCATATACTGACGTGGTGACTAGAGCAATGATAGCTGAAAAGGATAGTGAAGAATATAATAAGATTAGAGAAGGGAAGAGGAAGTTTGGGGAACAAAGAGGAAGGAACCCCAATAATAAACCCTTTAGGACTATACCCAATATAGGGCAACCTTTTGTGAACAAACCATTTAATGTTGATAGATGCCAACGATGTGGTAATATTCATAAAGGGCAACCATGTTACCTGGAAACAAGAAATTGCTTTGGGTGTGGCCAAAAGGGACATAAAATGAGAGATTTCCCTAACAAAGGGAAGGCACCAACAAAGGCTTTTAATGACAATAAGGATCATGGTAGACAAGGTAGAATTTTTAATCTTTCTGATGCAAAGGCTTCTAATGCAGTAGTGTCAGGTACACTTTCTATATGTGCACAACCTTCTCAAGTTTTAATAGATCCTGGTTCTACCTATTCATTTGTGTATTTATGTTTTGTTAATCGCTTTCCTAATATTCCTGAACCCTTGAATCAAAACATACACGTTTCTACTCCTTCTGGTGATTTGTTAACGAGTACATTAGTATATAAATCTTGCCCTAAAGATGTCAATAGTCATAAACTATTTGTCGATTTGATTATTTTAGACATAAGAGATTTTGAAGTCATTTTGGGGATGGAGTGGTTAGGATCATATCATGCTAATGTATATTTTTTTGAGAAGAGAGTTACGTTCCGAATTCCTAACCAACCAAAATTCAGTTTTGAAGGAACTGGTATCCTATCTCCCATGTGTATTATCTCTGCAATGCAAGCCTATAGTTTTCTTAAGAAGGGATCTCAAGAATTTCTTGCAAGTGTTATTGATTTTCAAATGTAAGAGCCTAGTTTAGAAGAGATCCCTACAACTAAACATTTTCCAGATGTTTTTTCAGATGATTTACCCAGTCTACCTCCTAGTAGAGAAATAGAGTTTACGATTGAACTTATTCTGGGAGCTAAACCAATCTCAAAATCACCTTATCGCATGGCACATTTAGAAATAAGGGAATTAAAAGTTCAATTACAATATGTGTTAGACATGGGTTTTATTGGACTATGAATATCCCCTTGGGTTGCTCCAGTGTTATTTGTTAAAAAGAAGGATGGGATGATGAGGTTATGAATAGATTATCGTGAACTGAATAAGGTAACCATTAAGAATAAATACCCCCTACCTCGTATAGATGATTTTTTGACCAACTACAAGGTGTGCAAGTATTTTCTAAGATTGACCTTAGTCCAGGATAGCACCAATTGGAGCTTAAGGAAGATGATATTTCGAAATCATCTTTTCGTACTAGATATGGTCACTATGAATTTCTTGTGATGCCATTTGGACTTACTAATGCACCAGCCATTTTTATGGATATAATGAATAGAGTGTTTAGGAAATATTTGGATCAATGTGTGGTTATTTTCATTGATGACATCCTTATTTATTCTAAGAGTATTAAAGAATATGAGAAGCATTTAGAGATAGTATTACAAATCCTTAGGAAGGAGAAGTTATATGAAAAATTAAAGAAGTGTGAGTTTTGATTGCCTAGAATTTCTTTTCTTGGACATGTCATTTCCAAGGAGGGAGTGTCGGTTAACCCTCAAAAGATCGAGGCTAAAATAGTTTGGCCTAGACCAACTAATGTAACAGAGATTCATAGTTTCCATGGATTAGCAGGTTATTATCGAAGATTTGTTGAAGGATTTTTTAGCATTGCCAAACCTCTATCTAGGTTAACACAAAAGAAGGTAATATATGAATGGTCCGAGGAAGTTGAGAATAGTTTTTAAGAACTTAAGAATTGATTAGTAACTGCCCTAATTTTGACTATTCCTTCAGGGATAGGAGGATTGGTGATTTATAGTGATGCTTAAAAAAATGGTTTGGGATGTGTGCTAATGAAAATGAAAAGGTAGTATCTTATGCCTCGAGACAATTAAAATCACATGAACAGAATTATCCAACCCATGACATAGAATTAACTGCTGTAATTTTTACGCTTAAGATTTGGAGACACTATTTATATGGTGAGACTTGTGAGATTTATACCGATCATAAGAGTTTGAAATATATATTTACACAGAAAGAATTGAACATGAGACAAAGGAGGTGATTAGAATTGATGAAGGATTACGATTTAAATATTCACTATCACCCGGGGAAAGCTAATGTAGTAGCCGACACTTTAAGTAAAAAGTCTGCATGAATTTAGCATGTCTTATTCCCAACCATGATGCTCTATTGAAAGGTTTGAGAAGTATGAAAATAGATGTACGTATTTATAGCAAAGGAGGAATAATCGCAACCTTACAACAACAACCCACGTTGATGGAAAGGATCAAAATTGCACAAGTAAATTACCCACAACTGAAGAAGATCAGAGAAGAGGTTATTGAATGGAAGAGAATTAAATTTATGATACGGGATGATATATTGAGGTTTGGAAATAGAGTGTGTGTTCCACGTGATGCTCGACTAAATAGGTAAATTTTGGAGGAAACTCATTACTCGATATTTACGTTTCATCCTGGAAATACCAAGATGTATAGAGATCTTCGATAAATGTTTTGGTCGAATAATATGAAAAGGGAGATATCAGAATTTGTATCTCATTGTTTGGTTTGTCAAAAAGTAAAAGATGAACATCAGAAACCATCAGGATTATTACAACCTTTACCTATCCCTGAATGGAAATGGGAACATATTACTATGAATTTTGTGACATGTTTACCAAGGAGTTAAAATGGTAAAGATTATATTTGGGTAATTATTGATAGGTTAACTAAATCTGCTCATTTTCTTGCCATTAAGATTACCCATTCATTAGAAAAGTTAGCCAAGTTATATGTGCGGGAAATTATTAGGCTTCATGGAACCCCAATTTCAATTGTTTATGGTCGTGACCCTAAATTCGTTTCTCACTTTTGGAAAAGCCTACAAGCAGCTATGGGAACAAAATTGAATTTCAGCACCGCTTTTCATCATCAAACAGATGGACAATCTGAGAGAACCATTCAAACCTTAGAGGTTATGCTTAGGGCTTGTGTACTTAATTTGAAGGGGAATTGGGATGATCATTAACCATTAGTGGAGTTTGCCAATAATAATAGTCATCAAGCAAGTATTCAAATGGCTCCATATGAAGTACTATATGGTACAAGGTGTCGTTCTCCTGCATGTTGGGTAGAAGTTGGAGAAAGAAAATTGTTAGGACCAAAATTGATTCAGATCACAACAGAGAAAGTGAAATTGATACAAGACCGACTTCGAATCGCTCAAAGCCGTCAAAAGAGTTATTTTGACAATCGACACCAACAGTTAGAATTATAAAGAGGAGATTATGTGTTCTTGCGAGTATCGCCTTTAAAGAGAGTAATACGATTCGGGAAGAAAGGAAAGTTGAGCCCAAGAGACATAGGACCTTTTGAAATCCTTGAAAAGATAAGAGGTGTTGCATATAAAATAGCCTTGCTACCTGAACTCTCTAGTGTACATAATGTGTTTCACATATCAATGATAAAGAAATATGTCCCAGATCCAAAACATATCTTAAGCCACGAGCCTCTTCAAGTTAGATAATATTTTTCGTACATTGAGCATCCAGTGGAAATCTTGAACCATAAAGATCAAATATTACGAACCAAGGTTATTCCACTAGTCAAAGTATTATGGCGGAATTATTCTGTTGAAGAAGCAACATGGGAGCGGGAATATGAAATAAAGGATCGATATCCATACCTTTTTGGAAATTAATGTAAGTAAAGTTTGGGGACCAAACTTTTTAGAAGGAGGGTAGGATGTAACGACCCTATTTTTTTATGCCAATATATATAATCATTTCTACAATTGCGTCTTACTTACTATTTAAAAATGTTATAATATTACAAATGTGATATTCTGTATTCTTAATATGACAAATACCATTTTTAAATTTGAAGAATCAACTGTAAAATGGATCAAATTGAAGTTTTATGGCACGTCCTAAGCTAAGTGATAAGTTTTGGGGTAGAAAATATAATTTTTTAAAACTTTAAGGACTTGATTTTAATTAAGAAAGATTTAGGGACCAAAATGAAAATAAAAAAATGACCTTTTTGAAAATAAAATATTTCCAGGGAACTCTAAGAAATATTGAAAATATATGGTGTGAAAATTACCAAAATGCCCTTTAGGTGTAAAATGACCCTTATACCCTTAATACCTTTCCACCTAATGCTCGACACCTCGTGCTTGGTTTTGACACCTCCACCGTCCACATATCGTCATTAGAGGAGAAACCAAAACATGAGTCGTTGTTAGAGGAGAAGCTAAAACACGTGTCGCAGTTCAGTGAAATAAGACTGCAAGACGCCTCCATTACGCGACACGTCAAAGCTGAGACGCCATTGTAAAAGCTTGGTTGGCATGGACACGTATCAACGTCGTGATATCTTTGGAAAACTATAAATAGGGCCTTTGGGATCATTTGAAACTCACGCCAAATTCCTTGAGAATTATAGAGAGAAGTCATGAGAGAAAGCGTGGAAACGTTTAAGAAGAAGTTCTTAGGGATATTCATCTTAAGGTAATCTTAATGTTATAATACATCTTTATAATTTTAATTTATTGTTTTATAGCTTTACTTAGTTGTTATGTTGGTAAAATACACTAAAGGATTCACTAATCAAAACTTAAAATTTAGAAGAAATCCAAATTGATTTTATTTTCAATATGTGTAAACTTGTTTGAAATTATACGCTTTTAAAAAATGATTCTTTTTAAAGAAATTACTCGTTATTATGCAATCCCATTTAAGTAATTCCAAAGTCAGGCTCAGTGAGTTCTGTCTAGATGAGATGATATTTAAGTGGTGCCCCTGTGACCCTCCATCTCTACTGGGAATAAATCCGGAAATGTTCTGTCCAGATGAAATGGTATTTAAGTGGTGCCCATGTGACCCTCCGTCTCTACTGGGAATCGACTGATTAGGAAGAACTATGAATTGAATTCTTTAAATACGATGAATGAATATTAAAAATTGAGAAATGGTTTTAGTAACTTTTTTCAGCAAGTTATTTTAGGATTAAAACATAATATTTAGAATTGGACTTTATGTAGAATACATAATTAAACCTTTATTGTATTTATTGGATTAACGTGTGATCCAAGACTCAATATCTATATTTTCAAGCCTCTGTTTTAGGTGAGTTCTCTATGTCATTTCTTGCACATTTAAATTATATGATATTATGCAAACTATGTATTTTGTGAAATGCTTTTATTCTCAAAATGCATCTGATACCGATGATTGATTCATTTGTGATATGTTTATATCTCTCCATATAGACATACTGATTGAAATGAGTATTGAAAATGAGATTGAATATTGGAAATAAGATTCGGCCTAAGGGACCTCTTTACTGACTGACCTTCGCAGCTGGGTTATCGCTGGTGTGCCCTAAATAAGGCGTTGTGACGAACTAGCTCGATTGACCCTCAACTATCGGGAATAATACGGTAGAAGAATACGGTATTAGAGTGTACTTGGCCATCAAAATGATATGATTAAAATAAAAAGATATCACATTTGATTTCTTTCATTCGTCTTATTCAGAGCTATCCAATTGTGATATATATACTTTGATTTTGAAATATATATCTATTTACTGCAAGTTCTAATCCCCATATATATATATATATATATATATATGCCTTCTCTTTTGACTTGAATAGGTATTTATTTTCTAAAAATCCTGGAATGTCTGGAGATGGAACCTCATTCGGCTTTTAGCTGATGTTGTATAAATAACCTTTTTTTAGGAAACGTTTAGGCTCACGGACGGAACGAAAAAGAACTATATTGAAGATTTAGCTTTTAGATCTCTTTTTGTAAAATGGTTATTTATAGCATGTCTGGCTCTCTTGTAATAAGTTTAAATTTTTATCTTAAGTTTGAAACTCGTTGTTACTTTTATTATATATTAAGTTTCCTTTAGAAATCTGTGATGACGTAATTCCTTTACTTTTAGTATTTTACAATTCATAACCATGTGATCATATTTCTGTTGCATTTATCTAAGGAAACAATTAAATTAAAATAATTGTTGCCTTGGTGGCATGTCAAGACACTCATTCCCTACTACTAATTTTAGGATGGGGTCGTGACAGAGGTGGTATCGGAGCATAGGTTATGAACCTGTAGACTACTGAACATAGGTTTCAAACGTTATAGATTTCATGTTTCAATCCTTAGGAGATTGTATTAAATATCTGATTTATGTGATAACCCTCCCTATGTGTTATATTATTTATAACTGGTCTTTTAGTTTTCAATCTTGATATAGTATAGTAGATCTTACGTTTTTCCATGACAGTAGAAAATGACCAAGGGAAGATCATCTATGGGAACTAGTGATTCGAGTATTGAAGGATTGGAAGGTGCATACAAGGCGATCGAAAGTCTAGCAAAGATTGTGGAGCATCAGGTGGAGTACCAAGGAATCCTGAACTATGTAAATGTACTATTGAACAGTTCAAGAAGTTGATTCCTCTGTCTTTTAACCCCACTGAAGCAGAAAGTTGGGTGATGCAAATAGAAAAGATACTCAATGTTCTTAAGTGTACTAATGAACAAAGAGTTTCATTTGGAATGTTTATGTTAGAAGGTGAAGCCGAACATTGGTGGAGAATGACTAAGAGAATATACGAGGAAAGGAATAATCCTATAGGTTGAAATGACTTGTTAGTGATATTCTACGAGAAATACTTTCCTGAAACTGTATAAGACCAAAAGCAGCCGACTTCATGAATTTAGTTGAAGGAAATATGACGGTTAGTTAATACGTGGCGAAGTTTACTGAGTTTTCCGTTTTGCACGTCATGTTGTTATAACTGATGTTTTAAAGGCCAAGAAGTTTGAAATTGGGTTAAGGTTTAATATTCGTATTTGAATTTCCTTCCCGAAGTTGACATCATATACTGACGTGGTGACTAGAGCAATGATAGCTGAGAAGGACGGTGAAGAATATAATCAGATTAGAGAAGGGAAGAGGAAGTTTGGGGAACAAATATGAAGGAACCCCAATAATAAACCCTTTAGTACTATACCCAATAGAGGACAACCTTTTGTGAATAAACCCTTTAATGTTGATAGATGCCAACGATGTGGTAATATTCATAGAGGGCAACCATGTTACCTGGAAATTGGAAATTGCTTTGGGTGTGGACAAAAGGGACGTAAAATGAAAGATTGCCCTAACAAAGGGAAGGCTCCAACAATGACTTTTAATGACAATAAGGATCAGGGTAGACAAGATAGAATTTTTAATCTCTTTGATGCAAAGGCTTCTAATGCAGTAGTGTCAGGTACACTTTCTATATGTGCACAACCTTTTCAAGTTTTAATAGATCCTGGTTCTACACATTCATTTGTGTCTTTACATTTTGTTAATCTCTTTCCTAATATTCTTTAACCCTCGAATCATAACATACACGTTTCTACTCCTTCTGGTGATTTATTAACGGGTACATTAGTATATAAATCTTGCCCTATAAATGTCAATAGTCATAAACTATTTTTCGATTTGATAGTTTTAGACATAAGAGATTTTGAAGACATTTTGGGGATGGATTGGTTATCCCCATATCATGCTAATGTAGATTATTTTGAGAAGAGAGCTACTTTTCAAATTCCTAACCAACCAAAATTCAGTTTTGAAGGAACTGGCATCATATATCCCATGTATATTATCTATGCAATGAAGCCTATAGTTTTCTTAAGAAGGGGTGTCAAGGATTTCTTGCAAGTGTTATTGATTTGCAAATAAAAGAGCCTAGTTTATAATAGATCCCTATATCTAAACATTTTTCAGATGTTTTTCAGATGATTTACCCAGTTTACCTCATAGTAGAGAAATAGAGTTTACGATTGACCTTACTTCGGGAGCTAAACCAATCTCAAAATCACCTTATCTCATGGAACCTTTAGAAATAATGAAATTAAAAGTTCAATTACAAGATCTTTTAGACAAGGGTTTTATTAGCCCAAGTATATCCCCTTGGGGTGCTCCAGTGTTATTTGTTAAAAAGAAGGAGGGGATAATGATGTTATGTATAGATTATCGTGAACTGAACAAGGTAACCATTAAGAATAAATACCCCCTACCTCGTATAGATGATTTTTTTGTCTAACTACAAGGTGCGCAAGTATTTTCTAAGATTGACCTTAGGTCAGGATAACACCAATTGAAGATTAAGGAAGATGATATTTCAAAATCAGCTTTTCGTACTTGATATGGTCACTATGAATTTCTTATGATGCCATTTGGACTTACTAATTCACCAGCCATTTTTATGGATATGATAAATAGAGTGTTTCGGAAATATTTGGATCAATGTGTGGTTGTTTTCATTGATGACATCCTTATTTATTCTAAGAGTATTAAAGAACACGAGAAGCATTTAGAGATAGTATTACAAATCCTTAGGAAGGAGAAGTTATATGCAAAATTAAAGAAGTGTGAGTTTTGGTTGCCTAGCATTTTTTTTCTTGGACATGTCATTTCCAAGGAGGGAGTGTCGGTTAACCCTCAAAAGATCGAGGCTAAAATAGTTTGGCCTAGACCAACTAATGTAACAGAGATTCGTAGTTTCCACGGATTAGAAGGTTATTATCGAAGTTTTGTTGAATGATTTTCTAGCATTGCCAAACCTCTATCTAGGTTAACAGAAAAGAAGGTAAAATATGAATGGTGTGAGGAAGTTGAGAACAGTTTTCAAGAATCTTAATAATCGATTAGTAACTTCCCCAATTTTGACCATTCCTTCAGGGACAGGTGGATTGGTGATTTATAGTGATGCTTCAAAAAATGATTTGGGATGTGTGCTAATGCAAAATGGAAAAGTAGTAGCTTATGCCTCGAGACAATTAAAACCACATGAACAGAAATATCCAACCCATGACTTAGAATTAGCTGCTGTAATTTTTGCTCTTTAGATTTGGAGACACTATTTATATGGTGAGAATTGTGAGATTTATACCGATTATAAGAGTTTGAAATATATATTTACTCAAAAATAATTGAACATAAGACAAAGGAGGTGTTGGAATAGATGAAGGATTATAATTTAAATATTCACTATCACCTGGGAAAAGCTAATGTAGTAGCCGACACATTAAGTAGAAAGTCTGCACCAAATTTAACATGTCTGATTACCCGCTAGGAAGCTCTATTGAAAGATTTGAGAAGTATGGAAATAGATGTACGTATTTATAGCAAAGGAGGAATAATCGTAACCTTACAACTACAACCCACGTTGAGGGAAAGGATCAAAATTGCACAAGTAAATGACCCACAACTGAAGAAGATCAGAGAAGAGGTTATTGAAGGGAAGAGAATTGAATTTGCGATACGGGATGATATATTGAGGTTTGGAAATAGAGTGTGTGTTCCACGTGATGCCCATTTAAAGAGGTAAATTTTAGAGGAAACTCATTACTCAAGATTTACGTTTCATCCTGGAAATATCAAGATGTATAGAGATCTTCGATAAGTGTTTTAGTGGAATAATATGAAAAGGGAGATAGTAGAATTTGTATCTCATTGTTTGGTTTGTCAACAAGTAAAAGATGAACATCAGAAACCATCAGGATTATTATAACCTCCTCCTATCCTTGAATGGAAATGGGAACATATTACCATGGATTTTGTGATAGGTTTACCAAGGTGTTAATGATTCTATTTGGGTAATTATTGATAGGTTAACTAAATCTGCTCATTTTCTTGCCATTAAGATTACCCATTCATTAGAAAAGTTAGCCAAGTTATATGTATGGGAAATTATTAGGCTTTATGGAACCCCAATTTCAATTATTTTTGATCGTGACCCTAAATTTGTTTCTCGCTTTTGGAAAAGCCTACAAGCAGCTATGGGAACAAAATTGAATTTCAGCACCGCTTTTCATCGTCAAACAGATGGACAATCTGAGAGAACAATTCAAACCTTAGAGGATATGCTTAAGGCTTGTGTACTTGATTTGAAGGGGGATTGGGATGATCATTTACCATTAGTGGAGTGCCTATAATAATAGTCATCTAACAAGTATTCAAATGGCTCCATATGAAGCTCTATATGGTACAAGGTTTCGTTCTCCTTCATGTTGGGTAGAAGTTGGAGAAAGAACATTGTTGGGACCAGAATTGATTCAGATCACAACAGAGAAAGTGAAATTGATACAAGACCGACTTCGAATCACTCAAAGCCGTCAAAAGAGTTATTTTGACAATCGACACCAACAGTTAGAATTATAAAGAGGAGATTATGTGTTCTTGCGAGTATCACCTTTAAAGAGAGTAATACGATTCGGTAAGAAAGGAAAGTTAAGCCCAAGATACATAGGACCTTTTGAAATCCTTGAAAAGATAGGAGCTGTTGCATATAAAATAGCCTTGCCACCTGAACTCTCTAGTGTACATAATGTGTTTCACTTATCAATGATAAAGAAATATGTCCCAGATCCAAAACATATCTTAAGCCATGAGCCTCTTTAAGTTAGATAAGATTTGTCATACATTGAGCATCCAGTGGAAATCTTGGACCGTAAAGATCAAATATTACGAACCAAGGTTATTCCACTAGTCAAAGTATTATGGCGGAATCATTTTGTTGAAGAAGCAACATGGGAGCGGGAAGATGAAATAAAGGAGCGATATCCATGCCTTTTTGGAAATTAATGTAAGTAAAGTTTGGGGACCAAACGTTTTAGAAGGAGGTAGGTTGTAATGACCCCATTTTTCTATGCCAATATATATAATCATTTCTACAATTGCGTTTTACTCACTATTTGAAAATGTTATCATATTACAAATGTGATATTCTGGATTCTTAATATGACGAAGCCCATTTTTAAATTTGAAGAATCAACTGTAAAATGGGTCAAATTGAAGTTTTATGGCACATCCTAAACTAAGTGATAAGTTTTGGGGCACAAAATGTAATTTTCTGAAACTTTAGGGACTTGATTTTAATTAAGAATGTTTTAGGGACCAAAATGAAAATAAAAAAATGACCTTTTTGCAAATAAAATGTTTTTAGGGACCACTAAGAAATATTGAAAATATAAGGTGTGAAAATTACCAAAATGTCCTTTAGGTGTAAAATGACCCTTATACCCTTAATACCTTTCCACCTCGTGCTCGACACCTCGTGCTTTGTTTTAACACCTTCACCGTACACATGTCATCATCAGAGGAGAAACTAAAACACGTGTCGTCGTTAGAGGAGAAGCTAAAACTCGTGTCGCAGTCCAGTGAAATAAGACTACAAGACGCCTCCGTTACGCGACACGTCAACGCTGACTCGCCATTGTAAAGGCTTGGTCAGCATGGACACGTGTCAACGCCGTGATATCTTTGGAAAACTATAAATAGGGCCTTTGGGATCAAATGAAACTCACAACAAATTCCTTGAGAGTTATAGGGAGAAGTAGTGAGAGAAAGCGTGGAAACGTTTAAGAAGAAGTTCTTAGGGATATTCATCTTAAGGTAATCTTAATGTTATAATGCATCTTTGTAATTGTAATTTATTATTTTATAGCTTTATTTAGTTGTTCTGTAGGTAAAATACACTAAAGGATTCACTTATCAAAACTTAAAATTTAAAAGAAATTCAAGTTGATTTTATTTTCAATATATGTAAACTTGTTTGAAATTATACGCTTTTAAAAAATGATTCTTTTTAAAGAAATTGCTCATTATTATGGAATCCCATTTAAGTAATTCCAAAGTCAGGCCCGATGAAGTTCTGTCTAGATGAGATGGTATTTAAGTGGTGCCCCTGTGACCCTCCATCTCTACTGGGAATAAATCCAAAAATGTTCTGTCCAGATGAGATGGTATTGAAGTGGTGCCCCTGTGACCCTCCATCTCTACTGGGAACCGAATGATTAGGAAGAATTATGAATTGAATTCTTTAAATACGACGAATGAATGTTAAAAATTGAGAAATGGTTTTAGTAACATTTTTCAGCAAGTTATTTTAGGATTAAAACACAATATTTAGAATTGGGCTTTATTTAGAATACATAATTAAACCTTTATTGTATTTATTAGATTAACGTGTGATCCAAGACTCAATATCTATATTTTCGAGCCTCTATTTTAGTTGAGTACTCTATGTCATTTCTTGCACATTTAAATTATATGATATTATGCAAACTATGTATTTTGTGAAATGCTTTTATTCTCAAAATGCATCTGATACCGATGATTGATTCATTTGTCATATGTTTATATCTCTCCATATAGACATACTGATTGAAATGTGTATTGAAAATGAGATTGAATATTGGAAATAAGATTCGGCTAAAGGAACCTCTTTACTGACTGACCTTCTCAGCTGGGTTATCGCTGGTGTACCCTAAATAAGGCATTGTGACGAACTAGTTCGATTGATCCTCAACTATTGGGGAATAATACTATAGAAGAATATGTTATTAGAGTGTACTTGACCATCAAAATTATATGATTAAAAGAAAAAGACATCACATTTGATTTGTTTCATTCGTCTTATTCTGAGCTATCTAATTGTGATATATATACTTTCATTTCAAAATATATATCTATTTACTGCAAGTTCCTAATCCATATATATATATGCCTTCTCTTTTGACTTGATTAGGTATCTATTTTCTGAAAACCCTGGAATGTCTAGAGATTGAACCTCATTCGGATTTAAGCTGATGTTGTATAAATAACCATTTTTCAGGAAACGTTTAGGCTCACGGACGGAACGAAAAAGGACTATATTGAAGATTTAGCTTTTAGAGCTCTTTTTGTAAAATGTTTATTTAGAGCATGTCTGGCTCTCTTGTAATAAGTTTTTAAATTTTCTCTTAATTTTGTAACTCGTTGTTACTTTTAATATATATGAAGTTTCCTTTATAAAGCTCTGATGACGTAATTCCTTTACTTTCAGTATTTTATGATTCATAACCATGTGATCATATTTCCGTTGCATTTATTTAAGGAAATAATTAAATCGGAATAATTGTTGCCTTAGTGGCATGTCAAGACACTCGTTCCTTACTACTAATTTTGGGATGGGGTCGTCACATTTACGTGACTCCATGTTGGAACAATTAAGAGATCAGTATAAAACGTGTAAGAAAAACATGCGCATACGGAACTTTGGCTAGGACTGGGAGTCCATCTTCTACCTTAAGGACACGGTACCCTCGAAGGAGCCAATCTCATTGGCAAGCAGGCAACAGTTTATCGATAATGAGGCCTCGGATAGGCAATTGTCCTCTCATCAATCGGGGAGGGAAAATATGGCCAAGAAGGTCGACATGCACTACACTAGCGTACGTCTTACGCCGAGGTGGAGCACAGGATGGTAAGTTTTTAATGTTCTTTCATTTTAGTTTTATTTTATTCTATTTAGTGATAATTATATACTAATTTACTACTTTTGCATTAATTTATTTTAGGAGACGGGGAGTTGCCCTAGGGGTAAGCCACATAGGCTCGATGTCTATGTGGCTATTCGAATGAAGAAGGGGAATGATGCGGAGGTCAATCCAAATGTGTCTGCCACTATTGTAAGTTAAAATATCAATTACGTTATAAAAATAAAAATTTACAATCACGTACTTTTTATTAATTTAGCTAATCGTTTACCTTTTTGTTGTTTTAGGAAAAGCTTAAGGAGGTGCATAACTCTTAGAGTGATGATGACAAGGAATCTCTCTCTACGAACGCACTCAACTAAGTGTTCAAGCGAGATCACAAGGGCCGTACCTGGGGGGTGATCTCTAGTGTGGGAAGTCGAAGCTCATCCTGATTGCGTTGAGAAATGTTCGGCTGGCTCGAAAGGTGGATGAGTTGTCGACCAACCACGGTGAGAAGTTAGAAAACTTGGAGAGAACGATGCATAAAATGTTAGAGTATAACAAGGGTGTTTTTAAAGGCCAAGTTGGGTACAACTCGGGGAAGGGCAAGGATAAAGTGGTGGACGAGGTGAGCACTGCTCCATTTTTATCACCCTCACCGATACTTCCCCCCCCCATCTACATATGAACTATTCTCTACCCCCACCCATACCCCCGTCCTAAGGCCAATTTCATCTATTGGTTGGCCTTTTGTGTATATAGTAGACACACGGGGTGGCCATATAATAGATAGGGGTTAAGGGACCTGAATACTCGCCTGGTACTATGGTGCATAACCATCCATTGTAATTGCACAAGGCACGAGTCCTTGTCACAGATGTATACATGGGAAAAGAGAATGGACCCATGTGGATGACTGAGTACTACGACGTTGGTACTATTGAGGGTTGCCTCAATTCCTGTATAGTATGGCCTACTTTCGTCCTTCAAAGTGATGACGATTGAACAATTATTTGTAATAATTTGATTACTATTTGTTTATTATGATTATGAACAACTTTGGGTATTGAATGTTATTTATTGTTTATTGCTTGATATAATGATTGAATTAATGGTTGTATGGATTTAGATCTTATGAATGAATGAATGTCGGTTGATATATATATATATATACACACATATATAACAGGTGCTGTAACATGTTATAATAGACTGTCAAGTAGTGGCAGTGGCCGTAACTGCCCGCAATTTATTTTTAAATTTTGACTAGTATTCCCACAGAGTTTGACCGTGAAAAGTCCGTGACAAAGAAAAACTTATCACGGACTTGTCACGATAAAAGTTCGAGACAAGTTTTTCTTTATCACGGTCAAAGTCCGTGATAATTTTTCTTTATCGCGGACTTGTCACAGCAAAAGTTCATGATAAGTAAAAACATGTCACGGACTTTGACCGTGACGCGTCTGTGATAATTATTGTTGTTACCCTAAAACTTGTCACGATTTTTGACCATGGCAAGGGCGCCTTATCAAGGGTTTTTATAGTGATAATTCACTAGTTTTGGTGTAGACGCTCCCCCATCCTCCTTCCTCTTGGAAGACTAGCTTTTGGAGAAGTGGGGGATGTGAGACTCATACAAGAAGTTGGTGATTCTTCTTTTTGGTGGCATCAATTTTTCCTATGTAGAAGGAAATACTGTTGGAGTGGATGTGATGTCCATAAATTCAAAGGACATCGAAGTGGTTTCACTTAAAGACTCATCATTTCCAGAAGGAATAGGGATCTCTAGATATTTGTCTATTGATCTAGCCACAAATGAAGTGGTCATGCAGGTGTAGTTCAATAACAGTGGTATCGATCTCAGCTGCTCGAAACCAATAGTTAAAGGTCACTTAAGTTTCCAAACCTTTCTTAGCTCATCAAAACTAATGTGTGCTTGGTCATGATTTTTTTTCTTGGAAACATTTGGACAAAACAAAGAAGGAAAACTATTAGTGAAAATTCATATAGGGCTTGGTCAACCAAAATGAAAGACAACTTAGAAAATCAATAAACCTTTATCATGCCCCCAGTGGGGTACTTGAAGCCCTATAAGGTTCACCAACCTCATCAATGGGTGGATGTTCCCATTATTTCACAACAAAGTTGTGAGACCAATAATCTTATTAAAATCAGGAAAGTTTAGAACCAACACTCTCTTCGCATTCCTTGCATTCAAGTAAAACTCGTTATTATTTTTTCGTACCCACATGTATAAGTATTTGATCTCTTGGATCCCTAACTGAGTTTGGTACAACTCATTGATCCTATTGACCCCCATTCATTATCCTCCAAGTGTTTGGGGTACATTAGTCAGGACCTATCTTGAAATATTCATATAACTCTATGAAGATTTGGTTCAGAGGAAAATTATGCCAGCTTCAGTAATGAATTGGGTGAAAATCCAAAGCCCACCTTTAATATTATAGTACTCCTTTGGTTTTTCCCTAAATTAAATCTTTTACCCTTTGGGATAGAAAAACTCCTCCTAATATCATCAATGGAGTTCTCACTAATTGGGTATATCATTCTGGCAACAAAAGAAAGACGATGAAAAAATAAAGAAGAAAATTGGAGAAAATTAAGGGATAAGAGAGATGAAGAAGACGACAATGAATATGATGGCAAAAAATTCTAAAATATTTTGAATAATGGGGAGTGAGAATGCGCTCCAAAAATTATGGTAGGGAAGTTATTAAATGAGAAAGCGGTGTGTGACACCGATTTAAATTAATTCGTAAATTTTTAATTTAGCACACTTATTTAATTCGAGTCTATTTTTAAACCAAATTAATTCAGCCCCTAAACATGAAACTATGTGTCAAACCAAATAAGATATAGCATGCGACACAAAATTTAGGAAAAATCCCCGAAGGGAAAAACCTTTTTATTTCTAGAACTTTGACAAGTTTACAAGACCATTGACTTACATACACCTTGATATCACCCACAAGAGTAACACACGGTCCCTTCGTCAAACCTTCAAAGGTCGACATGAAATCAACAATGGTTCGCACACAGATATACCACAAGGACTCACAGTCCAGGCACGCTGTCTTAAATATTCATTGAGACTCACTCTACAATAGCATGCAACTTTCCGGTTGTAGGGCTTTCCCCTCAAAGAATGAACAAAAGAAAAATATGTTCTTGGGTTCCAAAAGATTCACAAAAAGGATTGGGAATTTTATGTGTGAATAAAAAAAGATGTTTAGGACATCAAAACTTGAAGCCTTGTTGTGTTTGAACTCTTCAAAATGTTTTCCCAAAGACTTAAAATAAGTAGCTCCGAAAATGCCCTTATAAAGAAGTTTCGAGCATGTCAAAACAAATCTATCAAATTCGGGCTTATCTGATGCGGCGGTCCGGATCGCCCTAGGGACCCGGTCCGGATCGATGCCCAATTTCAACAGAGGGATCCTTAGAAATGCGGTCCGAATTGATTTCCATAAAAAGGTTCGAATCGGTTAAATGCGGTCCGAATCGTTTTTCATGAAAAGGTCCGGATCGCTGCCAAAAACTATCCAGAGCCTTTACCTTTGGCGATCCGGATCTCCTGGAATACCAGGTCCGGATCGGCCTGGAAAAATCACTAGAAACTAGAAGTTGTCCTCTTCTAATTCGGATCCGTCTTTAAGGCAAATGTGAGCATGAACATTTTTGACGGTGTATCGGTATACGACATACAAAAATGAGATGGACATTTATAAAATTATTTCCTTACAAATCTCCCCCTATGTCTATACCAGTACATACATAAAAACATACGAATTGTGCTATATCACTAAATACAAATGAAATATAATTTAATATCCCTAGAAAACCCTCAAACTAGAAATACTAAGAGACATGTCTTCAAGCAGACTCCATCATCTTCAAATCTTTAAAAACTTTCTTTTTCTTTGTCAACACCAGGGTGTGTAATAAATACCTACACAGATGTGATAAGAAACAAACAAATATCCATGACGCGCAATAGTTTGAAATATAATGATAAGCACAAAGAATCATCAATTAAGGTTATGCAAATCATTAGTAAATCAAACAAACAATTCTCACCCATACTTCATTCTCCCCCATTTTATGATGTCCCCAAATAGATAGATATGAGAATCACAAAGAAATAAAACATGGAGAATGTCACAAGGTAATAAGCTTTCTCTTTTTGATTTTTTCAAAAATTTTCACACAAAATATATAACAAAGAATCACACAAAGACAACCAAGTCGGTGATAGTGGAAATGTAGGGGTGTGATCGAATTCGATAGGAAAATCAATGCATACAAACATAACATATGTGCACGATGAATATCGGATACTCCTAACGAATGAACTCAATATCTTCCTTAGGTGTAAAAAAATGGAATTATAAGAAATTGACTCAATCAAATCAGCAAATCAAAGCTCAAAGTGATTTCCACACCAATAACGTCCAAAACTATTTAATGCTTTTTCAGGACTTTCCAACCAAACTCCCTCATATTTATATTTTCTTTGAGAGGATATCTAATTTTCAAACATTGGATAATTGATGTTGAAACCTAATGGCCTATTTTTGGCATGAATTTCTTTTTATTGCCTTTAATTTTTTTGGCCTCTTTTAACCTCTTTGGACCTTGGATAATTAAAATGCGTCAATTTTTTAGGTCCGATTTAACGGTGGCTTAGTATTCGCAAAGGCCAAATGAGTACCTTTGGCAGCCCTTCCCCATTTTCAAATATCACACAATCTCACCAAACGATTTTACATGCATTCCAATCTTGTCAAGTTTTATCGCACATGGTTTGTTGTATAGACATAATTGAAATGGAAACACTCAAGCCAACATGTGATAGACAAGTACAATAATCAAATAAAGCCATGCATGTGTGAAATAAAGGAGATAAGGATCCAAACATGTAGAAAGATATCACTAATCACATCTCATAGACTCCAAACAATCTAAAGCACATGGATGAAATAATGTAACGTCTCAAATCACAATCAAACAGTCACGTGGAGTATGGACATGAAGTTGTGACTCAACTATCTTAAATGCTCATCCATAAAAGGTGTAAACAAAATACAAAAATCTTTTTATGTTTTCAAAAGTTTTATAAAAAATAAAATCTTTTTATATTTTTCGAAATTTTCTTAAAACAAAAATTTAATACAAAAAGTACACACGTTATAACACTAGCAACAATATATCAAAAAGCATATCTAGCGTAGGACAAACATGCGGACACAATCATCTACATGTTATAGCAAGAGAAGAATCATGTGCAAGCAAACGAGAATCAACTAATCTAAAATCTAGCGCATCCAAAACTGATTTCCTAACCCAAACGGATGTAACACGTTGACACGGGGTTTTGGGAACCGACAAAACACTAGACCTTGACTTCCTAGAACCTCTTCCAATATCAAAACAAAATCTCCTAAGGTGACCTTTCCTACCACAATATGAACATGTGTAAACGGGTGCAATGACACCTATGGGTTGACCTTTTCTAATATCCTTGAAATTGGTTGACCCTCTAAAACAAACTATGGTCTTGTCTTTAATAGTAGAAGCATGAGAACAAGATGAGCCATTACCATCACTATCAAGCCTACTTGAATCGTTTTAATCTTCTTTCAACTTCAAAACATTTGATTCAAGCAAAAAATTAGACTCTTCCAAAGATAGGGATTTCTTTTTCAAATTATCAATTAAACTTAATAGTTTATCGTGCTCACCCTCAATTAAAACAAACTTATCCCTAAGAGTCTTTTCATGGGCCGTAAAATCATCGATACATTTTTTATCCTTGACGACACAAACGGGAACCCTAGAATTTTTTAAGTCCTCCAATTTCTTTTCTAAAACTAGCACTCTTTCATCACTCTCCTTTTTGGCCATTTTCAAAAAATCAAAATCAATACACAAATTACCAAAATGCTCACGACTAATATCAGTTTGAGTTTGAAACTCTTGCAAATATTCAATCTTACTTTTAAAGAGAGAATTTTCTTTTTCCAAAAATTTAATTCTTTTGCGAAATTTCAAATTCAAAGTTTTTAAATTTTCAGCATGCTCATGAACTTTAACAAACTCATCTCGATTAACACAGTCAACAACATGATTCACCGAGAAAAATAAATCAGGAGAGGAACACAAAATAACCATAAAAACACTGGCAAACAAGATCAAACACAATAAATTAGCTCAACCCGATATGACACCAATTTGACGACTTGAGAAGTCAAATTGTATCAATGAAAAAAAAAATCCTTGAAAATTTCAGGACCACGCGATGAATTAGCGTAACCCACTCTGATACCAATTTGAGAAAGCGGTGTGTGATACCTGTAACACCCTGTGCACCCAAAAAGTGACATGTGGTGTGCTACTGCGATAAAACTAAACTAAATCCATCAATCAACAAGTATAGAACATCTAAATGTCCAGAGTTTAAATACAACAAACCATAATTTCTATTCCCACAAAAAGATTACAATAAAGTCTCTCGAATATAAAATTCTCCAACTAAAAATTTCATCACTAATTATTACAACAAAAATACATCTTCTAATTCAAGCTCTAAAACAATTATCCAAAATAGTCCATAGCGTCCCAATTCACATTAACCTGCCAACTAAAAGAAAATACGGGGAAGTACACAATATGACAGGAATAGATGCTAAAAAATAATTAGCACGATGAATAAATCGCATTAATACGAATCTACATATACAAATCAAATGCAATACTCAAGCATTATATCAATATTAATTTCTCAACAACACATCAATGAATTACCAGGCCTCACCTCACAACGCCTATGCATTCTTAAGCATATCCGAATTTTGGACTATTGGTGGGTGCCCATTCTCCGTCATATTAAAATCTCATGACATTATGCTCAAATCACAATATAATATATGTCACAATGAATCAAATTAGATTCCAATAATTTTCAGATTTCCAAGAATATCACAATTCAATATGAGAGCAATCGACACAGAAATCAAACGGAATACTCTCGAGAGAATTTAGGATCTATTGTGTAAGTCCCGTACCTCAAAATCATCATATAAATGGACACATAAAAATCAACCACTAAATCTGATCGCACCATCACGTTCCTCTCGCGAAAAATAATCAAATCTCTTTCTAGCGCAAACTCGAGAAAATGCCAAATAAGCTTTCTAATATAAGGTTGAAATCTTGAATAAGTTTTGGGATATGGTTTGTAGATGAAAGGGAGTAATTTTGGAGAGGTCTTCTGGTTGAAAAGTTTGAGAAAAAGTGATTTGAGAAGCCAAGCCATGAATTTGTTGATATATAAAGGATTAAGAGTTTGATTAAGAAAAGAGTTCTAATAACATACGAACACTCGAAAAATCATTACGAATGATCGAACCGTTAGAATGGCTTCAAATTTTTAAATGTTGTAGCGAACGACGAGACAGGACTGTTGTGAAAAATTTAGCTCTATTGGACGGTCAGATTTCTAAAAATATTATTTTTTGTAGAGAGTTTTATGTTTTGAGGACTCTTAGAGAGTTTTATATTTTGAGAACTCTGCTATATAATAAAAATTCAATTAAAACTCCATTTTAATTCCGATTTAAATTCCACTTGAAAACTTATTTTTATATATAAAAACCAACATATTTAATTATTAAAAATAATTCAATCCAAAATTTATTTTTCTCTAATTTTTCAAAATTAGTTTAAAAATTCCCATTTAAAAAATCCGAGTTGTTATAGTACCGATTTAAATTAATTCGCAAATTTATAATTTGACACACTTATTTAATTATAGTCTATTTTTAAACCAAATTAATTTAGCCCCTAAACATGTAACTACGTGTCAAACCAAATAAGATATAGCACGCGACACAAAATTCAGGAAAAATCTCCGAAGGGCAAAACCTTTTTATTTCTAGAACTTTGACAAGTTTACAAGACCATTGACTTACATACACCTTGATATTGTCCACAAGAGTAATGCATGGTGCCTTTGTCAAACCTTCAAAGGTCGGCTAGAAATTAGCAATGGTTCGCACACAGCTATACCACAAGGACTCGCAATCCAGACACGCAGTCATAAATCTTCACAGAGACTCCCTCTACAATAACATGCAGCTTTCTGATTGTAGATCATTCCCTTCAAAGAATGAACAAAAGAAAAATATGGTCATGGGTTCCAAAATATTCACAAAAAGGATTTAGAATTTTATGTGTGAATCAAAAAAGAAGTTTGGGACATCAAAACTTGAAGTCTTGTTGTGTTTGAACTCTTCAAACATTTTAACAAAGACTTAAAATAAACAGCTCCAAAATAGCCCTTATAAAGGAGTTTCGAGCGTGTCAAAACAAATTTATCAGATTTGGGCTTATCTGATGAGGCGGTCCGGATTGCCCTTAGGACCCGGTCCGGATCGCTGCCCAATTTCGAACAGAGGGATCCTTAGAAATGCGGTCTGGATTATTTTCCATAAAAAGGTCTGGATCGGTGAAATGTGGTCCGGATCATTTTCCATAAAAAGGTCCGGATTGCTGCCCAAAACTTTCCAAAGCCTTTACCTTTAGCGGTCCGGATTGCCTGGAATACTCAATCTGAATCGGCCTGAAAAAATCACCAGAAACTAGAGGCTGTCCTCTTGTAATTCAGATCCACCTTTAAGGCAAATATAAGCGTGAACATTCTTGACGGTGTATCGATGTACGACATACAAAAATAAGATGGACATTTATAAAATTATGTCCTTATATTAAACAACCAGGTTCAACTTCCAAGATGAGACTATCATTTGAAATGTGACCTTAGATGACGGTTGACACGCACGTCATTGCCTCTTGGTATAATCCACGCACAATTACCAACATACCCCATAAATAATTGGTCAAATTACAAGTGTGACATTCAATCTTAATGGCAGAACAAAGTTGGTTTTCATCTTAAAAACACCAAGTGTTGATGTTTTATGACCATAGGACCTATGGATTTCCAAACTTCATTGCCGACTAGCATAAAGATGAATAGGAGCTTGGAGAATTATCCGACCAAATGGGAGAAGCTGACATGTGTCTGGAAAACTTGATAAGTAATCGAATCTTGGAGATAAGAACCATAGAGGATCTCATCACCGTAAATATTGGGCTCATATTCCCTCGACCAAATTATAACAGTATTCCAAGGCTTTGGAGTCCCACACGACTCATTCTATTTTTGTTCTCTATAAATGAAACCCACATCCCTGGGAAAAGGGTAATGTGATCTTTATTATCAAAAATTGATAAATAAAGAGAGAGAGAGAGAGAGAGGGGGGGGGGGGGGAGGGGGGGGGGTGAGGGATACACTCCGTGGACGTAGGCACGTTTCCGAACCATGTATATAATGTGTTGTGTGATTACGATTTTTTCATTTTGGTCGACTTGATTATGCTGTGGGAATAACTGAAAATGTGTTCAATTAGTTTGGGATAACTATTAAATTAAGTGTACGTTTGGTATAGCTTAAATTGGAGAAATTATATGATTACTGAATTAGGTTGAGTAATTAAGGGATTAAATGTGTAATTAGTTTGATTTAATTGGAATGCTAAATTGGATTTTAATCCATTAAGAAAATAGAATTAAAGGTAAAACAAATGTTGGAGGGGGAGCCAGTATAGCAACTTTGAGGGCTCCTATAGCAGGCTCTATGGCTACGATAATTGGGGTTAATGACTTCTATGGCCGGAAGCCTTGCAGGATGTCTTGAAATTTGATTTTTATCCATGGAGGCCAGCGAATTTTGAAATGTGGCACTCTTATTTAGAATAAATAATTGTAAGAACAAAACGTGTCCAAAATAGTGCAGCCCATGTGCATCTCATATGTTTATTAAAAACCTCCTGATGTTCTCTATAAATGTAACCCTTACCCCTAGAAAAAATGGTCATGTAATTCTTGGTATTGAGAATAAATTAATACAAAAGTGAGAAACACCAGCCATAGGCAATTGCCAAAACACATAAATAATAGCGTTATGTGATTATGATTGTGTGACTTATTCATTATGTTTGGTTTTAGTTGTTTGGAATTATTTATTGTGGAATTTTTGCACCTATAATTGGCACCATATGTGGGAATTGAGTTTCTTTTCCTAAGCCAGTTAGAACCAACAGATAGCCCTGTCTCACCTAATGGCCCTTCAACTCCGAGGATGAGGTCGTAAATCCATCCCATTAGGAGTTGTGACACTCCCCATGCATGTTATCGCCTCCGGGAGCAACCTTCTGAGTATAGTAAAGAACATACTAGGTCTAACCAGATCTCATGACTTGTCAATGCATACGAATAGCGACTCCGTCAGCAAGAGGAGGCCACACACCTAATGGAGGAGGAAAATGCATGTTTATAGAGATGTCTAGAAAGAATGGATTAAGAGCTCCACGGAGATAAGCCTAAGAGCCATGGCCTAACCACTAGCCCTCAGAAGGAAGGAATTCATGTCTTGATCAGGAGCATTCCGAGCATGAGAATCACTAGACGAGACAAGATCAGCAAGGACATCACAAACATAATATCCATGATATCGTCAGGAAATATATGGATCAACACCTCACTAATCGTGGGGCTAGATCCACTAAGGAACTGGATAGGAGGGACCTCCTAACCCAAATGAAGTCCCCTTTTTAATGGAAATTCAAGAACCAGATCATCCCAAGAAGTTTACAACTCCTAGGTTCAAAATCTATGGTGGAAAGATTGACCCCATTGACCATGTACGACAGTACAGGCAGGCTATGACCTTATGGAGCAACATTAATGCTCTAATGTACCGAATATTCCCATCTTACCTAGGGGATATTGTGTATAAATGGTTTAAAAAACTGCCACATGGGCCGATCAATAACTTCAAATATCTTGCGGAGGCCTTCACTACTCGGTTCATCACTAGTGGTGCCCATACCAAGAGAATGGATTCTCTCCTCACTATGAGGGAAAATCCACAGGAAACCTTATGAAAATAATGAAGTTGAACATTGAAGATTGCTATGAATACTAGGATACTTACAATGAAGTTGAAGATTGCTCTGAATTGGTCGTTGTGTCCTCGTTCAAGATTGGGTGACCCAGTAACTCTATGTTGCATTAGTTTCTTATGAAAAAGGAGGTGGGAACCATAGATGACCTCATGTCACGTATCGAGAAGTATGAAAAGTTGGAAGATGTGGTTACTAGCATCCATAATGAAAATGGTTGCTCGAAGATGGCTAAAAATGGAGAGAAGGAGATTGCTCCCAAGAAAGGGGGAAAACATAGAATGGAGGGTCGAAGAATAAAGATAAGGAAGATCCTTTCAAATATTTCCAAGCGATCAACACCATTTTCAAGGAACTAATTTGCATGATCTTAAGTAGAATCAAGGATAAGTAATTCCTCAAGTGGCCAAAGAAGATGGGGGAGACCAAACGAAGAGAAAAAAAGCACTAAAGTGCACGTATCACAAATAGCATGGACAAAAAATGGAAAACTGGAAGGCCCTAAAGTCCCATTTGGAAGAATTGGCCCAAGTCAGACAATTAAGTGGTTTTGTGGGAAAGATGGACGCCAAAGCCATTATTGACTTATGATAAAATATCGATAATGTTATGGAGGCTGATGAGATGGGACACGAGTTCGCAGTCATTCATTATGCTTCAAACATGGTTGAAAACTGTTTACCTGATAATTTCCCATACGATGAGGAAGTATGTGACAAGTTTTCAGTCATCCACGGAAATTCAAGCCCAAAGTTTATTCAAGGCAACGCTGTTCGTATGGAGTTAAAGAAAGTCACAACTGTGATGGAAGCCTTTTAAATTGACCTCGCCAAAAATCCAGTAGGGAAACATCGACATTCAGAGACATCAATTCTAAGAAGCACATAGTCTTCACATAGGATGACCTGATTGAAGTTTGAACCCCGCATTACAATGCATTAGTAATTACAAAACATGATGTTGATAAGTTACTAATTAATAAGGGAAGCACCTAGGAGGTTATATACCTGAAGTTGTTCAACCAACTTAATCTCAAAATGGAGGATATAAGAGAAGCGACTATCCCATTGGTCGAATTTGATGGAAAGATGACTATGCCATTGGAGAATATGTTTTTTCCTGTCTAAACTGGGAATATCTCGAAGTTGATAGAATTCTTAATCGTGGACATTGATTCTTCTTATAATGCTATTCTTGGAAAAAGATGGCTACACTCTATGAAAGCTATCCCATCCACTTATCACCAGACTCAACTGCATTACCGATTGAGGGATAATGGAGATTAGGAGAAATTAGGTTATTGCTCGAAAATGATTTATCGCTACAATTAGGCCCAACTAGGAGAAGAAAAAGGATAAAGAGGTTGCCATTGAGCCTACTAAGGATGGAGACACACCATACAAATAACAACTAAACTATGGCAGACCAGGGGTAGAATAAATAAGGGCTGCCCCTGCAGACAGGATAATGGAATCATTATAAGAGGTAGTGTTTGATGATTGACACCCAGAGAAGAAATTCCCGTCCGACATCCCCAAAAAGGTAAAGGCCATGCAAGAGGAAGTAGGGAAACTTATGGAGTCAAGGACCATTAAAGAAGATAAATTCCATAAATGTCTATCAAACCCAGTAATAGTAAAGAAAAGTAATGGAAAGTGGAGAGTCTTCATAGGCTTCACTTACCTTAAAAAAGCTTGTCTTAAAGACAGTTTTTTGGTTAAAGATTGCCCATTTGGTCAACCCCATAGCCAACCATGAATGGATTACTTTTCTGGATGCGTACTTAGGGCACCATCAAATTCCTCTATTCGGCCCTGATCAAGGTAAAACCTTATTAATTACCACTCTCAACATGTATTATTACAAAATCATGCCATTTGGTTCTTAAAAATGCAAGAGCTATACATCAGAAGCTAGTTCAAGGATTAGCTGGGTGACACTATAGAAGTCTACATATATGACATGCTTATAAAAAACAAGCATAAATACTACCACTTCTAAGACTTGGAAAAGATATTTGAGGTTCTCAAATACTATAGGATGAACCTCAACATATCCAAGTGATCCTTCGGAGTTTAAACCTTAAAAAGTTACTTAGATACTTGGTTAGTCAAAAGGGGATATAATCCAACCCTGACCATATTATACCAATCAATAATGTTCAACCACTAAAGACACTTCGTGATATTCAATAGCTAACAAGAATGTTGGCAGAACTCAACCGTTTTATCTTAAAATCTTTTGAGAAGTGCAAACCATTATTTTAGCTAATGAATAAAGATAAAGGCTTAATTTAGAACGAGGAATACTCAAAGGCACTCAATGAAATCAAAACCTACCTAAGCCATCCACCTCTGCTCATGATCTCAAATCTGAGGGTTCCATTCTACCTATATATTGCGATATCCAGTCTTATAGTCATCTCGGCCTTGATGTGTGAAAAGTAAGGACACTAGGCTCCTATTTACTATGTCAACAAGACTTTCCTCGATGCTGAGAAATGTTACCTCCACTTGAAAAGTTATCATGTTCTCTTATTATTGCTTTAAGGAAATTAAATCATTACTTTGAAGATCATTCAGTCATAGTCATCACCTCTTAGATGCTCAAAGAAATCCTCATAAAACCTGACCTATCTAGACGGATGTCCAAATGGTTGGTGGAGATTAGAAGGTTTGATAGCCACTATCATCCAAGGACTGTAATAAATGACCAAATACTAGCAGAATTTATTGCTAAATTCACATGGAAAGAAAGGCCCAACGACAAGGATCTCACCAACTTGGAAACCAACCAGGAGTTTGACCAACTCAAGAAGTGGACTCTCTATGTAGACGAAGCCTCTAATTGAAGAGGGTAAATAGGGGTAATTATCCCCATGTCTCCCGAGAAGACTTTGATTGAATAGGGGATCAGACTTTGCTTCAAAGAATCTAATAATAAATACAGATATGAAGCTCTCATCCCTAGGTTGTGTTGTCACACCCTACGTTTTGGTATGAATGAACAAGAAGAACACATAAAACAATGAATTAAAGTTAAGGCTAAATAACATAAACTTTTATTCAATTTGGATATGATCAAGGAGCCCCTTTATTGAGCCATTTCACCCGTAAAAAACCCATAAACTTTTCTTTTTCCTGTGCGAACTATCTGACTTCAGTTGTCGTAAGTCTGTGTGCTAGTTATCCAGCCAATCCTATGGTCCCAAGCAAAGTGGCTCGAGGGAAGAGATCGGCTATGTACATGAACGTGTTCGGGAAAAACCAACTGATCCATTTTCAAACCAATATTTTAAAGGAACCCCGGTACCCTGCAGTTGAGAGATTTCCACCCACTGAGTTGGGTTTAAGAAATTACACCACCTCCTAGTCTGTTTTCCCTCTTAGTACTGCCAACACTAATGTTCCCTTCGAGTTACCCTCAGTAGCACCTGTAGACCAGGAAGTTATGAGAAAGAAGAAATCCATTCAAACCTCCCTTTCGACCGAGGTTACTGCCATTGCCCCTAATCCCTAGAGACCCATTGAGAGAACTAAATCCCCATATGCTGCTTTATTCGAGGCAGCGGTTAGGGCTACCCGAAAGGCTCTTTTTAAAAAAATTAATACCATCCAACAACATCTAGTTGACCATAACTCCGATACTAAAGTCGCCCAAGAGGTGAGCTCCATGTTTGATCAAGTTCTCCAAACCTGGAAGAATTTTAGCGAAGAGGACATAGCATTTATGTCAGTACAGATGGCTTTTTGGGGCTTTTCATATGCTCCCCGCATTGCTTGTAGTGGTAAGAAAAGAAAAACGATAATTCCTCCTAAGCTTGTGATGAAGGAAATATCTGAATCAAGTGAGGAAGAATTTCCCGAGGAGCATGCTGATGTTGATGCTAGTGGTGAAGATGATGATGAAAATGAGGAGGATGAGGAGAGAGAGAAGGTAGTAGAGGAAGGAGAAGAAGAGGAAGAGGAAACTTTGTTGGTTCAAAGACGTAGGTTGAGGATGATGGTCTCTCCTTCCAAATCCCCTCGATCCCTCTTGCTCTGAATGTTTTCATCCTTCTTTTCTTTTCGTGCTAATAACTCCATTCTACTCTGACCTGCCTTATCTCTTTTTCAGGTTGATGTGCGAGGTGATACGCAGGATGATGTTGGAGAGGATCATCCCTTCAAGAGAGTTTCCCCTACTAAATGTGAGATGTGGTTTCTTCAAATACAGTTAGTATTAAGATCGGGATTCACACCGTTAAGTATTAAATGTTAGCAATGGCCACAGGTGAATCAAAGACAAGAGGATTCCATATTCATACTTATATTAAATAGCATTTGGCATAAAAGATGCATGACAAGCGTAATAAATATATGGGACGAGCAGGTAGCATGGTCGGAGGGAGAAAAAATAAGCACTCTAGGCACAATGGAGGCAAGGCATGAACTTTAAGTTCAGTTAATGCTCAATGATGAGTATATTAAATGGGTGTGGGGTATTAATGTTCTCATGAAGATTCTCGATTATGGGGGGATTTGAGTATCAATTCTAGGTTCAGAATGCTCTCCCTCTTAACATGTTCATCTGGTGTATATATATGGGGGCAAGGGTGCTCGAGTGAGCTTGCCTGTAATGAATCTGATTCGGTGCATTAAATGCGTCAAATCCTATGGTTTTGGTGGGAATCCATTCTATTGGCTGGAAGTATTGTGGGCATTAAGGAGGGACATGATATGTCAGCTTGAGGCTCACTTGAGGATGGCTAAACGGTCAAGTTTGGTGAAATAGGCATGCCATTCTAAGGATAAACCCACTTAAGTGGTACATATTCGATTCGCTAAATGCTAGATGTTATGACGTCAAAAAGTGGTTTGAATTGTGACTCTACCAGGTATTTGGTCACATCAATTAGGCGGGTTGGTATCTGCTGCTAGGCTACTCGACTGATAGGTAGCTCGAGTGTCCTGACATCTATTTACTGGTCAAGGGTTATTTTGGGACCAAGGTGCAAGACAGAGGTACGTCAAGGAGGTTCATTTGAATAAGTAAGACTTAAGGGGCTTCGATCGAGTGACCATTTGTTCTGGATGAAGTGTTTGCCTAAGTGTTCCAAGAGGGTTGGTAACTGTATTCACAATATTTCCTTGTTCTTAATCCTTCAAACCATGTCCCTACGAGGTTCCTAAGAAGAGGTTGCTCGATAAAGCATGTTAGCTCTCCCATACCCTGTCAGGCATGGTCCCTCGTGGGTATTAAACAACCTCACTAAACATACATTTATAAGATAAAGTAAGCGACATAACATTCCATTACTTATAACAAACTATTGTCATCCAAGTGACTTTGATTTAATGAATAGGATCCTTCACACCAGGTCCATTGGAGAATCTTCGATGTAGGTCTTTCGATCCACTTCTGTGAAGGATCTTTGAGGTGGGTCCGTAGGGCATCTTTCCCTTTATTTCTTCGTGAATCAATTAATCTTCTTGACTAAGTTAACCACCCTTTGGTGGGGACACCCCCTACATTTTCCCCTTCCTAGAGATATTTATTTATTTCATGATGAAATATCTGTATGAAACCCTTTGCTGATCTTTAGTCCTTTCATTAGGGAAAATGAAGAGGTTTATTCAAATTTCCCCCAAAGATCTTCGTTGCCCAAGGCAGACAAGGCTCCAAGCATGTCGCATTAAATGAAATTATCCTTTGTTCTTCTGTATTATGACACGTGGCGACCCCAGGGTACGCGCCTGCAATCAACATCACTAATCCTCACGTCAGGCCCTGAAGCGTCATCATTACAACCTTTGATTTTCTATTGCCGCTCGTGCTTGACGGCCACGCAAGCTAAACCATTCATTATTACATTTTTCAAGCGTCACCTTTTTACCACCTTTTGGGGTCCGTGTTTCCCCAATAAAAAGAGCTATTCTCATTTCAATCAATCACCTTTGGGTTTCTACTCTCTTGTACAGTTCTTTTGTTATAGTCTTCCATCTCTATCTCTTTCCATCCTTCAACTTGACCTTCTATCTAAACTTCCATGGCACCTGTCGTGAAACGAACTCACTCCTCCAGGAGCACTTCTCCTGAGACTCAAGCGCGCCAACATCAGTGGGCACGCTACCGCCATGCCCTATACTTTGAGGAGAATAACCGCTTCTGGAAAACGGTGGAGAGATTCCCCGGTATTGAAAATGACAACGAATTGGTCCAAAAGTGGTTTAAAGATTCGATTCATTAGATCTATAAAAGCTACTGGGGAATTAGTTAAAACAAAAGACATTACGGTAAATTCAAATGTCCGTAATGAGTTTGAAAAGCAGTCTTTGGAATGTCTTCCTCTCTGACAAATAACTGATGATAACTGGATCATAACTCTATTTTGGAAAAGACCCTTTCTCCTCTAAGTTAATCAAACGGATCTCCTATTCGGGATAAAGGATACTTATTCTTAATAGTTACAGAATTCAGTTTACGATAATCTATGCACAGTCTAAAGCTTCCATCATGTTTCTTAATAAATAATACTGGAGCTCCCAAAGGCTATGAACTCAATTGAATGAAACCTTTCGATAAAAGATCATCTAATTAAGTACGAAGTTCTAGAAGTTCAAAAGGATCCATTCAATATGGGGGTATCGAAATAGGAAGTGTATTGGGATAAATATTGATCCTAAACTCAATTTCTCTAGAAGGGGGTAATCCTGGTATATCTTCGGGAAAAACATCTTCAAATTGTTCCAGCAAATTTGGAATCAAGGAAGAAATCTAAATTTGAGAATTTGAAGGATTTGACAAACCTATTCCTTGGATTATAAAAGAACAATTATTTTCATTGCGAAAATGAATTTTCTTAGCTTGATAATTGACAGAAGCATGATGTTAAAATAATACATCCATTCCGATAATAATATCAAATCAATGAATATCTAATATTATTAAGTTTACCGACAGAGTTCCTAGACTAAGCTAAATTTTATAATTCCTATAACCGTCTGTTGACATATTGATTTCACCTGTTGGTAATTCAATATTCACTGGACAAATTAAGGAAGTTGGAGATAGTCGTATTAATTTAGCTAGTCTAAGACTGATAAAAGAATCATAGCTCCTGTGTCAAATAAAATATAAGTCAAAATATGCTGATAAATAATCATACCTTTTAATCACGTCATGTGCATTTCGCATAGGTCGTGTGGCATAATTCCTCCCACGATTCGAAATTGGCTTACTCGCTGAGTTGGCTTGAAGTTATTTGAAATAGAACAAAATTTTGGATTTTGTGAGGGTTTGTTCTCTTGGCCGTGAATTGGAGTTGATTTCAACTTAAGCCATCGGGGCTGAATATGTCTTATCTCATGACATTCATGATAATGGATCTCGAAACGAGTTATGTTGTGATGGATTTGAGAATAATCTTGTCCACTAGAGTTTGTATAAGGACGAGGTCAAGAATGAGATGGGGTTCTGATGATATGGTTGTTTCTAACAACTAGGGGTGGAGATCAGATCAAGGTTGAAGAATTGCGTTCTATAATGGTCGCAATATCAATCAATTGGGAATACTCAAAAATTTGTAAGGGAGCGATTGGATTCTTAATTCTTGGGTGTAGTCCTCTTTCAAACTGATTACATCTCTTCACCTCGGTATCTACGTATTCCACGGCATAACGAGATAATTTAGTAAACTTAGCCTCGTATTGAGCTACTGAAAGGGTAGCTTATTGAAATTTTAGGAAATCAATTATTTGTTGGTCTCGCTCAGTCTCGGGAAAATACTTTTTGGAAAAAGTCTCTTCAAACTGTTTCCAAGTAAAATTAGCAACATTCTAGTTACGTGACATGACTTGCCACTAAAAATCTGCTTCGCCTTCAAACATGTATGATACTAAAGTGATTCGAGATTCGTAGCTATACCTACTCCATTCAGTATTTTCACAATTTAGCGCATCTATCTCTCAACTTCATTAGCATCTAGCTTTTCAAGAGAAGATGGAGGTCATTGTCGTAGAAATTCCTTAATAACATTCATTCTATAAAGTTCCTCAGAAACATCTTCAGGAGTAGCACGAGTAGTCTGTTATTGTCGAGTGCATGTAGTAAGTTTCTAGAGACACCACATGATTCCTTCAGTCTGAGTGTATTCAGGTTGAGTTCCAGCAGAGGGGGGATCGAGTACTAACCATCCTAAATAGCATAATTTAAATAACAAGAATTATAACAATAAATAAAGAAATAAGCCTATTTTAATAAGGTTTGTCATATAGTACTATTATACATCACTATTCATAACAATGCTGTTAACATTTATATTCTACAATATGTAAACAACTGTTAACTTTAGATTCCTCTCTAAGTGGAAAAGATTATGTCATCATTAGTTGTAGACTCGGGGCTGACTAAATAATCTCATGGGTCTGCATCATCTATCGAGTCATCTATAGTGCTAGGGGAATATCCTCCGAGTATGTCACCCTTTGATGTTGTTTTTGGATACATCGGTGGAACTGGTAGTTCATCGGTAAATGCTAAATTGATGGCTTCTTGAAGTATAACTAGATCATTAGCAAAGTCATCCACTTTTCTCATCACCTACATCTTGCGTAATGCTCTATTAGTTAATACTAGGCTCTTAATGTCATTAGTTAAACCTGCCCAATCTTCTTCCACTCCAAGGATCATTTCTCTAAGTCCGGCCAAAGCCTTTTCTTTTACTCGCATTTCCCAACGATTATCTGGCTCAAGATCTAGGTTAAAAATAAATGTATCCCATGCATCCATACTGCAAAATGGATTTACCATATACTAATAGTAACAAAAGAAGTAATAAAAATCAAATAACTATTATCTTTTATATTTCCCACATATAATGCTAACACGACTATATGTTTTAAAACATGCTCTCCTACCAACTTGTCACACCCTTCTTTTGGTATGAATGAGCAAGAAGCACATATAAATCAATGAATTAAAGTTAAGGTAGAATAACATAACCGTTTATTCATTATTAATATGTTACATAGGGTGGAACCACCACAGGGGTAAATTACACGTCTCTAGTACACACAACAATATAGGAAATTAAAAAGCACCACTCCTTGCTCCTATCTGGTTTAATCTCTTTCCATACAGTCACATACGCGAATAGGTGACCGATGTCTGTCTCTAGTAGGGAAGATATACTATTTCCTTTCTCCTGGCGCATCTGGAGAAGGAAGGAATTAGCACAAATATGCTAAGCAGGTTCTACCAGTTCTATCACAATGATATAGATATAAATGAGAGTTGGAGTGTGTATAGAATCAGTGTATAAAACAAATGACAATAATAAGATGATAATTCTATGTTTATCAGATTATACCTTTAAAAATTTGGAAATTCATAATTCCATAATGATTAGTCTGTTTAAGAAAATACGGTACATTACCAGTTTAGTTAGAATCATGTTTGAAGAAAGTTAAGGAATTTGAACTAATAATCCCATCACTACTAGTTCCTTAAGGGGTATATAGGTAATTAAGCCATCAGTGTACGTTTATCATAAATAATCCCAAAACCTTTGGGGAAAAGTAATGCTTACAATTAACGTGGCGCTCATACGTATGTAGCAATAATCAGGGTTCTCAATCATCCGAGACCAATAGGCCAAGTATAAATTCCTATGGGATAACACGTTAGTTTACTTCCTAGTTAATACTGATGCTTATAGTAAAATATCACAAACGTGCAAGGGGCAAACTGAATCAATACGATACATGATCTCAGTTATTAGGTGAGAAGTTTTTAAAATTGATTCTAAAATTTAAATACTGGTGATAATTCAAATACTGATGATGGTTAGCAAAATACATAGTATGGAAGTATAATAATATGCACATACTCAGAGTCAATGTGGCTATCACATGGTGGTATCAACAACAGTATTTCAAATACGTGAAGTATAATACTGAAAATGTAGGAAAAACCTACTTACTTGGTATTCAATTGAATTTTTGTCACACTGGAGTATTAAGAAAATTTGGGTCTTGATTTTATGTTATACAATGTGTGGTATAAGAGTATTAGGGTTTAATGAGTCGGTTTCGTATTTAAAACTGTCTTTAATAAAGTTTCGGTGGCTTATGTGTAATTTTCTTTGGACTTTTAAATAAGGACCTTAAGCTCATTTTTTAACTTTTGTGCAAGAGATTTTTTGTCTTAAAATAGTTTGATGTATGTATGGACAAAGTTTGGGGTGCAAATTCGTAAGTTGGAAAAGTTACTAGGGGTTGATTTGTAATTTTTAATAAATTTCTTTAAGTAAAAACCTTATTTTTACATAACTTGAGCTAGGAATATCCAAACATCGTCTTATCTTATACCATTTTAATCAGAAAAATTAAATAAAATTTATGGGAAAAAAATCAGAATTTTTTGATTGGCCACGCGCCCTCACGCGCATGTCATGGTTTATGAAAAAGTCATCATCTTCAACCTCTCGATTTTGACTTTTTAGGGTTTAAAACTTTGATTGAGGTTTTCTCCTTCATTGTTATATCATTTAAGATGATTTCTTAACCAACTTAACCTAATGTTTCATAAGGATTTCAAATATACAAGTTTCATGGTTTGAACCTCAGTATAACTCGAGTTTCAAAACTGTGTGTTTTCATGAAAATTTGACCTAACATTCGTGGATTTATAGAGTATGGCAGGGTCTCTTATGAATTGGGTTTGGTTTTTGATATATGTGAGAGTAATTTGGTTTTGGTTTCAAAGATTTTGATGGATTGTATGTCGAGAATTTCGAATTTATAGGTTTTGAGTTTCAAAAACACTTTCGATTGATTAGCCTTCTACATGAACATTCATGGCTTTTCACCATTACACTCAACATCCTGGGTTACAATGAGTCTATTCATGGCGTTAAATCAGAGTTTAGGTTACTATAATGGATTTCACCATTAAAGCTCAAGCTTTAATGGTGTTCCTACTGTTTTCACTATTCTAGGCAATTCTACACGTAAAAGCTTGCATATTATGAGTGTTCTAACTATATTAACTATGAAGAAAACTACTAGAATTGAAAGAATTAAAAATAAAGCATAAAATGATGAGTTACCTGAATTGAGAGAAAATTAGAGCTTTTGAAGTGAACTATTGGATGAGTTTCTACTGCTTAGGACGTGGGGTATTTATACTACTTTGAGTGGGGATTTGGTTATAGTAAAAAGGAGGTGGATTTGAATTCATTTAGGGTGAGTTTTGAGTGTGGGTAAATGGGGGCACATGGGTTCCTAAGGTTTACCACATGTTACCATGTTGTTTTTGAACCCTTATGCTGATGTGGGGTGTGTGTGGACTGTGGTAAAAACAAAATTCACTAAGGTTTTGATTTTAGTCCTTAATCTTTTATATAATTGCATTTAGGTCCATAAAAGTACACTTTTTATAAACTTTTGGGGCATTTTGATAATTTCAGGAAGTTTCAAGTGTTGAAACTATAAATTTATGTTACTTGAGGTTCAAAGGGTTAATTTTATATAAGGTTGAGGTTTAGGGGTTCAATATATCTTAATTTATCTTATTTTGAAAGTTTCAGGGACTCTTTTGTAATTAACTAAGACTTCAAGCGGTTGAAGTTAATTAAGAAAAGTTATAGTGTTCTAAACGTAGTTCTTTTCTTATTAAGAAGACTTTTGATTTTACTCATCTTACAAGGGTTTAAATCGAGGTTGTAAGTCATTTTAGGGTTTGAAAATTCTCGGTTCTTACATGTGCAAAGCCTTATCTTTGGGCGTAAGTCACCTTGACGTTTATTGTGACTCAAGGTTGATATTTAATCAAGTATCATGAGACTAAAATGGCAAAGATGAGAGAATGTCAACGTATCTTCCCGTCGCCCAAGACCTAATTGTTAGGTTCGAACATATCCATATTAAATAATTCCCCCATGGGATTAACAGTCATGCCGTTGCATTTACTATTCTAGGTTCATTAGTAGACTCAGATCTTAAACCATGAAGGTGGAGTAACTGGCACAATCTAGTATCACAAGACCTAGGGTCTCTGATCAAGTCCTCACCTTCCATTAAGATCCTAGCTAGATGGACCTGATCACGACTCATTTATAATAGGACGTCCTATCGACCGATAAGAAACAATCACATTAGGTCAGGATAAAAGTTGCTCGTTTTTACTCATCACCCGAAGGCGAGCTCTATAGAAAATCTATCATAGTTTCCTACCGTCAATGTGTGCACCCAAATAGGGATGACAATTTAACTCGAACCGCAGTGTTCCCGACCGACCCGACCCTAATGGAACGCGTTAAAAACCCGTTTAAAATAAACGGGGTGGGTTTGGGTTTAAAAAAACTGTTTATTAAATGGAGCGGGTTCGGATTTTGTTAAAATAAGTTCGACCCGCCCTTTCTCGCCCCGTTTAACACTTAAATTTACTTATATACCCTTTTTATATTAACTTATTAACCCTCGCACCATACATATATATATATATATATATATATATATATATAAACTTAGCCAACCGTACCTCCCTTAATTTCATTTACCCAAAGAAGCTTCCCACCCACCTTCTCTCTCACTCTCTCTTTTGTCGAAAGTTGTCAAATCTCCACAAATAAAAATCCATTTCTCTCTCTCAATCAAAGTCGACGCACATTAGCGGTGGACAGCAGTGCTGGCGGTCAGCAGCGCCGGACAACGGTCTGAATCGTTCTTCTTTTTTATGTCGTAAACTATTCAAAGATGGTTTTCCCTTTGATTTCCCCACAGAAGTACCTCAAGGTCTTAGATTTGCAGGTGAACCAGCTATCTGTACGAATTCCACCTGAGTTTGGGAATTTAAGCAGCGTTATGAAAATGTGAGTAAAGTTGAACACTGGGAGATTACCTGCTGAGCTTGGAAATTTGAAGAAGCTCGAGGAAGTTCGGCTGGATAGGAATAAGTTTCGGGGAACTGCTTCTGGAAGAATTTATATTGAGAATTTTTTTTAATTTTTCTGTTGTATTTATCCGATGTGTGGTCTATTTATTTTTATTTTGTTTTATTAGATGGATACGCAAAAATATGTGTTTCCCCAATTTGTGAATTCATTTTTTTTAGAGCATCTACTCCACTCTTATATGTGAATTCATTTATTAATTTTCCATTTGAGAATTCATTTTCAAGTATGTAATTTGTGTATATTACTCTTTATGTTGGAGCTCTAGTCCATTATTTATGCAACTCTAGTCCATGATTAATGAATTTCTGACATTTGTAAAATCTCTTACATTTGTGATTCATTAGTAAAATTATTTGCTTAAGAAGTCGGTAATTTATTTGTTATATAATAAAATTAGTTTAAATTTTTTTGCGAGTTTTGACCTGTATAAATTAAGCGGGGCGGGTTCAGGTTTAATTAGGTTATACTTAAACAGGTTCGGAGTTTATAAATGTACCCGTCGCGGGGCGGGTTAAAATATTTCTTTTTGCGGGGCAGGTTTGGGTTTTGACAAACCCGCCCCATACTCGACCCGTTGCCATCCTTTTGCCCAAATGACGTCGACCAAGTCCTGTACAAACTTCCTGCCGATATCTGTGGGAGACACACTGATGGCTATACATAGAGAATAATGTAGTATCCTACGTCAAAAGATGTGAGAAGTGTCAAAAGTTCTCTGACATGCTTCACTAAATAGCCAACGATCTAAAGTCATTAATCAGTCCATAGTCATTTTCTCAGTGTGGTTTTGACATCTTGGGCCCATTACCTATAACACCGGGAAATTATAAGTATCTCCTAGTGAGTACAAACTATTTCACGAAGTGAATTGAAGTTGAGCCTTTGGCTAACATCAGATATACTAATATGATCAGATTTATCTAGAGCAATATCGTGAGTCGTTTTGGCGTTCCAAGAACGATTATCGCAAACAATGGGACATAATTTGAAAGTGGTCCATTTCAAAACTTCAACGAAAACCACAACATCAAGCATCACTTCATCTCAGTAGCTTATACCCAAAGAAACAGGAATGTCGGGGCTTCTAATAAGACAATGCTCGATGCCATGAAGAAGAGGTTGGAAAAGGCAAAAGGTGCTTGGGTCGATGATCCTCCCCACGTCTTATGGGCACATTGAACTATGCCCAAGAGGTCGTTTGGAAAAATTCCCTTCACTTTAGCCTATGGGATGGAGACCATAATACCTTTGGAAGCTAGTTTTCCCACCATAATGATGATCAATGCCTACCAAGATTTGAACATAGAAATCATAAGGACCAACCTCAACCTAGACTATGAACGAAGGGAACAAGCCTTAATTAAATTATCTTCCTACCACTAACAGTTGTCTAAGAACTATAATAAAGGCATCAACCTAAGAAGTTTCCAGGTCGGAGACTACGTTCTCAGGAAATTTCTCGGTAGTGCGAATAAGCCACCAAATGGCAGTCTAGGTCCAAACTCGGAAGGACCATTCAAGGTTATTAAAGAAGATATTCAAGAAGCCTGCCATTTAGAAATAATGGGGGAAGGGAAATTACTAAGGCCTTGAATGCGGCTAACATTAGGAAGTTTCTAGCAAGTTTATTTCTCGTAAAAAAAATTATGGCTTCATATTGAGTTCTGAAGTTCTATTTCCTGAAACACTTTGAGAATAATTTAATACAATTAGCTTCATTATTGTTCCAAATGGCAGATTAACACTCTTTATCTATGAATGATTATTATATACAATCAAAGTCTGGTTATTGGCATGAATGCCTTGGCATGATTACATTGAATCAACATTTTAAGGTTATATGTTTTTGTCATAAAAAACACAAAAGCATTAAGAATTTCCCAGTCAAACAAAAGAGGGGTAACCCTATGCACTAAGTGTCCCAACTTTGGTCAGTTAAAAATTCTAAACGAGTGGATGGCCCTACAAACAGGTGCAGTTTCACCATGATTAACCCATGCCTAAGATTGAGGCCTAAGATTATGTGACGACACTTTAAAAAGGTAAGGCAGAAAATAAAAAAACATGTTCATCATAAAAATATGGAAAGATGCAAAGACTGGAATTAACTGACATTTTCATAAATCATTCATTTAACAAAAATCCTATATTGGAAAGGTTAAAAAATGAATACATACAGTCATAGAACAAAAAAGTTAACTTTGACGAGTTATAAGCTTGGAGATTGCAACTATTCACCTATCATCAGGGTCAGGCTAAAACTCATCATCACTATCGTACGTCGATAAGTAATCCTTCACCAACTGAAGAGGAACAACATTGAGAGGAATCCAACTTTCATCACTTACAAATGAAAGGTGACTATAATCAGGGCAATCCCCTTGGTAGTAGTACTAAAGCTTTAAGTCATTAGGGACCTTCATAACATTTAGAGCATTTAGCCAACCATGCTTATATGCCACTTGCTTACGCTCATCTAGCATAAGGGAGCATCCACTCATCATTAATCATAACTAGCAGCCCAAGCTGCGGAAGGACCCCTTCTAAAGAGATACTTTAATTTCATTATCTCATAGCCCATGCCTTGCTCGACCACACCATCTCTCTTCAAGTCTTCCTATGCTTTGTCGAGATTTTCCCTTATAAAATTATTTTAATTATGTAATAACTCTGCAATATCTTTGACCTCCCAAACTTTCGTTCTCAAATTAATGACCATGTAAGCCTGATCGTCAAAATAACTTACCATCTATTGGAGATATTAATGAACAAAAAAAAAATGTGCCAAGAGCTCGATTGTTGGCATCTTGATCAAGTACTAGTTCGAGGTCATCAATCTTTAGAAGCAATGGCACTTTTACTAACCTGTTTTCAAGCTACAAGGATCAAGGGAAAAATATTCACGAATGAAAAAAATAATTAGAAAGCATTCATGAAGTAATCAACAACTGACAAGCAATGACTTAACAACAACAAAAGTCTTTCCATTAGGTCAAGGGGTGGGGAAAGCCCTTACAAACATATGGAAGCATGAAAATAAAAATAATTATGGGACCTAAGTTGTTCCTAACTAGATTTGAACCTCCTTTTCCTTCACATGCTCTTGGATTTGCCTAAATCCGCATCCACCATATCTTGGTCTTTCATGCCCTTTTCTTGGACGCTACTTGAGGTATCGTCCTCTTCTTCCTGCCTTGGTGGAGAACCTGGATCGTGCTTCCCAAAAAGCTCATATTCAGAGGGTACATTGTCCTTGACCATAGATGCATCCCAACCCATCTTCAAGTTTGACTTTCGAATGAAAGCAAATTGCTTCTTAGCCTCGAAATTGGCTTCCATTTACCCCTGATCATTGGCCTCATCTTTAGCCATTGCCAAGATTCTAGGATGATCCTCGACAACCTTCTTCAGCTTATCGAGTTTTGAGTTCCACTTGGACATCTCCAAATCGGTGGATCTGTTCTCATCATCATATTACTTCTTAGTGTTAGCAAGAGACTCTTGGGATTTATTCAGTGCCCTCTCAGGGTCGTTATTGATCTTGACCTGTTCAGCCCCTTTTCGAGTATGAAAACAAAGTCTCACTACACCAAAACAAGCTTTTAGTAACACACTAATTTTATGATTACTAACACAATTATACCATTACTATTTCTTACCCTGCAATACCGTTAGTAATCAACTATATATGTTACTAATTCTAATTCATTATTTTAAAAATGAACATAAAAAAAACGAAAGAAAAAGTTCATCCCCAAACTAGAGAAACTCTCCTCGAATTCCACACATCCAAATGAAAAACCTTCCCTACCACTTTGTTCATCTAGGGTTTCTCAAACTCACGTCTCCTCCAAAACTCACGTCTCCTCCATCTAGGGTACCCCAAACTCCATCACGCCAATCCAAAATTCTCTCTCTCTTAAAATCGATGTCACAATGTCTCAGGTAAAACTCCATTATTCGATTGTAATTTTGATTTGTCGATTTATAGATCTCATGGAAAACTAGGATTTTAAAGTTATAACTATGGTGTCCTAGCTTGAAAACCAAAACTAGGGTTTTCAAGCTATAACTTATAAGAATGTGAAAGTTGATCGGTTACCAAGTACCCTGAAGCATGAAGTTGCTATAGATGATTCATTGCATTCATTTGACCCCCTATAACTGAATTTATAAACTTCAAGGTTAGTGTTTATTTTGTATGATCAATTATTGTAAAAGAATAAGTTTATTATGTTATATAAATGCGTTAAATTTCTGTTAAATAGGGCTACAAATCTAGTTTGTTCTTGCTTTGGCTATAAAGCAGGTCTTGGTTCATGAGGTAAGTCATGCATTTTCTTAAGTTGTTTTGAAGTATTTATGAGGTGTTCATTAATTTGTATTTGGAGCAAAAGTGTGCTTTGTTGGCTCTGTTTCTTTGCTTGGTCATCATAGGTCGAACAACAAGTTTTAGGGTCTTTCACAATTGGAATCCGAGGGAGACAATAATTGCAAAAAGTCTAGATACTTCTATCAGTATATAGAAGTATCCAAAAGTTTTTTAAGAGGTATAAGGATCGCATCCAAACATTCCATTTTACCGCAAGGACTTTTTTGTGAAACAAAAACCATGTGGACCTCACTTAATTATTTACAAGGGACCTCTTAATCCAATTTGACTGGATGTTTTCACAGGCATCAGTCAATGGTTATTATATTTCTTTATCCTTTGCTAATTCAGGTGTGTTTTAATTTTTTCATTTTAGTCCTGGTATAGTGTTAAGAATTTGAAAAAGTACTACAATCAGAAAACAAAAAGAAGGAAGCATGAAGATTTCACATGAACTGTCATATGCACCACATTTGACAAAAGGATGGGATCTGTAAACTATGAACATGATGTAGAATTCTAGAAAATCATTTGTGTCAGAACATGAGAGGTTATTGAGAGTTTTTCAAATCTTATTAATATTAACCAGGGGGTTTTCCCTTCTTCAAAATCAAATCCACCAACAATTCAGAATCAGACTTAATAATCATTTTTAAGAGATTCAATTGACTGCACAAATTGATGCCTTCTATTAAAGCAATAACTTATCTTGGAATGAATTTTTCCTACCAACTGTAATGTTATATGATGCCACAAAATTACCCAAGTGACTCCTAATAATACCACCTATGCCACTAGGTCCAGGATTCCCTTGAGAGACCCCATTTATGTCTAGCTTAATGTAACCAACTGGAGTCTTAGTCCATATACATTTGAAGATGTGAAGAACTTTAGGCTTAATTTTTAAGTTGAACCATTGAATAACATATGCATCATCCTTTTTAATTCTATTTTTAAACACATTTAGAGAAGCAAACTTTAAGATCAATGAGGTCACATTATAAATAATGTGCTCATAATTCACAACCATGACCTCAAAGTGCTTGAGATTCTTGGCTTTCCATAACCCCCACATAATGATCTTAGGCAGATTAGTATGAAGAAATTGTTGATGATCTCTGATTGGCATTTCAGCCATTAAAAAATAAGCATGCTTTTATAATTTTGAAAATTCATCCTTACACCCATCTTCAAGATAAAGAAATTCCATACTTCATTTGCAACTGAACATTTAATAAGCAGATGATTAATGGATTCTAAATCGTTCTCACAACTTCTTCATCTAGAAGCTTGATACCTATCTCTTGATCAATGGTATCTATAGGTGGAGCTTTATGAAAAACTTTCCATATGAAAATATTGATTTTGGGAGGACAACTATAACTCCAGACACATCTCCAACTTAATGAAGCAGGTCTAGAGGGCCTCACTGCTTCATAGGCCATTTTAAGGTTATATTCCCAGTGGGGGAAGGAAGCTAAATCTCCTTGTTCTCATTTATTAGGTCAGCAACCTTTTCTTGGACTTTTACAATTCTATTGAAGGCTTTAATGCTTTTGTTAGAGCTAGAAATAGTTTAAAATTTATTCCTCATGAAGGAACCCCATAGCCCTGAATCAAATCTCCATTTCTAGTATAAATTTAAGCTAGCATCCTCAATGATTATTTCCAATGATCTAATGTTAACACCCCCCATTCAGCAGGAGGGAAACAAGCTTGATCCCATTTGATCCACTAATATGGATTTTCCTTGGAGCAGTCCCCCCCAAAGAACTTACTGAAGATATCTTGGATCATTTTAATAACATCTTAGGGAGGACTAATAATATATAAGATATGTAGGGGAATGGGTGAAAGCACATTATTTATGAGATTATCCTACCCCCTTGAGTGGTGAGCTTTGAAGACCAGGAGAAAACTTTGTTCCTTATATTATTTATCATTTATGTAAAAGTTAAGACATTCTTTCTACCAATATCTAGAGGATAACCTAAATATTTAATTGGTAATTACTTATTAGAGAGACCAGTTTGTTGAGAAATAGACTTCAACTTGCCTTTCTTTGTATTCTTGCCCATGTAAAATGCACTCTTGCCTCTATTTATTAATTGCCTTGAGAAGGATTCAAAGTCAGTCACCACATGAAATAAATTTTTAATGGATCTTTTGCCTGCATTACTGAAGATAATGAGAGCATCTGTAAATCCCAAATGAGAAACTAGGACTATTCTAAGAGGGTGGGAGAATGGACTAGCTAGGTTTGATATAAACAATTCATCAATCTTCCTACTAAGAATTTTTATCACTAAAATGAAAAGAGTAGGAGACAGAGGGTCTCATTGTCTTAAACCCCTAGTGGAGTTAAAAAAAACCCTACACTTTCATCATTGATGATTATAAAAAAACTAATTGTAGGCTACTAACCTCCATATCATATCAATAAAAATTTCCCCAAATCCAATAAGATGAAGGTATACATATAATCTATCACAAAGGATTTTTGACATTGTCTTATTTTAAAAATTGCATAAGCTAATATGTCTAAAATTGGCACTGGAGCGACAAATACTTGAGCACGTTAAGCCTTCACTTGCTGAGGGCGTCGAGCCACTACCATCGGGGACTTTGGGATACCGGTAAACTATAATACCATTGTTTATTCATTTTTCACTTGTTATTCATTTTTCATTGACACTTATTTTATTTTCACATGGTCCACCCCGTTATCTAAGCAGGAAAACCCCGTGCATGTTCTCACTTATTTTTGGAACTAGCCCGATCTGATGCGGTCATCTCAGGTGCATACATATTTTTTCCTTATATTAATGATGTAAATTTTATTAAACCTTAATAAACTGCTAATTATTATACATTTGTTAATAATTTGCAGATGATTTAGCTCCCTTATATAGACATTGTCATGGCACAGCTCCCAGATTATTGCGTAGTAGGTGCAGATATATGGAGGGCTAGGTTACTCCTCATAAATTTCAAGGTTTTGCGACGAAAGCGTCCATAGTGGCATATCGATGCACGAGCACATCTGTATGTGCGAGGTTTGCGAGATGGCACCCTCTAGTGTCACGTACAAGGCGTATGTCGAATATCTATGTGTCACGTGCAACCACGACATCCACTCTGTTAACCCTCTTGCCAGTCGCCACGAATGGATCCCTATAGTCCCATTTTATTACACCCCCAATCACACTAAAATCACACCTCAAGTGGTTCCTGAACATGTACAAGGTAAGCGTCATAACACTAGTCTTGGTGGATACCAATAGTTAGTTGAAGGATTGTTTATATTTCGGATTGAAATCATATTACTTTTGTGCTTGCACTCCTATTCTTTCCTGACAGATATTGAACGAGGACGTGAATAACTCGTGGAGCAGTTCGGATACTAATATCATACTTAACGATGACTTCTCTGAGGAGCTAAATTTTTGGCACCCCAACAACTGCCATGGATCTGTCATTTCATCCGAGTCTTGGTTCAATGAAGGTATCTCAGTAAAGACAGGCAGTCATTTTGCGGTTATAACGAATCGCAGCGAATATTGGCAAGGATTGGAGCAAGACATCACAACCAGAGTTTCTCGAGATTGCACTTACACTATTTCTGCTCGTGTTGGGGTATCGGGGCCTCTTCAAGGTTCTACCACAGTGCAAGCTACTCTTAAAATAGAATTCCGAGATTCACCAACTTGCTATATGTTCACTGCTAGGTAATGTGTTTAGATTTCTCATTTGATTGTCCTGATCTATCTAAAAAGGGGCCTTTAGGTTTTAGTTCCCCAAATTACAAAAGAAAGTGTAGGGTGCAGTTCACAATAGTTTCAACTTTATGATGTGATCCCTCACTCTGTGGATACCACAATCACTTTGCATATTGAAACTGCGTCATAAATATATTATCCAATTTGTCATTCTATAATTGTTATATTGTGTAATAGGTTTATCTCACATAGTTAGATTATGCAAAGTAATTGTGTGCACAATGATAGTTATATTCGCAGGGTGAAGGACTGAAACCTTAAGACAAAATTATCATGGACCGCTCTCTATTGTTTTTAATCGCTGGGGATCAGACCCCAAATTTATAATTTAGGAAGTCAATGTGTTAATGAAAGTCGCTACATACAGTACCTCTGTTTCAAAAGAGCAGTAGAAGAAGCTGGAAGGGACATTTTCATTGTCAACTATGCCTGACCACGTTGTATTTTGTTTGGAAGGACCACCTCCTGGAGTAGACCTTCTGATTGAATCAGTAGTTATCTCCAGTTCCAGTTCTAGTGAGCTTGATGTAAGTTCATTATCTTAACCCATTTTACCTTTTATTCAAAGTGCATTAACGACTGTAATCACTTACTAAAAGTTCAAAAGATAGTGTTCTGCTTCAGTTGGTTTTGGTTGTAATCGACACAACTTTATTTTCCTTTTTTTTTTATATTCTTTTCTTTGTATACGTCATCTGTAGCTTGATAGATTAGGAGCCCTGGATGTTTTGAAACTAGAAGTGGGAACATGATATGGAATTCAATATATGAGGAAGGCCTTAAAAATTGGTCCGGAAGGGGCTGCAATATTTTGCTAAATGATGAAATTGGGGAGAGAGATAAATTCTTCCACTGTCTGGAAAGTTTTTTGCAGCTGTAATAGATCGTGCGTAGAGCTGCAATGGTATACGGGAGGTGATAACTGGAAGAGTGAAGCGAAAGCATGTTTATGAGGTTACTTCTGTTATTCGGATATTTGGTGATGTCAACAATGCTGATATACAAACTACTTTGTGGGTTGAGGCACTGGATTATCGTGAACATTACATAGGCATTGCAAAGTTAGTTTTCTCTTGCCTCATCTACTATTCACATGTTGATATTTCCCTTATTATATCCTTAGTAATGCAATAGAGTATATTCTCATCAAATTATTTTTTTATATTAGTTTTTTCTCTGTTGATTAATATTTTTCATTTAGGGTGCGTTTGATTACAATGTTCGAAAATTATTAAAAAACAGTTATTTTTATGAGAAGTTGGAAAAATAATAGAGTGGCTTGGTGACATGTTATCTTTGTTTCTGATTTTTCATGAAATCTAATTCTTTAGAGGTGGGTAACATTGATTTCTTACAAAATCGGGAAAAAGTAAGAGAACATCTCACTGTGTTACTCATCTCGTTTTCCACTCCTTTTCTAACTTCTCTTAAAAATTGTAATGTTTTTCATCATTTTCGTACTTCGTATTAACACAGACCCAATTTGTTTTTTTGGGTTTTTCAATTTTTAAATGTAATTGCACCATGCTGATAATTGATAAAACAAATTGGCTTCTTGTCATAATTTGTCGCTAAAAGGTGTTCGATTTGCTATTAATGTCAGAACCTACTGTAATGTTGATTGTAACCAGTGAAGTTACAATAACTTTGAAAGGCTATTTTTTTCCTAGCTAGGTCTTTTAAGTGCAGACCATTAAAATATTTCTAGATCGTATTCTTCTCCATGTGTTTGTCCTGTTCTGTATGTGTGTGGACCTTTTGGGTGGGTGGGTGGGGTGGGGTGGGGTGAGGAGTAGGAGTCTTAGTAGTGCCTTTCTAATTACATTTCATAACATATGAGGTGCTTACTTCAATAATTCATATTGCCTATAGCCTTCCCACAACCTTTTTATCATTCTCACACTCTTTTCTATATGCAGAGATTGTTGGCTAAATATGGCTCCTTAGTTTATGTGATCTCCATTGTGGTTTTGTTCGTCTACCTGGGGGATCTCCATTGTGTATTTTTAGTTTTGAATCTGAAGAGATTGTGGAATAGGTGGGGATGAAGATTTGACCTGCTCAAGATATTGATCATTGTTGTATTGTAGCATGACTTGCCTATACGTAAAATTGAGTCTGGGTTAATCCAGTGAACTTTTAATGCATGACTTTCTCACTTTAGAAAACTCTTTCTCATATGGTTTAGTGATAAAATAACCATGCTTCACTTCTAGCACACTGTCAAGAGGGTGTTTTTATTTGTTTTTCCTTCTATTTCTAGACTGCTTGAGATGCAGAAACTTCAGTCTAGTCGGTGTATCATTGAACAGTTTTATAATATGATAGAAAGTTATCAGCATGTGTTGTTGCTTAAAGCACTAACATTAGTTTTCTTTGGTCAGTACATTTCTTGATTACAACATGATTTCAATTTTGAACTGTGTGAGTTTCGTTTTGTTATTGACTCTGAACCATAAATAATATGTATCAGGAAAGAAAATGATTTAGGTTACTGGATGATGGTTTCTTCTTTGCCATTAATCTGGTGTAATTGGCCAAAGGTTCTGGATTTGGGGAGGGCCCATGAAAATATTTTTTTTAAATATGTACTAAGATTAGTAACACAATTTTACCATTACTAATTATGAATTTTACTGTTACCATTAGTAACATAACTTTACCGTTACTAATTTTGATCTTTCTGTTACTATCAATAATCGAATTTTACCGTTACTATTAGTAACACAACTATAGCGTTATTAATTCTGAATTTTACCGTTACTATTAGTAACATAATTTAACCGTTACGAATTTTGCATTTTACCGTTACTATTAGTAACAAAATTTTACCGTCACTAATTCTATTTTTTTCCGTTACTATTAGTAACATAATTTTACCGTTACTAGCTTCGTGCCCCATGCCTTTTTTCTAACAGAAAAATTGTGTTACTAATATATTTAGTAATGGTAAAATTGTGTTACTAATGGCGTTTTTTGGTGTAGTGTCTGCCATAAAATACAAAAATAGGATGACTAGAAATCAACAGGACAATCAAAATAAGGGAGTAATCAGACCTAGTAAACTTACAACAGACAATGCTTATATGGTGTGAGAAATGAGTTGGTCGGAGGTCATCATGTCGACCTGCTCTCAATCCAATAACAAAATAGTCCCCCTCAGCAAACCAGGGGACAAATATGGATTTTTATGTACTGACATGATTTAGTTGTCCTTCCTCGTATTGGAGGCATCCACCCTCTTTGTGTGAATATTGATTGAAGTGGAGGGAGGGACTTTGTCCTTCTTTTTTATTTTCTACTTATTAGGATAATCCCTAATAGTGAAGAACTCAGCGGGCCCTCCGACCTCCTTCTTTTTGGAAGTTTTGGCCATTGGAGAGGAAGGAATATAAAAATCATCCACTAGAGTAAGATTTTTCTTTCTCAGAGGCATGTCTTCTTCAACAGTAGGGATGACATTTATATTCACAGGTTCTTATGAGGATGAGGTAAACGTACTTAAAGACCCCTCACTAGTTGAAGGGTTGGTATCTCAAGAATGAAATCCACATGCCTAGATGTAAGGCTCGACGTGGTGTTGGTATACTCGAGCGAAAAGGATATTGACCTAGATGTTCGACACCTAGAGTCAAGGCCTTATAAGATTCTAGACCTTAATGAGCTCTTTGCGATTAAAATGGGAAATCGTAGGCTCTCATTTCTTTAATGCAACTTCACAAAATAAATAAAAGAGCAAATGCTAACGATAATCTCATATCGTAATTGACCGACAACAATAAAATTCGAAGAGATAATAATACCAACCTATTATTTTCCCCCTGTCAGGGCACATAAACCATATGTATGCCTTAACACCCTTACGGATGGGGGGTGTCGCTAATTACTAAAACTAAATCCATGACCCTATTATCCTTTATTGGAGTCTTGGATATTAACAACCAAAACACAATTCGTCTTCCTTACCTTCAAGTGATGATACAAGGATCATGAACTAGATTCACCCTAAATATGAGTATTGCACAGTAGTAGTATGATAGAGTAATTAAAATGTAATTTTGTAGAGAAAAGGAGAGATGGATATGAACACACAAATTTAAGTTGTTCGGTCGTTAGCCTACATCCACTATGCAAGATATGAGAGTATTTCACTATAATGGGGCATAAACAACCATAAAAGATACAAACATAATCTTTATCTCTCTAGAAATATTTTAGAAGAGTAATAGTAAAGTGTGTATAAATCGATCCCCCTTAAAGAAGACAAAGTGATCCTTTTATAGGTTGGGGTTGTGCAGTATCATCCCAACAAGTGTTCTAGGTCTAGATGATGTTAAGGGCCTATGAGAGAGTGACATGTGTCTATTTTGGTGGTGAAGTAATCATGATGAAGATCCCCACAAGTGGGTGAGTGATTCTTTTTAAAGGTTTGTTACTGGAATGACAAAGATACCCCTGTCATGATTTTCATGCCTACTCGAGCATATTTGTAGAAGGCAGTGTCATCTAGGTCAATACTACATGTAGTCATTACGTCGATAGTCTGTTTGGTGCTTGGATCATTATTTGCGACCTGGAAGAGATAGGATTGATGTCTGTTCCTGACACACCTAACCTTATCTCTTGGGTCTTATGCCATTCAACATGATTATTATTTGAGGCCGACACTCTTCCACTAGTGTGGGTAAGAAGATTGGTCGTGTCTATGGGACCAGACTATAGTGTGGTTGGTTACTATGATGCCATATGGATAAGACCATACTTATGTACATTAATTATCCCTAGACCTTAGTATTTTATGTTAGTAGACGGATGAGGTTTTAACTTGGTCCCCAATAGCTTCAAGATGACTCTACTTAATGTCTGGTCTCATCTGATGAATGGCCTATAAATCGTAACTTTGAAGGCTTAGTTATCTATTAGTTATCGATCGTATCTCGAGGATGTAACAGTCATATCACCCCCATTATGATACATCTGCAGACTATCAGTCACTCCTTAGTTGTGCTAGAGGTGGGTTGATTCTAAAAGATTAGGCACAACATTCAAGGTGCATCTGACCCACACGCGTATCCCATCATGTCAACACATGCCTTGATTTGTGAGATCCAAAATTACCACAATTTTTAAGTTAAAATTTGTCTAAGCCAAGGCTCCCCCCCTTTTTTTGTCATTTCCACCAAAAGCAATAGCAAGATGAAAATTGTTTATCTTTCTCTCTCTAAAATTTCATCTCTTCTAATCCTTTCGATTACCTTCTCCGTCATTTTCAATCATTTTATGCTCGTCTCCTTTCTCTAGGTACACTTCAAATCGCATCTCCTTTGTTTTCCATAGTTGTTTGGTTTAATTTTTGTTGTTTATTTTTTGGCATTTTATTTTGTTTCTACACCTCCTGTTAGGGGTGGTTTTAGGTGGATTTATGGTAGCTCTTAGGTTGTGTTAGGTTTCTGGTTAAGTTTTATGAAGAAACTAGGCTTTTCCAATGAGGTTTGGTGAAGTTTGACATTTTCCTATGACTTTCCTGGTTTCGATTGTCATTTTCCGGGCTTATTATTCTTAAGTGTTCTTCGTTGTTCTCACGAAAAAATGATCCACGGCCCTTTTTTATCTTTTCAAACCTTATAATTCTCTTAGGTAACTATTTGTTCGGAGTCTATATGATACTTGGGTTGAGTTACATCACCTTTACAATCATGTCCACCGAGAGAGAGAAGAGGTCGAGGCCTAATTTAGCTGAGACATGTCTCATTGAGAGAGAGAGTTCCTCCGACACCCTTATCGGTACTAACCTTCCTCACCAAGACATTTCACTTAAAGTTCGGTCTCCAAGTGTTATTGTCATTACCAGTGATAGTATGTTTGAGTCCACAAGTTATACCAGGTCTAAGATGGATTCTATGTCTGAGGGTTATAGCCCATCCAATAGTTTGGACCCTCTGATTGACACTGAGGAAGCCATGAGAGTAACTGTTGCTCATCCTGCCCTAGCTAAGAATATTGATTTCATCGAGTCCCGTAGCAAAGTTCATTTAAGTACGTTATCTCGTTAGCATGGGGATCCTAAGCTCACAATCTATGATATCTCTGATGATGAGACTAGAGATAAAATTCCACCAAGTGTGATGCTGACTATAGTGTCTGAGGTGGACCATCGAGGCCGAGACAATAGTAGTAAGGCGCCTATTATTAATGATGAAGAGGAAGACGCTTTTGAGGTAAACACAAGTGTTTCCCTCAACTTATAAGGGCGATGTCTAAAAGACTGATCTTATTATCTGGTGACACTGTACGACATTGATCTAACCCTTAACATGAGGGTGATGATCGAGGACGAGAGGGATAATGATTTGACAAATGATAGTGAGATAGCATTCTATGAGCAATTGTTTAAGGTCGACTTTAGGCTTCTATTCGGGATGATCATTAGAGTCGTTCTTACTGTTATCGTCCTTGCTAGGACACAACTAACCCCTTATGCTTGGAGGACAATAATGAGGTCAGATTCCTTTGGAGGTTTTCCTACGAAGAATATTTACCCCCAGATTTCTTCTAGAGCGTGTTGCTCAACCTTTACCACATAGATTCAGTCCCTCTTATTATCATTTGTGCACACGCAAGCCCTACCAAAAGATCGTGCACGTGAATCATACTTCCAATCATGACTAGAAGTCTCGGTATATCTTTGTATTAGGATTGTTGGAGTTTGACGACGATGAGTTGTTAAAGCATAGAGAAGTAAAAGTTCTCTGTAAGCGGGGTGGGGTTTGTCTCTCGGCCAAGGTAGATCCTGGGTTAAGTATGAGTAATAGATAAAGGGTTGACCAATTGAGAGAAACTAATGGTCTTATAATATTTGAGGAGGTGATCAAGACTGAAGTTCTTTGATTAGTCGGAATGGGATCAGTTCCATTAGGGTCTCTTCGTAAGATTTCTTGCTGCTAAAATTTTTACTAACTTTTCATATTGTCTCACTCTTTAGCCTATACGGACAATTCTTTATCTTTTCTAATTTTCAGATTGATCTACGAATATACCTGACATATTTAGTAAATGGGAGCTCCCATCACTGGAAACCTTCTCGCCCAACTAAAGGAAAAGACTACTACCCAGTCGATAGGCCCTACCAAGCATAAATTTACAATTGTTGACACAAATGCTTAGGGGTCAAAAAAAGGAAGGAGGCCACTGGGCCTAGGGTTGTGTCTCAGCAACAAAAGAAATGTAAAGTTTTGAGAAGACCTAAATCCCATAACGTCCCTATTTCTAATGATGTGCTGGTGGTTGCACATCTCTCGCAGCTCGACCTGAACCACGAGTCTCTTCATGATAGTTAATTAAAATCCCGAGAAGTCATCTCTTAAGTGACTCATCTACGTGATTGTACTTTCTTTTATGTTCAAACTATCAATTGGGTTTCTAGATTTTCTCTGCATAGGGCTACTCAGGTAATAATTTTCTTTCATAGTTTTTATGAAGTGTTGACTCATCATGTACTGACTTTTAGCTCTCGTGTCTACCTTATTTTAGTATATCCTTGCTCTCCATCACCCTCATCAGTGGTGGAGGAGAACAAGCCGAAAATCAAGATAGCTGAACAAGCTAAGTAGAAGATGGCTTATATGAAGAAAAATATGGATGGGGAAAAAATATCTCATGACAACAAGATGGTCAAGCTCCAAGACCGTTATAAGAGTTGCATCATTGTATTGAAGGACGACTATAAGTTATTCCTAAGGAAGAAGGTCGAGGCAGAGAAGAAGATTTTAAATTTTAGTTGTGAGGCGATTGTGTAGGAGTTGAAGGAGTCTAAGGGGTTTACTGGCTATGCCATTAATTATATGGAAAAGGATTTTAAGGCAACTTATAGGTTATTGGTCACTTAATTTCTTGATCTCGTCATCAAATATCCTAAGGTAGATGATACCCTTAACTCCATGAGTTTATCTGATCCTAAGACCATCGCTGCTTTGGAGGAGATCTAGGGCGTGGGCATTAATTATGAGACTGTTGAGTTTGATGATAGGGGAGATTAGGCTACACATATTTGTAACAACCCGTATAATTTTTGGGGTGTTTTCGAAATAAAGAGGAAAAATAAATTTTGAGATAAAATTATTTTTATTGCTCAAATATGTTGGTTATTATTTTTAAAGGCGAGAATTTCAAACGGTTTCGGAAACAGAGTTAAAATGAATTTTATATTGATTTTATAAATTTTGTCCCCTATAATTTTTCAAGGCGAACTATCCGATTTTAGGCATGATCGATCGATCGATGCTTGGGGGTCGATCGATTGATCCCTCCAGAAAACGTACGCATCAGGTAACTTTGAGAAGTTTGGTTTGTTTACAACTCTTTTGGTTTTGCCTTATAAAATAAGGTCGTGTGTGACCCTTTTTGGTACAAAATTTTGGAAGCAAACATATTTTCTTTTCCTCTCTTTTATACACAAACAGTACCCGTTAATTTATGCATTAAACCTTAGGTTTGGAGATGTTCTTGGGGGCTATTTTGGTGTTGATTCTTGGAGGAGTTTTTGATGAATCTTGGAGCAGATTTTGATGGTGTTTTCTAACTCTTCTGGGCAGATTTGTTGTTGGTATCTTTTGGTGGTTTGAGGTATGGCGTTTTACACAATATGCTCCGTAATCTCGCGAGTGTTATTCCGTTGGTTTCATGTTTATTTGAACTCATATTTGAATTGATAAATTCATTGGAATTCTGGAAAATATTTGTTGGAATCTAATTTTGATTCACGTGGTATTATTTTGGTGTTGAGCATGTTGTCATGAGATTTTAATATGGCACGGAGGTCGGGCACCCGCCAATATTCTCTTTTTCGGATATGCTAGAAAAATGTATAGGCGCGGTACGGTGGTGAGGCCTGGTGACTCGGTTAATGTGTTGTTGAGAAATTATATTGATATAATTGCTTATGAGATTCACATTTGATTTGAATATTCGTATTCGTATTGTGACGTTTTATTCACCGCTAATAATTGTTGAGCATCTTTCCTGTCGTATTGTTTACTTCCCCATATTTTCTTTTAGTGGCAGGTTAGCGCAGATTTTGGGTGCTTGGGATTTATTGGAGATGGATTTTAGCGTGAATTATTTTTGGGAAGATTATTCAAGAATACAAGTTGGAAGATTGTATTTATTTTTTATGTATAGAGCATTTGGAGATTTATTTTGTTTTCGAGATAGTTAGATTGTTGTAATTATTTTGAGAAATTATTGGTGTATTAATTTGAAGATATTTGATATTTGTAGTTCTCTTTTATTGTTGTGGGATTTTTAGATGCTATATACCTTGTAATTCTAGCTTTGATTAGTTTTATCGACAGTAGCGCTCCGTTCGCTCTCCCCGGGCGGGTGGGGTGTTACAATATTGTCGAAGGGGAGACTCACATCGTTGATTAAGATGCCACAAATGCTCAAGAAGAGTTGATTCTACCAGAAGTTGCAAATGCTAGCGACCTCACAGCCGTGACTTATCTTCCTTTGTTTTTGATTTTTAGGTGATCACCCTTGGTTTTTGATGCCCAGTTTTATTTTGTTAACATTAATCTCACCCCACTTTTGGGATTTTAACAATGTTATTACACTTCTTTGGGCCCCTTTGTTAGGGTGTTTTTGTTCATTGACGATTTTTAATGATACGTTCATATACTTTGCTTCGTTTTCATCATCATGTCTATATACTTGTGCAATTTTTGCTTTTTTATTCACCATAAAATAATGATGTTAATTTTCCCACCTCTCAGAGTTTATATGGGACATGTCTGGGAGACGAGACTCCAGGTGTTCTCTTACCACCGAGAGAGAGATTTCATAAATTTTTACAATAAAATAATGATGTTAAGTTTCACCATAAGAATAATGATGTTAATTCTCCCACTTCTTAGGGTTTACAAGAGACATTCATGGGAGACGAGACTCCAAGTGTTGTCTTACCATCGAGAGAGAGAGAGAGAGAGAGAGAGAGAGAGAGAGATTTCATAATTTTTCACCATAAAATAATGATGTTAATTTTCACCATAAGAATAATTATGTTTAATTTCCCACCTCTCAGGTTTTATATAAGACATGCCTAGGAGACGAGATTTTAAGTGTTCTCTTACCACTGAGAGAGATATTTCATAATTGTTCACCATAAAATAATAGTGTTAAATTTCACCATAAGAATAATAATGTTAAGTTTACCACCTCTCAAGGTTTATACGAGACATGTCTATGACACGAGGCTTCAAGTGTTCTCTTACCCCCGAGAGAAGTATTTCATAAATTTTTACCATAAAATAATGATGTTAAGTTTCACCATAAGAATAATGATGTTAAGTTTCCCAACTCTCAGGGTTTATATGACATGCCTAGGAGATGAGACTCCAAGTGTTCACTTATAGTCGAGAGAGAGAGATTTTATGAATTTTCAGCATAAGAATAATGATCTTAAGTTTCACCATTAGAATAATGATGTTAATTCACCATAATAATAGTGATATAAAGTTTCTCACCTCTCAAGGTTTATATGATACATGCCTAGGAAATGAGAATCTAAGTGTTCTCTTACGGCAGAAATAAAGACTTCATGAGTATATGATAAACATATATAAAATTGCACAATATGAGGCAACACTTAATTTTTATTTATAAAGATTTATTGTACCAACATTTGATTACATAACATAAATGATTTTAGGCTATTACATTATTTCTTTAATGATAATACTTTTTCAGATGATAATTATTCCATGGGTTTGCAAATGGTTCTCCTTCTAAATTTTCCAGAAAATAGGTACCTGGGAAGATTTATTCGATGATTTTTTAAAGTCCATTCCAATTTGGATGAATTTTATTGGCCTTTTTATGACCTTTTCAGCACAACGTCACTTAATTTTAACGGGCGAGCTTTGACTCTCTTGTTGTAAAACTTTGCGGCTCTTTGTTGGTGAGCTGATTGTCATATGACCGCATATTCTTTTCACTCTTCAATGAGGTATAAATCAAGTATTCTCTCTTCCAATTTTAACTCTGGATGTATGCCTAGACTCTGTGACTCGGCAATCTAATTTTTATTGGGATGACTGCTTTTGATTCGTATGCCAATATAAAAGGCATCTCTTCAGTCGACGTTCTTTTCGCGATCCGATATGCCCATAGGATGTTGTGAAATTCATAAACCCATTTTATCTTGTTATCTTCAAATTTCTTCCTTATCACATCCTGTATTGTCTGGTTGGTCATCTTGATTTGCCCAATTTGTTGAGCTCGTCCAAGTGTCGAAAGATTTACTTTTTGTCGACCCTGTTACAGTAAGCAGCCAGAGACTTGTTCTTGAATTGATTTTTCGTTATCTGATATCAGAGTATTTGGAAGCCCATATCGACAAATAATATTTCTCCAAATAATTGTGAAACGCTTCTCTTCGGGGATGGTGACCATGGCCTCTTCCTTTACTCATCTGGAAAAATAATCAATCGTGACGATAAGAAAACAAAAATTATTCTTAGCTATCATAGTGGGCCGACAAGATCGAGTCCCCACATTGCAAAAGGCCATTGGGAAAATATGGGAGAGAGCGGTTAATGATATATGTTTGCATAATACTGGCACTTATCGCACTTAAGAACATACTCATTGCATCCTTAGTCAACTTCAGTCGATAGTAGCCTTACGTTATGATTCTCTTTGCCAGTGACCTTACTTCAATATGGCTTATGAAACTACCTTCATGAGCACCTTTCAGCATGCAAATTACCTCAGTAGGATGTACACTTGTCATTCTCCACTTGTCTATGAAATCCACAAGCATTCCCCACTTGTCATTCTGTTTCGGCACCATGACGACATTCAATAGCCAATCTGGATATTGAACCTCTTTGATGAAGCTTTTCATCTGCAAAATTTTCACTTCTTCTTGGATTACTTCATATATATCTAGAGAGAACGTTCGTCTTTTCTACTTAACTAGTTTTACCTTATCGTCAAGGTCAATCTTGTGACAGGTGACATCGGGTCCAATCCCTAAAATGTCACTCTAATTCCATGCAAAATTTCTCTTCATCTTGCGTACCAATTCAACTAGATCTTTCTTCAAGGATGGTTCAATGGACAAGCCAAATTGGATGGTTTTTTGGGTTCATCCACATTAAGGATGATGGATTCTACCTCTTCTATTGGCTCTCCCTTCTTCAACTTCTACTCGTCTCGGAGATCAAGGGTATTAATATTGTAAGAGGCGGTTTTCCTCTTATGGGCTTCTCTTTCCTGCAGTGAGGTAAAATATCACTCACGTGCTTCCACTTAATCACCATTCACTTGCCTTACTCCATAAGAAGTTGAGAATTTCATCATATGATATACAATGGAAGGAATGGCTTCAAACTCCTTTAGAGTTACCCTTCCCAAAATGATATTTTATGTCGAGAACACATTCTCATCCATCATAAAAAAAATATTCTTCTAGTCAAACATCATGTCCATGTTCCCATAAAGACATCCATCTCGAACATTCCCAGTGGGTGCACCTTCTGATCATTATATGGGATTAGAGGATGATGGTATGGAAAAATCTCTTCTTGATAAGAAGCTTTAAAATTTTAAAGCAGTCCCAAAACATTACATCGACTGAGCTTCCTCTGTCTACCAAGAAATGAGACACATTTTAGCCATGCACTCATCTGTCGATAACAAGTGGGTTGTCGCGAGCGGCTAGGATTCCTTTTAAATCTAAATTGGAAAATCCCACTATGAAACTTTCAATATCCACTTTCTGTAATTTTCTTGAACTTCTTTCTTCTTTGACCTATCATCCCTTAATGAGGAATACCTCTTCTTATTATTATCTCGCCTTCCACCTTTATCGACATACTTTCACAAATGCCCTTACTTTAGTAACTTCTCTATCTCGTCTTTTAGAGTATAGAACTTGTATGTTGTGTGACCGTGATCCTGATGAAACTCACACCGCTTGCTCTTATCCCTCTTATGGGTAGGGGCCCTCAGTTTCTCATGCTAGTTAAGTTCTTTATCGTCTTTTATCTCGTTCAGTATGAGGTCAAGGATAACAATGAGTGGGATGTACTTTGGAAAGTTATCTTTGTTTGGTTACTTCTTTTCTTCATCCCTTTTTTAATTTCAGCTTTGCATAGACTTATTGCTACCTGACTCTTTCTGGTCTCCCCTGTTGGCTGCCATGGCCTCCTCTGTATTCATAATTCTCTCGGCCTTAGCCAAAAGTTTTGTCACGGATTTTGAAGGATTTTTAGAGAGGTTCCAGTAGAACCGTATAGGTTTAAGCTTGGTAATGATGGTTGCCATTAGAATATTTTTATCATAATATTCAACATCCAACTTCTCCTTATTGAACTGTGATATAAAATCTCTCAAGGATTCATTCTTCCCTTGTCTCACATTCAATAGGTGAGTCACTCGTTTCGAAGGTTTCAAGCGTAACCAAAATTTATGGATAAATTTCTTGGCTAGCTCCTTAAAATTTGATATATTTCCTCTTGGCAGGCCAGTATCCCACACATGGGAAGCACCAGTGAGAGTGCTATAAAATGTCTGGAATATCATCTTATCAGGAGTGGAGTAAATATTGGTTGTGGATTAGTATATCTCTATGTGGTGAGATAGGGTTGTGCTCCCATCATACCTGAGCATCACCACTGGCAATTTAAACTTTTTAAGTGTCGAAAAGATGACAATACTTGGTAAAAAAGGAGAGCCTTCCATATAGGGTCTCAACTTTTGATGAGATAAATGATCTTATCCTGCATCCTTTGAATCGAATTATTCCAAGGCTTTTCTTCAGCAATCATATTATCCCCTGAACCTTCCACTTCTAAGACGAATCTAAGGTGATTCCTTTAGTAGGGTTCCTCTTCGCACTAGTCACCTCTTTACCCTCCTTGGGGGCTAACCTGTTCCTTGGGATGTCTCCCTGTCAGCTCGATATGATAAAAGGATGACCCCCATCTTAGCCTCGTAAATGCAATATTCTCATGCCGACTCTATGGAGTATAATGTATTCTTACCTTGATAAGTATTAGGAATAAGTGGGTTTTTACATAGTCGGTGTGACGTGCTCGACGTCTTATACCTCTCGTTATAATCTCAATAGTGGCCCTCCTTGTACGTGGCCTCAAGTCCTACCTCTAGCTCCTTGACAAGGTGAAGAAGACGGGGATATATAATTCCTTTCCTCCTAAGTTTGTATTAGGATTCTTTCATTGGATCTAGGGGTGGTCCCCCGACTGCTGGAAGTGCATCTCTTATCACAACTGTCAGCGTGATTGGGTTTACGATCAAGTCTTATGGGATCCGACTCATTATGTCTTGGTTAAATGCCATAAACTAGTTATTCATGGCCTTATGAATGGATACCAGATATTTTAAGGTTACCGCGAAGTTATTCATCTTAGATTGAGGAGGCAATTAGTTGGAATCATCCCCAGCATTTGATAGTGTATTGGAACACATCGAAGATCAGGGAGGAAGTAGACATCAATATAAGTCTAAAAAACCTAGAAAATAGGTGAATCATACAGATAAATTGATGAACTCTAACTCCCAAAGTATTTCAATGGTGATTCAAATCCAACAATAGTGGATTTGAATCACAACTAGAGACGAGAGACTAAATTCAATTTAGGATAAAACGATCAAGATGTTCCCGCAGACGATGTTATATTGATGATATAAGGATCATGCATTGGATTCACCCTGGATATGATTATTGCATAGATGTAATATGAAAGCTTAATTAACATGTAATTGGTAGAATAGATGAGAGAGATTGAGATGAACACAAGGATTTAAGTGGTTCAATTATTGTCTAACATCTACTGTGCAAGATATGTGAGTATTTTACTATAATGGGGCATAAACACTCATTAAAGATACAAATATAGCCTCTCTCTCTCTCAAACTATTTTAGCAGATTAATAGTAGGGTGTGTAGAAATCAATCCCCATGAAGAAGACAAAGTGAGCCCTTTATAGGCTTGGGGTATGTAGTGTCACCCCCAACATGTGTTCCATGCCCAACTGATGTTGATGGCCTACAAAAGAGTTACATATGTCTATTCTGGTGGTTAAGTAATCATGATAAAGATACCCTCATATGGGTGAGTGATTCTTTCTAACAATTTTATGCTAGAATGACTGATATGCCCATGTCATGCTTTCCTCACCTATCTGAGTATATTTATAAAAGGCAGTGTCATATGGGCCAACAATAGATGTACCGGTTCTATCGATAGTCTATTTGGTGCGTGGATCATTGTTTATGGTCGAGATGAGATAAGATGGACGCCTGTGCTTGATAAACCTGCCCCTAGATCTTGGTCTTATATCGTGCAATATGAGTGTCGTTTGAGGCTGACACTCTTTATCTAGTGCAGGTGAAAAGTTTGGTCTCTTCAGTGGGGATGAGACTATAGCGTGGTTGGTTTCTCAGGTCTAATCTGGACAAGACCTTACTTATGTATACCATCAAGTAAAATAAATTGTCATTTATTTTTTACCACGAATGAAAATATCTAATTTCTAGTATTACTATTTGAGTACCGTATAATTCATTTATTTTGTGAACCCCGTTCACGATCCTCTATGTTATTGTAGAACATTGGGTAGGAACCACTTTGAAAAACTCACAAAACTCCAAGAAGAGTTTATTGGGGGAGGGGAGGTTATACCCCCCTCATTTACTGAGATAGTATGGATCCAGTGACCACCCTCAACATTATAGAAATCGACAGGTACGGCAATACACAATATTCCTACCCAATCAGGAATTGAATATCTCTTCCTAATCTCCCATACAGTTCTATAATTCACGACATACACCATTTCCTTTAACTCATAAAGAAAAAGTGATGAAAATGTGAGGAAAATCAGAGTATCATTGCAAAGAAAACATAAAATACGATAAAGAAGAAGACTTACAAGTGAAAAAAGTTGCAAAAACCTCTGGTTGCCTTAAATAGTTGAAGTGATGGAACAAAATGGCGGTTAAAAACTTGAGATATTTTGGTTCAAATTCCAAGATGTATAATGATTTAAAAAGCAACCCAAAATGATAGTTGGAAGAAATGCTTCATCTTTTAGCCTTTTCGTAGGCTTTTTACTAGCATAACCTCAACTAATCTGGAAAATCATGAGCCCGCCCTTCCAAGACCCAACAGCTAGAATAGAGCAAATCTTCATTTTAAATTTTGGTACAAGTGTTGAAAATATTCACCGTCTCAGTCTGCAGCTAACCCTCCCAGTCGATCAATGCCTTTCTCAACAGGGATCAAACCTCTATATCCCATTTAAGCCGCATAGATTTGGGGGCAATTATAGTGGAATTATCCAAACAGTCTGAATAACTCGGATTGAGCGACACTTATCCATCATCAAGTCATTAATATTGGAAGCTCAAGATAATAATGGAGGAGAGTCCCATTACCTAAAATCTTAGAGAAGATCATTTCTACCATATCACGATTGTATCAGGAACTCTGAGCGACCTGCACGACATTACCTCCTGGCATTCTCTATAAATGTAAACTTACCCCTAGAAAAGAAACATGTAATTCTTGTTATTGAGAGTCAAGTATGTGGACGTAGGCCATTAACGAACCACGTAAATACTTGCGTTGTGTGATTATGATTGTTTGACTTATTCATTATATTTGATTTTAATTATTTGGGATTATTCGTTGTGGGATTTTTGCACCTATACAACCCATAAACTTTGGATCAATAAAGAAATAGCCCATGAACTTTGGATTAATTACAAAATAACCTTTGAACTATTTACAAAATAACTGTGAACTATGGATAATTATACAATAACCCCTGAACTTTAAGATATTTTAAAATAGCTTCTGGACTTTAATAATTGCAAAATAACCCGAGAATATTTGGAAAATTATAAAAGTGCCCATAAACTTGTAGTTCTGGGAATTAGTCTCTAATATTTATATGTTATTAGACTTTAACTTTGTAAAGATTTTACAAAGTTACCTCGATATTTTAAAAATTAAGGAAATGGACCCTAATTTTTATGTTAAATGAGTTCAACATTAAAGAGGTTCAAAAAGGACAAAGATGATCTAATTATAAAAATGAGGATGAAAGTGTAAATTATGCATAAAGTATTATGTGTGGTTTGACCCGTGGACCCGGTATAAAATGGTTAAGTAATAAAATTCGGTATTTTGTTAAAAACGACGGTTATAACGCAAAGGCATTAACTTAATAAAATGTGAAATGGTTTTCACAAAGTAGTTACCGGGGTAAATTTAAGGACCGAGAGCCCCAGGGTGCGACTTCAACTTATACCCAAAACAATTGGAAAGTAAAACAATTGGCTATGACATTTATGGTAGATGGTGCAAGTCAGTGAATATAAATGGGATTCGGTGAACTCTAGGATAATGGTAGTTATGAAAGGAAATGGATTTGACAAACTTCAGGAAAAGTATAATTGGTTGAAAAATTATTATGGAGTTGGTATTTCAAGTTAAATAACTCAATCCTGAGTCATGGATAATTATGAATATATATGGAATATATAAACTCCAGAATAATTGATAAAATGAGAAAATTAGTATTTTTTAAATTAAAGGAATAACAAGATTACGACTAGGTGGGGTATAACATAGGTTTGACCCAGGTATGTGTGTATAATTTAACATGGTTCTAAAAGAATAAAAATAATGATAACTAGGTGTTTGAGTGATTTCAAGACAGGGCATAATCCTAGATTTGACACAAGTGTGTGTGTGAACAATTTGACATAAAAAGATAATTATTGGATTTGTGAGTAATCCCGTGGTGCAACACAATCCCAGACTTGACATCTTTTCTTATAGAAAATCATTTCCAAACACCGGTGTGTGTGTGTGTTGAAATGTTATTTTTATGAAACACCAAGCGTGTGTTAATTTAAAGCTCAAGTTGATATTTGATAAAGGAAAGTGGATGATTTAAAGATAGTAAAAGAATATGAATTTTCTTAAATTAACCACGTGAGTTAATGGAATAAAGGACTATTTTTTTATATAAAATGCCAACTTTTAGAAGACAAGGGTTAATGGCACTTAACTTAATTTAAAGACGATGTTTTAAAGTAAAACATGGCTAGTGCATATACTGTCTAGTAATTGCATGTAGAATTGGGTTAGAGTTATACTATTTATAATATTGCATCCGTTCTTTTTGTCGTTAGTGTTTATATTGCATTATTTTGGGAACCCCTGCTAGGCATTGGCTCACCATGTTCCCTTTGATACAGTTGGTTAGTTTTGGTTCCGTGTTTGAGAGTTTTTTTACAAGTAAGTATTTCCTGACTCTTACGCTGTTAGATCTGATTACTGGAACTCTAGGACATTTCCTAATGGGTTCCACACTTATAATTTATATGCTTAAATTTATTGAATGCGAAATAACACGCTTATCAATTAAAATGGACTGGAAGCTTTATTTAGGTTGTTTAACACCTAACGCTGTCAGACCAGGCCGGATTAACCCTCGGGTAACCCTTAAATTGGGACAGGGCATTACATGGATGATGATACACATTAAAGGGTTGTATTTTTTTCGAACGTTGGCTCCAAATGGGATTTTTACTACTATGAGTTAAACAATGTATACAAGATTTTTTGGCGTATCTAAGAGATATGTCCTTTTACCCCATCCTTATGGTTTTGGATCAATACCATGTCGATGTTTTCTAAAGTACAATGAAAATTCAGCAATACCAACACCCCCTTGGAAGGTTAGACATAACTTATGTGTAAATTTCATGACGGTATGGTGTTGTTTTATATGTCTAATTTTTTAGTATTGTAAAAACCAATTAAATGGTATGATGTAATTGCATGGTCATTAAGAAGTTATATTGATCTTAAGATATTCATAATAATGTTTGTTTATAAATATGAATTTGGTTAATAATTGTTTATGTTTAAATCCGATGAACGTGAAGGGGTTTTCAGTGAATAAACGTATTAATAACAAGACAAGTCATGGGCTCAGGTGTTAATAAGAGATTATGAATGTATAGTTTCACACATTCCCATCATATATGTAATTGAAAAATATTTCTCAACTATAAAAGGGACTTTAATTACTCAAATGACAACCATCTACTAGAACGAGAAACGATCATAAAAAAGTTTCTTCCATAGTTGAAACTCCCTCGTGATTTAATCCGATAAATGTTGAAACGAATGCATGCGAGTGATGTTTTAACATGAAAATGACCTAAATATGTCAAACATATGATGAATCAAAAAGTATTAGTGATGACCAATAAAACTGCCCATGACTATAAGCTATGGAGGATGATGGAAGTTACTGATGAACTCAATAGAGGATAATTAGTTCCCATTAATAAAGGATATTTTTATTTCAACCCACTTTTTTTTCAAACCACCCCATTTTTATTAAACTCTTATTATTGGGATGACTTCCAAAGTTTCATATTGAATACTTTGGAGCAAGTAAGTCTTTCAGAGATGCTTTAAGTATCCTATGGTTAAGACGAGGCGTAATTTCCCACAGGGATTTGCTTTGATTTGTTGTAGTGGAATCTCTATCTGGAAAAAATTTTTTTATGAATTAAAATCGTTATAGAGAAAGAGAAATGTCAAAAAGGTTATGGGATTTTCGATTAAGGATATTTAATGGGGGTGGTCTTACTAGGATCTAAGTGTCCTTTAATATTTAACTTTCTCTCAAGAGGTATTTGAATCGGGGTGGTTAGACATAACTATTGGGTGGAAATAAAACCACCCTCAATATATGTTACATTGGTTTACATAAACCCTGGGGATTCTTTTGCCTAACTCACAACCAAAATACTAGTCTTAGACATACAAATAAAATGTTTAGGAAACTTCCAAAATTGGCATACATAAACTTCGACAATGCCAAATTAATATATGTATTGTTAAGAAATAGGTTTGCATCCTTAAAGAAACATGAGCACGAAAGCAATGGAAGTTTCTTCATTAATTTCCTCAATCAGCATTCAAGCAAGCTTTCAGTAATCTTAGGATCATCACAAGTTTTTCCTTTAAAATTTTCAACATAATAAGACCACCTTATTATGCATTCAGGCATGTGGGTGTGTGGATTTGTAAAAATTATATGTACCCACACACATTTATTCCACATATATGGGAGGTCTTTCGTAGAAATTGTGGAGCATGTGAGATGGATCGTACTTTACATTAAATAAGATAAATAACTTTAATAAAATGCCGTGTTAAATAATGTATGTGAAAATTTATAGTTAAAATGCCAAAAAGTATTACACATGAAGTGGATTGAATAGGATGAAAATAAACACGTTTTTTTAAATTAACAAAAGTGACCTTAAGGTTTGAAAAAAATATAGACCCTAAATTTGCCCAATATTGCCATAGAATTACCAATTCAACTCTAAATTTGTCAAAATTATACAAAATAAAACCAAAACTTTCCACATAAAATAAGTAACCATAACGAGCCAACTAAGAAGTTTGAAAAAAACATAAGAAATTAGCAACATTGAAAAGAGTTATTCAACACCCCCCATATAGTGTAAAGAATTACACGTCCATACTCAACAACAAATGCATTTTAACGATAATCAAGCCGCTAATTAGAGTACAAAAGATCTAAAAAAGAAATGGAGACGTAGAAAAGTGTGTGTGTGCATGCGCGTGCGTGCGCACGCGAGCTAGCTTTATGTATATTTATAAGTTTATGTGTACACATTTATGTAAAAAATAAAAAATGTAGACCAATAAAATTTGATATTTTTGTAAGTTATTGGTCAAATGAGAGAGCTTTAATAATTAGAAAGTGTTACAACCAAATTTATAGAGAAGGTCGATAGGAGAACTAAGGGTTTCAAAGGATTTTTTTCATCGATGAAGTATCTCTGATAGTGGAATTTTATAGTACTTATAATATGAGACACTAAGTTTATTTTACAAGATTTTTTTTACGACAATAGAAAGTGCCATTCTTTTATAACTAGCAGGTACCCCGGGCGATGTGCGAGCGTAAAATATAACACCTAAAATAAATATACTCATTTACATGAAAAATCAAACAATAAAAATCAGATTAAAATACAACACCTAACAGTTGCACTATAGACGCAATAGGCAACTTGTCTAGTTTAGACATTAAAATTAAAAAGTAGAAAATAATGTGAACAAAAAATAATTATAATGCACTTAATCGTGATGGAGCATTCGAGAGAAAAATCAGAGTAAATAAGTGATTATTCCCAACAATATCATAACAGAAGAAGAAAAAACGGATTTACATACCTCATGTGAGAGAAAGAAAATATCATTCAAATTTAAAGGATATATGATGAACATAGGATTTACTCGGCCTTAGATCCTGTGAGAGAAATGAAAAATAAAAATTCTTGATTTGTTATGTTCATGAAAACTTTGAAGACCATTAATATTGCAAATCCACAATTTATCATCAAATTTTACAAACTCAGAAGTACTTTGTCTAGACTAACTGGGCCAGGTGGGATATATCCCAGATTCTATGTTACTATGTATCTCACCACCATTTTAACCACAAAATTTCCACTATCAAATATATATTCTTATGAGTCAGGTGCGTGTGACAGACCTCCCTTTATTCTAGGAACACATTGCATGAATTGTATAACACTTAAAAGACAACTACCCATTGTCCATTGCCAGATATCCCAATAAATATTTGTCATTGCCTCAAGCTCTTATACGACTTCCATGACATGTATGAAGTGGAAGCTCTTGCAATATAAAAAAACCACCAAGGGATTATTTTAAATTCAAACATAAATATTTTAACTTAGAAATCCTCATTATCATCGATTTCTGTGAGACCTGCAAAATTAGAGAGAGAGGGAAAGAGAGAGAGAGAGAGAGAGAGAGAGAGAAAATTGATAATATATCAAAGATCTACAATCAAATGGAAAGAGATAAAAAGAGGGGCTAGGGTTTCATATTACCATACACTAGAATATCTTACAATAAAAGGAAGAAGAGAGAATATATATAACCTAATACAACCACCTAATAATAATAGGAGAAGGGAAAATACTAAAATACCCTCAATGCTAAATAAAACTCTAATTACCCCCCTCAAACTCACGATGCTGCAGCGAGAATCATTGAGAGCTTGCCAACTAAAAAACGAAAACGCTGAACTGGATGAGACTTCGTAAACAAATCAGCTATCTGTGCGGAAGAAGAAACAAAAGGCAAAGTGATGGCGCCATGCGTAAGATGATGACGAGTAATATGACAATCAATCTCAATGTGCTTACTCCTCTCATGAAAAACTGAATTGTGAGCAATCTGAATAGCACTCTTATTATCACAGTACATAGGAGTGGGCTGAGAAAGAGAGACACCCATATCTGCAAGTAACCGACGTAGCCAAACAACTTCGCGAGTGGTAGAAGCCATAGCACGGTACTCGGCTTCCGTGGAAGACACAGAAACAACAACTTGCTTTTTGCTCTTCCAAGAAACAAGAGAATCACCCAGAAACACACAAAATCCAGTAACTGATTTGCGATCTGCAGGATCACTGGCCCAATCAGCATCAGAGTATGCACGCAGCTCCAAAGAAGAAGATGAAGGAAGTAACAGACTCTGAAATCGAGTGCCTCTCAAGTATCGCAATATACGATGAACAGCTGCCCAATGAACTGTAGTATGAGTAGTAACAAACTGACTAACAACATGAGCTATATCTGGACGAGTAATAGTGAGATAAACCAAGCTGCCCACAATAGTGCGATATAAGGTGGGATCAGGCAAAAGAACACCATCATACGGGGAAAGATGAACATTAAGCTCCAAAGGGGTATCAACAATCTTAGTACCAGTGAGGCGAGCATGCTCAAGAATGTCCCCGATGTACTTAGATTGTGAGAGAAGATAACCCTTTGGAGAATGATCTACCTCAATACCCAAAAAGTAACGCAGGGGCCCCAAATCCTTCATCTCAAAACAACGAGATAATTCAGACTTCAACGCTGTAATTCCACCAACATCATCCCCAGTAATAATCATATCATCAACATACAAAGAGACCAGAATACGACCACTGGAGGTGCACCTGATAAAGAGAGCTGAATCATTCTCACTTGGAATGAACCCAAGAGAGGTAATCATGGTAGTAAACTTCTCAAACCAAGCCCTTGGTGCCTGTTTGAGACCATATAAGGCTTTCTTAAGCCTACAAACTTCACCAGGACCAGGTGGAACACCCGTAGGAGGAGTCATATAAACCTCCTCATGAAGATCACCATTCAAGAACGCATTTTTAACATCCATTTGCGATATATGCCACTGACTAACTGATGCAACAACAATAAGAGTACGAATAGTAGTCAATTTTGCAACAGGAGCAAAGGTTTCATCATAATCCATACCATATTGCTGAGAAAAACCTTGAGCAACCAATCTTGCTTTGTACCGCTCAATTGACCCATCTGACCTAGTTTTGATTTTATATACCCAACGAGATCCAATTGTCCGCTTACCAGTAGGTAAGGGGACCAAACTCTAAGTATCTGTCTGATGCAAAGCAAAGAGTTCCTCAGCCATAGCCTGTTGCCAAAGAGGATCAATAACTGCCTCTTTATAAGACGAAGGCTCAGAGAGGCAGTGAACAGAGGATAAAAATGAAGAAAAAGAATCAGAATAATAATAATAAACAAAATCTGGTGACTGAGTGGACTTACGTGGACGTTTTGGATAGCGAGAAGGAGGTTCCACTGTTTCAGCAGGTGTTTGGGTGGCCACACGAGAAGGGGGAGCATCAGGAACATCGGATGGCAAAGTACCTGCATCAGTAGAAATAATAGGAACATGAGCAACATGGGGTGGCACACTATCGGTGGTGCAAGGTACTTCAGATGGCACACTCTCATCATTATCAGAGAATGTATCAATATTGAAGAGATCAGATTTAGTGAGTTCATGAGGGCTATCAGGAATAGAAAAGAAAGGAATATGCTCAAGAAACACAACATGGCGAGAGACATATAATTTTTTTGTAACTGGATCATAACAACGATATCCCTTTTGACCATAACCATAACCAAGAAAGACTCAAATAGCTGACTTTGGAGATAATTTGGTACGTTCCACACGAGGTCGAAGAACAAAACAAGTACAACCAAAGACCTTTAAGGAAGAATAATCAGGGGCACACCCATACAACTTTTCAAAAGGTGACAAACCTGAGCAATGAGAGGTCGGAATCTTATTAATCAGATTAACAGCAGTAAGGACAACCTCTCCCCAAAACTCACTAGGGACATATGCGGATAATAAAAGAGATCGAGCAGTTTCAACAATGTGCCGATGTTTCCTTTCAGCAACACCATTTTTCTCAGGAGTGTCAGTACAAGATGATTGGTGAATAGTTCCATCTAAATCAAGCAACTCACCGAAATTTTGAGAAGTATATTCCCCACCCAAATCGCATCTAAAGCATTTTATAATAGTAGAATGTTGAGTTTTGACAAAGGCACGAAATTTATTATAAATATAAAAAAAATCCGAACGTCGTTTCATGAGAAAAACCCAACAGTAACGCGTATAATCATCAATAAAGGAGACATAATATCAAGACCCTCCTCTTGTAATAATAGGAGACGGTCCCCACACATCAGAATGAATAAGATAAAAGGGTGCAAAAGTTGAGGAATTCTTCTATTAAATGGTAAAGCTGAAAATTTTGCAAGTTTACAACCGCTACAATCAGAGATATCATGGCAATGCAAATTTCCTAATTTTCCTGTAGAAGCCAAATATTTTAATCGTGAACCTGAGACATGACCAAGACGAGAGTGCTGTAAATAAAAGCTAGACGAATCTGAACTCAAACGAAAGGATGACAAGTCAACACTGGAAGCTGCAACCATTGGTACATTAAGTTTCTCCATGATGTACAATCCCCCCTGCCTACGGCCTGTCCCAATCACCTTCTGAGACTGTGGATCCTGCACGTGACAAAAGGTAGAAGAGAAGGAAACTGAGTAACCGACATCACATAGTTGACCAACAGAGATAAGATTCATTATAAGCTTAGGAATGTGGTAAACATTAGAGAGAGATAAGTTGGGTGAGTCAATAGTCCCAACACCCGTTGAGGGCATGGGAGTACCATCAGCAGTCATAACGAGCGACGAAGAAGTGGGACAAAAAGAACCAAAAGGGGACAAATTTGGCGACATGTGATTAGAAGCGCCGGAGTCTAGAATCAAAATACCTGAGGACTTACCTGGTGAAGAGATGGACATGGCATGAGGCTGTGTGGCAAGAAACTTTTGAAACTGCTCAGCAAGAGAAGATAGGGATGGAGTTAATGATAAAGAACCTGATGCAAATGAGTCTGATGGCGGTACAACTGCTGCAGTATTAGGCTGTGAAGGACTATATGAACGCTGCTGAGATTGGTTATTAGATTTCCAACCAGAAAACTGTTGCTGAGGTGGTCGACTATTTGATTGTTGTTGTTGTTGTGCTCGCAACTTAGGGAACTGAGACTTCCAATGACCCTTCTCCTTACAGTAGCTACATTCATCACTTGCAAATCTCGAATAAGGCTTGTTTTGATTACTGGAAAGAGGCCGAGAGGAGGCTGCGAAAATAGATGGATTAGGGTCCGAAGAAATTACCTTCCTTGACTGAGTCTTGAGACGAATCTCCTCGGCTAACAACTCGTGAAAAATGAAATCAACAGTTGGAAGTGGGCTACGATGAAGAATCGAACCACGAAGACCCTCAAAATCATCACGCAATGCCATCAGAAACTGAACCAGACGTTGTTCCTCCCTATTGGCAACATATGGTGCAAAGGCCCGCAATTCAGCCGACTCTGTGAGAGCCAACTGATCCCATAGATCCGTCAAAGAAGAATAGAACTCCTGAATACTCAAATTTTTTTGCTCAAGAGCCCGAATATCGCACTCCAACTGGTACTTTTTTGCGAAATTAGATTGGGTATACAATCTGCCCAAATGATCCCCCAAATGATCCCAAACATCCTTTGCATAATCATACTTAGCCAACTGCATACCTATAGAAGGTGCAACGGAGTTGTTGATCCAAGTGACGATTTTCGAGTTGTTTGCCTCCCAAACATCCAACAACTCTGCATATTTTTCAACGTTCGTCTTATCGTTAGGCTTACTCAAATTGCCATTAATGTAACCCCAAAGCTTCTTCCCTTTCAAAAAATTCTTCATAACATAACTCCAATACGTATAATTTTTTCCATCTAATCTGACACTAATTGATTGCAGCGAATCATCTCTTTCACCAGCCATTGCGAAAATAAACAATCAAACAATACCCAAATGGAACCAAATCGAACGAACTAAACAATTAATCGAACAAACAAGAGGAAAACGGCCATAATTACCTTCAAAATAGTCGAGCGAACAGAAAAAGTACCTTTAAAAAATGGAAAGAGATTAAGCTTTGATCCGCGGACTGTGTTGATGAGATTAAGCTTTGATCCCGCTCTGATACCATGATAATATATCAAAGATCTACAATCGAATGGAAAGAGAGAAAAAGAGGGGCTAGGGTTTCATATTACCATACACTAGAATATCTTACAATAAAAGGAAGAAGAGAGAATATATATAACCTACTACAACCACCTAATAATAATAGGAGAAGGAAAAATACTAAAATACCCTCAATACTAAATAAAACTCTAATAAAAATGACCCAAAAACACACACAAAGACACAAAGTAATATAAATAGCTAGGTGTAGAGATATAAAGTAATATATATATATATATATATATATATAGGAAGATTGAAAGGGATAAAGAGCTTGTGGATCTATACCCTTCTTCTTTTCCCGTTCCCCCAACCCAACCATGAGAATCAGAAAGCACGCTAAAATTGTCCAGAGTTTTTAGTATGCTCTGCTAAAAAACAAAGTCAATTGAATTGAGATCCATAAACTTCCGGTCACATTCATAAGCTTTTTTACCTGGTTGCTTCTTTTGATCTTGAAGAAGACTTCATTCCCATCCTGGCATTTGATTTGACCTTGAGATTGATATGAGCAGATTGATCACAGTCGGGTTTCTTATCTTCCTCATGTGCTTACTGGTTCTCATTATTTATTCTGTCTCCTATACTCTAGTAATAATAGTATGGATTGCTTGAATAATATGTTGGCGAATATGAGGCATCTTACTTTGGGAAGAGAAAAGGGCAGGAGACAAAGAGACGAAGGTGAATAGAGTTGATTGAAATGGTTAATGAAAATTAATAGAGAGGGAGCACTAAAGTATTAAATGATCATTATAACTCTAACTATATGTAAATCCGCGCGCGGGCGCCACTGATCTGACGTTTGAGTTAAAATAGTATTCAACAACAATTGACTTGAAATTGGGACATCAAAATTTTATAGATTTCATAAAGAAATGAACTATCACAAAAAAAGATAAAACAACTTTCACAAAAAAGGGATAAAATTTCACAATTAAAAATTATGTCAATATCAAATCTATCTTTAAACAATCAAAATGGTCATTACATATTGAATCAAACTACCAAAAACAAGTTGTCATGAGACTTAAACTAAAAAAATGAAAATTAAAAAAAGATTATTTTGGCAAGCGAAATTTCAAATCCTCCAACACAATTTTCAAACTCATTTTCCTCTCCGCTTAGAATTAGTTGGACGAATATATGCTTAAAACGTAAAATTGACATTAAAAATTTATATGTTCATTGATTATTATTCTCAAATCCAAAAAGATTGAAGTAAAAGTTAGATTTGAAAGAAAATAAATACACATAAAAAGAAAAATCAGATTTATGAATTTAAATACAGTTTTTATTTACGTGATTTATAATATTCACCGAAAAACTTTTTTTTACTATTTTTTCCTAAAAAAACTTTAAACTTTTTTTAATAAGTTTTTTTGTAAATAAGAACTTTTTTTCTAAAACTCTAAAAAAAATATTTTTTTTAGAATAAAAACTATTTTTTTAGTTACTTAGTTTTCTAAAACTGTAAATAAAAATTATTATCCTAAAACTGTAAATATAAACTATTTTTTAGTATCTTCTTTTACTAAAAATCGTAGAAACTGTAAATAAAAAGTATTTTTTTAGTAACTTTTTTTTACTTGATTTAACGTTTTTTTCTTTCTAAAAATAGTTTTTTAAAAAAACCTAAAAAGAGATCTACATATTCCTATGCTTCTTAAAGAAACCTATCTTTCATTAGTCATATCCACAAACATTTTTTCAAACAGGTTGAAAAGTAAAATTGAATACTATTTCAAATTAAAATTTAAAAATTTTAAGAGCTAAAAATATTAAATTTTAGTCATTTTTTTTACTTGATTTAAACTTTTTTTCTTTCTAAAAACATTTTTTTAATAAAACCTAAAAAAAGATTTACATATTCCTATGTTTCTTATCTTTCATTAGTCATATTCACAAACATTCTTTCAAACATGTTGAAAAGTAATTTTTTTTGTTGAAGTATGATTTAATTAGCAAGGGCAAAGCCCAAAAGAAAAACAAATGGGCCACACCAAAGTCATGCATGCCATGCTCAACATAAAGACCCAACTAACAACGAGGCAACATGCTGCCAAATAAGGAACATAGGCCCAGCTCAACAAACCAAACTGGACCAACAACTACCAACAAACAACCCGCCCCAAAAGACCAATCTCTAAACACAACTGAATCTAGAACACTCTACAGACTACTACAACAAGACTAACCAATCAGCATCACCACTAACACTTATCCCAACTAAAACATCAAACATCACTCAATTTTAAAGGACCAAAACACTCTGATAGAAGAGAGAGAGAAAAAGCTTCATCTTCAACCTGTAGCAAACCACCAAATCCATCTTCAAGAATCATCAACGGGACCAAACCATCGACAACCTTCATCAACAGCCATTGAGTAGCCCAGAACCACCAAACCCAAACCATCAAAAATATCAAGCCCAAGGAAGCAAATCGATCCAGACCTTAGTGCCCTAATGCGGGTGTGGAAGCGGGTGCGGGTGCGGGTGCGAATGCGAGTGCGCCAATGCGTCGATTTTTAAATTACTAGAATTTGAGAGCGCCACCAGTGCGGCTATATATTTAATATATAAATATATTTTAATATATAATTATGATTTATAATATATATATATATATATATATATATATATATATATATTTTTTTTTTTCAATATACTAATATATAATTATTTTCAATATAACCAATACCAAATATTTAGAAAGAATTTGTTAAGTTGATAATAATATATAAAGTGAATATGTATTTAAGTATACATTTATATTTTAAAATTTTTTATCTTAAAATTTTCATTTAAAACACAAATATATTGAAATATAATTTATTTCTAATTTAAGTACAAAAATTATATAAACAAGTGTTCTTTTTTAACATACACATGTAAACGACTTACATCATTTGGGGAGAAAAATATTTGCCCACCTCACTTGATATGACTTGCACCACCCATCCCGAATTTGAAATGAGTCCCACATCGAACAGGGTACCAAGTCCTCTTCTACTTTCTTCTTATAAATTGATTGCATTAAAGAGTTGGTATGTGGGCATAAGGGCTGTACTAGTCTATGAGCCTATCATTAAGATAAATTCTTAAAGTTTTGTTCCCAGTGTTCTCTCCCTCTAAGAGGAGAGTTCGTTGGTTTGACCGTTTTATTTCCGAATTTGACCAGGCTAATTCGCGTTTTGTACTTGAATTTGCCACGAATTCTTCAATTCGCGAATGGAGTGCGGGTGCGAAGCCACTACCTGGCGAATTAGGGCACTAGGATCCAGACAGAAGAACCACCATTATTTCACATACTCCAGTCACAGCCTTGCTATTAGAAAAGATCAACTGACATTTTGGTGAGCGCCTCATCGTTTCCCCTCCCCCGTATGGAAAAAAAATGATGTTTGGTCACCTGAGGGCCCCATAAACTCATCGAAAGAGGAAAATAACTCCAATATCCATTGGGGATCTGCTATATTAGGTGTTTTGATCAGATCCAACGACGACTCCGAAAAAAAACACCCTCAGAGAGTAAATTTACACATCGATTATGAGAAAATATTAGCAATGCACTTTCATCATAGTATACCCATGGATATATATCCGATATTTGTTAAGTGCACACATATAACATACGAAGAATGAACATGTAAACAGATACTCGAACCCATATGAGTATAAAAGAGAAATGGGTGGAGAGGAAAACAGAGCAAGATAGGACCTGGCTCGAGGATTGTGGTATTTGAATAAAACGAAACGGTGACAGATGGTAAATATAAATACAAAGAGGAGAGAGAAATGAACATGAATGATGAAATACACATGGATAAACTGGTTGAATAGAACTCATAAATGTTTGTATAGTATTAAAATATAGAGTGCCACGTGGACACTCTGAATGAGGAGGAGTCTTAAATGCTCATAAATGCCTTGTTTTGCATTTTATAGTATATAGAGTTACTATTGTATGAGAGTTATAATATAGATAATATCAAATTAATACATTTTTTTAGAGGTTACGACTAAGGGCACCCCAAGTATTACTCCAAAATATCACAAGCAAATTTTAATATGTTTTTACAAAGCGCCACCACTGCATAAAGATATTTTATACACGATATTTTCTACACAATCTCACACACCTTTCTCTCTCTACCCACTATCTTTCCACGTTAATCTCACTATACCTACTAAACTCTAAAAAAAATTATCCTCAATCAAAGAACATTCAATAGATTTTAGTCGCCACTACACCAATCAAAGTGCATTGATTGCATATTTGTCCTCACTATACCAACAATCTTCACCAACAACCATAAATTTCCCCCCCACATAATAACTAGGGTTTGTCATCAAAAGATCAAATACCAATGAAACAATGGGTTTGGGATCACTAATAATGAGTTTGTTATCAAACTTGCAAGATGTTAACAATGGGTTTGGGATCACTAAAGACAATGAAACAAAACCAAATAATGTTTTTATGGTAATTTTTGGGTCCTATTTATATATTTTTGTTTGTTCTTAAGGATTCAAAAAATAAAATATGGCAAAAAATCGGACAGTGGTTCGGGATCGAGGCCCCGAGTTGGAGGTCAAATATCGGGGTAAACCTCCCAAACCCTTGTTATATTTTTTTAAATCAATTTTATTTAGTATGTTCCTACCAAAGTAAGTAATCCTGATTCACCATCTTCCTATCGAGATAGTGCCCTAGATTCGGTATGTACCTACTGAATGACTACTAGGAACTAGACAAACTTTTCTTAATTATGTATAATTCATTTGATAATAATGTATGATGCTTTGCTTTAAAGTTACTAAGACATAATTATGTTCTTACTTATGTAGGATGCTTTCATGGATTTCAATTTTGTATTATTTTATGAGGCATTAGTCAATATCGACTGTGAGAACAAAGGCGCTGATTGTTCTTTAGGAGTTGATGTTAGTGCCACATTCTTTACGGACCAGGTATTTTTATTACACACAACCCATGGAGCTGTTTCAAATAAGATAAACTTGTATATTAAAATATACTGATTAATTTATGTCTGTATTCTTAGGTATTTCCCAACCATTAAGCATTGGTGACCTGGGATCAATCACAAGCCAGATCGGTTAGAACAGTAATAGTAATCACCAAGTCTGACACACCTTCGGTGATGCAGAAGGGACCTTTACATTTGGGTTGTGAGAGAGGAGGGGAGTATCGGGACCATCATGGGAAGAATTGTGATAAAGAAATAAATACTCAGGGTGAGAGAAATAAGAAGAAGGATACGGAGACTAGAAAGTGAAATTTCTCGTTTATGTTGAAGGGAATTCCATTTGATAGTGGGAGCTGGATGGTATAGGTTGTAAGTGGAGTTTACAACCACCAGTTGTCGGAATCATTAATTGGACATCCATACGCTGGGCATCTAACTTTAGAGGAGAAAAACATTATTGAAGAGATGGAGTTAAGTGGGTTGAATCCAACCGCCGTTCTAACGACGATAAAATATCGTAATGTTAGTAATGTGTCAATAATGAAAACAATTTATAATGCCAAAGGAAAGCTAAGAATTGGAAAACAGGAGGGTATAACAACAATGCAATAGTTAATGAAATTGATTGGTGATAGACACTATGTATATTGGTATAGAATGAATGATTATATGATGGAGGTGGAAGACATATTATAGGCTCATTCAAACTCTATTTAATTGGCAAAGTGTTTTCCTTTAGTTGTCATTGTCGATTGCACTTATTAAACAAACCGTTACAAGATGCCTTTGCTTGAAATGGTTGGTGTAACCACTTGTGGATGGATGTTCAACATTGATTTTGCATTTTTAGTTAAAGATAAAGAAGAGAACTATCATTGGTTATTGGACTGGTTAAAAGCGTTATTCGATCCATTTGCATGCCTTATTTTCTTCATCACCGATTGGTAGTATGCGTGCATCAATGCATTACGTGTGGTGTTCCTTAACGCTAAATATATGGTGCTCACTTTCCACGTTCACCGCAATGTGAAAATACATGCTCATAAAGAAATCCACAAGGAGGATTCACTACAAAAATTCTTGAGATAATGAGTTCATTTGGTTAAATCCCCAACGGAGAACAATTTCAACGAATCTTAGTTGTTATTTCACGTGGATTGGGTGGCATACCCCAACACTCTAAACTACATTGACTGTACATGGTATAACTTGAAGGAGACCTTCGTTTATGCATAGACCAATATGATAAAACACCGGGGCAACTGAACTACAAATTGGTGTGAAGGTGCGCAAGGCAAGCTTAAGAAACACTTGGAGAGTTTCAATTACCTTTTGATAAGGTGTTTATATGCATGCATAATTACATTGAATTACAGGTTTTAGAAATTAAGAAGTAGTTTGAGTATTACTTGCAAAAAAGTAAGCACTTGTACAATCTTCCTTTATTGCGTGAGCTCATAGGCCAAGTTTCACACTATGTGATTGACTTAATTCTTGAAGAGATAAAAACTTGTGACAATGTTGGCATGAATCTTAAATCATGCGTCCATGTCATGTGCAATGTCTATGATATACATTGTGCTCATGGGTTAGTTATCTATCGAATGGAAGGTCGAACTGTAGTTTGGGGGATTTGGATGGTCATTGGAGCAAATTATCTATAGTGCCTAAGCTAGCCAAGTACCATATGGTTGATTATGAGCAAAAAATTATATTATTCAAACATAGGTGGGAAAGATCAATTATAGATGAGATAAGGGCCATGTTACATAAATTAAAAGATATAGGGAGTCCCACCACTGCGAGACTATTTGAGTCGTTCGTGCTGAAGTAAAGGAAGGGTTGAACGTGGGGTCGAAGACCAACCTCTCAATCGCAAAAACACGATAGGTCAATGAAAAGGGATCCCTCTACCATAGAATTTTCAAGGGAATCAGCATAGAAGGAACATCATGCTATCCAGAGGCCTAAAAAGAACATTATTTTTACGAAGCTCACGCGCCCAGTCCCATGGTGGCCTAAGTACACGCCCACATACTGGAAGTACCTAAAGGAGATACTCGAGTTTTACAGAGGTTTTGTAGAAGATATCGTGGATGTGGAGGCGGATAGCAATTGTTGGTTTAGATGCGTGTCAGGATTTTTAAGGTTAGGGTTCGAAACCGCTGTATGGAGAAATATGAGAGAGAATTTAATGGATGAAGTGCTTGAAAGTAATGATTTTTACATACACTGTTTTGGTCATTAGTTTTCAGAAACTGTGTTAAACCCGTTAAACGATTCTACAAGTCCATATGGTTCGAAGTCTTGGATGGTCATGCCAGAGTGTGGTTACCTTGTGGAGAAGACTTACAACTATGTGTGTGTCCTCATATCATCGAGATAGGGACTCACATTTCTACTGATGAGATATGAACGACTAAAAAGTCCAATGTTCGTGGAGATTGGTCATGTATGCGGGAATTATTTTGTCATACTAAAGTTGAAACAAGGTTGTCCTTTGTAACCAGTTACAAGTCATTGGCATAGTTGTTCCTTGCCTGGAGCCAAGTCTTGGATCGATAAATATACTGATTAAATATTTGAGTTTCAGAATATTTGCTCGAAGGATCTAGAGACAATTGATCATCCCATAAAAATCAACTAGTTGTGAGGGATATGTTTCTTTTTGCACAAATGTGTAGGTCGGTTGTGAGGGATATATTGTATTTTTTATACACATGTAAGAATATGTGTAGGGAGGTTGTAAGGGATATGTTGTATTTTTTCTACACGTGTACGCAAATGTGTAGGCAGGTTGTGAGGGATATGTTGTATTTTTTGAACACTTGTAAGCAAATTTGTAGGTAGGTTGTGAGGGATTTGTTATATATTTTGTACACATGTAAGTAAATGTGTAGGTATCTTGTGAGTGATATGCCAAAGAGGACTCTAATTTACAAAGTTATTGAAAATATATATCAGTATAACATATGGAATGGATTTTATTATCATGTTCAATGGATTCCAATAACATATAGGTTGGATTTAAATATCATGTGCAATGGATTTCAATAACATATTGAATGGGTTTCCATATCACGTGCAATGGGTTTTAATTTCATGAACTATGAATATGGAAACATCACTTATTTGGAATCTATACAACGAATCCAGTTACTACTACTCGACATGAAACACACCATTCAAACTTAACCTTAGAAGTGAAAACCCCACTATTAGGGATGATTATACAAAACCAAGCTTAATCAAGTCTGGTTCGGCATACAATCAATGATATAGGAACATGGACTCACTATTAAACCCCTGAACCAAACTTTATCAAATTTCATTCAGCATACAAGAAATAAAAAAGGAACTTGGACCCGGTATTAATCCCCTAACATAAACTTGATACATTTTGGTTCGGGATAATCATCCCGAACGGGGGAAATTTCACTTAATTTGATCCATTGGTTTCTTGTCGAGTAATATTAGCTAGATTCGTTGTATACATACGAAATTAGTGATGGTTTCCATATAGACAATCCAACATTAACAATCAAAATAAATAGTTATAGTTTACATATTGAGAGTCCAACATTAACAATCCAACACTAACAATCAAAACCAATAGTTATGGTTTCCATATAGACAATCCAACATTAACAATCAAAACTAATAGTTATGGTTTCCATATTGAGAGTCCAACGACAACAATTTAACATTAATAATCAAAATTGTGGGAGCCCACTTTTTACAAGCCCATGAAAGTTGCCGACCAAGATAACTTAAGTTATTTGGTTCGGCCCAAATCATGGCTTAATTTCTATACGGGCAGTTTAGTTAGAGAAGGATACTCCCGGATATGGTCAAATCAGGTGCTAAGAATCTCGGTCGAGATATTAAATCACCTCATGGACAATACATGTACGATGATGGAGTTCCTTAAACAACTCAAACTCTGTAACAAACATATGTATAAATTGTACTCCCTAACCCAGGGCAAAGGGATAGAAAAATTATAGTCGTTGAGAGACACTTAATAGAAAACAAGTAAACTCTCTATGGACGTAGGCAAGTTGTCAAACCACGTACATCATTATTGTGTGTGATTTCATTTACTTCATGACTTTTGTGATTCCTTTTGTGAATATTTTTATTATGAAGTTTTCTGCACTCACAATTGGTGTCGTCTATGGGAAACTACTAGTATTCCTAAGAAAACATTCATTACCAGAAAGCCATCAATGCCTCACCATAACTACAACATTCCACAAGCTGATGATGTTCAGGAAGAGTCTATCCCTCCTAGGATCAGGTCTGAAATTTGCCAACATTCAAACACTAGGTTTCACCAGGAAAGGAAACCCACAGAAGAGAGTCACGGACCTTCAAGGTCCACTCAAATTTCTAGGCTTGTCGATGCATATGAAGCTAGACTTTGAGAACAGGAAGAGGCAACTAGAAAGAATGGAGAGAGATCTCTCTCCAGAGACACAAGGCGGTGTCGGGACAGGAATCCTAGTCCTCAGGGGGAAATTCCCCCAGCCAAGGAAGGGGACCTAGGCGTGACTAGGAGAGAACATAACGTGACATATCAAAGTGAACACGATCAGAGAATGGCCACCAGGAGAGGAACCATAGGAACAATGATCAACCAAGTGAGGATTTGAGGATTCTATCCCGTAGGGAGATGGACCAACATTCGACGCACCGAGGAGCCAGATCGACCAGAGAGCTTGCTAGAAGAGCTCTAAATTCTCAGTAGAATACCTCTTTCTCAAGGAAAATTGAATGCAACAAGCCCCCCAAGAAATTCGTCATCGACAGTTTTAAGATCTATGACGGGAAAATAGATCCCATAGATCATGTTAGGAAATATCTGTAGGCAATGACCTTATGGAGCCCCTATAACGCGCTGATGTGTAGGATATTTCCTTCTAGCCTACACAATGTAGAATAAAAGTGGTTTGAGAGGCTCTCGTATAAGTCAATCAAGAACTTTGCAGCATTGGCAGAGGATTTCACGACACAATTCATAACGAATAGCTCCCATCCTAAGAGGATGGATGCACTTCTCACTATGAAGAAAAGCCTCAGGAAAACCTCTGAGATTAATGCAAGAGATATTGGGAGATATTTAACGAGATCGAGGACTTCTCGAAGCAAGTTATCATATCATCCTTCAAAATAGGATTTCCGACCACCTCCTTGCTGCACCATTCTCTCACCAAAAGGAAGCCGTAAACATCGATGATTTTATGGTTCGTATCGAGAAATACGCCAAGATCGAGGATATGGTCCACCCTAATGGGGGAGATAATGGACGAGCAAAGGCGAACAAGGGGACAGAGAAGAATGACACCAAGAAAAATGGAAGCAAGAATAGGGGTAAGAATGTCTACAAATGTGGAGGTAAGAATGACCCTTCTAAGGTGTTCCAGGTCGTTACACAGTCTTTAAGGAACCCATTTACAAAATTCTCAGTAAGATCAAGGATGAGCCCTTCATCAAATGGCTCAAGAAGATGGGCGGAGATCCGACCAAGAGAAATAATGCACTAAGGTGCACATTCCACCAGGAGGGTGGTCATTGAACCAAAAATTGCAAAGCTCTGAAGTCACATCTGGACGATCTCGTTCAGAAAAGGCACCTTTTCGAGTACATTGATAAGAAAACAGAAAAGGCCACAACCAATGACGACCAGAAGCCAGACAATGTCCTCGATAATGATACAAGACACGAGTTTACAGTCATTCATGGGGCATCAGACCTCAAATAGATTCAGGAAAATACCGTTAGAATGGAACTCAAGAAGGTGAATGCCACGATATAAGCTTTTCAGATCGACCCAACCAAGACTCAAGCTGAAAAACATCGGCGACCGAAAGATATTGATTACACAAAGCACATCTTATTCACCGAAGAGGATTTAGTTGAGGTAATGACCCCACATCATGACGCATTAGTAATCACGCTCAGGATTGCTAGCTGAGATGTCGACAAGATACTGGAAAACCGGGGGAGTTCATCTGAAGTGATGTATCTGAACCTTTTCCATAAGATGAAATTAAATGTCACCGACCTCAAAGAAGCCACTATTCTATTGGTTGGCTTCACATGCCATTGGGAAAGATCACCTTACCATCCAGGGTCAGGAACATCTCGAAGTTAATCGAGTTCTTAATTGTGGACATCGAGTCCCCACACCACGCTATTTTAGGCATAGGTTGGCTCCACGCTATGAAGGCTATACCATCCAATTATCATCAAAAGCTGAAGTACATCATAGATCATGGAGTGGTAGAGATCCGCAGTGACCAGGCTTCAGCCCGAAGGTGCTTTATTGTGTCCATCTTCCAGAAGAAAGAGAAAAAGAAAAAGCCCGAGAAAGCCCAAGAAGGAGATTTTCCCTCAAAATAGCAACTAAGGTATGGTCGATTAGGGGTAGAAGAGACCAGGGTCCACCCCGCAAATAGGGTCTTTGAAAGCTTGGAAGAAGTTATAGATGATGAGAACTTGACAGAAAAAAGTTTTTGATTGGATTTGCTCTTACCGATGAGGAAAAAAGGGGACTGGTTTCACTTCTTAAAAGCATCATATATGCTTTCACATGGGAGCTTTACGAGTTACATTGAATTGACACCAGCTTGGTGATCCACCATTTACATGTGGATCTTACTTTTAAGCCCATCACTCAAAAGGCTCATCGAACGTCTCCTGAAAAGGACAAGGTAGTAGAGAAAGAAGTAGGGAGGCTATTGGATGCGGGATCCATTAGGAAAGTTCAGTTCCCTATATAGTTGTCCAACCCAGTGGTAGTTCCCAAGACAAGATTAATGGCAATTAGAGGGTTTGCATCGATTTCACCGACCTAAACTGAGCATGTTCTAAAGATAGCTTCCCTCTCCCGAAGATAGATCAGTTGGTCGATGCCATAGCGACTCATAGAAGGATGAGTTTCCTTGACGCTTACTTAGGATATCAATAGATCCCCCTAAATAGGCCTGACCAAGATAAGACCTCTTTTATAAACTCAGTCGATTTGTACTGCTATAAGGTTATGCCTTTTAGCCTCAAGAAAGTAGGGGCAACTTACCAAAGATTGGTAACCAAAATGTTTAGCAAATAGATAGGGGAGACAATGGAAGTGTACATCGACGACATGCTCGTCAAAAGTAAAAACAAGGATGATCACCTCTCGGGCCTAGTAACAACCTTTGAAATCGTCAAAAAGTACCGAATGAAACTTAATGCAAGGAAGTGTTCATTCGAGGTCCAGTCAGGAAAATTCTTAGGCTACCTAGTGAGTAAAATGGGAATTGAGACCAACCTTGATCAAATCGATGCTATCACTAATGTCCAACCTCCTTAGACACTAACAGATGTTCAGACGCTTACTGGAATGCTAGTTACACTCAATCGCTTCATATTCAAGTCTTCAAAGCATTGCCGACCATTCTTTCAGTTATTAAAAAAAGTCGAAGGCCTAGTATGGAATCAAGACTACTCGCAAGCTTTGGAAGAGGTCAAGTCTTACCTTAGTAAACCACCACTATTATTAATTCTAGATGATTAAGAACAACTGTACCTTTACTTGACGATATCAAACCTTGCTATAAGCTCTGCCTTAGTTTTTGGAAAGGAGGGGGAACAACATTCGATTTACTATGCTAGTAAGATGCTACCAGATGGTGAACAAAGGGACTTGCCTTTTAAAAGCTTGAACATTCCCTAATGATTGCTTCGAGGAAGTTGAAGGACTAATTTGAAGCTCATTCCATAATAGTAATCACCTCTCACCCACTTAAGGTCATTCTAATAAAATCTAATCTCTTTAGGCATCTTTCAAAGTGGTCGGTCGATCTTCAAAGATTTGACATCCACTTCCATCCCAGAACGGTGATCAAGGGACAGATCTAGCATATTTTATTATTGATTTCACAAGAGATCGGACAACAGATCAGCTGAACGAAGAGCAATTGGTCACATGTGATTCTCAAGATTGGACACTCTATGTTGATGGAGCCTCAAATTCCAAGGGGGAAGGAGTATGGATTATTCCCGTTACCCCCGAAGACACAATAATTGAACAGGAAATTAGGCTGGGATTTGAAGCCTCCAAAAATGAAGTTGAGTATAAAGCATTGATTGTCAGTTTGTGAAAGGACAAACTACTAGGGGCAAGACGCATCAAAGTATTTGGTGATTCTAATCTGGTCTCCAAACGAGTAAATGGAAATTTAATGCTAAAGACGATCTAATGGAAGCATACCTTGACGTAGTCAGAGGACTCATGACAGACTTTGAGCAAGTGGAGATTTACCAGTTCCCGCGAGGACAGAATAATCATGCTAATGCCTTAGTAGCACTAAGCTCAATAATTGACTCTGACCTGAAAAGTGCAATACAAATTGAGTTCCTTGCACAACCCAGTATAGATCATACAGTCATAGCCGAGCAAGTCATCCTCACAGATAAAGCCCCGAGCTTCATGGATCTCGTCATCAATTATTTACGAAGCGACATACTGCTATACGAAAAGAGGTCAGCCCACCAAATCAAAGTCAAGTCTGCTTGTTTCTACCTTAGCCCTGAGGAAACACTTTATAAGAAATCATTCGTAGGCCTCTACCTCCAATGCGTCCACCCCTAAGATGTCGAACAAGTACTTAGTGAACTTCACAAAGGCATATGTGGGAGTCACACAAGTGGAAGATCGCTAGCCTGTCGATCGATCAATGAAGGATACTAGTGGCCTCACATACAGAAAGAGACTGGCACATATGTCCGCAAATGTGAAAAGTGCCAAAAGCACTCGCCTATGGTTCACTAGCCCGCCAATAACCTAAAATCTCTGACTAGTCCATGGCCCTTTGCTTAATGGGGATTAGACATCGTGGGAGCACTACCTACTGCATTTAAAAATCGTAAGTATCTTTTAGTCACCACTGACTACTTCACTAAATGGGTTGAGGCAGAACCACTGGCGAACATTTGAGACTCTGGCATAACTAGGTTCATATGGAGGAACATCATAACTCGCTTTGGGATACTAAGGACTATCATCATTCATAACGATACACAGTTTGAAAGTGGTTTCTTCCAAGCCTTCTGCGATGAGTATGACATCAAGAACCACTTAAATTTCATGGAGTTTCCCCAAAGCAATGGGCAACCGAAAGCTTCCAATAAAACCATGATCAATGCGATGAAAAAATGATTGGATAAAGCCAAGGGCGCTTGGATGGATAACCTCCCTCATGTTCTATGGGCCTATCGCACAACGCCTAGGAGACCAACTTGGGAAACACCATTTACCATCACTTACGGCATGGAAGTCGTCATTCCTATAGAAGCAGGCCTCCCTATTATGAGAACCACATTGGTTGATCAAGGCCTCAGTGATAAAGCCTTACGCATTGAGCTTGACCTAGAAGATGAGCGACGAGAGCTAGCCTTGATCAAGTTGGTCTCTTACCAATAGCAACTAGCCAAGCAGTATGACAAAAGGTTCAATCCAAAGAAGTTTTCAATCGGAGACTACGTCCTGTGAAAAGTCCTCAACAGTGCTGTAAAACCATCAAATGGCAAACTGGGACCGAATTGGGAAGAACCATTCAAAGTGATCATAGATGATCTTCAAGGAGTATATCATCTGAAAACTCTGGAGGGAAGGAAGATACCAAGAGTATGGAATACAACCAATCTTAAGAAGTTATACTTTTAGATCTTCTTTTTTATCTTTCTAGTTTGCAAAATTTTTATTTTTTTGCAATTTTTGTTACTTGATAAGACAATTTATAGTGAATAAAGGTCGGACTGGCCTATCTATTCTCAATGTTTACATTGGCTGATTAACTCATCTCATCTCATTAATTTGCACCTTTTTCAACGATATATCTTATGTGCATGCTTTGAATATTTAACAAACAGGGTTAGCAAGTGAAATACTAACACTTGGAATTACCCTCAGGCCCTTATTATTAACACAAGAGGCCTCATGAGTTACCCCGACAATAATAAAATCCCTACTGGGGATCCTTAGGTTATAAAGCCAACTTTGGTTGGTCACCAACATCTGTTGGTCGCAAAAAACTCGCTCGAGGGGATTTCCCCATAAACAGGTACATTCTTGCCATCCTCTTACTTAGTCTTAAGGAAGTGACGACACGACCTAAAAGGTAAAGTGAATGGAACGATTTTTCTTAGGCATATTTGATGGGTAGAATGTTCATACATATGAATGGCATAATACCAACACTTAAACATCATTTAGTTGGTTGCCAAAGCCCAAAATGATTCAAACTAAGTAAGAGGCAACCTAAAGCATATGAACATGTAAAATCAAAATATGTTTAGTCAGTACACGCTCAAAACATAAGAAAATTCTTTATTAAGAATACAAGGTTACAATCACAAAACCAAAAAGAGATACACAAAAGCCTAAGAAGGGTTGGGATATCAAGAAAGATATTCTGCTACTGCTGCCCTCGGACCATCATTTGGCTTTGAAGTAAATTCTTCAACATCTTCATCGAGATCGTGATACAAGAGTTGGGGAGGAATAACATCGGTCGAAATCCATTCATCGTCTATCAAAAAAGGATTATGGCTATAAGCAAGACATTCGACCTGGTACTTGTACCAAAACTTGGATTCCTTTGGAGTTCTCGCCTCTTTAAGAGCACTCAGCTATCCCCGAGAAAAAGTAATGCTTTCAGCTTCCTAAATTTTTACTGGGGCATCTGGCCAACCAATATTATAACCTTCCCCTATACCTCTCTGGGTCCTACCTTAAAGAAGTATATCAGCTTCTTGACATTGTCTTTTAATACTCCTATAAAAGATTTCAAGCTCTCCACCTCCTTTCGCAGAGCATCATTTTTAGACTGCAGGACCTTGCCCACTTGGTCGACCTCAGTCCTCGCCAGAAGCTGGGCCCTCAGGGAATTAACTTCCTCTTGAATGGAGGCCCCTATCTCCTCCATCTCCTGGAGGTCATCCTTTAATTTTGCAATCAATTATGTCTAGTTTTTGTATTATTTATTCCTATCTCTTAGTGACTTGCAAATTTTTATGAAGGCTTTGCAAGCTTGCAAGCTAATACCAGGTCCAAGAAATCTCCCCAATTGAGAATTGGGAGAAATATAGCGATCTAAATCGACAGACTATAGATAATACATATCAAACCAGAAGCAAGTATGAGCAGAAATGCAAATAGATGAACACATGAACCAAGGGGTAAATTTCACTATCACATAAAAATAAAAGAAGGTCACTCTCAAGTACATGAAGTTTACAAAATAAGGGTACAAACCAACAAAACTAAAAATTGTAAAAAGAAAATGAAAAATCCTAGTCTATAAGAGATTTAGTCTTTCACCTGGTCTTCCCCTTGTCGACCACTTGCTGTCCTTGGCCAGCACCAGCACTTCCGCCAACCATAGCAGGAACGATCTCAGTGTTTCCAGCAGCTTGGTCACCGCCCTCTCCTTTTTTTTCTTCTTCAATATAAGGGTCAGGATTAAGAGAATGAAGGCCTAAGAGTGCAGAACTTGCAGGTGTACCAACGGCATTAAAACCCTAATCCCATCCCCTCTTAAAGGAGACCTTGCAAGCATAATCCATGTGGCCTTCAGCATCCTCATAAGCTTTGTAGAAGCCTTCACGGTAGCTGTCATCCTTGGCTTGAGAAAGGTCACCCTCCATCTTGGACACCTTACCAGTCAACTCTTTGTTGGCCTCCACTAATTTGGACTTTTCAATAATGATTGCCTTCTGAACAACCCCTAGAGCATCATAGGCCTTATACATCTCGACCCATGATCGTCGAGCATTAACAAAGTCCACCTTCTGGGCCTCCAATGCCACTTTCTTGGCCTCCAGGGCCTTTTTTAGCTTGTCCTCCCTTCTGAAGCTGTCAGAATGATTATCCAGAAGGGTAGTGAAGTCAGACAGTATCTGTAAAAAATATAAAAACAACAGGGAATCAGAACAAAAATGGGAAATAATAAAGAAAAGAAACAAGTTAAAGACATACAAGATCCATCCCCTATACAGTATTAAGGGCTAGTTGAGATGGCTCCAGCCTCGAGGAACGCTCGCGATCAGTAGCGAGCACTGACCTCTTCATCAGATCAGGGGCCAAAAAGGGGGAATCGTCCACACTAGCCCCCTCAAGACTGGGGACGATGGGCCCTCCAACAGACTGCAATGCTAACTTCTTCTTAGCCTCATCTTTTTCTCTCTTTTTCTTCTTTTCTTCTTCTTTCTGTCTCTCTCCCTTGTTCTTATTCTCTTATTCTTTCTTTCTCTCTCTCCCCTATTTTTCTCTTCTTCTCTCTCTCTCTCTCATTCACTTGATCTCTCCCTTTATCAGAAGGGCCAGTACCACTGCCCATGGGAGAATCTTTCGTAAAAATCTTTAAAGTAGGAATCCTGTCAGATAGGAATCCTCCTCCAACCTCCTCCTCTTCTCTCTTCCTCGCTCTTTTCTTCTTCTTCTTCTTCTTCTTCTTCTTCTTCTTCTTCTTCTTCTTCTTCTTCTTCTTCTTCTTCTTCTTCTTCTTCTTCTTCTTCTTCAAAACTTTCTTCCTCACTAAGAACCTAATCAGAAGGACCTTCCTCTAAGGCTCTTAAAACTGGGACCTAATCGACTGATCGAGCAATAAATCTGGTGCTTGTGATCTTGCATTCCAAGAGAAAAGTCGTCGACCTAGGATTCTCCCTTTCTTCCAATCTCACCTTTATGCTCCAGGCTTTCATGAGCTCTTCAGTATTGATCTTGGTAATGTCAGGTTCTTAATTACTGGCATGATCTGTGATAACAAAGAAGAGGAATCTCAGCCACAAAGTGAGAGGAATGTGTAAGAAGTTTGGAGAAAGGAAAAAATAGGAAGTGACCTATTTCGGCATCCCCATAGTAAAAAATGGGAAGGTCACATGGTCTTTCCCTTCTAATAGTGGACGGTGCTGCTAGTTCCTTACAATAAACCCACCTTCCCAGTAGTCCTTGTCGAAATCTAGGTGATTTACCACTAGAATTTGCTCGATTTTCTGGTTTTTAGATACAATAACCCCTCTTTGGTTTTCAAGAATACATAATAATAACATATCTCAGTAAACCCCAACCTTGTTCCATAAACAGTATTTATCCTATGAACGCCGTTTACTATCTTCAATACATTGGGGGTGCACTGAGTAGGAACAATGCGAAAAACCTAAAAAATGACTCATTTGGGGGACAAGTCAGAACTCCTCGAGTTATCAATAGGGTATGAATCCAGTGCCCCTCGTCCACTCTACGAATATTACGGGGAATGGGGCATAGTCTATAATTACCCACACAAGAATGTTATACTTATGCCTAAATTATTCTACAGATTTACCATCCAACATCGCCATAACTGAACAGAGCAAGAAGAAACCCTAACTACAGTAACTAGATAGTACAGAGAAAAAGTACTAAGAAGAGGCATGGACTATAACTTACAAGTGGTGATGTGTAGGTCCCCATATTTAACTTTTAACAAAAATTTTTGCTTGAGCGGAATTAAGTTAAGTATGAATACAAACCAATTTGCTCTTTTGAAAAACTCTTTTCAATATTATCAAACCACACCAAATTGTGACACAGATTAACTTAACCAAATTTTATCTTGTTTTAACCCTAAGAACGCAACTAGTTATTAAAGCAAGTAAAATAAAGTAAATAAATACTCACAACGTCGATGTATGAGGAAAAAACCAATCGCGAAAAAACCTCGAACGGCCTAAGCTAGGCAATCACTATGACAATGGTTTTACAAAGTCAGACGTTAGTCTTATACGACGACTCGATTCACCCATGAGACTTGACGCTCCTATGATCTTCTACCAATCTTCATAGTGCCCACATGGAAATTAACCTTCTTCCACGATGCTCGTCCACAACAGTCGCCTCCACGAATGCCTCGGTATCCACCGATACGGCCTTGTGTCGTTTAAGATGTTGAACATGAAAGTAACATTCTTCGCTTCTCCACCGTAAACCCAACAATGTTCAAGTGTTGAGCAAACCCAACTTGGTGCAACAAAGATCATATAAATATATGGTAATGATAACTCAAATCTTTGTAAACTATAAGGATGTTTTATGGTTAAAACACTTAGAAAACTTTGTGTAGAAACCTCTCTGTATGGTAAACTATTTTTTCTACTGCACGCACTTTGAGAAAACTGAACACGCCTATTTATAAGTATTTTAAGGCAGTAGAATATCTCGTTTGAGCGAGATACTGCGTCATTCTAATGACATCATCTCTCGTTCGAATGACATCGTTTGTCGTTTGAACGAGAGTCCCCTGATTAGAGTCTAAACCAACTAAATCTCTAATCCAACCTTATCAGTTCTAAATGAAGTGTAAACAAGTAAAGCATTTTTAAAACAGTAAAAACATTTTCTTTTAAAAAATAAAATCCTTAATTTTATAAAATAAAATTCCGAGTTTCATTAACATTATGCATTCATACCTCAGTGATCTCGGAATGCAATTAAACTTTTAAGATGATAAATTCACACCAATTAAACTTTAGCATAATTAATTCCTTGTAGCTTTATCGCAACGTCTTCAATTAATCTGCGACACGTCATAGGCTCTGAGTGGATCATAATAATAAAAATCTACCTATGATTCAAACATGTTTTGTTTCGAGAATAAGTCAAAACTACACAAGACTCAATTGGAAATTTGGTCCTTACACATCTCCCCCTTTGACTATACTGGGACAAAACTAATAGTGAAATGCCTAAGTCGGGTCATATGACATCTAAATCCCATCCCATAAAACCCAAAAATAAAATTATATCATCAGTACAGGATAAGACTTATAAACGATGGGCCGAGAACCACGAAACTGCCTTCAAATGTCTGAATGTGATATAGACTTGAAATATCGAATCTCTTTAAGCATACCTATACACATGAAACAGATGAATACCCACTGAACAATAAAGGGAACAAACGATATAAATCAATATGAAAACTCAAATCAGAATCATTTGTTGTGTGAGTAAATATGAAACCACTTTGTGTAATCATGATACCACTTTGAATACAAATATGAAACTCACAAAACTCCCCCTACATCACAGACATCTCTCCCTCTTTTTTTCTTGAATAAACAATCCGATGAAAAGATAAACAAATCTAGAATAAACTAATACCAATATGAATAAATCATTTTGAAGAATAGCTAGATAAACATGAAACACCTAGCTAAATATGATCAATCAATGTTAAATCAGTAGCTAGCAAACAGAGAATCACACTAAAAATATATCAAATCCAAACAGGTGTGATTAAACTAATCAATGCAGCAAAATAAATCACCGATCAAAGTATACTACATAAACAGAATGTCCAGAAGCAACCCAGTAACAAAATATGTAACCAGAACAGCAGGGTACTGAAACAAAAAAGTCAACCAGAAAAGACAAATCGGTCTAACTGGTCGTTCGAAAGATCCATGTATGTCGCTTGAACAAGAAGCAACATTGCTCGAACGAAACTTGATGTCGTTAAAACGACATAATCAAACAATCACAGTTTTCCCTGAATATTAACCAGTGTTGCCCAGTGAAAAAATTTCCATAAAAAACTGACTAGAAGGGGCTCAAAACTGTAAAACAGTAGCTAAACTAAGAAAACTCAAAACAAACAAATATGAGTGACATGATAACATAGTATCATTGTGCTTAACATGAGTATGAAATGTATGGGCGTTAATTATAATAAACGAATCAAAATTCCAACACATAGAAATGATCAAGAAGCTCTAATTGATAACAATCAAGCATCAAACTTTATCATAGCCATATGTGACAATTAAAGTGTCAGCTTAATGAACAAAACAAACATCATGCACATGAATAGGGAATTTTGACGATTCTACAAACAATAGCGTCATGACACGAATTTTCAATTTTAGTATTCTTTGTGCAAACCTGTTTAAATTTTTAATCCATCCAAACACCCTCAAATATATATAGTATTTTTCTTTTGAATGAACAAAACTAATTTGGCCCATTTTTTGGCATATGATTCTTTTTATTGCCTTATGATTTTTTAAGCTGTTTTAAACGGTGGGTTTCACGACGAGTCAATTTTACACTCTTGCAGCCGTTTCTCATGAACACTCATCAATTTTTAATTAATTACAATCCTCATAGTAAACAGTTATTACATGCACACCTACTCCTTAAGTCTACTTACGCATGGATGATAAAATTGAGATAAGAACGTCTCACCAAACTCAAATCTGCAAGAGTAGTAAAACATCTATATAAACTCATGCATGTGTGCAAAGATGGCATATAAACAAAGTCAAATAAAAATGCATATCAAGTTCGAAACAATCCCATAATACAATGGCTAAGATCATTCTAAGCATCGATAATAATGACCAAATATCCTAGCCACATGGGTAATGAAAGGAAGGAGGTCCAAGCACACCAATATGCCACATCAAACATGTTAACTCATGACACAAAAACAAAATTGAAAATCTTTTTGGCCTTTTCAAAATATATGACTCAAATAAAAGAAAAATATTTTTGTGTTTTTCTCAAAAAATTTCAAAACCTAAAACCTTTTTGTATTTTCCAAAAAAGATGCAATAAATGAAAAAATAAAATACTAAATGATAAGCATGGTAACACACTCAATCTTTAGATTTAGCATGATAAGAATCAAGTGCAACTAAATGAGAACCATGAAGTTTTAGTCCTAATGCCTCTAAGTACGATTTCTTAACCGAAGTAGGTGTAACATAAGGGGTAGGGGTTTTGGAAATCGACACAACTTTATTCCTAAAATTAGGGGTGGGCACGGTCCGATCCGATTCTGGTTTTGCCTTTTTTTGGACGGGACTGAATATTCGGTCCTCAATTTTTTTGGATCGAGACTGGACCGATTAATTCGGTTAACCTACTAATTCGGTCCAAGCTTTTTTCGGTTCGGTCCGGTCCGGGGTAAAATTTGGTCCTGACCCCATTTTATATATATGTACACTTTATGAATGTTTTTATTTATTTTTCTCACAAATATATATACAAAAAAATAATACTCGAAACTCGAAGTGATATTTACATGGTTTTTTTTAACCCAAATAAAAAAAATGTCTATACATATATAAAATGTTCCAAATTAAATTCATAAGTTATATACTTTAATTCAAAAACTATACATAAGAAACACAATAACATTATTTTTATTATATATATATGGGAATCGGTCCGGTATGGTCCAAATCGGTCTTTTAATATAGTGGACCAAAGACTGGACCGGTTTAATCGATTTTTAGTTTTTGTGAATCGATTTTCGAACCAGTTTCAAAATAGTCTTAATTTTCGGTTTGGTCCGGTTCGGTCCAATCGGTCCATTCGGGTCGGTCACCCTACCTAAAATTATTAGGATTATTCCTAAGGTCATAGCGAAAATGTCTATGGTGACCTTTCCTACTGCAATGTGTGCAAGTGTAAAGATGGTGGGAATGATTACCAAAATATCGACCTCTCCTTACGTTCCTAGTGCGCTCTCTCACACGAATGGTATTGGCTTGGGGGGGCAGGAACAACTCTCTCGTCGTAGCCTATACCAAACCTTTCTTTCTTGACTTGGATGGTGCCTAACATCCTATCCAATTTTTTCGGCTTAGACTCCAAGTCAAACTTAACTCTAGACGAGTCTCTCAAACTCTCCTCCAACTCCTAAATCCTAGACTCAAGTAGACGCCTAGACTCCCAAACTCTAGCAACTCCTTTTTCAAAGCCTCTATCAAACCTTTAAGGCGATCTCTCTCTTTCTCGACGTACTCTAGCTTCTCCCTAAGCTTCTTTTTCCATGCCCTATGATCCTCAATCAACACATCATTATTTTTTACGTCACGCTCATTCAACTTAACTTGCAATTTTGAGTTAGCCTTTTTCACTTTCACCGTCTACTCAAACAACTCTCAAAATGCAACTTGTAACTCTCCTACGTCGATCTCCTCATCCTCGCTCTCATCACCCTCAGCCTCTCGGGAAGCACTCTCAACATCATCAGAAGTGTCATGCACATGAGTATCCTCAGGGGAAGATATATCGTCATCGCTCACATGACATGCCATAAATGCAACAAAGTTACGCTCAATGGGAGAACTCTCTCCATCTTCCGGTTCACTATCACTTAAGGTGGCGTTGTATGCTATCGGTTTCTTGTCCTCTTTCTTAAGTCTAGTGGGGCACACTTCACTGAATTGATTATTTTATATCTAATTGAAAAAATGATTTACAAGTGATCGTGACACTTACAAAATTTATAACAGTTTTAGACACTTACAAAATTTGTAAGTGTCCATGCCTGATACAAACTTATTAATATAACACTTAAGAGGTAATATAGAACACATGAAAATCATATGTATCCCTTCTGAGGCTTGAAAGTGTTAAAAAAAATTCCTTCCCTCTACTTTATTTTCAACCTTCCCGCTCAACTTAGGTTTTCCTCTCGCACCTAGTTCTCTTCCACTGTTCTCTCGATCGCAGGTAACTCTCTCTCTCTCTCTCTCTCCCTCTCTCTCTCTCTCTCTCTCTCTCTCTCTCCCATTATACTTATCATTTTGTTCGCATCTGTAACATTTGAAGATTTGGGTATACTTATCGTTTTGTCCATAAGATTATTACTTTTTTCTAGTTTTGATTACATTCGATTGAGTATCATGTTCTTAAATCATTTAGTTTCAGTTTTAGGGTTCAAGAGTGCATGTTTGGGCTTCAACTGTTAAGATTTTGATTTGTTACAAATGGTGCTTTTGATTTGTTTCAAATTAGGGCTTTTTCGATTTTGGGTTCTTTGTTACATTTATGTATATATCTGCCTGGATTCAAATGGAGATTAATTTTTGTTTAGTTTTGCAGAGCTAAAACGAAAGTTTCAAATGTAGATTTGCAATACACCAGGTATACTTAAGTTTGTAGTTTTTTTATAAGTTCATTGGGTTAAATTAGTTTCTATAAGTTGTAGTTAACATTAAATACTTTCTCAACTAAGACCTTTTATTTTTCAAGAACTGATTACTATTTTATGTTAATTAACATCTATAGCACATATTTGGTATTTTTGGGGAATATGATTTCTATATTCCCAAATAATATTTGGTAGTTTCTGGGAATAGAAATCATATTCCCAAACAATATTTGGTAGTTTTGGGGAATATGATTTCAAGAACTGACCACGGATCAATAGAAATTATTTGTTTCAAGATGATGAAGGCAAATAGTGGGAAAAGTATTTTAGTTTTAAATTCTGAATTTTTTGGTCAAGATGGTAATTTCTTTTGTATTTTAGTTTTCTTTACCTTTTTCTCAAAATGTTTTAACATTTGTGTGTTATTATAAGGATGATTAGATTCGGTTTACCTGTAATGGGTTCAAACTTTGTCTGATTTGTTCTAATTTGTGTAATTCCTTTCAAATTTGAAGGTATATTCTGTGTTCGACCTCTCGCATATCTACCTTTCTTTTCGTCTATCAACTACATACTGTATATTCAATCATTTTCTATTTTTGTGGACTTTGTTTTTTCTATATAAGAATTTAGGTGATTTGTTCCGTGGGTTTTAGTAAGCGTATATTTGGTTTTTATATTTATTGAAATAAGAAGTAAGAAGGGAAGAATTTTGAAACTCACATATTCCTTTTATCACGTTTTGGGGTTTTGATATGTGTTTTTGAAGTATGAAACAAGGTGTTTGTTGCATATTATGCTCTCTCTACTTTAGTTTATCTTTTTTTTTTATTTCAAACAGAATTAGGTTTAGTCGTAGTGTTTATTCCATTAGTTTTTCCTTGGTTCCCTAGGTATATCATACGATTCATTGTGTATGAAGGTGAATATGTATATGATGTTGTAGATTGTATTTTTCTTGCAATTTTAGTTTTGTTTTCTTTGTAATGGGAACATTTTAGATCGTAAAACCAACTCACTCAATATATATCTACACAAAATAAATAGTTGAGATAAAGATGGAGGGGAACTTTGAAACCAAGGTTAGGGTTTTGGAGACATTACAATGTCCATTTTTTCATTGTTCTTTCTCATAAGCCCATCACAAATCTCCCCATCATGGTAAATCTCCTACTTCTCAACAAGTTTAAGTTGAAATCCTTATTTAATATATTATGACTTGGGAGAGTTTTGTGAAATCTCTCTTTACTTTGTTGCACGTTTACGTAATTTAGTCTCTCTGCTTTGTTTTTTAGCTTTACAAGTTGAAAACTTGTAGAGCTGAACTTTCTAATCTAGGGGTGTAAATCCTTTTGAACTGATGTAATTCTCAATTTGACGATCCCTATATGTTCTCAACTCTCATGTTAAGATTCATACGAGATTTTTTGAGTTCAACTTCATATGAGTTTGGGATTCACAAAATCTTGGTTAACTTTGCCAGACTTAACTTGCCCGTGGGATGATATCGGGTTAACTTAGCTTAGGTATCAGATATGCATCTTATTCTAGGTAATGCTTACGCATATATTCACTTCAATGATTTTTCTAACCTTAAGTTTTTATCTATAAAACACTCAACACTCAACACTCAACACTCAACACTCAACACTCAACACTCAACACTCAACACTCAACACTCAACACAGACACTAAGTTGGACAAATAAGGTGACAAATGGTTCCTTATGTAAAAGAGAAGTGCAATAAAACTACTTTTGGCTTCCCTACTAAACTATCAAGAAATAAAAAAACACGGACTCTAAGCTACTACCCTTTATTTTATTAAATAGCAACCACTCCATATATCTTAACTGAAAATAGCAAAGAACAACTCAACATGAGCCTGCATACGTTATTTAAAATCATTTTGAAGCTCACTCGTTAGTTTTTAGTCAACTTTCAATCTCACTCTTTCGGAATTTGGTATAACTGATGTTGAGAATGCGAGTCCCATATTGGGAAGTTAAAGCCTTGTACCTTGGGGCCTTTCCACCATTGCCAATTAGTTTTGAGTTAAACGCTCCAATTTTTAACATGATATCTGAGTAGGCCAATCGCTACTAGGGCCCAATTTGGCTACTCATGCTCCGCTTTAACGAATATAATTCTTATATGTGTTTGGCTTAGGACAACAACCCGTATATGAGGGGGAGTGTTGATGATATAACTTCCACCTTTGGAAATTAAAGCCTTGCACCTCAGTATATAAGTTCTTGGAGTCCTCCACCCGTTGCTAATTGGTCTTGAGTTCGATTTTCCAATACTTAACAATTGCATACTTCTTAATCGTCTATACTTAGTAAGCATAAAGATATGATTTGATCAGTTTCAGTGCAAAAGTTATCAAAATGTAATGCATTTCATTTAAAGATAGATTAAGCTTTAATATTTTATGTTCCAAACACTTGACCAATTTTGTATTAATAACCTTGATTCTATTTCTTGTTCACATAATATTGATGACATAAGAAAAAGTAGAAAAACAAAATTACCTATTATTTAACTGGAGTTTGGTGCTCGTAGTGGCTTTAATGTTGCCAGGTTATTTTCGAAGGTGTTTAAGCTTTGCACCCTGATATCAATAAATCTATTGACTTGTGGATTGCTGTTATAAGAATGACCTTTCACTCAGTTGATAAGGCTGTATTATAAATTTATGTTGATTCACTCGCTTATTCTCTGATTTGGTACAAATTAATTACTTGTTTGAAAACAGGTTTGTGGCCTCCATTCACATTTGATTTCTCGATTTCGAAGAGATAAAACTAGAGTCTGGTGCTTTATGTCCCCAAATAAAAATATGGCAACAGTGTTTCCCATATTCCAGTAGCACATTCAACCTCTTCTCGTTCATGCACATGTTAGTTGGTTTAGAGCAACTTGAGAGTTCTTATTAAATTTCCATGTTCTAGTTCAAATAAATTCTAGTACTTGTTGTGCATGTTGCGTTGATTTTTGAAAGTTTTGAGTGTTTCTTTGTAAATCATATGGGAGGAAATTTTAGAAATGACACAAAAATAGGGGATGTAACGACATGAAATTGACCCATAAATTGCACGATCTACCCTGTTTAACTTTTTGATACTAAGTCGTGACATGTTCATATCAGAATTATTAGTCGTGTTATCCTATATTTTCGTGTTAATTGCGTTTTTATTTGGGTTTTCCTATTTTAGTTTACTTGTGAATGAAATTTAAGAAATCAGGTTTTCTTGTCGTGTTCGTGTCCGAAAAACCTTGTCATGCCGACCCGAAACCCAACCCAAAAATATGAATTTCCACCCCTAGTACATTAGACCCTGAATTTTGAATAATAATTTATGAGAATTTTAATGATTCAGGCCTCGATCTATAGATATGTTGTCTACAATACAAACCTTACTTGAATATTGTAGACTCCGGTGCTTAATTCCTTAAAGTATTTGTGTGCGCGTATATATGAGTGTATGATTATATATATATATATATATATATATATATATATATATATATATATATATATATATATATATATATATATATATCTTAGAACTCTATTTAGCAAGACTGTTGTCTTATCACTCTTCATATGCCTATCTTGATTTTCGGTTTGAGGTAATTTGATGGTGCTATGTTTGTATCTTATTACAGCTCAAAATTCAAAAGGACTTCGATCCTGTGCTTTCCCCCGATAGCTCATTGCTTGTTTTTAAAAGTAAACAATTGATGCAACACTTTGTATTGGCGTGGGTGGATGTCTCCGTTTAATGTAGAATGGTATTGTATTGACCTCGGGGAAGACGATGCCAATTTCCAGAACCTATAGCAGTTACAGAAGCTATTAAAAGAATATGTATAATGTCATTTTGAAGAAGGACATGACACCAGTTATATTCAACACTTTGGGTTGGAAATCAAAAATATGATATCTGATCCTCGTATAAATGTCGACAGCCCATGTGTTGCCATAAACTCATGCATATATTGTGTTGGTGGTAAGAATTCCCTTAATTTCTTCATTCTTTTACTTTATTTAACTTTCAAAACTTTACACTAACCAAAAAGTAGGTCTGTAACCTTCATGAAGGGGAAGTGCATGTTTTATGTCTCGATTTGTGATATGGGCATCTGGATGACTCATTAAAACAAGTAAGGTTGAAAATATAACCATGCACATAATGTGATAAGCCCTCCCACTGGTAGAGTTTGGAAAAGTTAACATCAACCGTAATTGAAGTTTGCTATAATGTTTCAAAACCATTGCGAATATTCGAGAGTCCTCAAATTGGTTTGTTTGGGCCATATTAATATATAATACATATTGTTGAATGATGACTTGTACTCCATTTTATTTTCTAAACTCTCATGCGACTTGACTGTAGATTGTGGAGTTTCTTGCTGTGCTATTGAAAACTGGTAATGAACTTGCAGAGTCGGAATTAGTCAACTTGGGAACCATTCAGAGAATTCTTGACCTCTTTTTTGAGTAAAATGTTATTTCTCATTGTCATTTTGGGTTCATGAATGAGAATGGGATTGAGTTTGTTGGGAAAATATGTCATTCTTTTGTCGTAGAAAACATCTACCATTATCTGATATTAAACGCATAATGAAATTACAGGAGAGTCACAAAAAGGCTTCTACTATATGGCCTGAGTGTGAGATTGAAGCTTTAGGAGGATGTGGCAGGAGCACCCCTGAGAAACTAAGTGCCCAATTAAGTAGGCTAAATGAAGGACTTCAGCATGCCAGAGGTACGAAAGTAATATCCTTTCATCGTATTACAAGAAAAACATGCAAATATCAGTTTCATGAGACATCTAGATTCCATTGATGACCTCGGAACGTTGTATGAGAAGAAAGAACGAAAAATTTTAAGAAAACAAAAGACTTATAAAGCTTTTCGAGAGAAACTAGGAGTAAGTTGTCCATTCATTTCTTGTCATGCATTAATGTTTTTAAGGATAAGGTATAAATAGTCCCCGTCTATTTGTCAAATGTCTTAGGATTTTGAATTTAATAATATGGGTTCCACCTCTTAAATATGTAGTGAAATCTATGTTCTGCCAGCTCTGAAATGATAAAAGATCTTGAAGTATCTTTTGAATTTGGCAAAAAGCTATTTTTAAAACTTCTTTGTCTTATTCTGATTCTCTTTTATTCCGCCAGATTTTAGTTTCCATAGTGAAAAGCATAAAAAACATTGAACTTAAATAAGACTATTTCCCTCACTCTTTTCGGTGTGAAGTATTGGTGGAATAAGTTTATTTGGGTTATCATGCACGGACAATCGATATAGCTGTTCTTTTATTGTGTTTGGTATTTATGGGACTAAGGCTAAAGAAATAAGTATTTGTGATTTACTGTATACATGGGTAGTTATTAAACCTCGCTTAAAAGTCCCTGGTTCAACTCTCACCAGCCTTAGCATATTGGTTACCTAACTATTTTGAAAACACATTCAATTTTTGCAAAATCCCCTGGGTCGCCTGTCTTAAGTGAAACCCACGTTGGTTAACCCTTTTTTAATGTTTTGTTATTTAAAGAATCCAATAGCAGAACTGGATCAGTCATGTCTCCCATTCGCTTGATTTTAATTCAACTAGCCTGGGCCAGGCTGGGTCAATAATAGTAGTCTTATGAGCTTGGATATTTCTTTACATATTTTTCCCCCAGATCCCTTTGATTTTTTATTGGAAACTTTGTTCCAAGCTTATAATCACTTTATTTGACATAAATAGACAGTTGTATTCCTTTATAAGTTAATATGTATCTTGTTACTCATTTTATTTTAAGCGCTTGATAAAGCAAGTAATCTAAGGTTCAATAACCTAAAGATGGACCAAGTGAGTTGCCTGATCCTCTTCTTGAAGCCATAGAGCATGCAATGCAGAGAACTCAGAATACAAGTGAACTCCTCAGTGAAGAAAATAGAGGGATGCTTAATGACATGTCAGCTACAGAAGTTTATTATGAGGTTTGATTTTCCTCCATTTTTGCTTTCCAAATTTCTCGTTGTATTGGATTTTTTTTCTTTCTTGGTTAGTTTTCGTGAAAGTTGAAACTAGTATCTAGAACGATACCCGCGACAGGCTTATGAAAGATCTAAGAATAGTGCCTCTGAACACATTTAGTGTGAATATGATGATGATGATGATGCAGTTGCTTTTGTAGTTAGGTCTTGAAAGAGTTTTTATTTTTGTAATTTATTAAAAAAAATTATTTGATTACAAACCTAGTCTACTAAATTATACGATTAAGTTAAACTCGCATAGATATACAATATTGGACTCCATTTGTCAAGTAAATACAAATATACCGTGTGGTAACTGGGGGGTCGTAGGCATGGTTCATGGCATGTTGTAGGCACAACTACTAAACAACGGAGAGGAGAGGGACTTGGGTTGTGATGGTCTATTACATGTACATGGTGGTAATGGTAATCATAATGCAACCCTGTTAACCAAGTCAAGAAATTGAGGCACAATTTACACTAGTATCAAGTACTGTTGCAGAGGTATATTACCACGATGGATCTTCAGGTAAATTGTTTACTAAATTCAATGTTACTCGGGGGCTCTTGCTATTACTGTAGCAATGTCCTATCATAATTAATTTGGCCATTGAGGCTTCTGCATTTTAGCACAGGTAGCTTGTTTTAATGGGTCTTGATAATGTGTTAAATACATTATATCAAAAACTAATTTTTTAAAGACTTTTTATATTATTATTTAGTTTTTGGTAGTTTTGGGGTCTCATATACTCCATCTCATTGTCAATGCAGGCTGGTACTAGCATAGCATAATTCATAGCTCTTGAGATGTCAAAACAGGTTAGAACCTTGTATTTCAATGTCTGTTTACATAAATATACAATTTTCATTTTGAATGTGTGCCGACATTTATCGGACACTCGCTGAAATGTGACAAAGACGTGACTTTACGTTAACATGTAAAGGAAGTAAAGATGAAGGGAAAAACTAAAATGTAATAGTTAAAGACTGGGAGATCATTTTATACAACTGGACATGAAAGGGGCAGAATCATTGTCATAATTATGTGTATATATTATATAGTATACATATACATTGTTTGACATTCATGTACTTGCATACAATGCTTCATTGTTGCTAAGTAAAGAAAATAAATTAATATTTTTTCTTGATTTCTATGCAGACTGGAGCCCCCGTGGAAAAGACCCATAAGAAGATTTGGCTTGTGGATTCAATGGTAAAAAAATAACTATTTTTCTATTTGATATTTCTACATTCTTTTCTTGCATAAATTTGAACATCAATAATGTTACTTCTTTATTTGTAGGGGTTAATTGTTCGGTCCCGTTTGGAATCACTTCAAAGTTTAACATAAATTTGAAACTCTCTCTCTTTCTCTCTCTCTCTCTCTCTCGATCCCTCTAATATCGACTCTTCTCACTCCTCTGTTTTGATTTACAAGAAATAAAGCCAACAGTGTTGATTGAATCATCAGGAGCAGGAACATAATAAGTGTACCAACTGCTGGATGGAATACAATCAAATTCAAGGCCGATAATCCAGGTAGAATTATATAAAAAAAAGAACCCCTGAATTCTAAAATTATATTGAAAATATATATGTTGATTAAGCACGACCTACTAACTCTAGGAACCTCTTTTCTTAATCTCCCAATCCCAAATATGAAAAAGGTAACACCTCTTAAATCATAAATATGGTCTGCAATGTTGTTCATTGTCCGTCTTCGTTGATACTTACGGGCATTTTGGAAATGACAGGTTCTTGAAGACTGCTGCCTACGGGCATTTTGAAAGAGGTGACCCCGACTTCACATGGGAGGTCAAAAAGACACTCAAGTGGGAGAAGGCTTAAAAATCTTAAATGAAGTCCCTCGCCGACATTATCAGGCATGTTCCTTTGCGTTTGCCTATTGGTTTATGTGTTGTTATCCTTTACTTTACTTTTGTTTTGAATTTTATCTTTTGAGATGTATTTTTACTTTTTAGATGGAAAAAAATGCTAACGAATTTAATTTTTTATCGATTGCATGAGGAGATGGTTGAGACGTTGATTCTTGTAAATTAAATTAGTGAATTTAATTGGTTGATGATTGAACCAGGAGATGTAAATTTTTGTTGTTTTCAGATGCTTTGGATGAGGCCTTTTCGGTTGATTTTTTTTTATTTGTATCGATATTTGTAATGGTTTCAAATATATATAAAATTACAAATAATAACGGTTTAAACCCTTACAATATGTAAAATAATAACTGTTTTAAACACTTATAAAATTACAAACAGTAACGATTTTAAACACTTATAAAGTTACAAATAGTAACGATTTTAAACACTTATAAAATGTCAAACAGTAACGGTTTTAAACACTTATAATCGGTTAACTATATAACGCATACCTCCGAAAATATTCACCGATTGAACTGTTACTAATTTCAATTTCTAAGTGTTTTGAAAAGTTAGAAAAAAATTATAACCCCTCATTTTATAACAATTTAAAACCGTTACTGTATGATTTGTAAGTGTTTAAAACACTTACAAATCAGCGAATTCAGTGTAGTGACACTCAACTACTTTGTGACCATACCCCTCACATCCGTAACACCTATCAGACTCATCTCTCTTAGATTTCTCACTCTTATCCTTAGGCGTGGAGCCTCCCTTGTTCTTGAATTTCTCAAAATTTTTGGCCTCTTTCGATTGCTTTTGAATTTGAAAAAACTTCTTGAACTTTCTTGCCAACAAGACTACTTCCTCAAAGTTGGAATCAGAATCATCATTTGAAACTTTAGTTTCCTCCTCCAAGGCTTTCAAAGCAATGCCCTTTTCTTTCTTTGACACTTGTTTAGGTAAACATATCGATTTCATAGGTTTGAAGGTCTCTTACAATCTCTTTTAGTTTCGACGAGTTAAGAAAACCAAGAGAAATCAAAACGGTCACTTTTGCATCAAACCTACTCAACAACGATCTCAAAATTTTCTTAATCACTCGATTATCGGGAATCTTCTCACCTAGGTTAAACGCCACATTAACAATAGTCGACAACCTAATGTAAAACTCGTCAAACGTCTCACTCTCAAACATTTTAATCATCTCAAATTATGTAGTGAGATTTTGCAACTTAGACACTCTAACCGTGCTCCAGTGTATCCAAGGCTTCTTTTGAAGTTTCAGAAGTCATGATACGATTATACTCTTCAGGTGTGACATGTGAGGAAATAATGTGCAGACCTTTGGAGTTATACAATGCAAGCCTTTGTTCCGTCTCAGTCCATGACTCTAAGGGTTTCAAACTAGTGACCTCACCCCCTCGTGTGACAGGTGGTGACCAACCTTTTTCAACAGCTAACCAGACACGATCATCAATAGATTTTAAATCACTTCTCATTCCCATTTTCCAATAAGCATAATTAGTGCCATAAAAAACAGGAGTGCGAAAACTATCATAACCTCCAAAATTCATCCTTACAAGGAAAAAGGGATCAAACACAATAAAAAATTATTTCTAGCTCTGATACCAATTTGTAGGTCCCCGTATTTAACTTTCAACAAAAATTTTTGCTTGAGCGAAATTAAGTTAAGGATGAATACAAACAAATTTTCTCTTTTAAAAAACTCTTTTCAATTTTATCAAACCACACCAAATTATGACACAAATTAACTTAACCAAATTTTATCTTGTTTTAACCCTAAGTATGCAACTAGTGATTAAAGCAAGTAAAATAAATTAAAGCAATACTCACAACGCCGATCTACGAGGAAAAACGCAATCGGGAAAAAAACCTCGGATGGCTCAGGACATACAATCACTATGACAATGGTTTTACAAAGTCAGACGGTAGTCTTATACAACGACTCGATTCACCCACGATACTTGATGCTCCTCTGATATTCTACCAATCTTCACAATGCTCACGCCGAAAGTAACCTTCTTCCACGATGCTCGTCCACAGCAGTCGCCTCCACAAATGCATTGGTATCCACTAATACGGCCTTGTGTCGTCTACGATGTTGAACACGAAAGTAACCTTCTTCGCTTTTCCACCGCAAACCCAGTAATGTTCAAGTGTTTAACAAACCCAACTTGGTGCAACAAAGATCACATAAATATATGATAATGATAACTCAGATCTTTGTAAACTCTAAGGATGTTTTATGATGAAAACGCTTAGAAAACTTTGTGCAGAAACCTCTCTGTATGGTAAACTATTTTTCGTACTGCACGCTTGAGAAAAATCAACACGCCTATTTATAAAATTTTTAAGGCGGTGACATATCTCATTCGAGCGAGATACTGTGTTGTTCTAACGACAACAGATCTCGTTCGAACGAAATCGTTTGTCATTTGAACGACAATCTCCTGATTAGAGTCCAAACCAACTAAATCTCTAATCCAACTTTATTAGTTCTAAACGAAGTGTAAGCAAGTAAAACACTTTTAAAACATTAAAAATATTTTCTTTTAACAAATAACATCCTTATTTTTATAAAATAAAATTCTGAGTTTCATTAACATTATGCATTCATACCTGAGTGATCTCTAAATGCAATTAAACTTTAAAGACGATAAATTTGCACCAATTAAACTTCAGCATAATTAATTCCTTATAGCTTTGCCGCAATGTCTTTAATTAATCTTCAACACGTCGTAGTCTCTGAGTGGATCGTAAAAATAAAAATCTACCTATGACTCAAACGTTGTCTGTCCCGAGAATAAGTCAAAACTACATAAAGACTCAATTAATAATTTGGTCCTTACATGATGAAGCTTTGAGAAAGCATAGAAAGAGAGAAACTTTGACTTTTAAAGCAAGACAAGATCTTAGGAACGACTTATGCGCAAGAATGACCAAAAGCAATGAACAAATGCTTGAGTAAGCCTCAACTGATCACCAGAACACTCAAATGATGAGTTTCGACTTCCTAGAAAGATTTTGGCGCTTCATTTCCCTTCTTAAGACAAGCGTACCCTAGTTGCAAGCCTTGTTATTACAATGATGCCATCATGGACTCTCACTACATTATAAGGACCTGGACCTCCGATCTAGATGAAATCTATTGGCCCAAGGTTATTATGCAAAAGATTTTAGGGGCAATTATGGGATCCCTCTTTTTACAAGCCCATGAAAGTAGCCGACCAAGATAACTTGAGTTATTTGGTTCATCCGAAATCATGGCTTAATTTCTATACGGGCGGTTTAGTTAAAGAAGGATACTCACGGATATGGTCAAATCAGGTGCCAAGAATCTCGGTCGAGATATTCAAGCACGTCGTGGCCAATCCACATACGATGATGGAATTCCTTAAACATCTCAAACTTGGTAACAAGCATAAGTATAAATTTTACTCCCTGACCCGAGGAAAAGGGATGGAAAAATTGTAATCATTGAGAGACATTTAATAGAAAATAAGTAACCTCGTCGTGGGCGTAGGCAAGTTGCCGAACCTTGTACATCATTGTTGTGTGTGAATTCATTTACTTTCTGCCTTTTGTGAATGCTTTCGTGAATCTTTTTATTGTGAATTTTTCTGCACTCATAAAAACCAATAGTTATGGTTTCCATATTGATAGTCCAACATTAATAATCCAAAACCAACTACAAAACCAATATTTTTCACATTCACAATCAAAACCAACTACAAAATTATACCTCATCCCAAATTATATAATTCTACCCCATCCCAAATTATAAAATTGTACCCCATACCAAATATAAAGTTCATTTTCTTTTTCTTTTCTTTGATTTCCTTCTTGCTCCTCATCCCCTTTTCCTTCCTTTTCCCTTTTATTACGCTCTCTTACATACTTCTTCGTCTCTTTCTTCCCCTACGCCTCAATATTAATCTGGCGACCCACCCCAATTGTTTTCATAATTATTTGGTAAGATTCTTGATTCCTCCCAAATAATATAGACATATCAGCAATAACGCCTTCTTTCATGCTCTTCCTCAGCAACTCCATTGATCTACGCACTTCATCCGCCTAATGAACATCATTTATGTATAAGAATTCGTTAAATTATGAAAATGATAAGAAATGTAATCCTTACGAGTGATGTTTTTATTGCTTTGGACTGACGGTAGACAGGACCCTGGACAGTCAGGTGGGAATAGGTCAAGAACCACTTCATGTAATCCTCGCTACAGTCTGATAGGCACAAAATAGGTTATGATTGCGACTTCTCGAATAATATTTGGTCTTGCCAATTTTCCTGATACTATTTTTACATGTCATACTTGACCTTGTATCCGACAGATTTGTTTCCCTTCTCGTCACTTAAAGGGGTCATTGGCTCATAGGGAATGATTTGAATATGGCCGAATTGTCTAATACATCTTTTAGGGATCGTATGGCTCTACAACATCGAAGCAAATGATGATGCGACTATAGAAAGAAACCTGTGGGAATGGGTATGCATCCCTCGCATCCTTATAAGGATCCCAAATCACCTACACATAAACTTATAATTAGGGTAAAAATATCCTCAAAGTTAATTGCAAGCCCAATGTTAAAAACTTACATTCCATGTCGATATATCGTCGAGTTGTTCTCTGTGTTTAATGAGTTATGGGAAGGAATTCTTTTGAGAGGCTGATTGCAATGTCCCATGCCTAATTCTAGGCATTGTATTGTTAAACTCCATGTGGTAGGTAGCATGCCCCCGACACGGTAAAGTGCTCATAAATCTAAGATTGTAAATAATAATAATACGGATACAAAATCATATGACATTAGTGATTACTTAAATGGATAATTAACATATAAGAATTTTTTTTAATTATTGTTACCTGCAATAGGGATAGACACCCACTCATTTGCTTAACACTTGACCTTGATGTAAGTCCAAGTTGTCTATACAGGTGAGAAAGAATTCCCTTGCCCCACACAAGTCAGCCCACCTTTTTCAAATCCTGTAATACTTGTAGGTAATAGACAGAGATCTTATTTTTCATCTTATCGGGGAAAAGAATGCATCCGATAATGTAAAATATATAATCCCTGGTGTAATGATCTTTCACATCCATGGTGGAATTCTCATATTTTTCTTTTTCCTTAAAATTAGTAGTGATACAATTAAAACGGATCGCATATGAATCACTGCACTCTAATTCAGCGTCAACCCTGCTCACTCCCAAGCACTCAACTACTAAGTCAATAGTGCTCGTCATTTCAATCGCCTCCTCATCAGGAGTAGCAATGATTGGCTAAATAACGTATCACCAACTAGAAGGATATTGAGTATTTGAGCCACATCATCAAGAGTGATGGTCATCTCCCCAAATGGCATGTGAAAGATATTTATCTCTGGATGCCATCATTCAACGAATGCTAAAACCAATGCGTAGTCAATATACCTATGGCTATATTTTATCAAGCCATTGAGTTTTTCCCTCTCCACCCTCTCACGCACCCCTTTACTCTGACCTTTCAAAGGCCATTCATTTATCTTCGTCCAGTGTTTGACATAGAGCAATGACACTCGTCGACCTACTATACAATAACAAATATATCAATATTTTTGATAAGTTACGGATATCAATATTTTGGATAAGTTAAATTTGGAAATATGATTACCATTGATCCGTTCCATATACCATAGGCAATATGATCCTTTAAATGCTTCAAAATATTGACTTTTTTAGGACCCCCATATGCCTTTGATAATGATCTGGCGTCGGCCACCTTTTTAGACTATATACGGTATCCGACTTGTGTTGTCTTTGTGCTGGATTACTCGATAGTCCAGCATGTGTAGATGGTGTAATACCCCTGGCTTAACTTAGCATAAAGATCATGTTGTGTCTGAATAGGAGCCTCAGTATGGCCCTTTATAACATCCTCAGCATGGCCCTCGACATGCCCCTATAGAAGCCTCTATATGGCCATCGTCATTATGGCCCTCTGTAGCACCTGATAGAGCATGAATTTCTTCCCCGATGCTTCCTCTCCGAAGCAATAACCGGCTTCCTCTTTGAACGGGGGTAGCATATAACTTTATCCATTTACGACCTGCATTAAAATAGATATCACATGTAAATAACTAACATAAATGAATAACTAACATATATCAATAATTAACATACATGAAGAAATAAAAAACTGTATAACTAACATAAATGAATAACTAATATTCATAAATCACATGTGAATAACTAACAAACATATATCACATGTGAATTACTAACATAAATGAATAACTAACATTAATAACTAACAAACAAAGATATATATATATATATATATATATATATATATATATATATATATATATATATATAATGATCCCAACAATGTTCAATGTTCAATCCCATTTAGATCCCAATAAAAGAAAAAAAATATATATAAAGAAATGGTGATTCGGGGCAATGGCTCCGAAATATTCATATTGACTCGGCATAAAACTGACGAGTAAACAAACTAATCTCGTTACCCTTGCCCTAAATGAAGTTATTCACAAAACCTACTTTGGTTCATCATAAATGTGACAAATAAGGGATTGCAATCCGGGGTAATGGCCCCGAATGATGTCAAGTTTAGATATATAATTTCATTCGCACGAAACATAATGATATCATAGTGATTTTTTGTTAGTTTTATCCCGAACTAAACCTTAATACACTGGCAAATGTTGTTCGTTATAAAAAAAACCGAATCATTCATGATTCGTTTAAAACCATAACATAGATTTTCAAAAACCAATTCCATTTTAAAAAAAAATCAATTTGCCAACATATGTTTCAAATGATTCGTCGGATGTTCATTCAAACGAAATCATCCAAAATACCTGATTCAAACTTTGGAAATTCAAACGATTCGTCAGACGTTTTCAATCTTCCTTACATCATTTTTGGTTCGTCGGTGTTTGATGAATTTTTCAGATGGTAAGGTTCGATGGTTTATGCTGCTTTAAAAAAAACAAATATAGGCTGGGGATTTTAAGTTTATGAGGCAAATATATTTTTAATCAGGTAGATTAATTTTTAGTATCAACCTGTTTGAATTAATTTCTTGTTAGCCTTTGAATTTGAGAGTTTCGATATTAAAAGATGAGAGGTTTAAAGGTTAAGATGTGTAGAGAGAAGAGGGAAAATGTGTGAATTAAAAAACTAACTTTAAATAGTGGGTAACCCATATGTGGTATAATGAAGTAGAAACTACATTTGTGTGATATTTTGGAGTAAAAATTAGCTTGTGGTATTTTGGAGTAAAAAATGGTGTGCCCTTAGCGGCACCCTTTTTAAAAGGGTCATTTGATAGATAGTTCATTGAAACTTTTTAATTAAAGTTTAGTCCAAACTATTTTTGTTGGAAAATTTATTCACCGTATAAAACACTCACAATCTCTTGTCTCTTATCATAAACGCCAAAATGAAATCCTAGAATCTATACACTAAAACCTTCAACCTTAAAATCCTACACCAAAAAACTAAACTTAGAAAAACTACCCTAAAACCTAAAACCAAAAAAGATTAAACCCTACCCGAACCCCCAAGAAAAAAATAGAGATAAACCCTATTCTTAAAACCTTAAAACTCTACACCATAAAAACATATACCAAGAATAAAAGCCAAACCCAAAACCTTAAACAAAAAACATAGACCTTGAAAGCACTAAATCAAAACCCTAAACCCTAAAACCTTTCCCCGGTAAAAAATTTGTCAAAAAAATTAGATGAGGGACTTTTGGGAACATAAAATAACAAAGTGAACCAAATGCAAAATACACTTTCCTCCTATGGACTAAACATTAATTGTCGATTTTCAAAGATGTATTTATAGTGCATTTTTAAAAATAAACCCCAATATCTTTAGTTTGCAACTGAACCATACGCCATATGTGACCATTGTTTTCAAGGTAAGTATATCTCAGCGTGGATGAAAATAGGCTACACTTTCTTAGTTACCGTTGAGGAGGATTTACACCCCTCAATGGTCAAACAGGTCGATTCTACTCGAGAAGGAAAATGAATTGCGTAATTCGAATAATCCTTAACAGGGTTCATCGAGCCCGACTGGTTAGAAAAATTTCAAGAGCACATGGTTATTAACTCCATCTGTAAGGAAACTGGGAAGTGTGTAACAGGTGATACAATACCAATAAGCCCATAACACATGACCTCCTTAGCTAGCCGGCCACTAGGATCCACTCCCCAAAAGGAGGCAAAGTAAATGGTTAGGAGAGTGTATAAGGGATGTATTGGTTGACATGTGGTCGACCACGTTCATGAAGCAGTACTCTGACAGTTAGTGGTTAGGAGAGTGTAGAAGGGAAGATGTATTGCTTTTGCTAGCAAAACTAGATTAAGGCATGATGAAAATCTAGCCGGCAACTACCTAGTAATATTTTTAAATTAAGTTAATAAACTCTCGCCCTATCCGTTTGCTTCATTGACGCCGCGTATATTTGATGTCAATTATCTTCACTCACTTCTTCCTTTGCATATAAGTTTAAGGTGTTAATTTTCACTACAGATTATTATATATTTATATGGCAATGACTTTCAACTGTTTTTTAGGTCAATTATATGTCATATTGATTAAACACAATATATATTTGGTTGTTGGTCTTCATATAGATATTTGCATGTTCCCATACACACATTTTCTTTTTTCACTTTTTTGATTGATGTAGCTTCGAAGTATGACTACTTAGGGTAATAAAGGTAAATTATGGAAGATTGTTTTTGTAAATGAATGTGTTTTATGATTAAATTATGCATAATGTTATTTTTCCCAATACATTATGTAGTTTTGACACCTCAAAGAATTAAGTAAAATATAATTTCATAGAAAATGTGGTAAATTTGAGGTCAAAATACTCTCAGATTTGTCACTACAGTTGTGACAAACATTGGAGACATGTGACACTCCAAATGTCGCGCTCATGGTTCTTGCAACAAATGGAGTGTCACACCAATGTATATTTTTATTTAATTCCATAGCTAATTGAAATCAAGAACAACTAGTTTATTAATTTCAATTATAAATAAATTTTTATTTAATCCAAGAATATATGTGAATTTAAATTAAAAGCGCAGTTGACTAAATAATAATCTAAAACATTTAAACACTCGAATTTTATAAAATTAGATGATAAAAATTAATATTTTTTGGAAAAAAACACGTCATTCACTTTATCAAAATCCCATTGTTGAACTCGTCTCGCCCGATCGACAGTCAGCTCTACCTCCCACTTGTCGAGGACGGTTCGCTTTCTCTCCTCAAGATTCACGTGTACGCATCTCCAAGTTAGAGTTATCGAGTGTCACTATTTCTTCTTCTTTCTTTCTTTCTTTTCATTATCCATTCAATTTTTAGGATGAATCTTAATTTTGCCTCTTAAAAGGAACACTTAAATTGAGCCTATGTGGAATGGAATTGATCGAGGGAGTCCATGTGTGCGCTCAAGTTCACCACAAAGTCGGACAAACGAATTGAGTAGTTATTTTCGGCCTTTCTCTTGTCTCTTTTGCGTCATATCTTCTGATTAATCGCTCAACCCTGGGTTGGATAAACACGGGGAGGTCTTCGTCGCCCAACAATATGCCAATCATACAGACACTTAACATTAATTTGTGGGAACAGAAGATATGCTGGACTCAAAATTTGTAAGAGCATGATTTTGATCACTTGTTCATAGCTTAGGCTACATTTATTTTTTGTCATATCCTGTTACCGATTGTTTCGAGCCGTCATGAAGAACCGATTTTCATCAACTCCAAATTCAAGAAGATCTTCACAAAACAAAGGTATAAAAAAATTTAGGATTTAAATTTATTTACGTTTATATCTGGGAGTTATTTTTTATTAGAATTGAGACTGTTTTCTAGACATTTATCTGGAATTAAAAAATTTCAAAAAATGCACAAATCATTCTAACGAGATGCACATCTCGTTCAAACGACATTGCAGCCTTATTTGATGTTGTCCTTAGAAGGATTCTTCAATCAACCTTATTTGATGCATATCTTGTTCAAATGAGATTAGGTTATCTTTTAAACAATCATAGTTTCGTTCAAACGAGAGTCTATTCTCATTCAAATGAGTCTTTATTTTTGTTCGAACGAGACTAGTCGCCTCAATATTTGTGCTGCCTTATAAATACCTCTTTCGTGCAGAAAATTATTGAGACATTTGCGAATTCGATTTCTGCAAAGCTGCTGGAAAAGTACTCACTTTCTTTAGGTGAAAAACCTATTTTGATTCACTATCATCGCTCCCATTTATCTTTGTGAATCAGTTTAAAATCCTAGATTTCTATATTTTAGTTATACTTGTGGGGAGATTCTCTTCACTTCTAACCCCTTGTGGTTCTCGAGGGAAACACTGCTAAAAAGAAGACCAAGGTTGATCGGTGGATACCGTTCGTGGACCGTTACCTGTGGACGACTCTGGACTGTGCCATTTTCTGTAGAGGTTTTTATAAGTTGCGTCTTATAAAAACTATATAGTGCTGATAAAAGGTTTTACCCGCAAGGGGTTTTTCCTCAATTTGCCTTGTTTATGTTCGCATGCATAATTTTATTTGCTTTATCACCTAGTTGCTTGTTTAGGGTAATAAAGATAAATTTTGAATTGTTGTGTGCCGAACACTTAATTATATAAATTATCCATTAAGCTCGTAAGCGCACTCTCAAAAATTGGTATCAGAGCCTGTTGCAAAAATTTACTATGTGATCTTTTTTACGAAATATTTTTTTCTTAATATCAATTTTTTCTGAAAATTGTTGATCTTTCAAATTTTAATTTTAATAGAAAATTTGTATAATCGAGTGCCCATCTTCGATGGTACTAATTATGCATACTGGAAGGTTAGGATGAGGTCTGCTTTAAAGGCCATAAATGAACGCGTCTGGATAGTCTGTGAAAGAGGGTGGACACCTCTTATTGTCACAGTCGATAATGTCATCAGCCCTAAACCTGTCTCATAGGAGACAGAATACGATTTTAAGTGGAGCAACTTTAATTCTCGCGGTTTGAGTTCCAGATCAGGAGTTCTCTCCCCTGACGAGTTCTGTCGCATTATGACATGCACCACATCCAAAGAAGCTTGGGATACCCTCCAGCTTACTCATAAGGGTACCAATGCTATGAAAGCTTCTAAGCTACATAATCTCACCACACAACTTGAAATGGTAATAATGCTTGAATCTGAATCGTTCGACGAGTTTTATGCATGACTTTCCGACATAGTTAACTCAAGTTTCAATTTAGGTGAGGATACAAGAGATACGTGTGGTTAAGAAAATCTTGAGATCGCTTCCTGCCCTCTTTATTCCTAAGGTTATGATTCTTAATTCTCTAGGGACCTTAGATACTCTTAGGTTAGAAGAACTTGTAGGAGATCTTCAGATGTACGAGATAGATATGTTCCCGAAAATAATTAAACCCGAGGATAAGGGGGTAGAACTTAAAGCCCAATCTAGGAAGAGAGAGGAAATGTCTAAAAAGAGAGAGGAAGCGTCTTCTGATTCTGAGTTTGATTATGATGTGGATGATTTGGCCCTTTTTAAAAAAAAATCAAAAAATTTCTCAAACTTAAAAAGAAAAATACTTCAAAAGATAAGAAGAGTTTTGAGAAAGATAAAAAAAATTAAAATGGGGAAGAAAATTTTCTAAAAAAAGAAAGATTTCCCAAAGAAAGACGAGAAAATATGTTACGAGTGTGAGGAAAAGGGTCACAAAGCTCATGAGTCTCCGACTAGGTTAAAAAATCAAGGGAATGACAAAGTTGCCTTAAACATCACGCTTAGTGATAACGAGGTCGAGTTGGTGAGTTTAGGAGAAGCATCACCGCATGGATGTAACTTCACCCCATTTATGGCTAGTCAGGTTAGTACATTGAGTGCACCTCGTGACATTGAGGAAGCTACTAAACATGAACACCTCGACGGTGAGTCTATTCATTTCTAAAAGAGTGAGGGAGATAATTCTTTGAGTGAGAGCGAGAGTGACCTTAAACGCTCCTACATCAAACTTTACGTTGAGTCCTTTAAAATGCAAAAACAAAATAAAGGTTTAGCGATGAGATTTTTAGTGCTAGAGAAAGAGAAAGTGAGTCCTCGGTGAGAGAAGCTTTAGGAGAGAGAATTTTTTTGGTTGAGCAAGAGAATGGGGACTTGATCAACAAATTGTCTAGTCTTACGAGAGATCTCCAAGAATCAGGGGAGACTTGTGAGAAAATTGAAGCCCTTGTATCCCAACTCGACAAAGATCTCGAACGTGCCCTGAGGTCAAGGTAACTATCGAGTACACATTGAAGAAGGTTGGTAAGATGCTCCTTAGCCCCGCTTTAAGAAATGTTGAGAGGCAAGGAATACACTATGATGGTGCATCCACTTCCCACATTGCACCCGAGCTGGTTCTCAAGTTTATGACGGATCCTTATGGCCCTCGACCGAATCCACATAGGAGGCCTAATCCACCAAGAAGAGTTCCACCTAGTAAAACAAATCGAGGTAAACCCAAACTCGTATATCTAGTCATACACATACTCTCGTACACCACTTTAGCGACTTTACTAATCTTAGGGAGCAAGTTGAATTTCTAGTCATGACTTCGCATAGTTTAATGGGAGAATTTCAATGGATGTCATTGTCATTTGAGAACACTTCCAATATTTCGACTAGAGTCAACAACGACAAGGGCAAACAAAAGGTTACCAAAACTTGGGTACCTAAGCGAGACGATAAAACCCTTATTATTCACGTTTCTCTCAAGGCTCAAAATACTTCCCAATGGAATTTTGATAGTGGGTGTTCTGGGCACATGACAGGCGACGCCTCATTTTTTACCAACCTTGAGGATCGCAAGGATGGTAAAGTCACCTTTGGATATGGGAGTAGATATAACATTTTTGGGCGTGACAGTGTTGACATACTCGAATTTCCTAAGATAGATGATGTGTTGTACGTGAATGGGTTGAAAGCGAACCTGAGTAACATAAGCCAACTCTGCAACGCAAAGTTTACGGTAAAGTTTGATCCGTTCGAATGCAATATTTATGGTCAATCCGATAAACTTTTACTATAAGGTGTGAGGATGGAAGGCAATTGTTATGAGATGGTGCCCAAGTCCTCTTTGGTGTGCAACAGTGTCACGGTCTCCACTATGGACCTTTGGCATCAAGGACTAGGTCATGTGAACTTTAGTGATCTTGAGAGGTTAGTTAATAAAGACCTAGTTCATGGATTGCCATCACTTGGGAAACCAACTTCCTCGATTTGTGGACCTTTTAAATAAGGTAAATAAATTTGAAGTCCCCATCGAAAGTTGAATATCATTACTACCACTCGTGTTTTGGAGTTGATTCACATGGAACTTATGGGTTTTACTCACACGGAGAGATCAGGTGGTAAGAGATACATTCTTGTGATGGTTGGTGAATTTTCTCGATACTCGATTGTAGGATTCCTTCAAGAAAATTACAATTTGGTTGAGTTCTTTACAACCAAGTGTTGTGTCTTACAAAACCAATACGGTGTCAATACTAATTGTATGTATAGTGACAATGGTATTGAATTTTAAAAAACAAAATTGGATAGCTATTGCGATGAAGTGGGCATAAATCATGGGCATTCGTACCCTCAATAATATGGGATTATTGATAGGAAGAACCGGATGATACAAGAGATGAATAGATCCATGTTTTCTGGGAGAAATGTGACTAGACATTTTTGGGCAGAGGCAGTGAGTACTGTATGCCATATGGCGAATAGGGTATATCTTCATTCGCACACACTTCACACGCATTAGGAGTGGTGGATAAGGAAGAATCCCAACCTATTATATTTTCGTGTTTTGGGGAGTACTTGCTACATCTTGTAATATAGAGAGCCCTTGGGAAAGTTTGACTCACGAAGCGATGAGGGAATATTTTTAAGATATTTATCGATGAGTAGGGTTTACGGGGTTTATAATATGGCCATCTCTAAGGTTATGGGGTCAATAAACATGATGAGCCACCGGTGTTCCTAGCCTGCAATATGAGGATGATGGACCCCCTGTTGATGATATCATCCTTCTTCATGCTACCACGGTGGACCCCATTCCTGTTTTAGGGGAGACACCATCTTGGGTTCGAAAGAGTCATGACCCTTCCGCTCTACTTAGTGATCCCGTGGTCAAGTAAAAAATATTATTAGTTGTTTATGTTACACATCCCTAGTAGAGCCCAAGAACATAAAAGAAGCACTCAAGGATGAGCATTGGATATCGGCCATGCAAGAAGAGTTGCTTCAATTTGGAAAGAACGATGTCTAGGAGTTGGTCCCCTGACCTAGCGATACTAACGTGCTAGGCTTGAGTCCGTCCATTTACCACTCGCCATAGTATGTCATTTATGCTTCGAGTTATATCAGATTGATGTCAAGAGTGCTTTTTTGAATATAATTCTACAAGAATAAGTTTATGTGGAACAACCGAAATGGTTTTAAGACCCTAAGCACCCAAGACATGTCTACTATCTTAGGAAAACCTTATATAGTTTGAAGCAAGTACCCTATCTTAGTACGAGAGGCTTACTTCCTACCTCTTAGCTCGGGGCTTCAAGAGAGGGGGAGTAGATAAGACATTATTTGTGAAGAAAGACAAATGTGCTATTTCGGTTGCCTAGGTTTATGTGAATGACATATTTTTTAGATCCACGTGCTCCTGTCATGCTTATAGTTTTGAGGAGGAGATGAAGAGTGAGTTTGAGATAAGCATGGTAGATGATCTTACATTCTTTCTAGGTCTCCAAATTCGTCAGCTTGAGGGTGGGATATTCATATCTCAATCCAAATATGAAAGAGGCTTTGTGAAGAAATTCGGTCCACACTCTGCTAAGAACGCACACATCCCTATGAGTTCATCCACAAAGCTTAGCAAATACGCTATAGGCAACGACATAAAGAATAATTTATATTGTAGCATGATATGTAGTCTTCTTTACCTTATCACTAGTCGACCCAATATTTCCTTTAGTGTTGGAGTATGTGTGTGATACCAGGTGTCCCCTAAATAGTCACACTTGCATGCTCTTAAACGTCTTATAAAATATGTGAGTGGGACTCTATTATACGGTATTTGGTATTCCTTTTATACCGATGACCACTTGTCCGCCTATTCGGATTCCGATTGGTCCTGGGATGTTTCTACTTCGAGTGGGTGTTTCTACTTTTGGAGTTCTCTTGTCTCGTGGATGAGCAAGAAGAAAAACTGCATATCTTTATCCATGGCGGAGGCTGAGTATATAGCCGCTGAGAGTTATTGCACACAACTCTTGTGAATGAAGCAAATGTTGGAGGAATACGACATTTCACAGGGCATGATGACGATTTCCAGTGATAATACGAGTATCACTCACATTTCACGTAAATCAGTCCAGCATTTACGCACAAAGCACATTAGGATACGCGAGCACTTTATTCGAGACCTAGTTGAGGAGAAGATCGTGTCCTTGTGATTTATGATCACCGATCGTCAGTTACTCGATATTTTCCTGAAACCTTCAGATGCACTTCGATTCAATGATCTTAGGAAGTCTTTAGGTTTGCACTGTTAACTGAGATTGGATATATCATCTAGTATAGGATGTTTTTCATGCTTATTCATATTTTTTCCTATTGTTAGATTGAACTACCATTGTATTATCGTTGTATTTACATTTTTACATTTTGATATATTTTTCAAAAAATCAAAAAACATATTTATTTTTCTTAAAAAATTTTGGAAAAATAAAAAAAAATCGATTTCTTTATAGAAAAAATGAAAAAGACAAAAATATTTTAATATTGATAAATTTTTTGAAAAATCCAAAAAGAGTTTTTTATTTTTTTTACACCATATGTGGATGAACATTAAAGATGTCCAAGTCACCCATTCATTCCATATCGATGTGGCTATTTTATAGTGTTTTGAGATGTGACATCATTTCATTTTGTGCTTAATAATGTGTGGAGTCATTTAGATGTGATATGATGACTACTTGCTACATGTTTGACTCTTTGTCACCTTTAATGCACACGAGCACATACTTATTTGAGCATTTCACTTACCTTTCACGTGTCGGTTGTAGTGTTTTCATCTGAGTCCTGCTTTTAAAACAAAACAAATACAATAAATTGAGATAATGAAAGTAGTGCATGTAAGACCCATTGTCCGGATTGGAAAAATTGAAAATTATATCTCCGATAAATGTGTTATATTTAAAGCTATGGAATCGGGCTGTGTAAGACAGGTTGTCTTTGCGTGAATAGCCACCATTTGCAAAAGAAAAATAGCCTAAAAGATTAAAGGCACATAAAAAGAAAAAATATAAATTGCCAGGCCAATTTCAAAGAACATTAATGCATCACTATTTATGAGCATTGATTTCTTCAAAACTAAAAGAGTTGAGAGAAAAAATTCAATATGTGAGTTTTGAGAGAGTTTAGTCGAAGATCAATGGGTTTACACATCCCGAAAAATTCTCGTAAAAGCATTACATAGTTTTGGGCGTTATTTGTGTGAAAATCACTCACGATCTTGATTAGTTGAGTCGATTTCACTTGAGTTAGCCATTGTTCCACCTAAGGTAGACTTGGAAATCTTGCGTTAGTGGTGTCTCATTCCTTCGTGCACATATGTTATGTTTGTCTACGTTGATTTTTTTATAGAATGTGTTCACACCCCTACATTTCGTTTCCATGATTCTGTTATTTTTGTGTTTCTCCATGGTGTGTTGTTTTTGTAAAATTATTATTTATTTGAAAATTTTAAAAAATCAAAAATAATTTGTGAGGTCTTTTGAGATAACATTGCATGATTATTCATTCATATCATTTTGTGATGGTATCTTTTTATGCTTGGGGATGTTTTCTATATGTTTCATGATTAGTTTTTACTCCTTGTCTATTTCGAACAAAATAAAATGGGGAGAACAAATTAACGATGGAGTTTGATTTATGGGGGAGCTTGTCATATCTTTATGCATTTTATTTTATATATTTCAACTCGATTCATCACGAGGAATTTGCTTTGTTTTATGTGGGTAGGTATTTGGAAGATCATATTTGGATTAAACTCGATGAAGAAAAAGTGCCCAAGAGAAGACAATGAAGAAGTGAAATTTTGAAGACTTTGTTTTGAAGACAACTATATCTTTGTACCTATCCATTTTAGGGTTTGGGAGGGTATTAGGATATTTTATTCGTTTTAGGTGATTATTTTGTAATTTAGATTTCAGTTTTATGTTTGTACCGGATTAGCCAAAAAAGGGGAGAGATTTATAAGAGCATGATTTTGATCACTTCCTCATAGATTAGGCTACATTTAGTTTTTGGCATATCCCGCTACCGATTGTTTTGAGCCGTCCTAAAGAATCGATTTTTATCATCTCCAAATTCAAGAAGATCTTCACAAAACAAATGTATAAAATAATTTAGGATTTAAATTTAAATGCATTTATATTTGGGAATTATTTTTTATTAAAATCGAGGCTGTTTTCTAAATATTTTTTTGGAATTAAAATTTTTCAAAAAAATCGCAAATCGTTATAACGAGATGCAAGTCTTGTTCAAACAACATTGCAACCTCGTTCGATGTGGTCATTAGAAGGATTATTCAATTGAACATGTAAGGAGGTCTTACTATTTTTCACTTTTGAAGCTCATTTGAAGCTCGTTCAAACGAGATTAGGTTGTCGTTCACACGACCTCAGTGTCGTTCAAACGAGCGTCTATTCTCGTTCAAAAGAGGCTTTGTTTTCATTTAAATGAGACTAGACACCTCAAAATTTGTGTCATCTTATAAATACCTATTTCGTCCAGAAAATTGTTAAGACTTTTGCGAATTCGATTTAAGCAAAACTACTGGAAAAGTACTCACTTTCTTTAGGTGAAAAATCTATTTTGATTCACCATCATAGCTCCCATTTATATATGTGAATCCAGTTAAAACCCTAGATTTCTATATTTCAGTTATACTTTTGGGGAGATTCCCTTCACTAGTGACTCCTTGTGGTTCTCGAGGGAAACACTGATGAAAGGAAGGCCAAGGCTGATCGGTGGATACCATGGGTGGACCACTACCTGTGGATGACTCTGTACTGAGCCGTTTTCTATAGAGGTTTTTGTTAAGTTGCATCTTGTAAAAACTCTATAGTGCTGATAAAAGGTTTTACCCGCAAGGGGTTTTTCCTCAATTTGCCTTGTTTGTGTTTGTATGCATAATTTTAGTTGCTTGATCACCTAGTTGCTTGTTTAGGGTAATAAAGATAAAATTTGGATTGTTGTGTGCCGGACACTTAATTATAGAAATTATCCATTAAGATCACAAGCGCACTCTCAAAATGAGCGAACGCACTCCCACCCAATGTTGACTTTTTATTTGGCTTGCCCCCTGTTTGTATCCCGTAATTTTATTTTAAAGTGTACTCCAAAGGAAGAAGCACTTCATGAACCTAAAACTCTCATTAGTCTCCACCTTGTATGTCTGATATGCAAGGAGAAGCACATCATGGTTGGTGCAATCGTAGGTCAATCCACGCTCGACTCTCCCACTAATATAAAAAACTTTGCTAAAGGATAAGCTAATAGTGTAAAATTACATTATAAGAGAACTTACGGTGTGATTTCCACCGCATAGGTTCTCGATGTTAAATTTTATGACAATTTTTTTCACACGCCCACCTTCTTTTAATTCTCACTGTGAATCGAATCTTCAACGCAGAGCAAATAAGTTTGTCCTCATCCTCAATAAAAAAATTATTCCAGTTGGCCCCCCACACTTTTGTGATTGACTTTATGTTATTTGAGTTTCAAAACTCTTTTGAAACTGATCTTATTGGGTTTCGAAGTAGGATTCCATTGGGTTGGGAGTTATTGAGAGTATGAAATTGTGAGAAAAAAATTACATATAAGTAGTTTAAGTTTGATATTTAAGTAAGTCATGGAAAATGTTAAATTTGGGGGTATATATACAATTTTTACAAATTAACTGTTATAAAGTCGGTGGGGTTTGCTATTGGTCTCATAACATTTCTTTTTTTATATATAAGTATATGAATCAATATAGAGAATCCGATTAAGGGGAAGAACCCGTATACAATAAGTATACACAACGAAAGGAATGGGCCGTCAATACTGTGCCCCTCCATCTAAATTAAAACTAAAACACTAAACTCCCCTTTGTAACTCCTCCATAAAACCGACGAACAAAGAGCGACGAGATGTGACTATTTTTATGCCATAGTAAAACGTACTCAATAATAGTTAACGAAGTCTGGATGGAGCATTTTCCTCCCCATTTAAACATCTCTAATTCCTTTCCTGCCAAACCGTGCAAAAGATGCAATAAGGGACCATCCTCTACAATCTCCTCACTCCCTTAAATCCCTTAGGAGTCCTCTATGTCGCCATCACGTGCTCACAATTTGAGATATGACCCATTACACACAACTTAGAGACAAGAAGATTGCCCACAATCCCCTTGTCACCCAACAATGCAAAAGCAAATGAATATTCGATTCCTTTTCCTCTTTACATAACCAATCTAGTCATCCTTCTCCCCTGTTTTTTAGTCCTTCTATATAGCTTGTCTAACAGCGGTCCAAACAAAGAAATTAAACTTAAGAGACACCTTCTACTTCCAAACTTCCTTCCGTGGGAAATAAACACTCCCATAACCCCTTAACACCATGTAATAATTGTTCACTATGAATATCCCATCCTTCGAGTGCATCCTCAAAGAGTCATCCCCTCCTATCAGGACCAATGCCAATCCTACCCAATCAAAAAATGTCTTCACTTCCTTTAATTCCCAATCTTGAAGTCCCTTTGTGAAGTTCAGATTTCGAACCGCACGATCCCCAACTCTTATCATGTGACCCTCAACTAAACCCTCCTTATCCCTACTGATGTAAAAAATCCCAGGGAAAATATCCTCCAAGGTGTCATCCTTCCCCCATATGTCCCTATAAAATATAACTATATTCCCACTTTTTAAGTGAAAATTTATGAGCTATGAAAATTCCTCCCAACTCGGGGCTATGAACCTCCACAGCTCCACCCCATAAGTGACATGACAATCTCTAGGGCCCCACCCATGCCGAAAATCCCCACTTAGAGCCACCACTACTCTTCTCCCCAACTTGTTTTTCTCTCTATTAAATCTCCATAGCCAATTGCCTAGAAACTCATTATTAAAGTTTTCTAAACTCCTCATACCTATACCCCTCCCCCTTAAATTCCTAACAGAAATCTTTCCATATCACTAACCACTATTTGAACTTATCCTCATTACCCCTCTACAGGAATTCCCTCATCATCTTTCTCATCAACTTATGCACCGAGCCCTTAAAAGGGAGGACCGACATAAAGTAAGTAAGAAGACTAGATAAAATGCTTTTGATCAAAGTCAGCCTCCCCCCTTTAGAAAGAAAGTAATTCTTCCAACCTACCAGTCTCCTTCTAACCCTCTAGATAACCGAATCCCATATTGATGTGGACTTAAATTTGGCCCTTAAAGGGAGATCAAGGTAATTAGAAGGAAGCGAACCAACTTTGCACCCTAACACTGTTGTCAAAGAACCCATGTTCTTCACTCCCCCAACCACAATCATCTCACATTTTCGTACATTGATGTGCAAACCTGACACATCCTCGAAGCACGGAAGCAACATTTGCAATTATCTCACTTGATCCTCGACCGCATCACAGAAAATAATAATTTCATCCGGAAATAGGAGGTGAGATACCTTAACAACTTGAGTGTTACGATTACCAATCATAAACCCCCTGATCCGTCCTGCTCAGCCGTACGTCCCACCATCCGAGTAAGGGACTCCATCACCAAAATGAAGAGGAATTGAGTGATAGTTACACCTTGTCAAAGCCCCATAGTACTCGAGAAAAACCTTATGGGACCCCATTCACGAGGATGGAGAATTTAATGGAAGAAATGCAAATTTTCATCCACCTGTACCACCTCTCCCCCAAAACCATCCTATTCAGAAGATATAAGAGAAACCCCATTACGTGATCATATGCTCTCTAAATATCCATCTTACAAATAATCCCCGACTCCCCACTTCTTAACCTTGACGCAATGAACTCATTAGCCACTAACGTCGTGTCAAAAATTTGTCTCCCACCCACAAAAGAATTTTGAGATTAAAAAATAAGAGGGTCCATAACCCTTCTCAATCTGACCGACAATACCTTAGAAAATAGCTTATACACACTCCCTACTAAAGTAATTGGTCTGAAATCTCTCACATCAATCGATCCCCCATTCTTGCATACCAGTGTTAAGAAAGTAGCATTTATACTTCTTAGAAAGCATCCCCTATCATAAAATTCTTTGAACACGACCATCGCGTCCTCCCTGACGACTACCCATCAATGTTGAAATAAGTCAATAGTGAAATCATCTAGGCCAGGAGCCTTATTACCACTCATCTTCCTCAGCACGTGTTCTACCTCCTCCTCCAGAAACATCGCTTCTAACCTTTCTACCTCAACTGCATAAATTCTCCCCATTGTAATCCAAAAAGCGTGGGTCTCCACAATTCCTCGTCAGTGTACATGCTCTCATAATATTGGCTTATCGCCCTCCTCCACTCACCTTCCTCGATGAACTCATCCTCCCACACTACGAATTTCCCTATATGGGTAAATCGACGATGAGAGTTAGCCGTTTTATGAAAAAATTTAGTGTCCTTGTCCATTTCTTTCAGCCATAGCGCCCTCGATTTTTTCCTTTAACTAATCTCCTTCTGAACTAACCTCCTCCCAACCTCCCATTTTCTAACCTCCCTTAACTCCTTCTCTTCTGCTGAAAGACCCCCACCATTTCCTTCTCGTCAAGGGCCCGAATCACCTTCATATATCTCTCAACAAGATCCCCCACATTCCCAAACACCTCTTTGTTCAGCCATTTGATATCTCTTTTAAGCAGAGACAACTTCATCGCTAATGTATAACTAACACTACCCCACCTCATGCCATTGACACCACTCCTTCACTATGTTGACAAAATAATCCTCCTTTAACCACATATTTTCAAATCTAAATGGCATCCTCCCTCATCTGCACTCCCCACACTCTAACAGAATCGGAGTGTGATCTGATGTCACCTAGGGCAGGCAAGATTGAACCACCCTCGAAAAATTCTCCTCCCACCTTTGAGAAACTAAGAATCTGTCAATTCGGGGTAAAGAAGGTCCATCCCTATTATTGGTCCAAGTAAAAGCCTCTCTTCCAATGGAAGATCAAACAATTTAATCTCATTGATGAAATCGAAAAAATCCCACATATAAGAATTTTCTCTCCCCCCACTACTTATCTCCAAAGAAAACGAACAATGTTGAAGTATCCCTTATTCACTAAGGAACCCCCAAACTTACCTAACCCCAAATAATTCCTTCCACAACTCCCATCTACTTTCATCCTCCATCAGACCATAAACCCCAGAGAAACTCCGATTGAACCCATATTCCACACTTCTAAATAAACATGATAAAGACCATGAACCTCTCAATATATATACTCTTTCCACCACCCTAGAATCCCACATAATAATCACCCATCAGAGAACCCTTCAGTGTCCAAACTACACCACTTTATCCACTACCCTCCCCAAATTGACCTATCCATTATCTTATTAATACTCCCCAATTTTGACTCCTTTAAGAATACAATATCTGGTCTCCATCTAGAAATAATACCACTGACTACTCCTCTCTTCGCGACGTTATTTAGACCCTTCACATTCCATGAAATGAGTCGTAACTTTATTGAATATCTTTCTTGACCCCTCTCCCCCTCCATCTCTGCCCCCACCCCCTTGCCCCTTCATTTTCCTTTTATATTATTAAACAACATCCATGCCTCTTATTCATTCCCCTCATAAGATACCCCCCCCCCCAAAAAAAATTTTTACAAAATCCCTCTATCATTATTGAGAGAATAAAGTAATATATGATGGTGAATTTATGAAAATTATCACGAGTGAGAAATACGATAATTACAGTAATTAAGTCGGGACGTGCGTGTCAGTTGTGTCGCGACTAAATTAATGGAATCAAAGTAAATTATTTATAAGTCACCCAAATGGTCATTTCGAGTGTGATATTGTATCCGAAAGGGTCAAGATACTCAGAAAAGTCTACCCAAAGATTTTGTTTAGGTCCCAAGATAATTTTAGGCCAAACCGGCATTCCGGGGGGGTTTTGGTATTTGTACTTTTGGAGTATAATTAATGATGAAAATTAGAGGGACAAAATATCATGTATGTGGATTAAATTAGGGTTATCAGTTGTTATACACAGAGAGGCCAAAGTAGAAAGAGAGGTTTCTAGGGCTAGAGCCACCACTACTGCACCAATTACACCACCAGGACTACCAGCGCGTAGATCGGAGAGCAAGGATCGCAACCATACCAACTATACCAACGTATCAGACCTTCTTTCTTGAGTCAAGTGTTTAATTCATGCAAAACTTTAGCAATAATCATGTTCATGTTAGTATAGGTGTATAATACCCATGTATTGTTCATAATCTTGATGAAATTGTAGAGTTAAGATAATCAAATAAAATCTGAAACTGAATTAGTTTGAGTCCTTCATGTATGTAGATTAGAAATCACGAATTGATGAGTAATTGTGAGGAACGAATCTGGATTTATTATGTTCTTGAATGGAAATTTGAAGAACTAGGGTTTATTAATTAATTTGGGAAATTTCGGAATTTATCAAGATTTATGCACGATTAAATGATCCTAGGTTGTTAGAATCATCCCTATATGTTAGAATAATGATTGGAATTAAATGTTGGGAGTTTGGGAATGATTTGTAGAGGTTTTAGTATAAAAAATGGTGGAAAAACGCAAGTGTTAGAGGTTGAAGACGAAGCAGAACCAAGTCGTGTGAAGTCTCATTTGAGTGAGATGGCTATCGCGTGAAGAGGCCGTTCAAACGAGTTGTCTTCTCATTCAAACCGGATGAAATATCGTTTGAACGACGTGATAGGATTTCTAGAAATTTCTTTTTGGTTCCAAATTTGTGCGACATAGTTAATTCTAGTGAGATTTAATAATGTACGATGAATTTCAGAATAGTGAAAAATTATTGGAGTTTATTTGGGTATAATATTTTAAGGTACGTAGAGAGGTGAGTTATCTATGGAAATTACGAGAAAGAGAGAGAGAGAGAGAGAGAGAGAGAGAGAGAGAGAGAGAGAGAGAGAGAGAATGTTCGTAATTTAATAAGTATATCGTAAGTAGTAATGAGAGTAATACGATGCATGAACTATAATATTTGGGTTGTGTGTATACCTAATGATATTAATGGGTTGTGTGAATGTCTATAGAAATATTTATTATGCATATGACATACCTACCATACTTGTTATCACGGGAGGTCTTAAAGAGAGGACAATCTTATCTTAAGGAGCCTTCAGGGGGATTTTAGATTGGAGCCTCAGAAGATAGAACCTAGGTACGGGCTATCTGTGAGAATGATAGTGATGACGGTCATATGGGTGTGTAGGTATGTGCGTAACTCATAGGCTTGGAACTATGTTTGCCTCCAATATGTGTGACTTGTATTTATATTGTTTGAGACTGATTCCAAACCGATTGTTCATATTCAGTACTAGATGTACCGGGACTTGATAGCAGAGTATGCATGCACCGCAGCTAAGTCTAGGGGTGTCGTATTAGTATTTATTTATAATAGTGTGTTGGAAAATAAATACTTGTGATTTAATCTACCGTGTGAATATGTAGATGAGTATGTTAATGGAATTGAATTAATTATGTGAATATTTAACCTTATTAGGAAATTCTTACTTGGGATAGTACATGCAAAAACATTTAATTATAATAGTATGTGGGGAATACGTGTTATTACTACAGGTGAGGGTTTATAAGGTTTATGACTACGACCTACTTAAGTGTGATAAAAATAATTAGAACGGTTTAGAGGCACGTTAGGCGTGCACAATAGTTGAGAGGTGAGAATCTCAAGTGAGTGCTCGAAAATCTTACATGCATATCATATTTTCTTTACTGCAATTTTTAAATACTTGCTAAATTGTTTTAAAATCTTTTACACTCGGGCTATGACCTGTCTCTTGTAAAATCTATTTTTTTGTGCCATTATTTTAGGTGTCCAGCCATAAGGGCACCAGGCTTAGACCATTGGACTATTTGACATGTTGCAAGTAGTGTGGGAGTTGTAGGTCCTCATATTTAGACGCCTCTATCCTTGTCATCTCAGTTTTGTGCTTAGTTATTCCATTTAGGGCATGTGTTACCCATTTCCAGTTTCTATTTATGTTAGAGAGATATTGTACTCACTTTATTTCAGTTCTCTGTTTTTCAGTTGGATTGATATTATTATATTTGGTTGGTTTTGAGATATTTTCTGGGATGTTTATTCCAGTTTCATTTGATTCGGGTAAATGGTTTATTATTCATTATTATTTTTGCTCATGAAAAATTGTAAATGTATTATCAGTGTATATTGTTGGATTTTAACTAATGGATTAATTGTTCTGACACTAGCTTAATTAATTATTAGGTGATTAATAAAGTAAATGTTTTCGACGGATGCTAAGAATGAACCAACTGAATACTTTGATTTAATTTAATAATGGACTGATCACCCGGTTCTTAATTAGGCGGGGTGTCACAGGTGGTATCAGAGCATCAGGTTCTAGTGTCCTTAGGATCTGTGCGTCTTTACTACGTTTCAGTGTTACGTTATTTGATATAGATCCCTATTATATGATTGTTGTATTCATCTTCATACGTACGTTTACGTTCTCTTGCTATTCAGTATAATTGATATGAATCATATGCGAATTCGGTTGAGTTTTGCACGTCGAATAACATAGGACGGCCATCGAGGGCCGTTAGAAAGACTGCAGGAGGAGAGGCTCAGTTGAAGCTATAAATTATTCTAGAAAATAGTAAATGAGATAGAAGTCATCATGATTATGGTTCAGACAGATGACGCGAAGCGAATAATTAGAGTGCCGTAGTTTCCCCATACACCGTCATAGAGAACGGTGGTTGAACTTTAAGACTCACCCCATACAGCTGACAACGGGGTAAGGGAAAGTAGATGGATTTTCAAGGAGCCACTCATAAAATTTAATTTACTTTTAAACGTGTTGGAATGGTTTAAATATGTAAATTGATAATTTAGAATTTGAGGGTAATACGGTAATATGTGTTAACTTAGGCTCCAAGCTAGAGTTTGTGAGAGGAACTATATGAGGAATATTATGTGTGATTATACAGATACGAGGAGAAAAGGAGTGTGATAGCCAATGGGAGGAGAAAATCCCAAAATAGTTTCGTAAGGTGAAGTGCAGTGACACTTCAACTTTAAGGTTAAATTAAAATTTTCTCATAAGAGTCGTACTACCATATTGGGAGACAGTTACCACATAAGGATGTAAATAAGGAATTAATAGAGAAACGTGGGGTGCATTTTAACCACAAGTTCTTTTATCTGTTATTCAAATAGAGGTGTGAAGGAAGTATCTAGACTTTTTACAGGAGAGATAAACAGAGGCTATTTATAATGATAAAAATATCCATTTAAGAGGACTTCACAACTGGGGAGGTAGGTAATGGAGAGTAACGTTCTTAAGTGCAAAAATGGATTCACGAATAGGAGTCGCCAATATTTATGGAAAATTAGTCTTAGACGATGTATACACATGACGACGATGACATACTTTTAATGTTTATATCAAGGCTTTCATTAGAAGGGAACCAAGAGAGCTGGAGAACATAGCCATAGAATTGCAAGACTAAAAGTAATTAATAATGGTGATACACCACAAAGGGATACCCAACAAGGGACTCATTTAAATGATGTAGATCAATGGGAATTTCTACTGAGGAATGATGGATTTAGTTAGAGCCACTTGGGATGACTGAGTGTTTCCCCGGGAAACAAAGACAAAGGCACAACAAGGGTAGCAGTCGAGGCCAAGACTACTAAGTTAGAAATAAGTACAATTTCAATATGGCTAGTGGGGCCAGAGATAGAGATATGACACAAAGAAGTATCTTATGTGTGTAGGGTAGGGTCATATGTATCGACCTTTTCTGTAGCAAGTTAGTGGGCAGGAACAGGATGCCCAATAAGGTGATAGTTGTAAAAGTTTTTGAATCAGTTTGGACAAGAGTGTTGTGTCCAGAAAGCATTTGGACCACCAGTGTTATTATCGATTAAAAGTGTGCTATTTATCCTAGGGTACATGGGGTATGTTTGTGTGACACGAGTGAGTCACAGTAGTTCATTAACACTAAATTCGAGAGTGAAAAGTTTTTAATGGGTATATCGTTAGTATTACTAATGTGTGCTTATATTTTACCATTTAGTAACAGGGGTCATTAGTCCCATCTACAGGAAAGTGGGTATAGTCATTGAGAGGTTATATTTTAGTGACTTTACTCGATTTGAGAAATAATATTCGAGTATGATGTTATCTTGGTTTTGTATTGGATAACGACAGGTTGAGCGATGGTGGGCTATTATAGCAAGGCTATCGTGTTCGCTATTCCAGGGCATAATTGTGTTATTTAGCGATATGTCACCTGAAAAGGAATGAACTCTCATTTATACTACATTGTGGAGGATACTCTAGAGGTTATAGTTATTTTATTATATTTAATTCCAGTGTGTAGGAACTGTACTGATATGAGTTGTGGTATATTTCGTTTACTATGGAGCGGGGAAATTTATCTCATTATTGACTTAGGACGAAAAAACTAATAATAGTAATAGAGATGTGTTGTATAAACTCCTTTAGTAATGTGGGAGTGGATGGTTAGACTTGTGTGTTTGGAGATAAGCTTTTGGATACTCTGAGTAAGTACACAGGACCTATAGATCTCGATGATGGACAATTCTAGGTAGTAGTGTATAGGGAGGATTCCTTATTTAGATTTCACTTGCAAGACATCCCACGCATGAATCCCAGCGAATATCGAGAGTTGAGAGATGTATTGGTCATTAGAGTACGAATTTATCGCTTTAGTTATTATACGTGCATGTAGATGAAAACTAGAATAGAAAGCTAATATATGATGTAAGGTGTGTAGATTCGAATGGTGCTATATGGGAAGCATGGGACATTTTTACCACTAGTTGATAGGTGGGGTCGTCTTGAGGAGAGCCAAATTATATTTGTAGGGTAACTGAAGTTAGTCTTACGATATAGCCACGTTGAAAAGGCCGGGCGGATTTTGATAAGTATGTTACGTGTGAAAGTTAGAGGCGATTGTACATTTATGCACGGGATATAGGGTGTATGGGCGCCCTGAATATTTTGCTTTTTGGTACCATTTGTGATAAAAATGATTAAAAACATATTGTGAATGTGTCTATGGGACAATCAAAAAACAAGTGGAAATGTAAGTAAGGCCAAACTTCGTTTGAGGAAAGGAGATAGTCTGGACGTGAGTTGAGGTGAGTTGTAAATTGAGTTGAAATGCATTAAGAATAATATGTCTCACCTAGTCTAATGTGTAGAGTAGTTCACACATTGCTAAGTTGGTAAAATTCGAATAAGGGCAAAAAGGGGCCTAAGAAGTACGTACGTTTGAAGCCAACACACGGGCCAAAATTTTTGTCTATCTCAGAATAAGTGGAGTAAGATATTCCACGTGACATACGACGATATGTGAGTGAATTTCTGGTTGAGTGAGATATAGTAAAGTATTCACGTGTGCCACTTGTACAAAGATTGATGTGATACTACCGACCAGAATGATGTGATAGATTGATGTTTCCATGAATGGATTAGCTACAAAAATTAATAAAATTCCTTATTAAATTATCAAGATCATGAAGTGGACAGGATTTGCTTTGGCTTACGAAGTAAATTGTTTAAGGACAAAATAATCGTTATTACATTGAGATGTGTTATATTATTAGGCAGTGTGCCCAACATGCTATTAAATGAGACAAAGTAAACCGAGACAAACTCCCGTCCAATATTGATGAAAATTAAAATGATACCTTTGAGTCCCACCTTGGATAGAAAGTGTCAAGAGGAGATAGAGACGAAATTTCACCTTGAGCTAGTCATGTCAATCATGGGATGATGTCTATTCAAAAGGGGTGATATAAAATGTGGAAAAATGTGAGGATGCATGTTTTGAACTTTTAGAGTAATTAGAAATACTAATTACAACTGGTAGGGGGGTAAGTGATTAGCAGAATATTAACTACTTAGTGATTTTTTTGGCTTAATAGAAAAAAAAATCCCGCCTCCCTTTGGACAGTTGTAAAAGGGGAACTAAGTAGTTTCTCGGACCCGAGGTGATACATGGTCTGGTGACAAGGAATGACCCACTCCATTTCATTTCGTATAATTCAAAATGTAGTGAGATTACTTTGGTGGAAACTAAATTTTTAGTCCTGACATGAGTAGTCAGGGATTAATGAGAGTGTATTTCGCGAGGAGAGATGGCTTGGTACGACAATAAGGAAATTGATACATACCGAAGTGAGGTATTTTCTAACATAGTGATAATAGATCCACTGGAGTATAGATGCATCATTTGGAGTCTTGTTATCGAATCCATGATAGTCTTTCCTACCATTATATAAGTGAGACCTTAAGCATAAAGGAATACAAAAGTACGTAAGGACTTAGATGAACTTGTTACTAATCATGGGTTGTAGTGAAACAAACCTTTGACTGAAATGGTGCCATTAGTGTATGAATAGTGGATATCTCAAAAGACTTTGTGAGTACATTTTTCACACGTCCGAACACTATTGTGTACAAGAATCGGAAGTGATATTATGAGGCATCTGTGCCACCCCGCCTAATTAAATACCGGACAATCACTCCTTTATTAAATTAAAATCAAGGTGAACAGTTGGTTCATTCTTAGCATCACTGTCGTCAAAATAAAATTTCCAATTTAAACACCCTAAATAATTAAGCTAAGTGTCAAAACCATTTTCAGATACTACTTTCCAAATTTTATTCAAAACCAATATTTTAAAACTTCACATAAGTCAAAATTTTAAGAATCACACAACAATTATCCTGTAACTTATAATCCCAAAGAGTTAAACATTCAACAAATAAATCCCAACATTAAAACTTAAAGGAAAACATCCTGACAGTAATAAAAATCCAAAGTGTAAATACTGGAAATAAATGAATTACAATATCCAACAAAATAACATAATAATGGAAAAGGGCGACACATGCCTAACTGCTAAAATAAATGCTAGGAGTGGAATCAAGAAATGAGGTCGTCTAAGTAAGAGGCCTGCAACTCCTACCTAACCTGCAGCGCGTTCCTTCCAAAGGATCCAATGCAAGACGCCCCTGTGGCTGGGCACCTGTAATATATATATATATATATATATATATATATATATATATATATATATACACAAGAGAGAAAAGAAATGGAAACGGGTTAGAGCCCGATTGTAAAAACGATTTAAAATTTGTTTAGCAAGTATTTAAAATGTTTACTGGCCAATGCAACAACATATTAGTGCGACACTCCCTTGAGAATTTCTCACCTCTCTCCTAATGTGCACGCCTATCGTACTAACCTTCCCAACGGTTTAACTTATCTTATCTTATGTCGCTCATAAGATTTTAATCTGACAAATTCAACTGTTTAAGGGGTTCATTTCATTCAACTACATAGTTCTCATTTAACCTTATTTACTAAAAAAGTCTCTCCGCAATATATTATACTTTTCAAACACTTATTCCCAAGTTGAAATAATTATTCATATCTTACTTACCATAAACACAGTAGGTAGTTCCCAAGTTCCAGAATTTAATATATATATTAAATACTCATATAATATATATATTCTAACGGCACCCCACATAATAATTATGGTGCGGGCATACTCTGCTATCCAGTACCCGTATCACTCGTACAAAGGGAAATACAAGTTCAGAATCACTCTCGAACTGTATTAATACAAACACAAACAACATTGAGGCAAAGCATAGATTCCAAGTCTCTAAGAGGTCAGTACATGCCCTCACGTCTCTTAGGATCGTCTGAACTATAGATTCGATAGCCTGTACCGAAGGATTTCTATCTTTTAGGGTACGAGTCAATATCCCCCATAAAGGTCCCATCGAGATAAGACTGTCCCAGCGCGGTAACCTCAGGGATAGCAAGGAGCGCGGGCTTTGTTTTCTCACGTATATAGTATATGCATAAACACAGTCATATAAATATACTACTATTACCACATCAAATTTAGGTACATCTCATAACCCATAATTATGATATTTATCCTTATTTCTCGTTATTTAGTTATCAAATATAACAGTTCGTTTCTTACTTTAATTTGTGGAATTATCCCAACTTATTAAGTGACACTCGTGGATTCCTATCCTCCCAAGTGTAATTTCAGTAGGTACTCATTTATTTACCAACGTAACTACCTTACTCGTCTCCCCCTTTTATCCTATTTCCATTGTCCCTTATATGTTAACATCCCCGAAAAAGTAAATCTCGTCTTACATTAAAGATTTCATATTATCATTAAGTCCTACTGGTCTTCTTTATCTCCCAAAATATTTTAGTAAGGATGTCCAAGGATTATTACACCTTTAAATTAAATTCAACTATGTAGAAGGGGAATTATGAATCTATCAGGAGGGTCGATCGATCGATGGCAGGGGCTCGATCGATCGATGCGTCGATCGATCGACACTCCTGGTTCGATCGATCGATCAAACGGGTATGGGGAATTCTGCAGATTAACAGTTACGGGTTCTATCGTCCAACATCATCCAAATCCGTATTTTTAACACCCAAACTCCCAGAAATTTGTACTACAAACATTATAAATCCAAACAAACAATCTTCTACGTAAAGCATGTGTATTTTCATCAATAACCATGGATTAAAGGGCCAAAACTTATATAAATCTCATGAACCCTAGAAATTTCTTTAACTTTGTTCTAATCAACCTTTTACCAGAATTTCTTCTTCTAATTCATATTAAGGGGATTTCCAGATTATCATTTATATCATTACTACATGCAATTTTCCTATCTCCAACATGGGTTTTCTTCTATGAAACTCATCCTAATCCACCCTAGACTAACATGAATGATGCATTAACAAAATTAATCAAGATAAATACTTGCCTAGGAATTTTTGGTCTCTGATTTGTGTTGAAATTAGTGTGGTTACGATCCTTGCGACGTGATCTCTCGTTTGGTGGCGACGGCGGCGCAAACGGAGGGGTTTTCGGCCTAGAATTCCTTGGCAAGCTCTCTCCTTCCTTCTCCAATGGCCGTCACTTGCTTTTAGTTCTGTTAACCCTAGAAGGCAACCCTAAGCATCTGATATAACCTTGTAATTTTCGTGGGTTTAATTACCCAAAATTACTAAATGTCCAAAACGCCCTCCCGGGGTGCTAAATAGGCCTAAAAATGCCCGGAGACCCAAACTAAACCCCCGGGTACATATTTTTGACTATCTCAACCCTTCCGGACACTTTGGCGCATTCGAAATGACCATACGGGTGACTTATAAGTTATTCACTTTTATTAATCAATATTTAGTCTCGACACGACACAGGCGCGCCCCGACTTAAATTTCCAAAATTGTCATTTTATTCACTCGTGATATTTAATAGTACCAATATTATATTACTTTACTCATTAGTAATATTCAACAAGTTTCCAATGATTACTAACTCTCATCACGTTAGTAATTAACAATAATTAATTTCCGTATTTTTATTAAATTAATAACACATTAAATTTAATAAATCCCCAAATTTAGAAAGCATAAAAATACGGGATATTACATACTTCCCCACTAATAACGGAATTTCATCCCGAAATTCGGAAAATAAGGCATACCTGATAAGAATAAATCTGGGTATCTCTCGCGCATATCTGCCTCGCGCTCCCAGGTGGATTCCTCCACATTATGATGCTCCCACTGAACCCGTACAAGTGGAACTACCTTCGACCTTAATCTACTCTCGCTATGGTCTAGGATAGCCACTGGTCTCTCCTCGTAAGAGCTGTCAGGCTGTAAGTCTATCTCTTTTATCGTGATGTGGGTGTGGGCCATATCATCCTGAAGGTATCGTCTCAACGACGAGATGTGGAATACATCGTGGATGCGATGTAGATGCTCTGGTAGTCCCAATCTGTATGCTATCGGCCCAATCCTTTCGATAATGGGAAATGGTCTCACGTATCTCGGGGACAATTTCCCTTTCTTCCTGAACCTCATCACTCCTTTCATAGGAGATACACGTAGTAATACTTGGTCCCCCAGATTAAACTCTCGGAAGAACCGTTTCTCATCGGCGTATCTTTTCTGCCTGTCCTGGGCTACTGGAATGCGACTTCTGATCATCTCAATCCTAGCAGAGGTTTCCTGGATCACCTCTGGTCCGAGAAACTTGTTATCCCCCACCTCTAGCCAACAAGTTGGGGAATGACAAGGCCTGCCATACAAAGCCTCGAATGGAGCCATGCCAATCGTGAACTAATAAGAGTTATTATAAGCGAACTCCACCAGTGGAAGATGTGGCTCCCAACCTCCTCCAAAATCAAGGACACACATGCGTACATATCCTCTAACATCTAATTAGTACGCTCTGTTTAATAAATCCCCAAATTTAGAAAGCATAAAAATACGGGGTATTACATACTTCCCCCCTAATAACGGAATTTCATCCCGAAATTCGAAAAATAAGGCATACCTGGTAAGAATAAATCTGGATATCTCTCGCGCATATCTACCTCGCGCTCCCAGGTGGAGTCCTCCACATTATGATGCTCCCACTGGACCCGTACAAGTGGAACTACCTTCGACCTCAATCTCCTCTCGCTATGGTCTAGGATAGCCATTAGTCTCTCCTCGTAAGAGCTGTCAAGCTGTAAATCTATCTCTTCTATAGCGATGTGGATGTGGGCCATATCATCCCGAAGGTATCGTCTCAACGACGATATGTGGAATACATCGTGGATGCAATGTAGATGCTCTGGTAGTCCCAATCAGTATGCTACCAGCCCAATCCTTTCGATAATGGGAAATGGTCCCACGTATCTCGGGGCCAATTTCCCTTTCTTCCCGAACCTCATCACTCCTTTCATAGGAGATACACATAGTAATACTTGGTCACCCACATTAAACTCTCGGAAGAACCGTTTCTCATCGGCGTATCTTTTCTGCCTGTCCTGGGCTACTCGAATGCGACGTCTGCTCATCTCAATCCTAGCAGAGGTTTCCTGGATCACCTCTGGTCCGAGCAACTTGTTTTACCCCACCTCTAGCCAAAAAGTTAGGGAATGACAAGGCCTTCCATACAAAGCCTCTAATGGAGCCATGCCAATCGTGAACTGATAAGAGTTATTATAAGCGAATTCCACCAGTGGAAGATGTGGATCCCAACCTCCTCCAAAATCAAGGACACACATGTGTAGCATATCCTCTAACATCTGATTAGTACGCTCTGTTTGTCCATCTGTCTGTGGGTGATAAGATGAACTCAACCTCAACTCTGTACCCATAGCCTCTTGAAAGCTCTCCCAGAAACGTGATACAAAAAATTTGTCTCTATCTGACACATTATTCAGGGGCACCCCATGCAATCTGACAATCTCAGCAATGAACAACTGAGCATACTGACCCATGGTATAGTCCGTTCGCACCGGCACAAAATGAGCCACCTTGGTCAAACGGTCCACAATCACCTAGATGGAGTCGTGGCCCCGCTGTGATGTAGGCAACCCGGTAATAAAATCCATGGAAATACTCTCCTACTTCCATGCCAGTATTTCCAATGGCTGAAGCAACCCTGACGGTTTTTGATGGTCCACCTTTACTAGCTGGCAGGTATAACACTTGGACAGGAACTCAGCAATGTCCCTTTTCATCCCACTCCACCAATATTGCCGCCTCATATCCTGGTACATCGTATCTCCTCTAGGATGTACCGCAAATCGGGACCCGTGAGACTGGGTTATTACTTCATGACGTAAGTCTGCTCCTTTTGGTACCACCAATATCCCATTAAACCTCAAACCCCCATCAGAACTAACAGAATATGACTTAGCACCCTCGGCCAAAAGTCGTACAATCTTCTCCTGGTAAAATGGGTCTGCGGTCTGTGCCTATATCACCCTCATAACAATCTTGGGTGTCACTGTCATGACAGATATGAAGGAACGGGCTACTGCGTCCTGGTGGCCCAACTCTTTCCACTTTGCTTTCCAGATGTCTGCTACGTCGTCTATCGGTCTTCGGCTCAACGCATCGGCAACTACGTTGTCCTTTCCCAGATGGTACTGTATGTCGAACTGATAGTCCTTCATAAACTCTAACCACCTACACTGACGCATATTTAGGTCTCGCTGAGTGAACAGGTACTGTAGTGACTTGTGGTCTATGAACAGGCGAAATTTCTCCCCTAATAAATAGTGCCTCCATATCCTCAATGCAAAAACGACCGCTGCTAATCTAGGTCGTGTGTGGGGTAATTCTTCTTGTGCGGCTTAAGCTTGCGGGAGGCAAAAGCTATAGCCTTATCCTCCTGCGGAAGTACTCCCCCAAGTCCCCGTAAAGAGGCATCGGTGTAAACCAGGCACTCCATGCCCGACTTAGGTAAGGCAAGGACCGGTGCTGAAGTAAGCTTGTCTTTCAGCTCGTCGAAGGCCAATTGACAAGCATCGTCCCAAACATATGGTACTCCCTTGCGAGTCAGGTTCGTCAATGGACCCGCTATTTTGGATAATCCCCAAATGAATCTCCTGTAGTATCCGACTAATCCTAAGAAACTACGCACTTCCGTCGGTGTCGTCGGCTGTCCCCACTCCCTTGCCGCTGACACTTTACTCGGGTCAACTGTTATCCCTTGTTCAGAAACAACATGTCCCAAGAACTGCACTTTACGTAACCAGAACCCGCACTTCACGTACTTAGCATACAGCTGATGCTCTCGTAGAGTCTGAAGAACCTGCCTCAAGTGCTCGGCATGCTCTTCCTCAGAGTGTGAATATATCAGGGTGTCATCTATGAAAACGATGAAAAACTTATTCAAGAACTCTCTGAACACTCGGTTCATCAAGTCCATGAATACGGCTGGAGCATTTGTGAGTCCAAATGGTATAACTATGAACTCATAGGACCCATATCTCGTCAAGAAAGTAGTCTTTGAAACATTCGGCTCCCTAATACATAGCTGATGGTACCCTGACCTCAGATCAATCTTCGAAAAGAAAGTTGCTCCCCTCAGTTGGTCGAGCAGATCATCGATTCGAGGCAACGGATACTTGTTCCGTATCATGACCTTGTTCAGCTCCCGGTAGTCCACACATAGCCTCAGTGAACCATCTATCTTTTTCATAAACAAAAATGGAGCTCCCCAAGGTGAGGTACTCCTGTAAATGAAACCCTAACCTAATAGCTGCTCTATCTGGTCTCGTAACTCTCGCATCTCCGCCGGAGCCATACAGTATGGAGCGCGTGCTATAGGTCGAGTATCCGGTAATAAGTCTATGACAAAATCTATCTCTCGACTAGGGGGTAGGGCTGGTATCTCCTGAAATACATCGGAATACTCACAAACAACTGGGATCGAGTCTAAGGGAATCATAACCTCCTTAGAGGTATCCTCCTCTATGTAATACAAATGAGCGGTCGAGCCTCCCTCTGGGCAAGGCATCGCCACTACAAACATCTCTTGCCCCGAAATGGAAAACACAATACACTCACCGAAACAATCTATCATGGCTCTATAAGCTGCGAGCCAATCCATACCAATAATAACGTCATGCTCATGCATATCTAAGACTAACATATCTGCTGGTAATACCAAGCTACTAATCTCTACCCCCACTCCCCGACATATAAAGAAAATTAGTGATCCATTTCCCAATGGTGAGTCTACACACGTCACAGTGCTCTCTGCTGTGGCTAATAACCCTAAGGCCTTCGTAAAATGGGTAGCTATAAAACAGTGCGTCGCCCCAGTATCAAATAAAACCCGACCCATAGTACCATGTGTGGTGACAATTATTATGCAACACAAATAAATATGAAAGAGGTAATAACCAAGAAAGAATAAATAAAATGCCAATCACACAACAACAGATGTACGTGGTTCAGCAAAGATGTGCCTACGTCCACGATGGTGCAGTCAGTATTATTTCTCTATATTCTGAAGAATAGGTACAGAGAATACAACTTGTCCTTTGCCTCGGACCTAGGGTTTAATCTATACATGTGTATGCTAGTTAGTGGAGATGATGGGTTCCTCCATATTAACCATATTCCCTATTCTTTCCCTTCATGGGATTTATACATGTTCGCCCAATGTATGGAAAATAGTGAATGGCGTGCATAGGATAAATCAATTGTACGACACAAGGTTAGGTCTTGCCGAGGTCTTCTTTTGTTACTCCTTCTCTCGAACTAGTTCAGGTGTCCTGTACCTCAAAGCTAGGAGCCCTGATAGGGTATTAGTAGTAAATCTACTTGATTCCCATAAGGACTACTGGCAGGAAGGTTTTCTTGTTAGGAATTGGCAGTTCTCTCCCCAATCTGAAGGGTCAAGATCTGAAAGATTCACTGTTCCCTTTTATGGGGAAGAATATATAGGTAGATATTGGTACTGTTGCTTCAAACTCTGCTGACTTATGAATTTTCTAACCCCTTTCTGCGTTTTCTTTTACAGCGAGGTCAAAGAACGTGGAACCTGCTCTCAGCGAGGTCCGAATTTCTGAGTTGGTTAAAGCTTGGAACATCAGAGAGCCCTTGGGTGACGGGGAGCATCCCAGATCTGCCGCTTTCTTGTTTGAGTATAAGAACGTGGGTTCCAGCTTCCTAGCACGACCTGTGGATAGTGTTCCAGAGTTTGCTTCTCTCGAAGAGACTACTGTTGAGCTAATCCAGTTGGACAAAGAGGAGAGGAGCTCTGAAAGTGAGCCTGTCGGTAATCTTGGTGGAGGGAGCTCTGTCGGTAGCAGTTCTTCTAATTCTGAAGAGAATTCTGAAGCTCAAGAATCGTCGAGCACTTCCAGCAGTTCTGGTAAAGATATGCCTCCCATGAAGAATTTGATCAGAGATGATGATGATGATGATGATGACGTGCTCCTTGCACAGAGGTCCAAGAAATCGAAGACTACCTCTGGGGCCATAGTTATTGGTTCTCGGCCTTCTTCTCAGGAGCAAGAGAGGAAGAAGAGAGAGGAGGAGAGGAAGAAGGTGGAAGAGAAGAAGAAAGTGGAGGAGAGAAAGAGAAGGGAAAGAGAAAAAGAGGAGGAGAGGAGGAAGATGGAATTGAGGACCAAAACTGGTCAAGCCCTGGTCCCAGTGTCTGCCTTGCCCGAGGGGGCTTCGGTGGCCGCCTCTCCTCAGCTTGCCCCTGCGCTGCTCTAGAGAGTAGTCCTTCCTGTAGATCGCGAGAGGGCGTTAGGGTCCGATCAACTGACTCTGCAAGCTAGCCAGAGGCTTGCCTTGGTAAAGTTCTCTTCTAATTCTCAATTTCTTTTAACAAGTTTTGATGGTTTCTTCTTCTTGATCCCTCCCTTATTCTTTGCAGTTTGTGACCGACTTCGCCGTGCTTTATCACTCTCGCGATGAGCTGGTGAGAAGGAATGGTGAGCTGGAATAGCAAAATCTGCTCTGGTAGCCAGGGGTTCTCAGCTGGAGGCCGACTTGAAGGCTGCTGATGCAGCTCGAGTTTCATCTGACCTAGCTCTTGTTAATTCTGCTCACGAGAGAGATGATGCGGTCAGGGAGCTTGGCGAGCTGAGTAAGGCTTATGACCTGGTGTGCTTGATAAAGATAGACCTTGCAGAGAAGAACAGGGTTCTGGCCGAGCAACTGGAGGCGAAGAAAGCCCAGGCATCCACCCTTAAGGAAGACTCGTACAACTCTGGCTGGGCTGCTGCGTATGAGGACGCTGAGGTTCAGATAGGCTATATCATCCGTCTGAACTTCAAGAAAGGGTAGAATAAGGCTCTCGTGGCTGCTGGGGTGGACGTTGCATCCCCACTCTTTGACGAGCACGATCCAGGGCCAAAGCCAGTCGTAGATGAGGACCTAGCCCCAACTGCAGAAGGCACTGATCCTGTCTCTCAGGTGACTTATACTGACGCTCCTTTGGTCGAGAGGACAAAGGACACCCCTGCAGAGGGTAATGCCCCTGCTGATGCTGATAAGGACAAGGGACCATCCACCTCTGGGCCACCCGAGGTTGCTAATTGATAGGGCTGCTTTGTAATATTTTCTTTTTCAATTTGATGTAACCTCGTTCCTTATTAATGAAAAGACTTTATTTTTGTTTATGCTGATCTCTTTCATTTACTTGTAGTTGGTTGATGTGGATGACTATATTCCTGTTACCTCCCAACTAGGTAGGACTCTTGGTCCTAATGCAAGCCCTGTAGTTCGCCAGGCGTTTACTAGACTTTGGAGGTTTGCTAAGTCAAGGAACCAGAAATATAAGGATCAGTTCGTGCTAGTGGCCAAGTTGAAGGACAGGCTCCAGGAGATGGAAGAAATCGGTGCTTCAGTGCAAGAAGAAGTCAGTGCACTGAGAGCAAGGTTACTGGAGGCCACCGAGATTAACCAGGTTGGGGAGTTCCTGCAGCCGGAGAATGAAGACTTGAGGAGGGAAGTCCTAAGGCTTAAGGAGCATTCACCAAGCATCGTTTCGGCAGTCCTACAAGGCTCTTCTTCGTCGCGAGCTGCTCGGCCTCCCCTCCCGCGTGCTGGTAGGAGTGCCAGGGGTAGGAATATGAAAGCCGAGGAACAGCATGAGAGGGAAATGGAGGATCTACGCGGCGATGTTCGGTGAGCTTATGTGACTGCTGCTGGGCTCCAGAGGGACGTCACCCCTCTACGACATTTGTTCAAGAACGGTCCTCGACAAGTGTGGTCCGATGGCTACGATCAAGGCTGGCTGGAAGCTCCGACGAGACTATCAGAGTTCGAGGAGCTATCCTTCATCAGGGGGTGGTTGAGTGCCCTCAAAGAGCTGCAGGTCCCGAGGAACTCGACGCTGTGGTATCGACACGAGATGTCCTCCTCTACTCTGATGCCCAATCTATTCAGGCGGGATGATCGATGGATCCCCATTGATGCTATTCCCCGGCGATTATTGGAATTGGACGCAAATGAGGTCGTGGAGGAGCGCCCCTGCTCCCGATGATGGAAGGAGAGCTAAAGTTGCTGATTATCTTGCTCGGAGGCTTCCACCTCCTTGAGATTTTGTTTTTAATAATTGTAAATGCTTTGGGAGAGCTTCGCCGACTAAACATGTACTATCATTGTTTGTAAATATAAAAGATTAATGAAAAGTTCGAGTGTTGGGCGATTTTGCCGACTAAACGTGTTCATCCAATCCTTTTATATTTTTGCAGCTTTACAATACTTTTTATTTTGTCATGTGAGTGTCCGCCCAGTCCAGTATAAGAATACCATTGTGCCCTCCCTTTACCTTTTAGGTCGTGTCGTCACACTCCCTTAGGCCTAAGTAGGGCAATTGGCGAGGACACACCTGGTATTGGATGTCTTCATCCGGTCAGGATTTTGTTTAACCAAAGTAGGTTTGATGCCTAAGAATATTCTGTAGGGCTTCATATATTGCCATGGGCAATGCTAAGAGGTCTGTCGTGCTTCATGACGATGACCTGAGGAGGAGTGTTCCCCTGCTATGTCATCCATTATGCCTGTGATTTGGAAAGGATGTGTAATAAGATATAATTGTTACTAGTTAGAGAGTGATCAACTGACAGATTTTCATTGGTTAATTGAGAAATGAACTGTACTTTCACATAATGAGTACAATAAAAAGATCTAACAATAGAACTCTTAAAAATAGAATTTTTAGAGATTAGCTGCGTTCCATGATCGTGGTATCTCTCTGCCCTCCATCGTTTTCAAATGATAGGCACCTCGCAGGTCGTCTCTAATTATCTTATAAGGTCCTTCCCACTTCAGTCCCAGTTTACCATCTGATGGCTTCACTGTGTTGCCCAGGACTTTTCTTAGAACATAGTCCCCAACTTTGAATTTCCTCGGATTGACCCTTTTGCTGTAGTGCTTCGCGAGCTGTTGCTGATAGCTTGCTAGTTTTACTAGGGCAAGTTCCCTGCGCTCGTCGGCCAGGTCGAGTTCAGCGAGCAAAGCCTGATCGTTCTCGCCTTGCTTGACAAGGTCGCATCTCATTGTAGGCAATCCTGCTTCTAGTGGGATAACCTCCTCCATTCCATATGCTAGTGAGAATGGCATTTCTCCTGTGGCTCGCCTAGGAGTCGTTGTGTAAGCCCATAGGATATGCGGTAGCTCGGTTATCCACGCGCCTTTGGCTCGCTCAAACCACTTCTTCAATCCAGCGATCACTGTCTTGTTGGAAGATTCAGCTTGTCCGTTGCTTTGAGGGAAGGCCATCGATCTGAAGTGGTGCCTGATCCCGTGTTTGTTGCAGAAGTCCTGAAAAGGGCCACTCTCGAACTGTGTTCCATTGTCAGTGATGATGCTTCTGGAGATTCCGAATCGAGTGATTATATTTCTCCATACGAACCTCATCATGTCAGCATCTCGGATGTTCGCCAGTGGTTCCGCCTCGATCCACTTGGTAAAGTAATCAGTTGTAACCAACATGTATTTACGATTGCTGGCAGCGGTGGGCAGTGGTCCCACGATGTCCATTCCCCACTGGGGGAAGGACCAGGGACTGGTCAGGGATTTTAATTCGCTGGCGGACTGGTGGACCATGGGAGCGTGAAGTTGGCATTTTAGGCATTTGCGGACATATACTGCGGAGTCCTTTTGCATGTATGGCCACCAATAACCTTCCTTCATTGTTCGGAAGGCTAGAGACCTTCCTCCGACATGACTTCCACAGATTCCTTCGTGAAGCTTGTGAAGCACGGCTTTGACATCTCCTGGGTGGACGCACCTAAGGTAGGGGCCGGAGAAAGATCTTTTATACAAGTCGCCTCCTGTGGATAAGTGAAAGCGAGCATCTTTGACTCTTATCTGGTGGGCAGTTCTCTTGTCCTCTGGGAGCATTCCGTTCTTTAAATAGTCTTTCAAGGGATCCATCCAGCTGGGGGCTGATTCCAATTGGAGTATTGGTTTTGCTTTTTTCAGCTCGCAGTTGGGGTAAATGCTGGGGCAACTGAGGAAATCAATAGGGATGATCCTTTTAAGTATAGAATCAACTGCCGAGCTAAGGGCTGCTAAGGCGTCAGCGTGGCTGTTTTGCCCCCTGGGAAACTGTTGGATGTTGATCTCTTCAAAGCTCGTCATTAAGTTTTTTACCAAGGAGAGGTAGGCTGCCATTCTCTCATCCTTCGCGTTATAGTCTCCACTTATCTGAATGGAAACTAGTTGCAAATCTCCGAATACCTGCAAATGCTTTGCTCCCAGAGTTTGTGCCTTTTGGAGACCTGCTATTAAGGCTTCGTATTCTGCTTCGTTGTTGGAGGCTACAAATCCCAGCCTGATTCCTTACTCAAGGACTGTATTTTCTGGAGTGATGAGAACAATTCCTACCCCTGCCCCCTTTGAGTTGGAGGCTCCATCAACGAATAGTTTCCAGCTTTCCCCTGTAGCCTGGTTGTTCTGTTCTATTGGCTTAGGTGGTCGAAGGCTTCTTCGCCTGTGAATTCAGCTATGAAATCAGCAAGGATTTGACCCTTGATAGCTGTCCTTGGTTGAAATTGAATGTCAAATCGACCGAGCTCGACTGACCATTTAGGCAGTCTGCCCGACAAATCCGCCTTCCTTAGGACAGCCTTGAGGGGGTGTGATGTGAGGACGATGATCGTATGAGCTTCGAAGTAATGCTTCAGTTTCCTCGAGGCCATTACTAGGGCGAATGCGAGCTTTTCCAATGGTAGGTAGCGCTGATCGGCATCTAATAAAGTTTTGCTCGCGTAATAGACTGGATGTTGGATTCCTGTAACTTCACACATTAGCACTGAGCTGACAGTATGACTGGATACAGAGAGGTAGAGGTACAAAGAGTCCATTTGCTGTGGTATGACAAGCAGTGGTGGAGAGCTTAGGTAGGACTTGAGCTCGTCTAATGCTCGTGAGCAACCTGGGGTCCATTCTACTGTTTTGCTGCCTTTTAAGAGTTGGAAGAAGGGCTTGCATCTCTCGGAGGATTTAGAAATGAAACAATTTAGAGCAGCGAGCATTCCAGTGAGCTTCTGTACATCTCGGACTGTGCGAGGAGGTTGCACTCTTTTGATTGCATCAATCTGGTCCGGATTAGCCTCTATTCCTCGCTTGCTGACCAAATACCCCAGAAACTTTCCTGACTGGACACCGAAGGAACACTTGCTCGCGTTGAGTTTCATTCGGTACTTCCTGAGGATTTCGAAGGTACTTGACAGGTCTGAGAGGTGATTTTCCTTTTCTTTGCTCTTGACGAGCATGTCGTCGATGTAGACCTCCATTGTGTCTCCCATTTAATTCTTGAACATTCTAGTAACTAGCCGCTGGTAGGTTGCCCCTGCATTTTTTAGCCCAAAAGGCATGACCTTGTAACAGTATAAACCAACCGTCGTGATAAACGCCGTTTTGTCCTGATCCGGGGCATACAGGGGAATCTGGTGATATCCTGAGTATGCATCCAGGAAACTCATTCGTTCGTGAGTTGCGGTGGCGTCTACTAGTTGGTCTATTTTCGGAAGAGGGAAGCTATCCTTGGGGCAGGCTTTGTTGAGGTCAGTGAAGTCTATGCAAACTCTCCACTTCCCGTTGCTTTTTGGAACTACCACTGGGTTGGATAACCATTTGGGGAATTGAACTTCCCGTATGGACCCTGCATCCAGCAGTTTTTTAACTTCTTTTTCTATTGCTCTGGCCTTCTCGGGAGCAGTTCGTCGTGCCTTCTGTGCTATCGACTTGAATGTGGGATCGACGTGCAACTGATGGCAGACCATATTGGGATCGATTCCTGGCGGCTCATAGGGTTCCCAAGAGAAAACATCTATGTTTCTTCTGAGTAAGGTTGACAAATCCTTTTGCTCTTGGTCAGTGAGTGAGGTTCCGATCAGGAAGACTCTGCTGTTGTCGCCTTCTTTAGCCGTCACTTCTACCAGGTCCTCGACGACACGCTCGGAGGGGAGGAGCCTGGTCTCTTCCACTCCAGGCCTTCCATATTTTAATTGTTATTTGGAAGGAATCGCACCTTCCTCCACTTTCTCGCTGGTTTGAACGGCTCTTTTCTCTGGCTTTGGTCGGATGGCCGCTATGAAGCACTTCCTTGCCATCGCCTGGTCGCCATGTATCTCCATTACTCCCCGCTCGGTGACATATTTGAGTTTCTGGTGGTAGGTCGAGGAGACTGCCTTCATTGCATGAAGCCATCCCCTGTCGAGGATGGCTTGATACGGTGAATCGATGTCGACCACCAAAGATTCGATCATCTTGGAAACATTTCCAGCGCGCACTGGAAGTATTATTTTGCCCAGAGGCATGGTCATCTTCCCAGCGAAGCCGACCAGAGGGACAGTGGTTCCCTTTAGGTCGGCGATGTTCAACTTCAATTTCCGGAACAGGTCGATGTACATTACTTCGAATGAGCTTCCTTGATCGATGAGCAGTCTGTCGATGTCAAAGTTGGCTATCCTGAGTGTAATGACTAAGGCATCATGATGTGGGGTTCTTACTCCCACAAGATCTTCATCCGTGAAAACAATATGCTTGTTGTAGTTGATGTCCTCTGCTCGCCGACATTTTCCTGATTGTGATTTTTCTGGATCAATCTAAAAAGCTTGCATTACCGCTGTCAGTTTCTTTACCTCCATTCGGGCTGAGTTACCCTGGATTTTCTTAACATCAGATACTCTGTGGATTACTGGGAATTCGTGTCCGACGTCATCTTCCAATACGTTTTCGGGTTTCACCTCTTTGTGGGCAGTCACTCTCTCTACCTTCTTTTCCACAAAGTCATTCAAATGTCCGGACTGGGCCAACTCCTCGAGGTGGGACTTAAGAGCCTTGCAGTGCTCGGTCTTATGCCCTCCCTCTTTGTGGAAAGTGCATCTTAACGCATTGTTTCTTTTCGAGGGGTCTCCTCCCATTTTTCGGGGCCATTTGATGAACGGCTCATCCTTAATCTTCGCGAGAATTTTGTAAATTGGTTCTTTGAAGACGGTGTTGACCGCCTGGAACGATGTTGTAACGTCAGGGTTCCCTCCGTTTTTGGAGCCATTCTTTCCCCCACTCTTTCCTCCTTTTTTCTGGTTCTCAACTTTCTCACTTCCCTTGGTAGTGAGCTTAGTTCGACCCTTTTCTCCTACATTAAGGCGGGTGACATCTTCCACCTTTGTGTATTTCTCAATCCGGGCCATCAGGTCGTCAATGGTCGTAGCTTCCTTCTTTGTCAATGACTGGTAAAGGAGGGAAGAGCTAGGTAGCCCAATTTTGAATGAAGCCACTGCCACTTCTTCCGCGCAGTCCTCGACCTCGTTGAATAAACGGAACGCTCCCAGAGGACAAGAGAACTGCCCACCAGATAAGAGTCAAAGATGCTCGCTTTCACTTATCCACAGGAGGCGACTTGTATAAAAGATCTTTCTCCGGCCCCTACCTTAGGTGCGTCCACCCAGGAGATGTCAAAGCCGTGCTTCACGAGCTTCACGAAGGAATCTGTGGAAGTCATATTGGAGGAAGGTCTCTAGCCTTCCGAGCAATGAAGGAAGGTTATTGGTGGCCATACATGCAAAAGGACTCCGCAATATATGTCTGCAAAGGCCTAAAATGCCAACTTCACGCTCCCATGGTCCACCAGCCCGCCAGCGAATTAAAATCCCTGACCAGTCCATGGCCCTTCGCCCAGTGGGGAATGGACATCGTGGGACCACTGCCCACCGCTGTCGGCAATCGCAAATACCTGTTGGTTGCAACTGATTACTTTACCAAGTGGATCGAGGCGGAACCACTGGCGAACATCCGAGATGCTGACATGATGAGGTTCATATAGAGAAATATAATCACTCGATTCGGAATCCCCAGAACCATCATCACTGACAATGGATCAAAGTTTGAGAGTGGCCCTTTTCAGGACTTCTGCGACAAATACGGGATCAGGCACCACTTCAGCTCGGTGGCCTACCCTTAAAGCAACGGACGAGCTGAAGCTTCCAACAAGACAATGATCGCTGGATTGAAGAAGCGGTTAGAGCGAGCCAAAGGCGCGTGGATAACCGAGCTACTGCATATCCTATGGGCATACAGAACGACTCCTAGGCGAACCACATGAGAAACGCCATTCTCACTAGCATATGGTATAGAGGCGGTTATCCCACTAGAAGCAGTATTGCCTACAATGAGATCTGACCTTGTCGAGCAAGGCGAGAACGATCAGACTTTGCTCACTGAACTGGACCAGAACGGTTCTCAAAAGATAGAAGATTGCTGGAAAAGCTGAAGCGACGAAGAGAAATGTGCCTTATCCCAACAAGCCTTCAATTATAATCATAGCGCACGGATAGCGAAGCGTGTGCCGCCAAAGTAACTTCACAGTTTTCAAAGAATCATAAATCAGCCATAATGGTCGATCATTTAAATTCATTGGACCCATACACATGGCCCAACAAATTTAGGGGCAATTGTAGGTACCCAGAATTTAGGGCCATGGGCCTGGACGAGTAGCCCAGTTGTGGCGGCCCAAAATCCAGGCCCTCGATCTTTCATATTGACCCGGTCTCTCCCCACAATCCCATGAAGAGAAGTTATAGGGGAGAAAAATCCCATGAAGGGAAAGGATAGGGAAGATGGCTAATATGAAGGAACCCATCATCTCCACTAACTAGCATACACATGTATAAATTAAACCCTAGGTCCGGGGAAAAGGACAAGTCGTATTCTCTGTACCTATTCTTCTGAATATAGAGAAATAATACTGACTGCACCATCGTGGACGTAGGCACATCTTTGCAGAATCACGTACATCTGTTGTAGTGTGATTGGCATTTTATTTATTCTTTCTTGGTTATTACCTCTTTCATATTTATTTGTGTTGCATAATAATTGTCACCACAATGCGCTATGATTAGAATTGAAGGCTTGTTGGGATAAGGCACATTTCTCTTCGTCGCTTCAGCTTTTCCAGCAATCTTCTATCTTCTGAGAACTCTTACGCTTTGTACCTTCTGCTTTCGATCTCTACTCTCGTTGCTTCTTCGCCATTTGACCTGATCTTCTGTCTTGTAAGTTTCTCCTGCTCTTTGCATTTTCTCTTTGGTTTGTAGTTTTTCTTGTATTTTTCCAATGGCGAAGATTGGAAATAGGTCAGTCACGGAGTTTAGAAAATTCTACAAAATTCCTGAGTGGGTAGAGAATGAGTGTTGTGCCTCGCCTCCTAAGAACGTTAGGGATATAGAGGATTCACAGCGGATTCACGTTTTGTTGCTCTCCCAGGGGGGACTTACCTTTCCCCCTAATGATCTGTTTCTGCATTTCTTTAGCTATTTTGGTATTGTACCTGCACAATGTTCGCCCAATGTATGGAAAATAGTGAATGGCGTGCATAGGATAAATCAATTGTACGACACAAGGTTAGGTCTTGCCGAGGTCTGCTTTTGTTACTCCTTCTCTCGAACTAGTTCAGGTGTCCTGTACCTCAAAGCTAGGAGCCCTGATAGGGTATTGGTAGTAAATCTACCTGATTCCCATAAGGACTACTGGAAGGAAGGTTTTCTTGTTAGGAATTGGCAGTTCTCTCCCCAATCTGAAGGGTCAAGATCTAAAAGATTCACTGTTCCCTTTTATGGGGAAGAATATATAGGTAGATATTGGTACTGTTGCTTCAAACTCTGTTGACTTATGAATTTTCTAACCCCTTTCTGCATTTTCTTTTACAGCGAGGTCAAAGAACGTGGAACCTGCTCTCAACGAGGTCCGAATTTCTGAGTTGGTTAAAGCTTGGAACATCAGAGAGCCCTTGGGTGACGGGGAGCATCCCAGATCTGCTGCTTTCTTGTTAGAGTATAAGAACGTGGGTTCCAGCTTCCTAGCACGACCTGTGGATAGTGTTCCAGAGTTTTCTTCTCTCGAAGAGACTACTGTCGAGCTAATCCAGCTGGACGAAGAGGAGAGGAGCTCTGAAAGTGAGCCTGTCGGTAATCTTGGTGGAGGGAGCTCTGTCGGTAGCAGTTCTTCTAATTCTGAGGAGAATTCTGAAGCTCAAGAATCTTCGAGCACTTCCAGCAGTTCTGGTGAAGATATGTCTCCCAGGAAGAATTTGATCAGAGATGATGATGATGATGATGATGATGATGATGACGTGCTCCTTGCACAGAGGTCCAAGAAACCGAAGACTGCCTCTAGGGCCATAGCTACTGGTTCTCAGCCTTCTTCTCAGGAGAAAGAGAGGAAGAAGAGAGAGGAGGAGAGGAAGAAGGTGGAAGAGAAGAAGAAAGTGGAGGAGAGAAAGAGAAGGGAAAGAGAAAAAGAGGAGGAGAGGAGGAAGATGGAATTGAGGACCAAAACTGGTCAAGCCCTGGTCCCAGTGTCTACCTTGCCCGAGGGGGCTTCGGTGGCCGCCTCTCCTCAGCTTGCCCCTGCACTGCTCTAGAGAGTAGTCCTTCCTGTAGATCGCGAGAGGGCGTTGGGGTCCGATCAACTGGCTCTGCAAGCTAGCCAGAGGCTTGCCTTGGTAAAGTTCTTTTCTAATTCTCAATTTCTTTTAACAAGTTTTGATGGTTTCTTCTTCTTGATCCCTCCCTTATTCTTTGCAGTTTGTGACCGACTTCGTCGTGCTTTATCGCTCTCGCGACGAGCTGGTGAGAAGGAATGGTGAGCTGAAATAGCAAAAATCTGCTCTGGTAGCCAGGGGTTCTCAGCTGGAGGCCGACTTGAAGGCTGCTGATGCAGCTCGAGTTCATCTCACTTGGCTCTTGTTAATTCTGCTCGCGAGAGAGATGATGCGGTCAGGAGCTTGGAGAGCTGAGGAAGGATTATGACCTGGTGTGCTCGAGCAAGCTAGACCTTGCAGAGAAGAACAGGGTTCTGGCCGAGCAACTGGAGGCGGAGAAAGCCCAGGCATCCACCCTTAAGGAAGACTCGTACAACTCTGGCTGGGCTGTTGCGTATGAGGACGCTGAGGTTCATATAGGTTATATAAGCCGTCTGAACTTCAAGAAAGGGTGGAATAAGGCTCTCGTGGCTGCTGGGGTGGACGTTGCATCCCCACTCTTTGACGAGCACGATCCAGGGCCAAAGCCAGTCGTAGATGAGGACCCAGCCCCAACTACTGAAGGCACTGATCCTGTCTCTCAGGCGACTTCTACTGATGCTCCTTTGGTCGAGAGGACAGAGGACACCCCTGCAGAGGGTAATGCCCCTGCTGATGCTGATAAGGACAAGGGACCATCCACCTCTGGGCCACCCGAGATTGCTAATTGATAAGGCTGCTTTGTAATTTTTTCTTTTTCAATCTGATGTAACCTCGTTCCTTATTAATGAAAAGACTTCATTTTTGTTTATGTTGATCTCTTTCTTTTCTATTTATTTTACTTATAGTTGGTTGATGTGGATGACTATATTCCTATTACCTCCCAACTAGGTAGGACTCTCGGTCCTAATGCAAGCCCTGCAGTTCGCCAGGCCTTTGCTAGACTTTGCAGGTTTTCTAAGTCAAGGAACCAGAAATATAAGGATCAGTCCGAGCTAGTGGCCAAGTTGAAGGACAGGCTCCAGGAGATGGAAGAAATCGGTGCTTCAGTGCAAGAAGAAGTCAGTGCACTGAGAGCAAGGTTGCTGGAGGCCACCGAGATTAACCAGGTTGATGAGTTCCTGCAGCAGGAGAATGAAGACTTGAGAAGGGAAGTCCTAAGGCTTAAGGAGCATTTGCCGAGCATCGTTTCGGCAGTCCTACAAGGCACTTCTTCGTCGCGAGATGCTCGGCCTCCCCTCCCGCGTGCTAGTAGGAGTGCCAGGGGTAGGAATAGGGAAGTAGAGGAACATCATGAGAGGGAAATGGAGGATCTGCGCGGCGATGTTCGGTGAGCTTATGTGACTGCTGCTGGGCTCCAGAGGGACGTCACCCGTCTACGACATTTGTTCAAGAACGGTCCTCGATAAGTGTGGTCCGATGGCTACGATCAAGGCTGGCTGGAAGCTCCGACGAGACTATCAGAGTTCGAGGAGCTATCCTTCATCAGGGGGTGGTTGAGTGCCCTCAAAGAGCTGCAGGTCCCGAGGAACTCGACGCTGTGGTATCGACACGAGATGTCCTCCTCTACTCTGATGCCCAATCCATTCAGGCGGGATGATCGATGGATCCCCATTGATGCTATTCCCCGGCGATTATTGGAATAGGACGCAAATGAGGTCGTGGAGGAGCTCGCCCCTGCTTCTGATGATGGAAGGAGAGCTAAAGTTGCTGATTATCTTGCTCGGAGGCTTCCACCTCCTTGAGATTTTGTTTTTAATAATTGTAAATGCTTTGGGCGAGCTTCGCCGACTAAACATGTACTATCATTGTTTGTAAATATAAAAGATTAATGAAAAGTTCGAGTGTTGGGCGATTTTGCCGACTAAACGTGTTCATCCAATCCTTTTATATTTTTGCAGCTTTACAATACTTTTTATTTTGTCATGTGAGTGTCCGCCCAGTCCAGTATAAGAATACCATTGTGCCCTCCCTTTACCTTTTAGGTCGTGTCATCACACTCCCTTAGGCCTAAGTAGGGCAATTGGCGAGGACACACCTGGTATTGGATGTCTTCATCCGGTCAGGATTTTGTTTAACCAAAGTAGGTTTGATGCCTAAGAATACTCTGTAGGGCTTCATATATTGCCATGGGCAATGCTAAGAGGTCTGTCGTGCTTCATGACGATGACCTGAGGAGGGGTGTTCCCCTGCTATGTCATCCATTATGCCTGTGATTTGGAAAGGATGTGGAATAAGATATAATTGTTACTAGTTAGAGAGTGATCAACTGAGAGATTTTCATTGGTTAATTGAGAAATGAACTGTACTTTCAAATAATGAGTATAATAAAAAGATCTAACAATATAACTCTTAAAAATAGGATTTTTTGAGATTAGATGCGTTCCATGATCGTGGTATCTCTCTGCCCTCCATCGTTTTCAAATGATAGGCACCTCGCAGGTCGTCTCTAATTATCTTATAAGGTCCTTCCCAGTTCAGTCCCAGTTTACCGTCTGATGGCTTCACTGTGTTGCCCAGGACCTTTCTTAGAACATAGTCCCCAACTTTGAATTTCCTCGGATTGACCCTTTTGCTGTAGTGCTTCGCGAGCTGTTGCTGATAGCTTGCTAGTTTTACTAGGGCAAGTTCCCTGCGCTCGTCGGCCAAGTCGAGTTCAGCGAGCAAAGCCTGATCGTTCTCGCCTTGCTCGACAAGGTCGGATCTCATTGTAGGCAATCCTGCTTCTAGTGGGATAACCGCCTCCATACCATATGCTAGTGAGAATGGCGTTTCTCCCGTGGCTCGCCTAGGAGTCGTTCTGTATGCCCATAGGATATGCGGTAACTCGGTTACCCACGCGCCTTTGGCTCGCTCTAACCGCTTATTCAATCCAGCGATCACTGTCTTGTTGGAAGCTTCAGCTTGTCCGTTGCTTTGAGGGTAGGCCACCGAGCTGAAGTGGTGCCTGATCCCGTGTTTATCGCAGAAGTCCTGAAAAGGGCCACTCTCGAACTGTGTTCCATTTTCAGTGATGATGGTTCTGGGGATTCCGAATCGAGTGATTATATTTCTCCATATTAACCTCATCATGTCAGCATCTCGAATGTTCACCAGTGGTTCCGCCTCGATCCACTTGGTAAAGTAATCAGTTGCAACCAACAGGTATTTGCGATTGCCGACAGCGGTGGGCAGTGGTCCCACGATGTCCATTGCCCACTGGGCGAAGGGCCAGGGACTGGTCAGGGATTTTAATTCGATGGCGGGCTGGTGGACCATGGGAGCGTGAAGTTGGCATTTTAGGCATTTGCGGACATATACTGCGGAGTCCTTTTGCATGTATGGCAACCAATAACCTTCCTTCATTGTTCGGAAGGCTAGAGACCTTCCTCCGACATGACTTCCACAGATTCCTTCGTGAAGCACGGCTTTGACATCTCCTGGGTGGACGCACCTAAGGTAGGGGCCGGAGAAAGATCTTTTATACAAGTCACCTCATGTGGATAAGTGAAAGCGAGCATCTTTGACTCTTATCTGGTGGGCAGTTCTCTTGTCCTCTAGGAGCGTTCCGTTCTTTAAATAGTCTTTCAAGGGATCCATCCAGCTGGGGGCTGATTCCAACTGGAGTATTGGTTTTTCTTTTGTCAGCTCGCAGTTGGGATAAATGCTGGGGCAACTGAGGAAATCCATAGGTATGATCCTTTTAAGGCTAGAATCAACTGCCGAGCTTAGGGCTGCTAAGGCGTCAGCGTGGCTGTTTTGCCCCCTGGGAAACTGTTGGATGTTGATCTCTTCAAAGCTCGTCATTAAGTTTTTTACCAAGGAGAGGTAGGCTGCCATTCTCTCATCCTTCGCGTTATAGTCTCCACTTATCTGATTGGAAACTAGTTGCGAATCTCCGAATACCTGCAAATGCTTTGCTCCCAGAGTTTGTGCCTTTTGGAGACCTGCTATTAAGGCTTCGTATTCTGCTTCGTTGTTGGAGGCTGCAAATACCAGCCTGATTCCTTGCTCAAGGACTGTATTTTCTGGAGTGATGAGAACAATTCCTACCCCTGCCCCCTTTGAGTTGGAGGCTCTATCAACGAATAGTTTCCAGCATTCCCCTATAGCCTGGTTGTTCTGTTCTATTGGCTTAGGCTGGTCGAAGGCTTCTTCGCCTGTGAATTCAGCTATGACATCATCAAGGATTTGACCCTTGATAGCTGTCCTTGGTTGAAATTGGATGTCAAATCGGCCGAGCTCAACTGACCATTTAGACAGTCTGCCCGACAAATCCGCCTTCCTTAGGACAGCCTTGAGGGGGTGTGATGTGAGGACGATGATCGTATGAGCTTCGAAGTAATGCTTCAGTTTCCTCGAGGCCATTACTAGGGCGAATGCGTGCTTTTCCAATGGTAGGTAGCGTTGCTCGGCCTCTAATAAGGTTTTGCTCACGTAATAGACTGGATGTTGGATTCCTGTAACTTCACACATTAGCGCTGAGCTGACAGTATGACTGGATACAGAGAGGTAGAGGTACAAAGAGTCCATTTGTTGTGGTATGATAAGCAGTGGTGGAGAGCTTAGGTAGGACTTGAGCTCGTCTAATGCCCGTGAGCAACCTGGGGTCCATTCTACTGTTTTGCTGCCTTTTAAGAGTTGGAAGAAGGGCTTGCATCTCTCGGAAGATTTAGAAATGAAACGATTTAGAGCAACGAGCATTCCAGTGAGCTTCTGTACATCTCGGACTGTGCGAGGACGTTGCACTCTTTTGATTGCATCAATCTGGTCCGAATTAGCCTCTATTCCTCGCTTGCTGACCAAATACCCCAGAAACTTTCCTGACTGGACACCGAAGGAACACTTTCTCGCGTTGAGTTTCATTCGGTACTTCCTGAGGATTTCGAAGGTACTTGACAGGTCTGAGAGGTGATTTTCCTTCTCCTTGCTCTTGACGAGCATGTCGTCGATGTAGACCTCCATTGTGTCTCCCATTTGATTCTTGAACATTCTAGTAACTAGCCGCTGATAGGTTGCCCCTGCATTTTTTAGCCCAAAAGGCATGACCTTGTAACAGTATAAACCAACCGTCGTGATAAACGCCGTTTTGTCCTGATCCGGGGCATATAGGGGAATCTGGTGATATCCTTAGTATGCGTCCGGGAAACTCATTCGTTCGTGAGCTGCGGTGGCGTCTACTAGTTGGTCTATTTTCGAAAGAGGGAAGCTATCCTTGGGGCATGCTTTGTTGAGGTCAGTGGATTCTATGCAAACTCTCCACATCCCGTTGCTTTTCGAAACTACCATTGGGTTGGATAACCATTTGGGGAATTGCACTTCCCGTGTGGACCCTTCATCCAACAGTTTTTCGACTTCTTTTTCTATTGCTCTGGCCTTCTCGGGAGCAGTTCGTCGTGCCTTCATGCGATATCGGCTTGAATGTGGGATCGACGTGCAACTGATGGCAGACCATATTGGGATCGATTCCTGGCAGCTCATAGGGTTCCCAAGCGAAAACATCTATGTTTCTTCTGAGTAAGGTTGACAAATCCTTTTGCTCTTGGTCAGTGAGTGAGGTTCCGATCAGGAAGACTCTGTTGTTGTCGCCTTCTTTAGCCGTCACTTCTACCACGTCCTCGACGACACGCTCGGAGGGGAGGAACCTGGTCTCTTCCACTCCAGGCCTTCCATATTTTAATTGCTATTTGGAAGGAATCGCACCTTCCTCCACTTTCTCGCTGGTTTGAACGGCTCTTTTCTCTGGCTTTGGTCGGATGGACGCTATGAAGCACTTCCTTGCCATCGCCTGGTCGCCATGTATCTCCATTACTCCCCGCTCGGTGACATATTTGAGTTTCTGGTGGTAGGTCGAGGAGACTGCCTTCATTGCATGAAGCCATCCCCTGCCGAGGATGGCTTGATACGGTGAATCGATGTCGACGACCAAGAATTCGATCATCTTGGAAACATTTCCAGCGCGCACTGGCAGTATTATTTTGCCCAGAGGCATGGTCATCTTCCCAGCGAAGCCGACTAGAGGGACAATGGTTCCTTTTAGGTCGACGATGTTCAACTTCAATTTCCAGAACATGTCGATGTACATTACTTCGGATGAGCTTCCTTGATCGACGAGCAGTCTGTCGATGTCAAAGTTGGCTATCCTGAGTGTAATGACTAAGGCATCATGATGTGGGGTCCTTACTTTCACAAGATCTTCATCCGTGAAAACAATATGCTTGTTGTAGTTGATGTCCTCTGCTCGCCGACGTTTTCCTGACTGTGATTTTGCTGGATCAATCTGAAAAGCTTGCATTACCGCTGTCAGTTTCTTTACCTCCATTCGGACTGAGTTACCCTGGATTTGCTTAACATCAGATACTCCGTGGATTACTGCGAATTCGTGTCCGGCGTCATCTTCCAATACGTTGTCGGGTTTCGCCTCTTTGTGGGCAGTCACTCTCTCTACATTCTTTTCCACAAAGTCATTCAAATGTCCGGACTGGGCCAACTCCTCGAGGTGGGACTTAAGATCCTTGCAGTGCTCGGTCTTATGCCCTCCCTCTTTGTGGAAAGTGCATCTTAACGCATTGTTTCTTTTCGAGGGGTATCCTCCCATTTTCCGGGGCCATTTGATGAACGGTTCATCCTTAATCTTCGCGAGAATTTTGTAAATCGGTTCTTTGAAGACGGTGTTGACCGCCTGGAACGATCTTATAACGTCAGGGTTCCCTCCGTTTTTGGAGCCATTCTTGCCCCCACTCTTTCCTCCTTTTTTATGGTTCTCAACTTTCTCACTTCCCTTGGTAGTGAGATTGGCTCGACCGTTTTCTCCTACATTAAGGCGGGTGACATCTTCCACCTTTGTGTATTTCTCAATCCGGGCCATCAGGTCGTCAATGGTCGTAGCTTCCTTCTTTGTCAAGGACTGGTAAAGGAGGGAAGAGATAGGTAGCCCAATTTTGAATGAAGCCACTGCCACTTCTTCCGCGCAGTCCTCGACCTCGTTGAATAACTCCCAGTACCTCTTCGCGTAGTCTCGGAGTGTCTCCTGAGGCGTTTTCTTCATTGTTAATAGAGCATCCATCCTTTTGGGATGGGAGCTGCTGGTGATGAACCGGGCCGTAAAGAGCTCGGCCAGGGATTTGAAATTTCTGATGGATTGGTGAGGGAGTTTCTTGAACCATTTCTGGGCTACGTCATGGAGGCTCGAGGGGAAAATACGACACATCAGTGCATCTCGGTGATTCCAGAGGGTCATGGCCTGCCGGTACTGCCTGACATGATCAATGGGATCAGTCTTCCCGTCGTAAATCTTGAACCTTAGAATGGCAAACTTTTTGGGAGCCTCTTCCTCTTCAATTTCCCTCGTTAAGGGTGATTTCATCTGGGTCTTGAGGGTTCTCCTGGCGAGTTCTCTGGTCGACCTGGCGTCGCGGTGAGCTGGATGTTGGTCCATTTCTCTGCGGACCAGGTTTCGTATGTTGTCGTCGCTGCGAGCAGGGCTCTGGTAGCGGCGAGCTTTTCTCAGTTGTTCACGGAGGTCGTCGTCTGAGTTGCCACCTTCGTCCCCTTGATATTGCTGCCTAGGTCTCCTTCCTCGGCTGCGAGATTTGCTCGCCTGAGGGCTAGGAGTGCGATAGGGGCATCTCCTGGTATCAGGACGTAGTTCATTCTCCAGTTTTTCCAGTCTTCTTTTCAAGCGAGCATTTTCAGCCTCATATCTGCGAGAAGACTCCCTCTGCTCGTGGAGCCTTGCCTCGTATGCGTCGATCAATCTGGATATTTGCGTGGACCTTGCTGGTCCTTGACTTTCTTTTGAGGTTGGCCTTTCTAAGCGAGCCCCTTGATCTGAACGTCGGACTTCAGACCTAATCCTACGAGGAGCAGGTGGCTCCTGAATATCTCCTGCTTGAGGAGCGTTGCTGCTGTGACCAGACATCTTAGATTTTTTCTTGGCGTGGGCTCTTCTCAGGGAAAGATGAACGGTTCCCACAGACGGCGCCAATTCTGGGTACCTACAACCAGGCTTCTCGTCCAGGCCCATGGTCCTAAATTCTGGGTACCTACACCATGGATAGGAAACATACCCTCAATCGCAGGCGATGCCTGTGGAGTTGCTGCCAAGTGGACGTTATAGACACGTCCGTACTGTAACTGCCCCTACTGCACCGGAGCGACTGGAATCCCTGATAGGGCTGGTACTTGAGCTGGTGCTAGGAGGGCGGCTGCAAAAAGTGGCCTCTGTGGTTCATTACGGGCACCCTGCTGCTGTGGGGCCTTATCACCTTCTGGACAATCCTGGCGCTTATGGCCATGCTTACCGCACACAAAACATCGACCTCTGAAATTACCTCCCCTCTAGCCCTGCTGACCACGGCCATGTTGGCCATTACCGCCCCTCCACTGGCCCTGACGAGAATGATGTTAGCCCTGCAGCTGGCAGTGTTGGCCTTACTGGCCCTGCAGCTGGCGGTGCTGACCCTGCCTAAATCCCCCAAATCCCTGCCTGGAATCACCTGATCGAAATCGCTTGGCAGGGTCCCCCTGATGGGAACTCTGCTCGTGCTGACGAGTCTATCCTGAGATGTCGGTGCTCCACTAGAACCACTACCCCCTGTCCTCCCCTGCTGGCCGGACTCTCCTGCTCTTTTGTTTCCCTGCAGATGGAAGCGGTGATCCTGGCAGTGTAGTAAAGAATCATTGAGTACATCTGTGAATGTACTCAGAGACAGATTCCCAATAAGGTGCTGACGGATCCTCCAAGCTAACCCCTCCATAAACAATAGTATTTTCTTACCCTCAGTGGGTGCCTCATCTGACACTATAGTGAGAAGTCTTGTGAGCTCCTCTTCATACTCAGCAACAGTGGAATTTTCCTGCTTCAAGTTCAGTAACTTTCTCCTCAACTCAGTTTGCACGGCGGATGGAAAATACTTGCGGTCAAACCGCTCCCAGAATGACTGAATCGGGATAGTATCCCTCTCCTCCAAGGTGGTGATGGACTCCCACCACTGCAAAGCGGCCCCCACTAGATTAAATGAGGCTAACAACTGTTTATGCAAGTCCGTGCACTCATACATACTCAGATGCCTCTGGATATCTTTCTTCCATTGGCTGACGATGATAATATCTGAACTACCCGAGAACTCAGGGGGATGCGCTCTCTGAAAGGCATCCCTAACCCGCTCCCATGCGGATGAAAGCTGTGCAAGTACTGGCGCCACTCCCTGAATCTGGGGTGGAGCCTGCTATACTACCGCCAATGCGGTATTAACCGCCTGAGCAACAATAGCGGCTACCTCATTAGCATTCATCATTCCCTGAGCCGGAGCTGCTGGCTGCTCGGCTTGGGCACGCCTATCCTTTGGTGCACGTCTCGGAGGCATCTGAAACGTGAATAAATTTATTAGTCTACAGTTATTATCAAATCTCAAATAGCTGAAGACGTAATCGTAAAAGCAAGAATACAACAATCCTAAATTAGGGCTCTATAACAAAAATGTTAAGCTGAAAGCGAAATAAGCCGTACAGATCCTAAAGACACTAGAACCTGATGCTCTGATACCACCTGTGACACCCCACCTAATTAAATATCGGACAATCACTCCTTTATTAAATTAAAATCAAGGTGAACAGTTGTTCATTCTTAACATCACTGTCGTCAAAATAAAATTTCCAATTTAAACACCCTAAATAATTAAGCTAAGTGTCAAAACCATTTTCAGATACTACTTTCCAAATTTTATTCAAAACCAATATTTTAAAACTTCAAATAATTCACAATTTAAAGAATCACACAACAATTATCCTGTAACTTATAATCCCAAAGAGTTAAACATTCAACAAATAAATCCCAACATTAAATCTTAAAGGAAAACATCCTAACAGTAATAAAAATCCAAAAGTGTAAATACTGAAAATAAATGAATTAAAATATCCAACAAAACAACAGAATAATGGAAAAGGGCGACACATGCCCAACTACTAAAATAAATGCTAGGAGTGGAATCAAGAAATGAGGTCGTCTAAGCAAGAGGCCTGCAACTCCCACCTAAGCTGCAGTGCGTTCCTCCCAAAGGATCATATGCAAGACGCCCCTGTGGCTGGGCACCTGTAATACATACATATATATATACAAGAGAGAAAAGAAATGGAAACGGGTCAGAGCCCGATTGTAAAAACGATTTAAAATTTGTTTAGCAAGTATTTAAAATGTTTACTGGGCAATGAAACAACATATTAGTGCGACTCTCCCTTGAGAATTTCTCACCTCTCTCCTAATGTGCACGCCTATCGTACTAACCTTCCCAGCGGTTTAACTTATCTTATCTTATGTCGCTCGTAAGATTTTAATCTGACAAATTCAACTGTTTAAGGGGTTCATTTCATTCAACTACATAGTTCTCATTTAACCTTATTTACTAATAATGTCTCTCTGCAATATATTATACTTTTCAAACACTTATTCCCAAGTTGAAATAATTATTCATATCTTACTTACCATAAACAGAGTAGGTAGTTCCCAAGTTCCAGAATTTAATACATATATTAAATACTCATATAATATATATATTCTAACGGCACCCCACATAATAATTATGGTGCGGGCATACTCTGCTATCCAGTCCCCGTATCACTCATACTAAGGGAAATACAAGTTCGGAATCACTCTCGAACTATATTAATACAAACACAAACAACATTGAGGCGAAGCATAGATTCCAAGTCTCTAAGAGGTCAGTACATGCCCTCACGTCTCTTAGGACCGTCTGAACTATCGATTCGCTAGCCTGTACCGAAGGATTTCTATCTTCCAGGGTATGAGTCAATATCCCCCATAAAGGTCCCATCGAGATAAGACTGTCCCAGCGCGGTAACCTCAGGGATAGCAAGTAGCGCGGACATGGTTTTTTCACGTATATAGTATATGCATAAACACAGTCATATAAATATACTACTATTACCACATCAAATTTAGGTACATCTCATAACCCATAATTATGATATTTATCCTTATTTCTCGTTATTTAGTTATCACGTATAACGATTCGTTTCTTACTTTAACTTTTGGAATTATCCCAACTTATTAAGTGACACTCATGGATTCCTATCCTCCCAAGTGTAATTTCAGTAGGTACTCATTTATTTACCAACGTAACTACCTTACTTGTCTCCCCCTTTTTATCCTAGTTCCATTGTCCCTTATATGTAAACATCCCCGAAAAAGTAAATCTTGTCTTACATTAAAGATTTCATATTATCAATAAGTCCTACTGGTCTTCTTTATCTCCCAAAATATTTTAATAAGGATGTCCAAGGATTATTACACCTTTAAATTAAATTCAACTATGTAGAAGGGGAATTATGAATCTGCCAGGAGGGGTCGATCTATCGATGGTAGGGGCTCGATCGATCGATGCGTCGATCGATCGACACTCTTGATTTGATCAATCGATCGACACTCCTGGTTCGATCGATCGATCAAACAGGTATGGGGATTTCTGCAAATTAACAGTTACGGGTTCTATCATCCAACATCATCCAAATCCGAATTTTTAACACCCAAACTCCCAGAAATTTTTACTACAAACATCATAAATCCAAACTAATAATCTTCTACGTAAAGCATGTGGATTTTCATCAATAACCATGGATTAAAGGGCCAAAACTTATATAAATCTCATGAACCCTAGAAATTTCTTTAACTTTGTTCTAATCAACCTTTTACCAGAATTTCTTCTTCTAATTCATCATAAATCCGTGGTTCAACCTCTACATATGAAGGGGATTTCCAGATTATCATTTATATCATTACTACATGCAATTTTCCTATCTCCAACATGGGTTTTCTTCTATAAAACTCATCATAATCCACCCTAGACTAACATGAATGATGTATTAATGAAATTAAGCAATATAAATATTTGCTTGGGAATTTTTGGTTTCTGATTTGTGCTGAAATCAGTGTGGTTACGATCCTTGAGACGTGATCTCTCGTTTGGCGGCGACGGCGGCGCAAACAGAGGGGTTTTCGGCCTAGAATTCCTTGGCAAGCTCTCTCCTTCCTTCTCCAATGGACGTGACTTTCTTTTGGTTGTGTTAACCCTAGAAGACAACCCTAAGCATCTGATATAACCTTGTAATTTTTGTGGGTTTAATTACCCAAAATTATGAAATGTCCAAAACGCCCTCCCGGGGTGCTAAATAGGCCTAAAAACGGCCCAAGATCCAAACTAAACCCCCGGGTACATATTTTTGACTATCTCGACCCTTTCGGACACTTTGGCGCACTCTAAATGACCATACGGGTGAATTATAAGTTATTCACTTTTATTAATCAATATTTAGTCCCGACACAACACAGGCGCGCCCCGACTTAAATTTCTAAAATTATCTTTTTGTTCACTTGTGACATTTAATAGTACCAATATTATATTACTTTACTCATTAGTAATATTCATCAAGTTTCCAATGATTACTAACTCTCGTCACGTTAGTAATTAACAATAAGTAATTTTCGAACTTATATTAAATTAATAACACATTAAATTTCATAAATCCCCAAATTTAGAAAGCATAAAAATACGGGGTATTACAGCATCATAATGCCGATGAGTATATTTACAACCATAAGAATGAGATGCGTGATCGATATCCATAATTCTTTTATCAGGTATACCTTATTTTCGAATTTCGGGATGAAATTTCGTTATTAGGGGGGAGTATGTAATACCCCGTAATTTTTAATGATTTTTAAACGTGGGATTAATTTAAATAATGGAAAATTTTTAATTGATAATTAATCCAAATTAAAATAAATATTAACTAACGAGATAAGGGATAGTATTTATTGATGAGAATAATGTTGAATATTACTGAATGAATAAAGTTATATATGATGGTGAATTTATGAAAATTGTGACGAGTGAGAAATACGATAACTACAGTAATTAAGTCGGGATGCGCGTGTCAGTCGTGTCGAGACTAAATTAATGGAATAAAAAGTAAATTATTTATAAGTCATCCAAATGGTCATTTCGAGTGCCCCAATGTATCCGGAAAGGTCGAGATAGTCAGAAACATCTACCCAGGGATTTTGTTTGGGTTCCAGAATAGTTTTAGGTCAAACCGACATCCCGGGAGAGCGTTTTGGTAATTTGTATTTTTGAAGTATTATTAGTGACGAAACTTAGAGGGATAAAATATCATTTACGTGGGTTAGATTAGGGTTATCAGTTGTTATACACAGAGAGGCCAAAGGAGGATGGAGGAGGAGAGTTTTTTAAGGCTAGAGCCACCACTAGTGCACCAATTACACCACCAAGACCACCACCGCGTAGATCGAAGAGCGAGGATCGCAACCATACCGACTACACCAACGTATCATACCTTCTTTCTTAAGGTAAGTGTTTAATTTTTGCAAAACTTTAGCAATAATTATGTTCATGTTAGTATAGGTGTATAATACCCATGTATTGTTCATAATCATGATGAAATTGGAGAGTTAAGATAATTAATTAAAATCTGAAAGTGAATTAGGTTGAATCCCTCATGTATGTAGATTAAAAATCACGAATTGATGATTAATTGTGATGAACGAATCTGGATTTATTATGTTCATGAATGAAAATTTGAAGAATTAGGGTTTATTTAATTAATTTGGGGAATTTGGTAATTTATCAAGATTTATGAACGATTAAATGATCCTAGGTTGTTAGAAATCATCCTTATATGTTATAATAATGATTGGAATTAATTGTTGGGAGTTTGGGAATGATCTGTAGAGGTTTTAGGATAAAAAATGGTGGAAAACGCAAGTGTTGCAGCCCCAGGTTGCGCGAAGTCTCGTTCGAACGAGATGGTTGACGCGTGAAGAGGTCGTTCAAACGACCTGGCTTCTCGTTCAAACCATATGCAATCTCGTTCGAACAACGTGACAGGATTTCTAAAAATTTCTTTTGGGTTCTAAATTTGTGCGACATAGTAAATTCGAATGAGAGTTAATAATGTACGATGAATTTCGTAATGGTATAGAATTATTGGAGTATAATATTTTAAGGTATGTGGAGTGGTGAGTTATCTATGGAAATTACGAGAGAGAGAATATTCGTAATTTAATAAGTATATCGTAAGTAGTAATGAGAGTAATACTACGTATGAACAATAATATTTGGGTTGTGTGTATACCTAATGATCTTGATGGGTTGTGTGAATGCATATAGTAATATTTATTATGTGTATGACATACCTACCATACTTGTTATCACGGGAGGTCTTAAAGAGAGGACAATCTTATCTTGAGGAGCCTTCAGGGGGATTTTAGATTGGTGCCTCGGAACATAGAACCTAGGTACGGGCTATATGTGAAAATCATATTGATGAACCTCATATGGGTGTGTAAGCATGTTCTTAACCCATAGTCTTGGAGCTATGTTCACCTCCAATATGTGTGACGTGTATTTAGATGGTTCGAGAGTGATTTCGAACCGATTGTCCTTATTCAGTACGAGATGTATTGGAACTTGATAGCAGAGTATGCATGCACTACAGCTAAGTTAGGGGTGCCATATTAGTATTTATTTATAATAGTGTGATGGAAAATAAATACTTGTGATTTAATCTACCATGTGAATATGTAGATGAGTATGTTAATGGAATTGAATCAATTATGTGAATACTTAACCTTATTGGGAAATTCTTAATTGGGATAGTAAAAGCATAAACATTTAATTATAATAGTTTATGGGGAATACGGGTTATTATTACGGGTGAGGGTTTATAAGGTTTATGACTACGACCTAGTTAAGTGTGATAAAAATAATTACAACAGTTTATAGGTGCGTTAGGCGTGCGCAATAGTTGAGAGGTAAGAATCTTAAATGAGTGCTCAAAAAGCCGACATGCATATCATATTTGTTTTACTGCAATTTTTAAATACTTGCTAAATTGTTTTGAAATCTTTTACATTTGGGCCGTGACCCATCTCTTGCAAAATCTATTTTTTTTGTACCATTATTTTAGGGGTTCAGCAATAGGGGTGCCAGGATTAGACTGTTGGACTATTTGACGTGTTACGGGTAGTGTGGGAGTTGCAGGTCATCATATTTAGACACCTCTATCCTTGTCATATTAGTTTCATGCTTAGTTATTCCATTTAGGGCATGTGATGTCCATTTTCAGTTTTGTATTTATGTCAGAGAGATATTGTACTCAATTTATTTCAGCACTCAAATTTTTCAGTTGGATTGATATTATTATATTTGGTTGGCTTTGAGATATTTTTTGGGATGTTTATTCCAGTTTCATTTGATTCAGGTAAATGGTTTATTATTCATTATTATTTTTGTTCATGAAAAATGGTGAATGTATTATCCGTGTATATTGTTGGATTTTAACTAATGAATTAATTATTTTGACACTAACTTAATTAATTATTAGATGATTAATAAAATAAATATTTTCGATAGTAATATTAAGAATAAACCAATTAAATACTTTTATTTAATTTAATAAAATAAGGGCCAACATGTCCTCAAATTTGTATTGGCCGGATCAAGAGACAAGTATGGTTCCGCTCCCTCTTGCAATGTTTTCTTTTTGTTGTCTATACAATTCCCATAAGTTCACCGTTTGACCTTTTTCCCTCTAACCCACTCCCATGTTTCTTGCCACTCGAACAGCTACGATATCCTCTACTGGAGGTCGTTGAGACTGACTGTGGTAAGCCACTTCGAGCAACGTCAACACAGGTGGGTGGGTGGTTCACCCCCACGCCATTTGCATCTCTTAACTCAGCGTTAAGACCCATCGGGACAGTAGTTCCGTCAGCGACTTGTTCATTCTCCTTCAAATTATACTCTGACCCTGCTACCAATCGGGTATTTTCCCACCCTTTTACGTGGTGGAGCCTGATATGCCTATCCGCCATTATCGGCACATGAAATACCCACTCCTCAACTTTCGCCGTAATTTTTTTCCACAACTTGTAATTTCCTCCCACTAAAGTTCTGGGCCACCGGAGTTCCTTACCTATCATGGTTTTCGTATCCCCACCCAAAAGAAAAACCATTACTCACTATGTATTCTTTTTATAGCCCCCCGTGTCATCAAACCTACATTAATAGACTTAAACCTTATTAACTCACCCCACTAGATGGTGTTTATAGAAGGGGAAAAGAAGATTTTCTAAGGACAATCATTATGACAAACCTTTAGGTGAGAAGACGACTCTCCCAAAGCTATGAGAGGAATTATCAATTCATCAACCATGAAGACTTTCTGTAACATCTATTTCAATTGAACATTTTTATTTTCCAAAAAAACCAATTTATGTTTAAATTTTATCTTTCAATTACTGTAAAATAACTCCATTTGCAAAATTAAAATTGTGTTTACCTAAAAACCTCTAAAATTAACATAATTTAGTTTTCAATTCATAGATCTTCCACGTGTGACCTTCACACTTGATGCGGATGCCGACAAAACCGTGGTGGAACTGGAGGAGGATGACTTGATGAGCTTGACTGGGACCCTAAAATTGTGGCCTCGTTTACAGTGAGTTACAACCGCAATGACTGTTTTCTTGTGGGGGAAATACTAAATATATTGGGGTCGCCATGGTTCGAAAGGGTTATTAAAGAGAGAGTGTTTAGAGCTTGTTTGTGTATATTTTTTGAGTTAGTTGTATTATATGGGATAGCAAAATCTTTTTAAAAGTCTCATAACTAAAAAATGAGTTGTGTAGAAAATATCGAGGGTGGGAATAAAAATACCCTATTTTATTGAATAATTTTTGGTTCTGAAAATCAACCACAAGCCAAGCCCCAAACTAGAGGAGTGGTGTTACACATAAGGGGTGGTCATAGGCTCGTAGCCCGACAAGCCCATCCAACCCGCCAGACGGCTTGGATAAGGTAAATAGGCCCGCGAAAAGGGCTTGGCAAAATTTTATGGGTCCGACATTTTTTCGAGACATACTTGGGTATTTATTCTTAGGCTTACATGGGGCCGGCCCGACCCGAGGCTCGAGAATTGGATATATATATATATAAAGAGATAATCTCTGGTGCGGACTTTGTCCTTATCCCGAAAGTGGTCCCCTCGTGATCCCAAAAACTTTTGTTATTTACTTTAGATGGTTCCCCTCTTGTCTTATACTAAAACCTTAGTTTAAGACTACATATTTAAAAGATTTATAGTTTATATCCAAATTGGTATCAAGACCTTAAAGATTTTAGAAACTCACCGAATTCCGACCAAAATGCTAATTGTGGTATCAAAGCTATAAGGCGCTCCTTTTAGACTTATAGTAAAAAGACTTTAATGCCCTTGGAATTTATCCCTCGCATTTACCAAGATATTTTTGGAATCAATCCAGACTACCACCCCATACCTATAACTGATTTAGACCCAGTAGGTTGCTTAACCTCACATATATACAGTTGTTCACATACTGAACACATTCCATCCAAACACGCAAATAGTAGACAAGTTACTACTAGTGTTATTAATAGCATAATAGACCAAAATAAGTGTACTCCTTATATTAACATAATTAATAAAAGACACTCAAGCTCTAGAAACAGAGATAAAAAATATCTCTAAAAGACTACTAGAAATAGATAATCAAATCCCAATAGACCTAGTACATGTTTTACAATAAATAAATATTAAGACTAATCATATAGAAGCCCTTAACAAATGCATTTTAGAAATTAAAACTTTAACTAAAAATCAAGATAGTGAGTTAATTAAACTTACTAAAGAACAAGCTAAGCTTATCCCTAGATTAGATAGTTATCTTTCTAATGGAGATAGTTAGATCAGATTGGAATGAGGTACCAAGATACCTCTCCATTCAGACCTTATCAGACTTTTACCAAACAATTCTAGAAAAGATAAATGATGATAGATTTTATAATAAGATAAATGAAAATGAGATTGCCAATGCGGATAAAGCAATTAGACTCATATTAGAAAGATTAAATTTAATATCTACATCCATAGCAGCTACCCAAGACTATAACAATAGCTTTGTTAAAGATTTGCATTCAGATTTAAAAGCTAAGACAGAAGGATTAACCACCTTCTACACAGACTTTGTAAAATTCCAACAAAATTTAGCAAATTATCTTAATAATATAGAAAGCCATAACCTATCCAAAATGGATAGTATTATTAATGAACTTAGACTAGACATGGACCAAGTAGAAGAAAAATACGAAGAAATTATAAATGGAATGAAGGTTGTATATAATAAGCCTTCCCCAGCAGAAATAGACTCACATTTTATTCTAACTCGTTTAAATAAAATAGAAAGGACTGTAGAATCTATAGAAGTTAGATCTGTGCAACAAGAAGAAAAATATAATGAAGTAAAAGACTATATTACGAATGTTGTCAAATCCCTAGTTAATTCTCTTGCTAGACATAGTGAAGAAATTTCTGAGAATACAAGAAAAGAGAATAAGAATTTTAAAGAAGAAATCCTTAGTCAAATAAAAAGACAAAAAGGATTATTCAGACTTCTTAGAAAGAATTGAAAAAATACTTGAACAAAAACAGGTAAACACCTGTAAATTTAAAGAATCCCCTCCTATAGAAACTAGAGAAAGGAATACCATAGGTAGACGAGTCATAAATGACGGATTAGATAAGACTAGTACGATAGTTAGCTCTATCCCAAATATTGGACAGAGTAATCATTTGCTCCAAAGACTTAAGGATTCATCCTCCAATGTTAGGACATGGTGGAAAGAGAGAAATTTCACCAATCCTCTCTAATGGAAGGAATGGGGTGAAGTTGACTAGAAGATTGTTGAAGATTCCATTCATAATGGACAACTTCCAGTCGTTAGATACATAGACTTGTTTAAAGAAGGTGCCACTCCTAAGACTCTTAATTATAACATCACTTACCATTGTAGGAATCATGTGTTAGAAAAATCATACACTGAGCTCCAGGTGTTTGACTCAGAATGGCTTAGATCTAAAGAAATTGATAGGAAGTTCCAATCCCTAACCTTTGGACTCTTTCAAGCAAGAATCAAAGGATTACATAGACCTCGAAATAATATTAACATATTATGTTGTCTAGTAGACAAAAGATAGAAATATTTTGAGAAAAGCCTTATTGGGATAGCGCAATTAGAAATGTCAGACAACATAGGATACTTTAATGTCATTCCGGCATTTACAGTAACCGTAGACATAGCCAAACATATTAAGTCATCTTATATGCTAGTGGCTATGAAGACTATATTATCCCAGACGCTAATATAAATATAGAATTCCAAAGCTATGTGAAGTTTTCCCAATTTCCTTATGAAGGAATGCAATCGAAAATTCCTAGCGGTAGACTTAATGAGGAAATTTTAGTTAGAACCAATGTTTCAAACTATAATCATACTTACAGTATTAGAAATATTGGACCTATGAAAGAAAAAGTTAAGACCCTTTGGCAATTGCTAGAATTTCAAGAAACTAAGACTATACAAAATAAACCTTTATTTATTTATCAAGACGATGTCACTGGAAACGTTACCATCCAGTTTGGTCTTCCTAAGATTGTCAGTAAGAATATTCAGACCGAAGAAATTAGATTTAGGAATATGGGAGAAGCCATAATCAATGATCCTTCAGAGGGAGAATGTAGTAGTAAGACTAGTTCTAGTTTACTAAGACAAGCCCCTGTAATTAGACCTAGAAGATTATTTGAACAAAAAGACTTAGTTAAAGAAAAAGCTAGGATCCAAAACTTTGGACATGGACTCTCAGAATTGGATATGAAGACATTTAAAGATCGCATTAAGAAAATTCATTCTGCTAGATTTCAAGAAAGAGAAAGATTTAATATGATAGCCCAAGACCGCATATTAAAATTAAAAGAATATAAAGGAACTTCTTAGAAACTTAAGACTAATAGAAGAAGGAGAAGAAAGATTAAATCCAGCTACACAAGTAAATTCTAATAAACAAGAGATAGAAAGTAGTAGTAAGCTAAAAGATACTCCTAGATACTCTAACACTATGGTCAAGACTAAACCAAACTATATAAAATATTTTTCAACTAGTGACAAGAGTTTCACTCCTGTTAACACCATGGCAAGTCAAGCCATAAATCCAGTAGGTATATACCTTACCCTAGACAATGTTCAAGATAGAAAAAAAGCCTTAGATGAATGGCGTAATCATATGAACATGTGTTTTGCATCTAATGAATAATGGGATGCAAGTTCATGTAAACAATACGCTGAGCAATCCATTAGAGGTATTGCAAAAGATTATTTAGATAGTTTAAGAAAGGCTACAGATGAAGACTCCGTAGCTAATATTGAGAAGATGGAAGAAAACTTAGAAGAAATATCAATTGAAGAATATATTCAGTTGTTCAAATCAGAATTCATTGGAGCTGGACATTTAACTCAAATCAATGAACAAGACCTAGCAAAAACTAAGTTAGCCCTCCTTAGAATTTGCAAACTAGATAAGATAAATGAATATAGAAATAATTATGAGCAACTATATTACCAAATTAATGTATTTGGAGAGAACTTAAAAGATGAATACTTTAGGAAGATACCAGCCATAGTACAAATCCTAATTAATGAATATAGGAATTTTCCAGGAGTAACTGGAGTTAAGAACAACTCCCTTGGTGAAAGAATCAATTTTTCCAAAGATTATATCATATCTAAGAGACGCGATATAACTTAAGGAAAATTAATAAAAGAAACTTTTAAGAAGATCCCTCCAATCAAAGACGAAAGAGACATCGTTCCAATCCAATGGGGATGCATAAGTGAATCTAAGAAATTCAAAAAGAAATTAGAATAGAAACATAGGAAGTCTAAGACTAAACCTCTAAAATTTTCAAAGAAGTAGAGATTTAGACCATCTCCTACCTTTAGAGAAAAGAAATCTAAGACTAAGAAAAATAAATTTAACCAAAGAAAATATTTTAAGAAGAACACTAGTAAGTATAAGAAAGTTCCTAATTATAGGAAGGAAAAATAAGTAGCTCAATCTAAGACTTCCATCAAAGAATGTTGGACTTGCGATAAAGAAGGACACTTTGTTAAAGACTGTCCTAACAAGAAAGATAAAGAAGGTATTAAGATTATTAATACAATATTAGACTATGCAGATCAATAAGTATTAGATATCCTATATTCTATAGAAATATCAGACATAGAAGATGATGATAATACTGGTATCTATAGTGCTTATACAGATTGTGATTCAAAATACTATAACAGTGACACTGATGAGTATAAAGACTCTGAGGATACTTTAGATTTATATATGATGCAAGTTAAACAAGACAATTTAGATGACGAATATATAGACTTTGAAGAATCTTGGTATAAATGTATATTGATCCCTTTTATAAAGAAGAGATGGACTGTTAGTAATCCCGAGTTACTAACATATATACCCAGATGTTACTTTGATAAAAGACATTATTGCACATTTGAAATGAAATGTAGCAAGAAAGACTTTAGATGTGTAGAATACTTTGTGACTATACGAACAGAATTATTTATGGTTTGTGTTATTTGTCAATTACACTACCATGAAAACTATTGGAGAACTAGATTTAGATCAATTTATACTAGTCAGTATGACGCTCAAATAAACTTAGATATAAAAACATATTATCAAGATATTGATTGAAATATAGCCAAAAGATTGCAAGAAAATGAAGACTTCAAAGGAAAAGGAATTTCCTATGATTTAGAAGGATACCATTCTGATAGTAGTTCAGAAGACCTAATATCCTTAGATTTTATAGAAAAACCTCAGAAAGGAATATCTATTTTAGAAAAGAACAATTTAGGAATTTCTACTAAACTGCATGCTTGTTTTTTAGAATTATTCGTTCAACACAAAGACTATCCTAAAAGACTTTCAGCTTTTATAGATATAGGATGCTCTCAGAGAAGTTGTAAGGCTAATGCTTTCCCTGAAGACTATTTTTTAGAAAGTACTAAAGAAATCTATGGTAAAGCGTCTAATGGAGATCCATTTACCTTATATTTCCAGACTATTCCAATTTATTTTAAATCAAGAAATCAGACCAACAAAATCGTTAATCATCGGTTTTGGATAATGGATCCTCGTCCTAGTTTCACAGGAAACATTATTTTAGGACAAGACTTTATTAGTAAATATCATCCTTATACTCAGTATAATGATAAGATATTAATTAGTGATAAAGAAGAATTTAATATTAAAGCCCCTCTAATAGATCACAAGACTGCCTTTGACCTTATGCAAGTCAAACCCAATTATAGGCCCATAAAACATCAGAGTTCTTCAGCTGAGAATGGTGGACCTAGACCGACAACCCAACAAGAAGCCGTAGACATTACTAAACCCTTACAAAAAGAATGTAAGTGTCTAGACCAAAAGTGTTATAAGCAAATAACGCTTATATAACAAAACATTTTAGATCAAGCCTAGCATGCCTTATTACAGGTTCAAGCTATATCCAAACAGAAGAAAATGGACATAGAAGTAGAAAAGGAAAAGATTGGGAAACTACAGAGCCTACTTTAGGAGAAAATCCCATCGCTAAGTTGGATAAAGACCAAAGTTATTGTGAAATCATCCCTATTAACCCAGACGCCACTATTGATGGTGGAACCTATAGGAAAGGATATTCACAAGAAGACAGAGAAGAATTCAAAAAAGACATATATGAAATGCTTAAGATAGGAATTATTAGAGAAAGTAAAAGTAGACATAATAGCCTTGCCTTCTATGTTCAAAATGAATGAGAACGTAAAAGAAGAAAAAGACGTATGGCTATAGATTATAAACAATTAAATAAGAATTGTGAATTTGATTCTTATAAGATACCAGCAAAGAATAATTTAAAATCTAATTGAAGATAGAATTATATTCAGTAAGTTTGATTGCAAATCAAGATCTGAAAAATTAAGATGCATCCAGACAATATTACTTGGACAGCCTTCAGTGTGCCCCAAGGAAAATACGAATGGCTAGTAATGCCATTTGGATACTTGAATGCTCCTTAAGTATTCCAATGAAGAATGGATAATATATTTAGACCTTATTCAGAATTTTGTCTTATTTACATAGATGACATTCTTATAGCCAGTAAGACTGAGATAAATCACGTAGAACATCTTAAAAAGATTATTTTAGAATTAGACAAACTTGGTATTATTATTTCCGAAAGGAACATGCAATTATTTCAGACTGAGATAGATTTTGTGGGAATGAATATAAATAAAGGAAAAATATCCTTAGCAGAACACATAACCAAAAAGATCCTTGAGTTTCCAGACCAACTTAGAGATAGAAAACAATTACAATCATTTTTAAGGTTGCTTAATTGTGCTGCAGACTTTATTAAAGACCTTGCTTCAAAAAGACAAAGCTTAACGGCCAAATTAAAAGGAACAGACAAAACCAATCCCTTTTACTGGACTAAAGATGATTTTGAAGTAATAAGACAAATTAAAGATGCAGTCAAGAATATTACTTTACTTGAACTGCGTAATGCAGAAGACCAGTTTATAGTAGAAACAGATGTCTCTGATAAATAATGGGGAGCAGTATACTTTGCCATTGATCATCAGACAAAGAAGAAGAAATTGTGTAGACATAGTTCTGGAACCTTTACAGACCCAGAAACAAGACACACTGCCCATGAAAAAGACGTTTTAGCCATAGTAAGGGTAATAGAAAAATATATGCTTTTTCTTAGACCTAAATATTTTACTGTTTATACTGACTCTTCTTATGTAATAAAATTCAGAGACTTAGACTTGTCCAAATCAAGGACTAATAGACTAATTAGATGGCAATAATTGCTTAATGGTTATGATATCTTTGTTATACATATTAAGGGAAGTAAAAATACCATTCGATATATTATATCAAGAGAGCCAATGTTTCCTAACACTAATATGATTTCATGTTTTATGTTGCAAATAGAAGACCTAAAAGAAACGAGTTCCTCTGGAATGAATAGACTGAACAAAGAAGACGTTGCAGACTATCTTAGATGCGTAAGGCCAAATGCTGGTGTAACGCGAAGACCGACTCATATTCAAGACTCTCAAGAAAGACCAATCCTAGAGAACTTTGATGATATCCTAGTTCCTCGTAGAAAATCTAGACAAGAGATTATTTCACAAAATAGACTCATTGGGGATATGTATTTTCCCCAATATAGACATCATCAAAGATATCCAGAGTTAATAAAATTTAGACAAGAATTTTCAGATGATGAAAATACTCTCATTGACTCTATATGGTGGAACGTGAAGAATAGACTATTGATTGAGTTCAAACAAAATTTGGTAGCCATTGCCAGATTCATGAGAACTCAAAGACTTGTAGTTACCCAACTCAGTGGTACTGCTATGACTAGACCTCAGACTCAGACTTATGCTCAGACTCTTAGAGAATCCTCTAAAGCTAGACCTGCTGATTTTTATTATCAGAAAAAGACTTTTAAGACTAAGATTGTTATACCATTTGGTCATAATAATCTCCCATTAGCAGAAAACTTTCAAAAAGAAAATAATAATATTATTGATCATTTTAATGTATTATTATCAGAAATAAATGGAGATGCTTTAATTAGTAAAGGTTTCTTCAAAGACATTCCAAAAATATATATTTTTGGAAAATCAGATATGGGACGGGTTCATTGAACTCGTTCAGATAAAGGATATTGAAGACTCTGTTGCTCTTAGAAAAATAATCCATGAGTATGTTAAGAAGGTAGAAGACTTATTTCCTCTATTTGCCAGAATCTATCAGATTGCTCAAAGTTCCTGTAGAGGAATGAGAATTGAAGGATTTAGACTTGTTAGATTTTCCAATTATAAATTTGAAGACATTGAGATTCTATCACAAGACGAGACTAAATATTTAATTATTGATAAGTCCAAGCTCCAGATTGCTCATGCCATGGAGACAATAGAAATCATGGAATTATTGATAGATAAAGACAGATGGTACACTGCCTACCACGAAGAAGACCTAATAATCCAAGTTGGTGAGCCATTCAATGGAAGGCTCAAGAAAGAAGTCAAGGAATTGGTAGAGATAGTTTTGCCAGCTAGCCTTGGAATTGTGGTCCTCATTGATGAATTTTTCAATAATGCCCTCCCAGGCCAAGACAAAGTAGAAGAAGACACGGATAAGATAAAGACGGACCCCTCGTTAACAGAAGAATTATTGAGGACAGAAGATGCCCTACTATAGACCTGTGCATTATTATAAGATGACAAGACTCATCTAGATTCCCTTGCAGTGTGAAGAAGAAGACAGCTCAGACATGCCCCACACGGCCCCCCAGAAAGCTTCTTTTTATAAAGAAGAAAGAGACCCTCACAAATACGTTGGGTTAGAATTATTGCTAGACGACAGACTTACTTTATGTAAAGAAAATAGCAAGACTTTAATAATTTGTATCTATTTAACCGGCTAGCTTTTTAGCCTCCGGTATCCAGTCAAATGTAGTGCCCTGGTGCTATAAAATGGAGCGTCCGGTTGAGTTTTAGATCATCGAAGTTTAGAAGTTAGAAAGAGTGTGTAAGCTTGTAGTAAGTAATATGTACATGAGTGAGTAAACCTCTCATAGTTAAGGGAGAGGAGAGAGTTGTATTTACTTATGCAATGCAATAAAAGTATTTTCTTTTCCAGAAATATCATATGTTGAGTTATTATTATTTTCCAAATTGTCTCCAACTTTCTGTTCATAGAGGACTATTGTGTAGAACCTCTGGAGTAGCACACAAGGTGTTATACTGGTGAACCGCCGTCAGGTGCCGATTTTTTATGAGCCGTTAGTCGGGTGGGCGTTAGGCGTACAGGCAGAAAACGGGTTCAATGCCAAAATCGTGGATTGAGGTGCGACACATAAAGAGAGAGTTGTAGGAGGTCGAGACCGAATAAGAATAGTAGCAAAGCTGAAGAGAAGAAGGAAGGAAGATAAAGATATTGCATACCAGAAGGAAGGTATAACTCGAACCAAACCCTTAACTATTATACATATTATTATTTTTAAAACAAACTTTTATGAGCCTACAAATCACTGAAGACTTTTTAGCATTTGTTAATCAAACAAATTTAGACTAAACTAGAGAAATCCAAGATTGGACTCTTACAGACCCTAAAAATAAAGAATTTATAGAAACTGCTTTAACATACGCAAGTGGTACTTTCAAATATATAGACCATGTTATTGAGTGGTTAGTACAAGAAGTACCAAGAATAGAAATAATTAGAACAGGAATCCGAGATCTCTTTAGACAAAAGATAAGAACTGAAGAATTCGTAGAAGAACTTTTAAGACCGAAAAAATATCAAGAATACCCTAGGATACTTGAAGATAGTATAGACGTAAAGGTTAGCTAAAACAAAGGCTATTTTAATGAGAGCCGGAGGAATCCGCCATCTCCTTAGAAACGTAGAGACAGTTGCCCCTAGGACATACCGTAGATTTTTGTCATCTTATGGTGATAATAATTTAAAAGAATTTATAAATAACGATATAATTGATATTGTTAATCACATATATAAAGAAACTAGATTGTTGAAACCACAGTACCGTATAAGGTATTTAAGACTAGAATATTTTCCATCAAAACCTCTTGCAATTTCTAGACTCCCTGAAGAAACTATTTATATAGATAATCCTCGCTATTCATAACTCCAATACGATAGTGACGGAAGAAGCTTGAGAAGTAGCAGTAGCCCTGAAACTTCTACACTTAGACTTCTAAATTAATTAAGCGTTAAAATAAAGCTTGAATACGCTAAAAGTTATTGGGGTAAAAATTTATATTCCCTAAAACTTAGAAGAAGACAAAAGAATATAAAAGACATTGCGGTCCCAAAAGGTGGTCCTAAAAAGACAAAGTGGTCCCTGGTTAATTCTTGGACGGTAGTAGGTCCGTAAACTAGGTCCGTATGAGATCCGGACTCATATATATATATATATATATATATATATATATATATATATATATATATATAGTTTAGTTTTTATTTCTTTAAGGTTAAAAGTTACAAAAGAAAATATAAATGGGGAACATTTAAAAATATCAATTTTAGACTTTATCTACTCTTACTGTTAAGAGTACATTTGAAATTAAATTTGCTAAACAATAAAACAGGTCATAAATTTTCTAGAACATAAAATATAGGTAAAAAAAATATTTGTGTCTGGGCCTCGACAACGGACCTGAACAAGAAGCTTTCGAATTTGGGCGAGATTACACAACGAGACCCGACTCGCGCTTGGGATAGTTCAAATTTTTAATGGCCCGACTCGAGCCCGACTAGGTCTGCCTAGGCCCAGCCAATGGCCATCCTATTACACACACCTAAGGTGTGTACACTAAATGCACCCAAAGGTGCATTAAGTGGGTTGTGCCATGGTGTGGTCCCTTGAGGACACATATTTATCTAAAGTATAGTACCGTGTGAGTTTTATCCCAATGATTACATGCTAAAATTCTACATATTCAAAATAGAATAGTCCTCCACGTCTTTCATACACCTCATTTTCTCCATGAAGTGTCGAGGTGTTGTACAATAATAAGACTAGGAACAAAGAAGAAACGTGATATTAGGAATAGAGCACAAAGGTTCACTAAGTGGGAGCATACATGATAACTATCCCAAGCATAATTATATAGTTAACAAAAATAGGCTTTTAGTCTTAAACTCTCCACACTTGAAGTTGTGTGTGACCCAACCATTTTAGACTCTGGGTTGAGGTGTTAAATTAATATAACGTAGTGTGCGGTCCATGATGTGATCTTATGACACTGTTATATAACAATGTAAACGTGTTATATTACAATATGGATTGTCATATTAGAAAATGGGTATTTTTATTCGAACCCCCATTTTCTTTGTAGAGCCCCCATCCTTATTAAATATATGGGTTGAAATGCAATTAAGATATCCTTTCTACGGGTGTGTAGAAGAAAAGGCCTAACACACGGGTATTTACACATTCTGAGTCCATCCAAGCCCAGTCATTTTTCCATCTCAGACAACAAATCCAACAAACTCAGTCATTGCTTAAAATCACCTAGACAAATATATTGAAAACGATTTATATGGGTTATTTTTTCGTGATTAAGTATGTTTCGATATATGAATTTAATCGTTTTACTTTTTTGTTCACAATTGCTACCGAAAATGGCAAATAGGTTTTGTATTTGGCTAGGTGGTGTTATCGGGGGTTTAAAATAGCATTAGGATTGTCATTTTATAACTTTGTTCTCCAAAAATGTTGAAATAAACATCCGGGGGCTGTAGACGTTATAGTGGGGTTTATATAAAACCTCCCTAGAAAAGTTTCTAGTACATGTTATATTAGCTACACCGGGATAAAATTATAAATTGGTTCATTAATAAATTAACCCATTTATAAATTGATCCATTAATTGTATTTGGTTTCATTAATGAAATGATTCATTAATTGTCCCATTTTTGCTCATGGGTAAAATTTGAAATTGAATCATTTCATAAAAAACATTAAATACATCCACTTGATATAGGAATCACATAAAGTGCGTGCACAACTCTATCTATTTCCCTCCCTTCCCCCTCCCCCTCCCCCTCCCCCTCCCTCTCCCTCTTAATTTATTTTTATCATTTCACAATAAGTATTGTTTACATAAAATATTGTTGGGATTAACTGCCTGACTGTTGGCAATAACTGTCAACAATTTATTAATTAATTTTTGTAATTAATTAATTCCAGCCCATAAAGTTAATTAATTTTCGGCCCAAAATTTAAGGATTTTTTATAAGCCTAAGACCAAGCCCAAGCACGAACCGAGCCGAGCCGAGCCGAGCCGGCCGAACGGACGCGCGCGTGTGGACCTTTGATCGAAAGTCAACCCAAGCATAGCTTAGGTCATCTCCCCTTCAAAGAGTTAGAATACCCCAAGGCATCCAAGCCTTAGTCCATCATTTGGGTTACTCTTTCAATGTGGGACGAGAGTTAAAACATACCCAATTCATTAACTTTTATTGCTTTGTGAGTCACTTTGGGAACATATTTATCATTCATAACATATTAAAATTGGACATGTGAATATACTACATTAATCTCCTTACTAAGGAGAACACGTTCGTATATGGTCCTACTATTATCGGGGTGTGGGTCCCACTTAAAATTGAGCTCAAAGTTGCTCAAAAATCTGTCCAGAAAATCTGGATAACTTTATGTCCAATTTTTCCAACAGTCCCCCACATGAATGATATATTGCTATAAATAAACATAGCAGATGCAGACACATGTTGAGTAAAACAAAAGAGTTATTGCATCGGGAGAAGTAGCCTAGTGGCCTTGAACTTTCCTTAGTGATATACCATCGGATTTACTTGGTTAATCAGTAGACTTCACGTCTTTAAAATGTCAACCGTTTTTATAAACCTAGACAACAGTATTCACACAACAATTTTTCAACAGAGTTGGTTCTCATGTTTGTGTTCATTTTGGCCATGAACACCACTTGGTTCCGTGAGTATTTTAGAGAATTTTCCTTTCATTATTCTCATAGGAGTGGCCCCCTTCTTACTCACGTAGGTGACTTCCATAAAGAGTATCCTGCAATACCCCACTTAGACATACTAAGATATGAATGTCATTAAAAGCATAACTTATCCTTATTTCGCGACAGATGTGCACTGTCTCATCTTTGGAATGGATATGGTTAAATATCCTCCAGTGCTTACTGAATACAATGTAGTTCGATTTTCCCATTGAACCTAGATCTTGGGATCACTAGTCAGCTAGGTTGGGTTTCCACTATATTGATTCTTATTTATTTATAGGCTTTAGACCCATTCCTCTCGATGATCTTTCAACTTGCTCTCGATTTAAACCTTTAGTTAGTGGATCCGCTATATTATCTTTTAACTTTACATAGTCAATTGGGATAACTCCGTTTGAGCGGAGTTGTCTAACAGTATTATTTTGACAACGAATATGTCGTGACTTTCTGTTATACATGTGACTCTGTGCCCTTCCAATTTCCGATTGACTATCGCAATGTATACATATTGCGAGCACAAGTTTCGACCAATTTGGAACATCCTCTAAGAAATTTTGAAGCCATTCAGCTTCTTCTCCAGCTTTATGTACTGCAATGAATTCGGATTCCATTATCGATCTAACAATGCACGTTTATTTTGAGGATTTCCAAGATACGGCTGTACCTTTAAGGGTAAATATATACTCACTCGTAGACTTGGAGTCTTTTGAATCGAATATCTAATTTACATCGCAATGTCCTTTAAGAACAGCTGGATATTTTGAGTAGTGCAGTCCATAGTTTTGAGTATATTTTAAATAACCCAAAACTCGCAATAATGCCTTCTAGTGATCTCTCCCTGTACTACTCGTAAATAGACATAGCTTACTTATTGAGTATGCTATGTCCGGTCATGTACAGTTCATGATATATATTAAACTTCCGATAATACGAGAATATTCTAGTTGAGATATGCTTTCACCATTATTTCTTGTTAGATGTAAATTTACATCTACAGGTGTCTTGGTAGGACTGATATCATACTTCTTGAATTTTTCAAGTACTTTCTCTAAGCAATGAGATTGAGATAATATAAGTCCATCCAATGTTTTAGAAATTTTAATTCCTAATATAACATCAGTGATACCCATATCTTTCATGTCAAATCGACTACTCAACATTTGTTTTATAGTTTTGACAATTTCCAAATTACTTCCCATGATAAGCATATCATCAACATAGAGGCACACAATGACATATCCATTTTGAATGTATTTAAAATAAACACATTTATAGCATTCATTAATTTTGAAGCCATTTGATAACATTGCATTATCAAATTTTTCATGCCATTGCTTAGGTGCTTGTTTTAATCCATAAAGTGATTTAACAAGCTTACATACTTTTCCTTCTTATCCGGGAGCTTTGAACCCTTCAGGTTGCTCTATATAAATTTCCTCGTCTATTTCACCATTTAAGAATGCAGTTTTTACATCCATTTGATGTATTTCAAGTCCATTAATAGCAGTACTTGCTATTAACATCCTAATGGACGTTATTTTTGTTACTAGTGAATATGTGTCGAAGTAATCCAGCCCTTCCTTTTGTCTATAGCCTTTAACTACAAGTCCATCTTTATATTTATCAATTGATCCATCGACCTTCAACTTCTTTTGAAGATCCATTTATAACATAACGGTTTTGAACCTGGTGGAAGATCCACTAGTTCCCATGTGTGATTTTGTAATATGGATTCAATTTCACTATTAATTGTTTCTTTCCAATTAGAAGCATCGAGTAAGGATATGGCTTCTTTTTACGATTGAGGTTCATTTTCTAGCAGATATGTTAAAAAATTCGGACCGAAAGAAGTCAAGGTTCTTGCTCTTTTACTACGTCTTGGTTCACCATCTATTGTATCAATAGATTGATGAGTACCACTTGTAATAGCTTGATTTATCCTTTTAGAAGGACCAGATTCTCGGGTCATGTTATATGGGAATTCATTTTTAGAAAATGAAGCGTCCCTCGATTCAATAACCGTATTTACATGAATATTCGAAATCTCAGATTTACAAACTAAGAAACGATATGCACTGCTATTAGTAGCATAACCGATGAATACACAATCAACGGTCTTTGACCCTATTTTTACCTTTTTAGGTTTAAGAACCATGACTTTGGCCCCACACTCGTAAATATTTATAGCAAGGTCTTCAACCTTTCCATAACTCATAAGGCATCTTATGAGTTTTCTTGTGTGGTACTTTGTTAAGAATATAATTAGCAGATAATAAGGCATCCCCCTACAAATTCTGGGGAGCTCCTGAACTTATCAACATAGAGTTCATCATCTCCTTCAATGTATGATTTTTTTGTTCAGCAATACCATTCGATTAAGGAGAATAAGGAGCAGTGGTTTGATGAATAATTCCATTTTCAGAACAAAATTCCTCAAATGGATATTCATATTCATCTCCTATATCACTCCTAATAGCCTTTATCTTTTTAATTGATTCTCAACTTCATTCTTATATTGTTTAAATGCATTAATAGCCTCATCTTTACTATGTAATAAATATACATAGCAATATTTTGTGCAGTCGTCAATGAAAGTAATGAAATACTTTTTTTCACCCCTAGTTTGTACAAATTTTAAATCACAAATATCCGTGTGAATTAAATCTAGTGGTTCGGTTATCCTTTCAACAGAATGGAAAGGTAATCTGGCTAATTTAGATTCCACACAAATTTCACATTTATGATTTTTATCGATATTAAATTTTGGCAAAAATTCCAAGTTAATCAATCTACGCAAGGTATCAAAATTAACATGTCCTGATATAACATGCCAAATATTAGATGACTCAATCAAGTAAAAAGAACTAGCAAATTCATTCATCGAAACATATGTTTTTGGGGTTACAGTAAGGACATTGATTTTAAACAGTCCCTCATTTAGGTAGCACTTTCCTACATACATGTCATTCTTTGATAACATAAAGCGATCAGACACAAACACAAGCTTGAACCCATTTTCAGTCAGGAGAGATCCAAAAATCAGATTCTTTCAAATATCAGGCACGTGAAGAACATCATTGAGAGTAAGTTCCTTTCCAGAAGTCATTTTTAGAGCAATCTTTCTTTGTCCCACAACCTTAGAAGTGGAAGAATTCCCCATAAAGAGGTTCTCCTCAGTTTCCAAAGGCTGATAGGTAGAGAACATCCATTTGTTTGCACAAATGTGTCGTGTGGCCCCAGTGTCCACCCACCACTCCTTGGTATTTCCAACCAAGTTACATTCAGAGACCACAACCAAAAGATTCATATCTGCCAAGTCATTGGCAATATTTTCACCCTCAGTTACATTTGCTTGAGGATTATTCTCATTTTGCTTCTTAGGCTTACGACACTCACTTGAGTGGTGTCCAGGTTTACCACAGTTGTAGCATTTGCCTTTGAACTTCTTCTTGTTCTGTTTTGAAGTGCCTTCCCCATCATGCTTTTGCTTGTTCTTCTGAAGACATTCAACAACATGGACCTTCATTTCCATTGGATTCTTCCTACTTTTCTTTTGAGACTCACGGTTATCTTCTTCAATTCTCACCCTGACGACCAACTCCTCCACATTCATCTCCTTTCGCTTGTGCTTGAGATAATTTTTTAATAAAGTCCAAGATGGTGGCAATTTTTCAATAATTGCAGCAACTTGGAAAGTTTCACTAAGGGACATTCCCCAGCATGAATGTCGTGGAGGATCACTTGGAGTTCTTACACCTGCGAGACCATTGGTTTAGAGTCAACCATTTTGAAGTCCAGAAAACACCCGACGATAAATTTCTTCATCCCAGCATCTTCAGTTTTGTACTTCTTTTCCAAACAATTCCACAATTCCTTGGATGTCTTGATCGTGCAGTAGACATGATACAATATTTTATCCAAGTAGGCCAGAATATAATTTCGGCACAGATAGTTAGAGTGCTTCCAAGCATCAACAGCAGCAACCTTTTTCGAGTCATCTCCCTCTTGAATAAAGGGACAATCTTCATATACAAACCTACCCAGTTGGCAGGTACTGAGATAGAAATACATTTGTCCTTGCCAACGTTTGAAGTTAGCCCCATTGAACTTTTTCGGTTTCTCCCCGTGTGGTATAAATACGGGTGTAGTCACATTTGTATTAGTGACAGTCACATTTGCAGAAATAGTGTTCGTACTATGCGATTCCATTTCCGTTACAAAAATAGAATTTTTATCAATGATAGTATTCATTTGTAATGAAATTATCAAAACAGAATACAAAATTATGTACACCAATTTCCTCCAAATATAATTAAAATAAAAATAAATGAATTCCAAAAGAATTCTAAACAATATTATGAATTATATATATCACAGAATTAAACTAAAATATAAACACAAGTTTATACTAGTCTAAGAAAAAAAATCAGTGTGACACCGTTTTTAATAAAAAAAAATTCCGTACAAAACAGAATTATAATTTCAAATTAAAATCTTATATAACCAAATTTAACAAAAAAGAAAAAAAAATTATAAATAATTTTTTTATTTTCAAACCAGAATATATAAACAGTGTAGAAATTAATTTCTGTAACACTAACTGCTTTATTTAGTTTCTGTAATAAAACAATATTTTAATTAAATTTTTTTTGTCAAAACAGATTTATTTTATACAAATAAAATTCTGTAATTAAAAAAATATATGTACACTATACAAACAGTAGAACGGGAGTAAATTTGTCTTAAGATTGTTATGTCTACTATTTATTAAATACAATTGTACGGAATTATGAATTATTATAATAATTACAAAAATAAAACGAAATTACAGAAAATAAAACTTACTTGAATTTGCAGAAATAATATCAGAATAGAGAAGAAATAATCCGAGCCCTATTTAGAACAGTATCCTTAAGACAAATTTATTTCCTCTACAACGTGCTAAAGGTAATGAATAATTGTCTCCCAAGATAGAACGAATTTTCAAATTAATCAAGTAGCACAATTATGATTAATTTCTGCGAACACAATTATGTGTCTTGTACTTAACCAGACCAAAGAAATAATATGTATGAAATCCATGCAGTAGCAGTAATATAGGGATTATTTTCTGGGAACAGATGTTGCATAATTTCGAAATTATTCAGTAGTCAAAATTTGGAAGGAGACATGAATATATATATATATATATAGTCAAGTGACTAACTATTGGGATTAACTGCCTGGCAGTTCATTTCGTTTTTTAGCTGCTGACTGTTGGCAATAACTGTCAATAGTTAATTAATTAATTTTCGTAATTAATTCATTCCAACCCAGAAAGCTAATTAATTTTCGACCAAAAATTTAAGGACTTTTTATAAGCCCAAGCCCGAACCGAACGGATGCGCAGACCTTTAACCAAAAGTCAACCCAAGCATAGCTTAGGTCATCTTCCCTTCAAAGAGTTGGGATACCCCAAGGAATCCAAGCCTTAGTCCATCATTTGAGTTTTATTAACTCATCATTTTCCACTACTCTTTCAGTGTGGGACAAGAGTTAAAACATACCCAATTCATTAACTTTCATTGCTTTGTGAGTCACTTTGGGTGACATATTTATCATTCACAACTTATTAAAATTGGACATGTGAATATACTACATTAATCTCTTTGCTAAGGATAAGCGTTCGTATATGGTCCCACTATTATCGAGGTGTGAGTCCCACTTAAAATTGAGCTCAAAATTGCTCAAATATCTGTCCAGAAAATCTGGACAGGTTTATGTCCAATTTTTCCAACAAACATTTCCTAATAGGTCCACAACACTTTTTTTCCCAATAGGTCTTATTTGTACATATAGTGAATATTCACTATATGTTTAAAAATATAACCTATTGGATCAAACATCTTATTTCTTGAGATCTGATGGAGCAAAAAAAAATATTATGACCTATTGAACTACATACTTAGTAAACGGGACTAATTGGTAAAAAAAACCAAACCATTACCAACAGCAGCACATGGACTGCCTCATCTACATAGTGAAGGATTAGAGACTACTTTCCTCAATAAAAGATGGAATCCACAGAATAAGAAAAGATAAAGAGTAATAATTTGTGGGTCCTACTTTGAAAGAAATTTGGCATGAATTTCAGTTGAACTAGCATTGAAAGACACTATGCCGCATTTGATGTGCACTTACCAGTTTCGTCTGAATTCTAGTGCTAGAGAAATATATCAATATATACATTGCAACAAACTCGAGTGGAAAAATAAAATCAACTAAATCGAACATGTAGTCATAAAACTGCACATATAACTTGTTTCCACCTAGCAACCTCGGTAAAAGAATTCAGCTGGCTATTCTTGAGATGGTGGAACCATCTTGTTATCCAAGGGTAAGGTGAAAAGGGAAACTCTCATCTTAAGTGAAGGTGAACCTCAACTGCCAGCATTGTTTGGAGGGAATACATTCTGAATAAATTCCAAAAAGCGCTGGGAGTAGAATGTAGGGTCCACGGAAGAGATGGAGAGAGAATCAAATTGAATAGATTTATAGGCGTGTTCAATTTTCTTATGAATGTTGTACTCTTGCAATATGTCAATGATACCCAGGTATAATACGACATCGTATACCCCATGATACACCGGCATTTCCGCTTTGCCTGGAATATGCTCAGCTCTTGCTGGCATGTTCACTCCAAGTTGGATCTGGAGCCTGCTTAAGAAGAGACAAAGAAACTCCAAATTTCAACACGGGTATCCAAGAAAGGAAATGAGCAAAGACAGCTTATTTGTCATTGAACAGGTACAGGATATTCAGTAACCATGCAAAACACAACTCAATTGCGTGAATGTTACATTCTTTATATAATCATCTTTCGGCAATATAATATAATGCAAATCATCTTCTTCAAATATAAATGAATGATACCTTGCTGTGCCAGGAAGAAGGAGATCCACTTCTTTATTACCAGTAGCCGATGATGTTCGCAATCGTTTACCTCTGATGTGAGGGCCCACAACAATACTCTTATCATCAGATCCACGAGGGACCAAAACAAGGTCTTGTGGAATTATCTCATCCTCCGCTGATTCTGTTATTGAGTCATCAACAATAAAAGTTAGAAACCACTACAATGTCTATTAGATAATGTACCTACTGCAGTAAAAGATTAAATGCACATTATATTTGAATTTTTTATCAAACTAGCTGATCAAGGTTAGTGATCATTTAATGATCAACAGTTTTAGTTCCTTGTGCAATGCAAAAGGTTGTTACTAAAGTCTTTTAGACCACTACAACAAAAAATAACCTGCACGGCCTAATGATTTTGAGGGGTTTCACTGTGACCTCTAGCTGAGAGTTCCAAGTCACCGATGTTAACAATGAGAAATTCAGACATAGTAGCAGGATTATGTGTGATGCAAGGTACTGCTATTATTTGGTTTCACAACAAAAATAAACAAATAAAATAGAAGGGCTAAAGCGCAAACAAAACTGAGCTATTTTGCAAGGAACTTCCTGAACTTTTTTTTTATGCAAAAACTCTTGAATTGTATGCACTTTGTTGCAAAGATTCCCCTGTATGTCCTTAAGAATAGCCTTTGAATCAAATTGCATAGTTCAAGGGGGTTTCTTATATGAAAATCAATTCATAGAGATTTCCTGAGAGAACTGCATAATTGTTTGGGGGAACTTACCTTAAAAATAAATAGAAGATAGTTACCCAAGATGGTGGGTTCATTTCTACAAAAAAAATAAAAAAAATAAAAAAAAGGAGAAAAAAATAAAAATAAAAAAACAGCAGTCACATTTGACTACAAGCAGGCTGCTCTGCTGGCCATTTCATCTAATACTCCCACAATTTAATTAGATTATGCATGTGAAAAAGGCCAAATTTTTTGTTTCCATCAGTATGTAATGACACTCGTTGCAAGTCCCTAGCGGCTTAAACAAATTTGTTGACTTATTTCTTTTTATTTCTTAATTAACTTGCTTCTATTCTTTGTGATTTGTGAAAATATAGAGATACACATGAACTCCACAAATGATAAATTCTTGGAACTGAACCACCTTCTTCTGCAACAATTCCCAATCCATCTGCTGTTAGATGACTATCATAAGACATGAGGGATCGCAGATGTTGGGGAGCTCGATAATGTACACCCATCAAAAGACTATAATCCATAATGTTCTGTGCTTCCAGAAATTTACTGTCTATATTGATCTGACTGCATACAGATACGAGAGTATGAGGGTACACCAAATAAGAACAAAAAATGTACATGAGATAAATGATTTTATGAAATTTAAACCTGTATTTAGGGGTGGCCCCGGGCCGGACCTGGGTGGGCTCGGACCAGGCCTGCACTATGTAGTAAGAGACATGATCCTTGCCCAGGCCCGCATCGGGCCTGAATGTTTTCTGCCCAAGGCGCAATGCCTGTAAACCCATGAAACCCAGGCCTCCCCACATTTTTAATTTAAATAGATTTAAAAAATATTTTTTATGAAAAAAATATATTTATAAAAATCTTGTACATGTATATATATATATATATATAATTATAAAAATGATATATAATCAGTTTGAAGGAAAAAATCATTTTATTTGAAGGAAAAAATCATATATATTTGAATGAGTTAAAGACTTAATTATTAATTTATTATATATAGTTATATATACATGTATATTAAGAAATATATGTTTTATATTCGGGTCTCAGGTGGGGCCGGGCCCAGTCAGGCCCGAAATTGTGTGCCCAAGCACGTCCCAAAATTTTATTGGCCTGAATAAATAACCAAGCCCGGTCTATGGGCCTACTTCACTTGACCAAGCCTTATAAAATAGCAGGTTGGGCGGTCCGCGGGCCTATGCCCACCCCTACAATATGCCTCAATAACATAAATTGCAAACTTATATATTACTGGCTTTCAGAACCACAACAAAAAAATTGCCCGCTAATCTTTCACAAGGATTGAGGAGTTTCTTTTATTCTTCTGAAAGAAAATCAAAACAAGTCCACGGAATTATGTAATTACTGTCTTAGAATTAACATCACAAGAGTTTTTAAGATATAATCGCATAACTTGACTTCTGGTAATGTTCGACATGAAAATTGTGAGACTTCAGAATATACATACACACAAAAAAATCCTGTTCAACGGACCAAATGCCCAGATATCTAATTGATTATAATTCTTATAACAATTTTAAAAATGGGTATAACAGATTTGAGATTTAACAATGTTTATGGGACCTTAAACAGCACAAAAGATCAAATGCCTATCTCTGTGTGTATGTGTGTCTCTATGTGTGTGTGTGTGTGAGAGAGAGAGAGAGAGAGAGTTATCTTAGTGATTTCATGATAAAATGGATGGTCCTTGAGTGGATCCCACATTAGGTCCAAGAGAAAAGTAAATTCAGATCATGTTCTCCACTTTCATATATAGTGTTGATCTAAGAGTAAGTGGTTCCATCAGTGGGAATGCAGAGAGCTGCGTGGTGATAAGTGTTGGAATGTGTTATGTGCGTGTTATTTATGTAATTGACCATTAGGGTAATTTGGTCCTCCAATGTATTTCCTCCATGGTATAAATACAAGCATGAGCATCTAAACTAGTAGGGGTCATAATAGAATTCTGTCATTCTAGTTGGTATCAGGGAAGAAAAACAAAGAAAAAAAAACACCTGCCTGTAGCTTTCTTCTCCCTCAAACCAACCTCCTTCCTCCTCAACCCAGCCACCCCCATCCCCACCGGACACCAACCACCTAGGCGACCAACCCTGGGGTTGCGCAGCCCCCTTGTGGGTCTCTTTAAGGGTGCCCCATCCCTCCGCGGGTTCAAGGTTCAAGCTGCGTAGGGTTTATTTTTTTAAGCGGGTTTCTCTATTTTTTGGGGATGATTTCTCTTGACTAAAGAGGCTATCTACCTATGATGTGGTAGATTATTGGTATGATTTTTCATCATTTGGAGCAGTAACTTTTTCTGGGTATTTGAAGTTCTTTCTTCATTGATTGTATGCAACTGAAGGTATACTTCACTCATTTTTCATCTCTTGTGATCTAGATATTTATCTGTTGCTACTCCATTAATTTTTGGTGGCCACGTGACAGTTTTTGTGGGTTGCTTTTGTGGATTGATTTGAGTAATTGTTAGTACTTGTGAGTTTATAATTGTTGGTGTTAGTGTTGATTTGGTGCACAATGTCTGACGAGGGAATTATCGATGTAAATAACCCATCATTTGATTCGATGATCACTCACCATTTACTCTCACAGAAAGTCACGGCTCAGTTACTTTAATGGCTGAAATTTTTCATTGTCGGCTAGATCGTTGCGTTTATTCTGTGGTACAAAAGAAAAAATTGATTGGCTTCTTGGAAAGATCCCAACGATGCGAGAATCTGATCCCACCTTCAATAAGTGGTTTGTTACCAATTGCACTATTCCAACTCTATGGAGCCGAGTGTTTGAGATTTTCCAATTTTATGAGTTTTCTCCCTTCCTATGGAAGGGTATGACTGCTATGTACTCTCATTCACATAATGAGGTTTGGGTATATGACATTATGGCAATGATTCGGTTTTGACGTTTTATAGCTATCTAACTCAGAGATGCATGGTTCAAAGTCTCGGTATCGGTTCCGGTATCGGACACCCGATTTTCAACTCGGTCGCGGTATCGGGCGATACGCAAAGATACGTTATTTAGAGAGCGCAAAAAATTCCGAAAAAAATATAGAAAATTGAAAAAAAATAAGATTAACAATGTGGACCAATAAGATACATTCAAAACCATCATTTAATAGGCACTGCATTATACAATTGGTAATACTGAAGCGCGGCGGACTTGTGAGATTTAATATTCCATAATAAACTAATATTAATATTGCAAAACAATATTTTAGGATTACTAAACATTTATTTTGAACAAATATTATTTTAGGACTTGTCAGATTACTAAACCAATATTAATTTTGAACAAAACATTTATTTTAGGAATTATTAGAATTACTAGACATTATTTAAAAATAGTACTATTTTTAAAGATATAAATTAATACTATTGAGAGTGTTGGGTGTAATAGCATTCTTAAAGATAGTACTATTTTTTGAAAGATATAATACTATTTTTTGAAAGATATAGTATAATTTTTTTAAGGAAATAGTTCAACTTTTTTTTATAACTATAGTACTATTTTTTTTTTAAATAATAGCATTTTATACTATATACTACTAATTTTTTTTGAAATAGCACTAATTTCTTAAGAAATATTAAAAAAAAATTATAGTACTAATGTTTTAAGAAATGTACAACAAATATGACTTTGGGGGATTAAATGGGTTAAAATAAAAATAGATGTCTTTTTTACAAAAATATGTATTTATGTTGGGACTAAACATTAATTGACCATTTTATTTCTAGTAGTTTTTTAACTTGTTTATATGGCTTTTATCTTAGGTGTAGCATACAAGTAAGAAGTTAATAAGGATACATTTTAATAAACGATGATACATTAATAAAGATTTATTTAAAAAAGGTTCTTTAAAAAATCTATATTGCTGTTTTCAATATATTTTAAATACATTGTTGTCAAAAATACAATGTTGTTCTTACACACACTTCAACCAGGCCAAAGAAAAAAGAAACCACAATCAATTACCCTGTGGAATCCAGCAGTGTTATAGTTGTACACCAACTGACAGCTTTAAAAGTTGTCTCCCACATGCACTTGTACCACTATTTATCCAACAGAAAACAAACGTTGGGAACCTCATAGCTCCTTTATCTCTTCTTCTTCTTCTTATTTTCTTTCCACCAAGATTCCGTCCCTGCGATCGCTATACTGTCTCGACCGGTATCTTCGAGATTTCGGCCGGTAGGTCCGAGATCTCGTCTGTATCGGACATATCGCCGATATATCGCCGGTATCTTACGATTTCATCATAAAATTGAATCGTGACTCGGAATCGTATCGTCACCCTTCGAGACCGAGTCAACTCGACCGATACCGAGTTGACTCGGCCGAGACTTTGAACCATGCAGAGATGGGAAGAGTATGCTTCGTATCGTCCTTTAGCTAACATAGTGGGTGTTACCACGCAGGCTACAGAATCACTTATAGCTCGAGAAGAAAAGTAAAAGGTTTACCTGTTCCTGATGGGTCTTGGAGCTGCTTTTGAGCTTCCTTGGACACAGATTTTGAACACTTCACCACTTCTTCCACTAGGTGAAGTGTATGTGGTGTGTGAAAAGCATAAGTGACGCCTCAAGGTTACATCTGAGTCTCCTTCTGCAGCTGATCAGATGGCTTTTGTAGCCAATACATTGAATCAGTTTTATGGTTTTTCTTCTGCTCCGTCTTGAGGTACAAGCTCTGAAAAGAAGAAAATAGTCTGTAAGCATTATGGTAGAGAGGGGCATGCAAAGCTCTCCTGCTTCAAACTGTATCCTAAGTTAAGAAATAAGAAGGGTTATGATTCTGTCACATGTCATATGCATTATAATTTACATGTCACATTTCATGAAAATACGTCATTCTTTGGTGACTCAACTTTTGTGCATTCTTCTACTCCATCTCCTGAGGACTCATATATTGTTTACCCTATACCTATGTTTGATTACATTAATCCTGTCTCCCCAGCTAATTAACCTTTCCAGGTATATTTCCATCGCCCGTGCTCACATATATCTCCTGTCATTATACCGTCCTCCCAAGTAACACTTCTCATTCAATTAAATATGTTGTTGTTGAAGATGATGACCTTGTTCCTCCAAACCTTGAGCCTTGGTACCCCCCTTGGGAGCATAGAGAGTCTGTTCGATATGGTCATGCTTTTTCTACAAAACATCCTATCTCACATTTTATCGTGCTTTTGTTATGACTTCTTCCTCCACTCGGATCTCGAGGACTGTTTCTGAAGCTTTCCAGGATTCACATTGGGTTGAAGCTATACAGTGTGAGATGGATGCTTTACAACGTAATCATACCTAGGACATGGATCCTTTACATAAAGGGCTAAGACAGTTAGCTGTAAATGGGTCTATACACTCAAGTTCTTAGCTGATGGGACAATATATAAGTATAAGGCCCGCCTTGTTGCGAACGGCTTTACTCAGATTCCGGGAAAAAAATTTGGTGCTACCTTTGCTCCAATTGCTAAACTCAACATTGTTTGCTTATTGATCTCCTTGGCTGCTTCGTCCTCTTGGATGCTCCACCATCTTGATATCACAAATGTTTTTCTTCATAGCGACCAAGATCATCCACATGGACCCTCCATCCCGCTTTCGTAGTGAGGGGTGTTAAAGCTCCATAAAACATGTTCATGTTCCCTACAACATGCCATATTCAATAGGAATCATTGGCGTAAATATTTCACTATCTTAGTCTTAATCTTATGCATAAATCAAGCTTGTATCTTCCCTTTATACACATTATAAAAGCTAAATATGTATAGGCCTCTAATAAGAGAAGAAAGACGAGGAAATTCAATTTGCCACCATCCTCTCTCTCTCAGGCAGGAGCCTCTTCCTTCCTTCCGTCTTTTCTCTATCAACGACCACAGGTCCTGTCTCTGCCACAACGCAGCCACCACACTGCACCACCTTCTTCTCTTCTTCTCTTCTCTGCAATATTGATCTTCACGATACTTTTCATCCTAATACTATTCACTGTGCTACTGTGTTCACTGCATTATTATTTATCCCAACACTGTTCACAAGATATCCCATTATCTCAAATCTGGAAAAAAAAACTCTTTCGCAATTTCAGCCCTAAACATGTCAACCAATACTACAACAATCTCCTCTGCCCAAAACCCTCCTACTCATATCCAAATCCCGAACATTACCCATCTTATCACAGTCAAACTAACCAGTGATAATTTCCTTTTGTGGTCCCACCAAATTGAAGCCTTTATTTATGGGTAAGATTATTTTCGTTTTGTTGATGGCTCTTATACTCGCCCCACTTCTGAACCAAAATGCACCGCCTGGCTCCGTGATGACAAAACTCTGGTTAGTATCATCTCTACTCTTTCTGAATCTCCATTGGCCACTGTGATTGGATGCTCAACCTCTGCCGAACTTTGGGTTGTTATTAAGACTCACTTCTCTCAGAAGTCAATTGCAAATGCCTCTCTCTATTAAAAAAGGCTCACAAGTCTCACTCGCCGCACCGCTCCATTACGGACTACCTTTAGGAAGTCAAGCCCATTGTTGATGCTCTTGCCACTATTGGTGAACCTGTCTCCAACACGAATCTTGTTAACTATGTTCTAAACGGTTTGGGCCCTGAGTTCGACGGACCCCAAACCGCTCCTAAATCAGCAACCCCCGTTATCCCCAGCTTGGCGATTTTGGATTTGGTCCTACACAATAACCCATAGCCCAATGCCAACTCTGCTCTGGCTTTGGTCACTCGGCACGCACTTGCTCCAACCTCTCCACCTTTACCTAGCCATTAGTGACCCACTCCCTCAACTGTGCCTTTGCTGGACTTCAGATAGCCCAACCTCCACAGCACTCCTATGACCCAGCAGGTATCCTGACACCGAAGCCTCCACCCACATAATCGAAAATCCTGCGCTCATTCAGCAATGCCATCCTTATTCTAGACCAGACACCATTCAACTTGACAATGGTAATCATCCCCCATCACTTATACGAGTAACATGGCATTTCCTCTTGGTTCTTCCTCTTTTCATCTTAACAATGTCTATAATGTTTGTTTTATGCACAAGAATCTATTATCTATTGCTCAATTCTGTAAAGATAATAAAGTTAATTGTCCTTTTGATACCCATCATTTCTATATCTTTGATCTCACTAATGGGTCTCTCCTTCATCAAGGCTTATGTAAGGATGGTTCCTACAAGCTTCCTACTCTTCCATCCCGTGTTCAAGCTCTCTCTGCCTCCCACAAATCCTTTGTATTATGGCATCACAGACTTGACCACCCGTCTGCCAAAGTCATCTCTCATTTAGGATCGCATAAATTTTTATATCCTACCTTTAAGATTATAATTCTTCTGTCAATGGTGTGCCTTGGGAAAATCTACATACCTCCCCTTTCCACAATCAAATGAAATAAAAAGTGTTGCTCCTTTTTCTTTAATACATTCTAATGTTTGGCAATCTCCTAATCTCTCAATCTCTGACTACAAATACTATGTGCTTTTTACTGACGACTATACTCATTTTTCATGGCTATATTTTATGAAACGTAAATCAGTTCTTATGCACTTTAAGAAGTTTGTCACCTACACACAGACACAATTCTCCACCTCCATTAAACAATTTCAAAGTGATGGCGGGGGAGAATATGAGGGCCCTTCTAAGGAATTTTGCATGTCCATCAGCATTCACCAACGTCTTTCTTGCCTCACACACCAGCACAGAATGATCTTGCTGAACAAAAGCATCATCACATCAGGGATATGTCCCGCACTCTCCTTCTCTCTAGTCACGTTCTCTTCTGCCACTGGTCTAAAGTTGTCTCCACCTTTGTTCATCTTATCAATCTTCTCTCCTCTCCCGTTCTTAATTGGGCTTCCCCCTTCTTCTGTCTCTATGGGCATTCCCCCTCGTACTCCAACCTCCGTGTTTTTTGTTGTGCTTGTTATCCACATTTGGGTGCTTATTTCACTAACAAAAAATTGCCAAGAACTATCTAATGTGTGTCTTTAGGTTACAGCTCACAACACAAAGGATATTGTTGCTTGGATCGCTCGACAGGTCGTGTCTACATATCCCGCCATATTCGTTTCAATGAACACCATTTTTCCTTCTCTACTACTACCCCCACCTCCACCCCTTCTCCCTAGATATCCATACGCCTTATCCCTCCTGCCCCTTCCACACCTCCCCCCTCCTTACCCCCACTCACTCCTTGACATTCCCCTCATGAACCCTATCATCTACACTATCACTGTAGTTCTGCCCAACCACCTCCCGACACCCCTACCCTCCCTCCAACCCAATAGGCATTCCTTCCTCCTTTACCTCCACCCGACATCCCATGATCATCCGACAGCAAGAAAGTACCCATAATCCCCTCCATCGAACAAATGGCACCATCAAATATCCCCTTCCCAAAGTCCTTCTGGCCATGACTACAGAGTTCAATGCCTTACTTAAGAACTCTACATGGATTCTTGTTCCTCCAAATCCTGCTCAACATGTAGTCAGCTGCAAATGGGTGTTTAAGCTAAAGCGTCGTGCTAATGGTTCCATCAAGTGCCACAAGGCTCACCTAGTTACAAAGGGTTTCCACCAATAGTCAGGTATTAATTTGGAGGAAACTTTCAGTCCGATCATCAAGCCCACTACAGTTCGCACAGTTCTCAGCCTTGCTATCTCAAAGCGTTGGTCTCTTCGTCAACTTGATGTGAAAAATGCCTTTCTCCAAGGGATCCTTGACAAGACTGTTTACATGAGTCAATCTCCTGTCTTCACTGATCCTGTACATCCTGATCATGTATGCCTTTTCAAAAAGACCATTTATTGCCTCAAACAAGCCCCTTATGGCACATTCTGATCATGTCTGCCTTCTCAAAAGGGCCATTAATTGCCTCATATAAGCCCCCTGTGCCTGGTTCATAGGCTTAGCAGTTTTCTTCTCCAGCACAGGTTCATTTAGAGTCGTGCGATAACTCTTTGTTCATTTACAAATCCGAGTATGCAGTTATCTACCTTCTACTGTACGTAGATGATATCATTCTTACTGGCAACACCCCACATCTTCTCACTTTCTTCATTACCACCTTGGGCAAGGAATTTATGCTAAGTGACCTCGGCCCCCTTTCCTACTTCCTTGTCCTTAAAGACACCTACCCCCACAAGTGCCTTCACCTCTCCCAAACAAAATACACTATCGACCTTCTCCGCCGCTTCAGCATGACTAACTGCAAGCCTTGCTCTACACCCGTTTGTGCCAAAACCCAGCTCTCAGACAACACCGATGACCTCATTTTTTATCCCACTGAGTATTGCCAGTTAGTCGGCTCCCTTCAGTACCTCACATTCACTCGCCCAGATATAGCCTATGATGTTCATCATGTGGCTCACTTCATGAGCCAACCCCATCAACCTCACTTCATAGTTGCCAAGAGAATCCTTCGCTACCTCAAAAGTTCTCCTGATCATGGTCTCCTCTTTCGCCCTTCCTGCAACCCCTTTGTCATCACTGCCTACTCCAATGCTGACTGGATTAGGTGCCTTGACTCCCGACATTCTACTACTGGTCTCTGCATTTTCTTGGGCTTCAACCTTACCTCTTGGACTGCTAAGAAGCAACCCACTGTTTCCCGCTCCAGTGCCAAAGCTGAGTACCACTTCCTAGCCCATGTATGTGCTCAAACAACTTAGATTATCCATCTCCTCACCGAGCTTGCAGTTCCATCTCCTAAACCTCACTCTTTACTGTGATAATCTCAACACCACCTACATGGCCTCCAACCCTGTTTTTCATGCCCGCACCAAACACATTGAGCTGGACTATCACTTCATTCGAGAATGTCTCCTGGCCGCTCATCGAGTTCATTTTGTCCCCTCTCCGAATGAACTCACGGGTATTTTTGCCAAAGGGCTCCACAAGCATCGTTTCACTCTACAAAGGTCCAACCTCGTCTCTCCAAGACAGTCGAGTTTGCGGGGGAGTGTTAAAGCTCTATAAAATATATTCCTTAAAACATGGAAACATGTTCCCTAAAACATGCCATATTTAATAGGAATCATTAGTGTAAAACATGCATAAATCATGATTGTATGTTCCTTTTATACACATTGTAAGAGCTATATATATAGGCCTCCAATTGGAGAAGAAAGACAAGGAAATTCAATTTACAAATTCTTTTAGAGTATGTTGGGAAAGTCTGTCGCCACCGAAAATCTCTATATGGACTGAAATAGTCACCATGAGCCTGGTTCTCTGCTAGAATTACACAAGGTAAGGCTGATTTGGAATAGGCATTCGATGTGAAAGATCTCGGTTAACTTCGATATTTCCTAGGCATTGAAGTAACCAGGTCTCGTCATGGGACTTCTCTCTTACAGAGAAAAAGTGTTTTGGATCTTCTCGAGGATACAGCGATGATTGGATACAAACCAACTATACCTCCTCTGATTCAGTGGTGAACCTTTGAAAGATCCGTCTATGTGATGTAAAACGAATGTCGTATAAGGCATAAAAGAGCCACACTCTAGAGAGAAAAGTAATATCCAAATCAGAATTGATCATTAATGAGGGGGAAGGGGGTATTTATAGGGGAGGAGAGAAGATGCTGGGAAGGATCTCCTAAGCTCCTATTAGTTAAAAGAGTCTTGACCCATTTAATATCACATGGATCTTTAACTACCTTCAATTACATCACATGCTAAAATATAACCTTTTAGAAGGTACAAGATAAGTATGAGTTCTCATGAAATAAGTTGTCGTGAGTTTCCAGGACAACTCATTCATAACAACACTAACTAATGGAACCTTTTAGAAGCTTCCCTCTTAACCATTACTACAATTAAAAATGTAACAAAATACCAAACAATTAATAAAAGGAAAAATACAATGAATTAAAAAAAATGCAAAAAAATACTAAAATAAACCCCAATTTCCATCACTCTCCTCCACTTCTCGTCTCGAGCGTAGGAGTTGAGCAGAAAGAAAGCAAGGCAACCGTCAAAGGTCTCCCCCACTTGAAAGGGGAGCCGTCCTCGAAAACGTCCCTCGTACCAGCTACTAAGAAGTTCACGGAGAATAGGCATACAAACCAACCATGGCCGATCCACATTATCTTGATCTCGGAGTCCCGTTATGAGTCTCCTCAACACCAAGATGCGAAAAAATCCTCTGAACGCACGTCACATGTGACCAAAAATGGGTCCACATATCCACCATCAAATACATCACCCACGATCACCACCTCAACCCCAGAAGCAATAACCACCGAACCAACCACGTCAAAATCATCATCCCTATTTCCAAAGATTGAAAAAAAAAATCTCCCAAATCAAACATCTCTAACTCGCAAAAATGAGTGCAAGTCACCCAAACATCCTCAATAAAAATGTCAAAAAAAAACCCCAATACACCAACAAATTTCATTGTTTCTGTTTTCCAATTCGTTGTTTCTATCTTTCTTGCAAGAAAGCGACTCGGGAGGGGATCTTTTATCCTCGAGTTGAACCGATTGGATGCGTGAGTGAGAGAGAATGATTGGGTGGAGCAACTAATCATGGTCTTGCCACCGACAATCGTAAATTGAGCCTCGGGAGTGTAAAAACATAATTTTTTTAAAGTTAAGGGGCTGAAAAATGATTTTTAGAAATTTGTGGAGTTAGAGTTAGGCTTTTGTTTTGGTCGTAAGGGCCATATAGATAAGGGGATCTGTAGGTATGAAGGTCGGGACAGTTCTGGAGGGGTATGGGTTATATGGAATTGGGAGTAGGCGGATAAGGGTTGCGGAAGACTGGGCGGCCAAGGGGTCAGGGTTCCGGCTGGTTTGGGATTGAAATGGGTTGGAATGGTGTTGGGTGAAATCAAATCTAGTAGGGTTTCCAGATCTGACTGTTGGCGATTGGGCGAAGGTGTATAGAGTCGGGTAGGACTGGGTTGATTAGCGGCAGGATGATCAGATCGGGTTGGCGACGGGAAAACCGGGGTAGCTTGGGGGCGACGGGTTCTGGTCATGGAAATGAGGTTAGGGTGTGGTTGTTGGTTTTGGATGAGGATGTCAAATCTTCCAATGAGGGTATACATCGCTTCCTGGCTAGGGTGAACTTCTTTGACGTCATTAAGCTGCTTTGTTTTTTACGATTTTTGTGTTTTTTACAACAATAACAACGGTGGAGCGACGAGGCTCTAATACTAATTGACATAAAATGAAAGTCGTCAAAGGCACAAAAGAGTCACACTCTAAAGAGAAAAGTAATACCCAAAATCAGAATTGATCATTAATGAAGGAGAAGGGGTATTTATATGAGAGAAAAGAAGATTCTAAAAGGGATCTCCTAAGCTCCTATTGGTTAAAAGAGTCTTGACCCATGTGATGTCACATGAATCTTTAACTACCTTCAATTACATCAAATGCTAAAATATAACCTTCTAGAAGCTACAAGCTAAGTATGAATTGTCATAACAACTCATCTATGACAACACTAACGAATGGAACATTCTAGAAGCTTTTATCTCAACTCTTATTACAATTAAAAACGTAACAAAATACCAAACAACTAATAAAAGAAAAAATACAATGAAATAAAAAAAATACAAGAAAATACTAAAATAAACCTAATTTCCATCACTATATATATCAGCGTTTGGTGGGTCGTCTAATTTATTTAGCTAATACCAAACCGAATATATCATTTGTTGTTGAGAGAGTTAATCAGTTTATGCACAAACCTTGTCAGACTCATTTGGATGTAGTATATCATCTTTTGCGGTATCTTAAGTCTTCTTTTGGACTTGGGTTATTTTATATAGTAACCCCTCAACCTGGAGGATTGCAAAGCTGCTGATTCAGATTATGAAGGAGCTTGTGATGGTTGCTCTACTACTGATTTTTGTAACTTTAGTGGTAGTCATCTCAACTCCTTGGAAAGTAAAAAGCAAGTTGTCGTTTTGTGTTCCTCTGCAGAAGCGGAATATAGGGTCATGGCCTTGGACACGTGTGAGATTATATGGCTTCGTTTTATTCTTGGGGAGTTAAGATTTCCTAAGAAGACTTCTTCTGTTCTGCACTATGATAATAAGTCGGCTATTCAACTTGCTTCTGATTCAGTTCTTCATGAGAGAACAAAGCACATTTAGATAGACGTTCATTTTCTCAGAGAGAAGGTTTCTCATGAGATCATCACTTTATTGTTTGTTTCTTTAGGAGAACAGGTTGCAGATGTTCTTACAAAAACTGTTTGTCATTCTCTTCTTCGCACTTCTATTGGCAAGCTTGGCTTGGTCGACATATGCTCGCCAGCTTGAGGGAGAGTGTTGGAATGTGTTATGTTATTTGTGTGTTATTTATGTAATTGACCATAAGGGTAATTTGATTCCCCAATGTATTTCCTCCTTGGTATAAATTCAAGCCTCTAAGATAGTAGGGTCATGATAGAATTCTATCATTCTAGTATAAGAAACAATAATGAAAAGAAATTTTTTGAATGGTAACTCTGTGAATTACTCTCTTCTCTTTCAGCGCATATTTTCAGAAAATGATATAGAACGGAATCATGTGTTTTGTTCTTACAATGAAAGCACAACCTTTTATTTCACAGTCAACTTGGACAAAGGAACACAGAACCCCAAAGCAGAACAAACGAGTGAAAATTCAGCCATATGATTTAAAATGCAAACCATAAATCTAAAACCAAATATTAACAAAATTGAGGTATTCTTGATAGAGAATAGTAACTTTATCAAATGTTGTTGAGAAAATTTTAGTTGTATATATATGACCATATTGACATCAACCGCGTACAGCCAAATCACCAATGCAAAACTACCAGTCCAAGCTTGTGTCATGCGTAGAATTACAATTCCAGTCTTAATCTTAATCCCAGATATAGGAAGAAGGGTGCTTTAAGTAGCTGAAAGCCAACGTAACATTATGCCAGATCCTTATCAACATAAATCCTAAGAGTATAACTTCTAACATTGGGGAATCCCCCCTAATCGATTCATCGTGCCAGCCACTGGGTACCTCGAAATTGGGCAAAGGCGATGCATCAGCGCCCTAGTGGGATGAGAAAAGGGCAAGGGTCCGTGTGCCACTCTGGATGTGTGCAAGTAAAGAAGCTAGTCCAAGAGAGTAAATTTAGGTTAATGACTTTGGATATAAACTTTGACCGAGGGAAGCATGGAGCTAGTGGATACCATAATCATAAGAAAAGTTAATATAGTATGTGTTCAAGAAACCAAGTTGGTTGAACATAAAGTTACAAGAATAGAAAATGAGGGGTTTAAATTATATAACATGCAAAAACATAGACATGGGAATCTAGTTGGAATAATAGGACATAAGAACCTTAAAGAACATGTTATAGTTGTTACGAAGAATGATGATTAAACAATACTTATACAACTTATTTTTTGTGAAATTGATATTGTTAGTTCTTATGCACCCCAAGAAAAATTAAATGAACACACTAAAATCCCATTTTGGGAACAAATGGACGAATTGATTTAAAAAAAATTATGGGCAGGTAAATATATATGGGTATTAGATCCTTTAGGATATGATACGAAGCAAAGAGGAAATGGTTTGGAGGATAGAATGATAGTAGGGAAACTATTTATATTTGCAATGGCATACAATCTAAAAGTAATAAATTCATGTTTCGAAAAGAGGGATGGACAAGTGACAACTTTTAAAAGTGGAACAAATAAGAGTTAAATAAACTTTTTCATCAGTAGGAAAGTAGACTAATAATGTGTAAATATTGTAAGGTTATCCCAGGAGGGAGCTTAACCTCACAACATAGGATAATAATTACGTGATAATAGGTTTCCCCGTGAGAGTTATTTTGGTCTTTACCCATTATGGGTATTTTTCCCTCTTGTCCCTTTATTCCCTTTAATCGTTTTTTTCCTTATTTTTACATTGTTATTATTACATTTACTTTTACTTTTACCTTTTCTTGAGCCAGGTGTTGTAATCCCTATTCAAAAAAGGGCTGAGTCTAATTGTTCTTTGTGCCCTTCGGTCTTTTAGACACTTTTAGTGTTTCCTTAAGGCCCACACCCCTAGGCTATATAAGCCATTGTAATTACCCCTTTTTGAGATTTCTCTTGTGTGTGTGTTTCTAAGGCCCACACCCCTAGGCTATGAGAAGGGACGAACGACGTGCATCTTTTTACTATTATGAGAAGGGTCATGATCCCTAGAGTTACACCATTGCGTTTCGGTTGAACAAAGTGAGTATATTTTATGTGATGAGATGGGCCATGAGATGATTGGCCGATGCGAGATGTCTTGCGACTGGAGGACACCTATTGAGGCCCTCCAACATCATTTGGGAGGATGGAGACCATGTGCATTAGGACGGTTAGAGATATCCAATGAGGAGGAGCACTTGGTGAGGGTGATGAAGTGTCCCCGAACCATTTCGGCCAGGCCTTGAGGTTGTTGAGATAGAGCTTCCATGGGGACATTAGGGTTGAGATAGATACCACAATTACACAAGTCAATTACACAAGTGCGGAACAGATCGATAGAAACAAGTGCGGAAAAGATCGATAGAAATGTTATTGAATCAACAAAAGAAAGAGAAGAAAAATATTACAACTTATATTTTACAACTGAGGAGAAGCTCTCCTTTTATAGCCTCTACCAGATAACCTTCTCTTTTGCTAAAAAAAACGTGGGCTGCTGATTACAAAAAGTCGTAAAGTGCATAGTGATTGCATAGTAAAAGCACACAGTAATTCAAAAAGTAAATAGTAACTAATTTGGATGTTTTTGTTTTAAACATCCAAATCGTCATCACATGTGTCAGCTGTTTACTGTCCATGTGCATATCCCACTTCGTGTGCTGGATGATTTGCAGTCGTCCATGTGGGTTCATTTTCTTTGTCCAATTGTCATGCATCAAATGCATTGGCAATGTTGGCCTCAGCAACAGAGTCGAAGGACATGCTGTCGTTAGGGCTGTGGTTTGGAGGTCCATGTAATTGGGCTTGTTCGTATTCCTCCGCATGGCTTAATTGTTCAAAGGGAACATCTAAATTATTTTTGTTTTTCAAGTTATTTAGAAACTCCCTTACTGCCGCTCGTTGCTCAAGCGAGGTAGTATAATTTATTGGTAAATCGGTAACAAATAATCGTCTACCATCAGTTACCATGAATTTTAATGCTGATTCCCGACAAAAATATTCTGCATCATTTGAAATATTGATCATGTTTTGTGACCAATATCTCGTTGCATCCAATTGGTCCAACGATACATTAAGTGGTATTTCCCAATTTTGTTCAATCTCGTCCCATTCATAGTCCTCAGTGGCTCTCAGGTACCAGATCTGGTAGGGTTGATAGAAAATTTCTCTTGATCGCCAACCAATTGTGCTTGTGATATGAAATGACAGATAGCGAGTATATTTGTACTTGCTTTTTGTCAATACATGATAGATCATGGTTTTGATCATCATAGGTAAAAATTCAAAATGATTGAAACAAGCTACACTGGAGAAGATTAGTTTATTTACTAACCCCCATTCAATTGTTTCAATATCCCAAGGTGGATACCCTTCTTCAGTAATGAAATGCAGTTTTGGCATGTCATCACTGTAATTTAAACTAGAGTAAAAATGTTGGAGTAAAAGACTTTTTATCTTTTGCTCATGGTCCTCAATTTTAGGTAAAATTTCAATTTGGAATAGAGGACGTGGGAGAATTATCTTTGCTTTTTCAAATAGACAAATTCTCCTGATAGTATTGAAGATCTTATCAGAAAAATCATTTTCCAATAATTCAGAAAATTCTAGAAAAGTATCAATTTTTTCTAAAGGAAAATCTTCATTTTCATAGTTTAAACTTTTTATGAGTTTGAGGCTCAGACTTTTGAATTTATCCAAAGTTGTTGTTTGTTCAGCAATTTTATTAGCAAGAGTACTCATATTTTTTCTAAAATCTTTTCTCCTATCTCGGAGATGAGATTTCCATGCTTCATTTAATGGTGTATACAACTCGCAGGGGATTCCTGGGTTATGAAAGTCATAAGTTTCAGTATCAAGGAGGCTTTCCTTGGTCTGAAGCTTGGAGAACTGGTAAATCATATTAGGCGGTCCTAACTGTTTCATCTAATTTTCCCATGTTGTAATGGCTTCTGGCATAGTATTAAATTTTTGGTGACATGCACCAGGGTATGTGTTTAGTTGCATAAAACATTGATTCCAGTTGTCATAAAAGCCTGGGTTTCTTCCACTGAATACAACATAAACAAGGTTTGGTTTAGGCTGTGTGGATGATGATTCTTAGGTCTTTGCCTTTTTAGCAATAGTCACCCGATCCTTTGGTTTCTCCTGGATGCTTATCTCCCATCCTGAAAATAGAAAAGAAAGGCCACTAGTTTAGTGGTTTTAATAAAATATATTTCAAAATATTCCACTTGTTTAGTGGGTTTATAAAAACTCTACTTGGTTAGTAGGTTTTTCATTATAGTTCCTGCTAAGATAATCTGCAAGAAAATTATTAGTACCATTTAAATGTTCAACTTCAAAAGTATAAATAGCAATTTGGTTGAACCATTTAAGTCTTCTTCCTTCTAAAATATTTCTTTTGTTTATCAGGAAGTCTTTTACAGCTTTATTATCTGTTCTGACAATAAAGTCTTCAGGTGCTAAGAAAATATGGAATTTTTTAATAGCAGGTTTTATTGCTAGTAATTCTTTTTCAAAAATAATATAATTCAGTTCGTTTGGTTTAAATTTTCCTGAATTATATCCACATATTAATTCATGTTTTTGAATTGATTTTGGTATAGCAGTTTTCTTACCACGAATACCTAAATTATTGGAAGGATTGTTTTCATTCCAATATTCTGAAGGAATTGCTTTGAGAACGCATCCCCAGCAATTATCCGAAGCATCGGTTTCCAATATTAATTTATCTCCTGTTTTAGGAAAATAAACTTTTGGACAATTATTAATGATTTCTTGTTTAATTGTTTTAACAACAAGAGTATCATTAGCACTCCATGTAAAAACTTCATTCTTTTTAAGTTTTTCAAGAAGTGGTAATTCTTTTTGAGATAATCCTTTTATGAAATTTCTTCCATAATTAAGGATTCCTAGGAAACTTTGTAATTGTTTTTTATCCAAAATTTCCTCATTAAAATCTCTTATTTTAGAGATGATATGATCTTGTAATTGTAGGCCATCCTGGTTTAGGATTATGCCAAGAAAATTAATTTCTGTTTTTTCAACATCAATTTTCTTAGGTGATAAAAGGATTCCATGTTTTTGGAATTTTTCACAAATAATTTTTAGATGATATCTATGTTCTTCTATGGTTTTGGAAAAAAACAAGGATGTCATCTATATAGACAACACAAAAATCTTTAAGGTCTTTAAAGATTTTGTCCATCCATCTTTGATATACCTGAGGAGCTGTGTTTAGTCCAAAAGGCATAACATTCCATTGATAGTGTCCTCTAGGAGTACTAAAGGCTGTCAATGGCTAGGATTCTTCAGTTAGTTTTAACTGCCAAAATCCACATTTACAATCGAATTTGCTAAAGAACTTTTTTCCTTTAGTTTGGTTAATTAATACATCCTTTCTTGGAATAAAATAACCATCAAATTCTAATTGTTCATTTAGTCTTTTATAATTTATAACCATTCTAGCTTTTCCTCTTATAACTTCACTGTGTTTTCTCACCATGAAGGCAGGGCTAGAGTGTGGACTTATTGTTTCTTCAATAAGGTTTATATCCAATAATTCTTTGATTTGTTTATCAAATTCATCTATATCGTTTCTGGTATAGATCATTGGTTTTACTCTTATAATGACATTGGGATCTCTTAGTTTGAGATTACAATACCTTGGACTTTTATTCCATAATTTTAGTGGGTTTTCACTAAAATTATCTTTTAATATAGTATAAAGCCAATGAGTTTCTTCAAGGGCTTTGATAAAAGGAGTTATATCCCCTTTCTTAGTAGGGCGAAAGTCTCTTTCGCACTTATACTTATGTTGTTGTAGTAAAGGGATTTTTACTACATCTTTGTTGAGGGTTAAATTTATAGTTCCCTCATCAATACTTATAGGCAAATATTCTGAGATAAAATTGTTGCCTAATATAAAATCTCCATGCATTTCTGGAAAGCATAAGATTTTTGGAATAATGAATTTCTTTTCGTTAAACCATATAGCCACCTTTTTGGCTTTTAAATCAATGAAATTTTGTGTCCCATTGATGCCCGTTACAGCAATTGGATTTTTCATTTTTATCCATTTTTCAGGCGGTAGAGCATTAGGCCTACAAGAACATATGGTTGCTCCTGTATCAATTAATGTGCAAAGACTATATGGTTTATAGCCTGCAAAATTGAAGTAACCTAATACATAAGTATATCTTCTCTTTCCATGGCTTGGTGAGAAGATTATTTCTTCTTTTCCCAATTGGAAATGATAAATTTGGCTGGATTTTATATTATCTTCTTTTAGATAATTTGTTCCACGTAATATTGGTACTTGTATATTTTTCATAGAAATAGGAGGTTTACTATTACTATTATTACTACTCTCGCCTTTTAAAAGGTTTTTTCCTTTTAATTTTTCCCAATCATTGTCAGGAAAATTCTTTTGCCAATTTTCTAAATGTTTATTTTTAAAATAGACATTATTACCAGATACTTGTAATTCAACGCTGTTTCGTTGTTTTTCAGGAGGTGGTTCTGTTATTTGGGGTAGTATCCATTGTTTTGGTACTTCCAAATCTCTCCAGTTGATTAATCTGGGCTGGATTGCCAAATCAAATGGTCGAGGTTCAAATATTTCTATAATATTTCTATCCACATTCTGTGTATTTGTTTGTGGTAGAGTTGTCAATTCATGAATTGTTTTCCAATGTATTGACATATTTCTTGAGGTATCTTTCATTCCTATTCCTTTGGTATGGATTTTTATAATGATAGATTCCTCAATATTTGGATCATCAATGGATATGAAGAAATTTGGTTTTATGTTAAACCAAATAACTCCATTTACCAAATTGGATTGGACTCCTCCAATTATGGCATTCATAGGGTTACTGAATCTTTTGTCTAAGGCCAGTATAGCTACGGGTGTATCCATACCTTGTCTAAACATGGCAGTAATGCATATTTGAATAAACCCTATATGTATATATTTAATATTTGGGTGTTTTTTCTTCCATCTTTTGATCTTTTTTAAATCAAAAAGTTTAATATCTGCTGTTTCATCATCTGTTGATCCAGCAGTAGTATTACCATTAAATTGTTCAAATATTCTTGTTGAGAATAATTTGAATTTTGATAATTTATAGACATCTTCCTTTTTGATAAGTTGTCTTTGATTATCAATTTCTTGCAATTGTTCGTTGGTAAAAGTGATTTCTTCTCCAACTATTTCACGAAGGGCTATCGTTTGTAGCTTATCTTCGCTACTACCTCCAACTTTTGCAGTATTTTACATAAATACGAGTTCTTCATCAGATGTTTCCGATTCAGATTCAAGCTCATATAAAATTTCATTAGAATAATTAGAAATATCAGAATCAGAAATATCGATTTGATAAGGTCTTTGGGGACATTTCTGTTGATTTTGGCTCTCCTATTTTTTTCAGTTTTGGTTTATTTACAAATTTGCCATTTTGGCTCAAATCTATAAATACAAGTGTCATTTCTAGGTTTTGAGAGAGGACAAGTTTGAGAGCTATTTTGTGAGTTATCAAAGCTAAAGAGAGGTAGAGCTCCCATTTGAGGGGTGAGTTCTTGTGAGGTTGTGAGTGACTTTCTAAGAGAGATAAATTGTGTGTGTGTATAACCTTTGGGTTCCTCCATTTATCTATAGAAAGAAGAAATCCTCCTTGGTGGATGTAGCCCAAATTTGGGAGAACCACGGTATATCGTTGTTGTTTTGCTTTGATGATTGCTTGTATGTTCTTATTGTCTCTTCATTGATGCTTGGTTGAATTGATTGGGAGTTTGCACACTAGTTCATTTTGGGAACAAGGTCTTGGGTGTTTTCCGCACACCAAGTGTTTGATAAAATTCTCGAGTGAGTTTTATCGTCTTGGTCGCTAGAGATAGTCTTGCTTTAGCACAACAAGTGGTATCAGAGCTTTGGTTGCATTGTTTGCCCGGTATTTTGGTTCGAGGATGAATCAATTTTGGCATAGATTTTGTTTTTGTTCCAAATGACGGAAAATGTGGAGAGTACTCGAGAATCAACCTCTACGAGCGGAGGCTCTAAGAGATGGGATTCGAGTTATGGATCGAGTGGCTCAATGAAGTCGGACATGAAGGCTTTTGATGAGAAGATCAATTTCGGGTTATGGCAAAGACGAATGCGAGGCGTTCTTATCCAACAAAGGTTGCAATTAGCATTGTTGGGGGTAGAGGGACGACCGGTAGGCATGACCGATGCCGAGTGGATTGACATTGATCAAAGAGCGGCTTCGTGTATTGAGATGCTTATCACGGATGATGTGTTGAATAACGTGATAGCGGAGACCACGGCTAAAGGCATATGGGATAAGCTTGAAGAGATTTATTTGGGAAAGGCGTTGTCAAATAAATTGTTCCTCAAGAAGAAACTCTTCAAGCTTGAGATGAAGGAGGGTGAGGATATGATGAAGCATATCAACGTTTTTAATGCCTTGATAAATGACTTGAACCGGATAGACGTTCAATTCATTGAGGAGGATCGAGCATTGTTGTTGCTTGCATCATTACCCGATTCATACGAGCATTTTGTGACCACGCTCATGTTTGGGAAGTCTACGCTCCGGTGCAACGAGGTTGTGCAAGATATTCAATCTCATGTCACGATGAGAAAGAAGGAAGGTGGAGGTGACGGGTATTCCCATAATTAAGGCCTTATGGTGAGAGACGGAGGTGGGCAAAATGGCGGGAGGAACTTCAACCGGGGATTTAATGACGGTAGTAGGTCTAGATCGAGAGGTGTTGGTGGTAAAGGGCCGAAATGCTACAAGTGCCGGGAATGGGGTCATATGATCCGAGAATGTCCTTTGTGGAACGACAAGGTTAAGGGCAAGGTTGATTCCGAGAGGGCAACGGTAGCGAGTGCGAATTATGAAGATGAACTTGGAGAACTTCTCACAATCTCCAAGGTTAACTCTCTTTCCCAAAATGATTGGATATTAGATTCGGGATCGTCGGATCATGTTTGCTCCAAGAGGGAATATTTTGAGACTTTCACAGAAAATGGAAAAGGTTCCATGTCTTTGGCTAACGGAGAGAAGGTTTCCGTTGAGGGTGTCGGGACGGTGAAACTCAAGATGTTCGATGGGGTGGAACGCACTTTGGGTGGTGTGGCCTATGTCCCAAAGTTGCGAAAGAATTTGATATCCATTAGCCGTTTGGATTCCAAGGGTTGCCGGGTGTCGGTGGCGGGTAGAGTCTTGAAAGTCACACGCGGTTGTATGGTCCTAGCGAGGGGAGAGGAGAGAGAGGGGTTGTATCGTCTAAATCAAACTTCGAGGAAGATTGGGAAGCGGTGTGCACAAGTGATCGAACGTTCGAGGCATGTCTCGTTTGTGAACAAAGTGGAGACATTGGGCGCTAGCTTTCCAAGAGTAGACGGTAGTGATGGGAGAATACCTACTAGTGGAGGGGATGAATCGAAGTCCCCCTCCAGGGCCAACGGGTGATGTTGACCCGGTTTAGTTGCACACATGCATTGGCCGATTCGAATCGAGGAGGTGTAGGACTGTGATGGATTCGAGGTGTGTAGCTAGTTCAAGGAAGGTCGATGAGTTATTGTTTGCGAGCATTGGCAAACGGGAGTTTTTCGTGACAAAGACTTGGTATATCTTTCGAGGGTGAGATTTGGAGGGTATGAGAGGTGAGGAATTTTCCCTCTCATCCGTGGTTATTTCTCAAGGTGGAAGATGGTGTTGATGTGTTTGAATGTTTCGTGTAAAGAAGGTGTATGCTATATGTATTGTGTGGGGGTGTACTCACCGGGTTACATGAGGAGCGAGCTTCACCGTATGGTTACATGGGAAGCATTCAGGGGAGTTCTTAGTTTAGAACTTGGTTCCTCGGCGGGTGGAGTCGTTTGGAGTCTTGGAGTGAAGACTTGCAGTATCTCACTTCATGGTTGAAGTTTGAGGTGGCTTAGCGTCGGGTGGAGCGTATTGGCTTGTTAGATGTCGGGATGATCTTAGAGCGGATTTGATGTTTGCATTCCGAGTTCGGTTGGATCGTGAGGATCGCCTGGGGGAATCGCATTAGCTTGGTAGATGGTGGGACAGTCTTCAAGCGGGTGCAATTTCAGCATTCTAGAGATTGGTTGGATCGTCAGGATCGCCAAGGTGGAGTTTGTTGATTTTGGCTCTCCTATTTTTTTCAGTTTTGGTTTATTTACAAATTTGCCATTTTGGCTCAAATCTATAAATACAAGTGTCATTTCTAGGTTTTGAGAGAGGACAAGTTTGAGAGCTATTTTGTGAGTTATCAAAGCTAAAGAGAGGTAGAGCTCCCATTTGAGGGGTGAGTTCTTGTGAGGTTGTGAGTGACTTTCTAAGAGAGATAAATGGTGTGTGTGTATAACCTTTGGGTTCCTCCATTTATCTATAGAAAGAAGAAATCCTCCTTGGTGGATGTAGCCCAAATTTGGGAGAACCACGGTATATCGTTGTTGTTTTGCTTTGATGATTGCTTGTATGTTCTTATTGTCTCTTCATTGATGCTTGGGTGAATTGATTGGGAGTTTGCACACTAGTTCATTTTGGGAACAAGGTCTTGGGTGTTTTCCGCACACCAAGTGTTTGATAAAATTCCCGAGTGAGTTTTATCGTCTTGGTCGCTAGAGATAGTCTTGCTTTAGCACAACAATTTCGAGGGTAAAACATGTGAGGTTTGTGGCGACCAAATTTCAAGGGTAAGGTTTGATGGAATGAGCTCATAAGGAGGAGAGAGACTGAGGGGTTTGAGCTTGTTCTTTTGTGTCTTGTAATGAGACAACTTTTACGCGAGGCCTACATACCCCAGTCCTATAGGAAAAATTTGTTCACCATACTCCAGTCCTTCCAATAAAGTTCATTATTAGTCCTCGATCACATCGAGCGATTCCAGTTATTGTGCTTATCAATAAGTTTAATGAAGGATGAGGACCAATTGATTGATTGCCCACTATCTCTAAAGGATACATCCGCGGATCTGAGAGGACCTTAATCTTCGTGACATAATGGTGATAACGAAGGCCATCGAGTATGCCTTCCGTCTGGAGCAGTACTTTTGTTCAGTCCCGCTCACCCCCAAATTCCCCAAGTATATATCAAATAGCCCCCAAAAGGGCCAAGAGTGTCATACTGGTCCATTCAAGTGCTACAAGTGTGGACAAGTGGGATAAAGACTTCGTAGCGCCCCAAGAAGAACAGAAGCTCATGTTAGCAACAGAGCTTGACGACGCCGAGTAAGAGGCGAAACCACCAGGAAAGGAGGTGCGCGAAGCCTTGGTAACCCAGAGTGTTAGGATCCCACCCGATAAGGATGAACTTCCCACTTGATCTGGAGCTCTATCTTAGATGGGGAGAGTGATGTGGTAGGTAACCCCATGGGGTTATTTTGGTCTTTACACGTTATGGGGTATTTTTTTTCCTTATACCCCTTGATTAGGTATTTCCTTAATTTTACCTTGTTATTAGCAATAAATTTTACAATTTTTTGAGTCATATGATGTAAATCCTATTCTATAAAGGGTTAGAGTCAAGATTTTTCTTTTTGTCCTTTTTCATCTTTTAGCTACTTTGGTATTGCTCTAGGGCACACATCCCTAGGTTATATAAACCACTGTAATTACCCCATTTGGGGATATCATATAATATTAAGAGAGAAATTGTTTGCTCTGGTGTGCCAATTGTGTGCTGCATCAAATCGTGTTTAACATAAACATTGAAAAGCAATCACGAGTGAGAAAAAATATGATTAACCCACAAACTAAATGGTAGAAATTAAAAAATTATTAGAGCTTCATGCCAAGAAGGTTCCAAAAATTTCCATCACTAGGAACATGTTAAGCACTTACTTTGATAGAGCTTCACGCCAAGAAGGTTCCAAATAAAAGCGATAGTTCAAATCCAGATCTTTCAGTGTTGTGTTCTCATCAATTTCAACTTTGTCTGCAGAACGGCCAAGGGAGGAACCTTTCAAATCAAATCTTCGATGGATCCTTAATTCCGTGCAGAACATATTTCCCATGACCACAAAGCGAAACTGCAAAACAAAATTAGTGTGCATGTATCAATATCTTGTATACATTAAATGTTTCCCTTTCTTGAAAGTATTTTCAATTAAAGAAACTAAAAAGAAATGGAAGGAGGGGTGGGGGGTGTTCATGCAATACAAAAGAAGAGAAGACCTCTTCAGCCAGTGGGTACATCATAATACACTCAGCTCCATAATAACTACCAGAATCTTAATGAAATTAACATCCAGACGCAACTGCATCTATAAGGTAGAATTAAAAAGTAGCAACTTGTGATTGGTTATGTTCGTCAATGGAAAAGCAAAAAGTCGGGAAGAAGCAAGGTTATAATTTAGAGAATTTCCCAAATTAGTCCCCTGCCAATAAGATTTTTTGTCTGTAACATATTTTTCGGCACTAAGGTTCCTCACCCCTTAATGTATACTTTATATGTCAAGGTATACACAAACCTAACACGTGCATTACAGAAGTTCATATATACTCTGTAAAATCCCACGTATAAATTACAAAAATTTGCATATATATTACAAAATTTAACGTACACATTATTGATAAATATCGGGGATACACTACAAATAGAGACCGCACTGAAAAAGACTTTTTCCATCATGTCCTAAACCCAAAAAAACTTATCTAGAAAGGAGTAAAGCCAAAAAAACGTATAACTTTCCGTGTTACCTTTTGGCCACTTGACGGTTTTATCTTATGAAGACCAAAAAATTTTGTTACAAGTGTGTTCTCATATGTTCGCACATGATGGTGATAGTCTGGAAGCATCCTTAGAAAAACCTACACATAAAAACACTCGTCAGCAAGACATTAGCCACAATTGATACAAAAAGAAAAATGAAACTTCAATCTTTAAAAAGGCTCCACATTCTGGCAGCAGTTCTTGGTAGAGAGAGATGACACACAGGTAGAATGCATGTTGAGCACATTATAAGTCACATGATCACCAATCTCATTAGAATATTGAGAGAAGTAAATGACGTTCTTAACTTTATGTAATAAAATAATCCTAGGGAATAAATGAGCGCATATATGATAAAACCCATGCTAATCCATTACCTCCTTAAGTTCCTGCAATACTCAAGTTTCTAGAAGTTTCATTCTGGTTCAGCTTTGGGGTGGATTCTACATATGGACCCAAGGTTCGTAGGTTTGATTACGGGATAAATTACACTAAATTGGAGGTAGAGTAGTTAAGAAACTTGTAGAGATAAACCATGACATATTATAGTTTTCATTACGAGATAAATTGCACAACATGGAGGTATAGTAGTGGAGATAATCCATGACATAGTAAGATTGGTATAAAGGATTAAAAAGTTTTACGTGTTGGTAGAATTGGGTTCATGAAATGTCAATTTTCGAATAGACCCAGCCATAAGGACAGAAAAAATTGATTAGGATTTGGCACCAGATGGAGATGTGCACCCCTACTGCATGTCAAACCAAGGGGGCATTAAAACCACAGCAAATATAGGAATATATATATATATATCGACTACAGGTTGTAAATATTCTAGACAAAATCAAAAACAAATAAAAGATAGTTATTAAATTAAACTAAGAATTGATAAATGTTTAAATTCATATCCCATTTTCACATCCCATGCTTCCATAATTCAGTAAAAAATAGCACTTACGTACCAATTCCTTCCCATGTGGAATGAAAAACCTGCCTTGATTACTTTATATATAATTTCTCCATTGAAGAATCTCTTTTCATCGCTACTGTAGTTCAAGAGAAACAAATTTTTCGGTCCTACTTCCTATTTGTCACATGATTCTCACGTCTATATTTAATGCATATACATAACTAATACACACAAACATATATTAATCAAACTGACCAGCTGAATTCAGAAAGCCGTCACGAAAAGAATGGTTTGACGACCACACACCCAGATTTGAAATATCTATATATATGTATGTAGAAAAGAACAAAAAAGATCTGTCTTTTGGATTTTCTCACACTTCATGGAATCCAGTTTTCATTGAAAACTTTCAAGTCGTAATCCTGATGTTACTAGGATTTTAAACCTACGGATTTATGTCTGAAAGTAAGCCTATATGCACTTATATTTAAAGCAAGTGGTGTACATTGGGTTGTTGATGCTTTGCTACTGTATTGTTGGTGCGAAGTGTTGTGCCCTAATACCAACTTGTTGGGCAAACCTACCTCCAACCATAACCCCAGATGTAATCAAGATTTACTGATAATAATAAGCAAAAACAATAAAGATGAGAATAAGAGAGAACAATAAGCACACCAAGATGTGGGTGGTTCACCAATTTGTCTACGTTCATCCACTGAGAGGCCCGATTCCACTATATCTGAAGAAATTACAAGTAAAATAGAGAATAGATCAAAGAATAAATTACATACCCTTTACTCTCCTACCTAAATCTTGATAGACATTGTACTCCAACTCTCCACCCCATTGAATCAAAGTTCTATATCTAGACCCCTTTTAATGTCATGCTTACAAGTATTTCCCATGTACCCAGCCAGATGTATACCACTCCCACATAACCCGGAGAGAAATCCCTCACATATAGAGTACACCCAGGGACGTATCCAGGATTCACCATGAGTGGGGGCTTAGGGTTCGGGGGCAAGAGCCCCCGGGCCGAATTTTTTGAGGTTATTTTTTAGTATTTACCGAAGAATTACTTAAATATTTATTTGATCTAATGGAAAGATAAATAAAAATTGATTGAATAGAGATTTTAAACCCTAAATAAAAGAAGCACAAATAAAAATTTTAATTTGTAATTTAAACCAACAATCCCTAAAATTAATCCTAACATCAACCCTAAAATTAACCCTTGCAAACATTATCCCTAAAATTAACCTAAATTTAGCATCAATATAAATAGGGAGGGAGAGAAACAAAACATATATTTTTACATTTTATCCCCAAATTTAAACCAAAAATATTTCTAAAGTTAATCATAAAATTGACCCTAAAATTTAATCCAACAATAACATTAAAATTAACTCTAACAAACATTAGCAATTTAACCCTAAAATTAACCCCAAATTTAACATATAAATATATATATATATATATATATATATATATATATATATATATATATAGAGAGAGAGAGAGAGAGAGAGAGAGTCACTTCAAAGTTTTAGTTATTTATACATATACCCCAAAACAATTTAAAAATATTTTTTTACACTAATATTTTCGAAAATGCTTATATGTGTATTTTTTTTCAAAAAAGTTGTGGGGGTTTTAGTCCCCCACTAGGCCTAAGGTAGCTCTCCCCCTGAGTACACCTACAATACATGGAAACTGTCACACACTCACCCCTCTTCCACTTCGAGAAATAACCATGGGAGAGCCTCTCACCCTCAAACCCGGACCTTAGGAACCCTTTGTTGGCTGCCAATTGATCTTCACGGCAACGAAGAAGACCTTTGTTGCTCGCCAAAACAGATTTACTACATCGAAGAAGACCTTCGTTGCCCGCCAAATCCAAAATCCTAAAATCCCAAAAACTTTGCCTCAACTCTGCGACCAGCAACCCACGGTGAAACTAGCCTTGGGGCTCATTATACATCTTTTTGCAACCCATCTTGACTGTATAATATAATTCTTGTTTCTTGTTTGAAAAAAAAAGGAAAAAAGGAAAGTAAGCCTATATCAAGACTCAAACAAGGGATATAAGCATAGTGAAGAGTATAGAGTTATATAAAATATTGAAAAGTGCTTTGTGGTTCTCCCTCATTTTCTCTCCCAATGTTATCCTCCCAATTTTATCCTTTATTCATCTTTTTCTTTTAACCAAGAAGCTTGGAAGAAGTTTTGCATCATAACTCTTGGAACCCTACTTCATTTCATTATACTTGGTCTTCTCCTGGAATTCTACTTCGTCTTCCTTTTTTTTATGTCACACCTTTTTCTAATTCATGATTTTGAAGAACCCGAGAATGGAGGTATATTGAGCAAAAAGATTCCACTGTATGACTGTGCCATGAAAATAATGATCAAATTTGAGAAAGGAACATCCTTCAGGTTTCAATACCAAAATTTAGAGAGAGAGGGAGATCAATAAATGTCAATGTGCAAGGTCCAAACTGAGAGAGCGCACCTTTACTTCAGATCGTCTGAGTGTCTTGATCATGAAACGATCATCATGAGACAGGAAAAAAACACTACCACTTTTCCCAGGAGAAGAAAGTTCCCTTAAAGCATCATTTCCACAAATGGACATCATGTAGTCTGCAGCGTCAATCTTGAACATCTCCCTCAACTTCCTACAACGAGAGTAAGTAAGCCTCTGTGTTATGAGAGAACGTATTTGAAGACACGGGAAAATTATTCAGTGCTACTACATGAATTTTTAAATTTTTACATGACATCAACCACAAGAATAAACTAGGGGGAGAGGGAAGAGAGGCCCGGGGGGGGGGGGGGGGGGGGGGGGGTTGCAACGTATCACAAGACAGTGGACTTAAATAGAACTATTGCAGAGGAACCAATACGCATGTATATACATTATGTATAGCTAGATATATTACATGCATAGGCACACGCATCAAAACCGAACACTAGCAACAAAGAACTATAAGCAATTTTATCATTGTTTAATATTTTCAATTATTTCCTGATAATGGCAATGCATCATCATAATCTCCAAAAAAAAAACTGTGAGAATGCAAGGAATATACCTGGTAATATTGGAGAAGTTACATGATTGGAATTAACTAACAGCAAAGGTACAAGTCTTTCTTAACCGAAATATGCAGCAACTTACAACAGGGATGTAATATAGAAAGGGTTATATGGACTTAGGCACCCGTTAGTTATTGTTGTTTGGGGTTTAGAACCAAAAAATAAATATGGTACCACTAACCCTCAATTTTTAACAGAATTTATTAGTCCATAGAATTACCATTAGTTAATCCATTTATTTTTTAAATTTTCAATATTACCGTTACCCATTACCACTCTCTCTTCTCCAAAAATCCCCCCCCCCCGGGAACAGCCATGGATGCAAAGCTTCTGGAAAAATAATAATTATAAAAATTAGGGGTGTAAGCGGTACGGTTTGGTCGGTAAGTAGTAGATACCAATACCAAAATCAAACTCTAGATGGTAAAACCGAACCAGTTTACCACCCGGTACACCAAAATCAATACCAAAATCAAACCGGATGGTATTTCGGTTTTTTTCTGGTTTCGGTAAATTCTGGTTTCTTCTGGTTTCGGTAAATTCTGATTTCTGGTTTCGATTTTTTATGTTTCGATAAACAACACTAAAAGTCCCCAAAAACCAAAAACAAAACCAATCAACTTTTTTAAATATTAAAACCAAAACCAAAACCAACTTTTTTCTGGTTTTGGTAAATTCGGTACGGTAATTTTGGTAAATTCGGTATGGCACGGTAATTTTGGTACGGTTTTTTCTGGTTTCGGTAAATTTGGTACGGTATGGTAATTTCGGTACGGTTTTTTCTGGTTTCATAAAATTCGGTACCATAATTTCGGTAAATCGGTTTTTTAAATATTAAAACAAAAACCAACCAACTTTTTTGCGGTAATTTCGGTTTCGGTAAGACTGGTTTCTGGTATTTTAATATATGAAACCAAAACCATTTTTTTTCGGACCAAAACGATACGGTACGGTAAAAACCCGTACCGCTTCCACCCCTAATAAAAATTGTAAAAAAAGAGCTGGAATAGAAAGAGACAAATAAAATATAAAAATCAGAAAATGCAATATATAATTTTCATATCTCAAAGAAAAAGATCGAAGAGAAAGAAAAAAAAAGGAAAACCTCATAAATTTCATATCTATATAATATGATAAGGAAGTTTTTGAATCTTCAAAATGTAAAAGCATAACAACGTCTCAGATTTTGCCACATCATTCAATCAAATGATGGAGATCAAATCTTATTCTAAACATCTTAAATTTCAAATTCACTTTTATTTTCAAGTCCCCCCTAAAATTTAGGCACACCATTTTCATTTCCCCCATTTTCCAATACACCTTTTTCATTTCCCCCAAAATTCCTTTTACCAACACACCTTCTCTGACACACATCTTATTGTGACACAATCCGATCACTTCTCTCTTTCTCTACTCTCTTTGTTTTCTCTCCACCTCCGAAGAAATCTCTTCCATTTATAAGAAATGACGGCACTAGGTACTGTCTATCCCTGGGTTTGGGGTTCTCTCTCTCTCTCTCTCAGTTTTTGTTTCACGTTCCCTTTGATTTAGTTTACATTTTGTTCTTTCTTTTACAATTTGCTTGGAAGATGTTTGTTATTTTCACTTTCTTAATTATTCTAATGGTTATGTTATGTTTCGAATTCTAGGGGCGCGTGTTTTAATTGTGGAGAGATAGGGCACCGAGCTTCTAGGTGTCCAAAGGCGTAAGACCAGCACGTCAGGGCACACAAGGCCAGCAGAGCCAAGGGCCTCCAGCACCGGCAAAGCGCCAGCTGTACAGGGAGCGCCAAGTGTACAAGGAGCGCCAGCAGCACCAACAGTAACTGCCGTGGGCAGGTGCTATATGCTTCCGACTCGGGAGCCTCAGGCAGGGCAGCTGTCGCAGGAGCCACGACGTGGCTAGTAGCACGATACGTATTATTTGCTTACATACTTGTATATATAGATGGTATATATATTGTATTTTAATCGTGGGGTACGTACGGCTAGGATTGGGTGTATAAGCGCCTAATCATCGTATTTTTGGGTAGGCATATGTGAGCCTTATTTTATTTTGCGTTTTACGCTTTGTCGAATTTCGAGGACGAAATTCCTTTGCTAGCGAGGAAGTATGTAACACCCTGTAGATTTTAAATCGGAATTTAATTAAATTAATTCGGAATTCGAAAAAATAAAATTTTTGGATTTAATTATTGTTAGCAATTTAAAATGTTGGGAATTTTCACATGTGATATGAGAGGGGGTTCTCATTAAGATTTTATTGATATTGAGAGAGCTATTCATCAAAAGAGAGGCTGTAAAGAATGAAAGGCTTAGGGTTTATAAACATGATTTCAAGGTGAGATTGGGGTGTATTTGGGGCTTGGATTGAGAGTTTGCATAGCTCTTGTATGATCCTACTATTGTAACTTACTCTTCTCAAATAGCGAAATTGTTCTCTCTCTCTCTCTTGTGGATGTAGGCAAGGTAGGTTCACCAAAGCACGTTAAATTTCTTGTGTTCATCGCTATTTTGTGGCTTGTTTATATCTCCATCAATCTTGCATATACGTATTTCATTGTTTTGTTTGGGTGTGGTGCCATTGGAGTACAACATACTTCGTATGGATTAAGTACTTCGCTCTTTCAGAATAGAGAATCAGGTAAGTAGCAATCTATTTATAAGAAACACAATATATTGATATAGAAAGAAGAAGAAGAAGAAGAAGAAGAGTGACCTCACTATTTGCAAACTAGTACAAGAAAAATTCTGTAATCATATATGTTATCCCATCAAACTTTACCGTGGATTCAAATAAGATTTGGATAGAAAAGTTCAGGTTGCTGACAAAAACTTATATTAATTTCCGGAATATACTACCGATCAATTGCATGAAAAAATAAATTCAGCACAATAATCTATAACAATGTAAAAAAGAAGGGAGGGGGTAGTTAGACACCAACCTGAAAACCATTGGACAATAATCTTTCCACTTAAAATCCTCTGACAGATGGGTGGGTGTCATCTGGGACCCTTCTTTAGGAAAATTCATCCAGAAACTGGCACGATGGCCAAAATCTGAAGCTCGTACTTCTCGCCTTTGTACTTCTCGCCTTTGTACAGGAGTAATTTTCCCCACAGTATATCTGATCATATTCTAATAAATTTTCATAACTGATTATTCAGAAAATAAGTAATGAACTAAGAGACCAATCCAGAATATTTTCATTGTTTATGTAAACAATGTACTGTCTTTCCAAGCTAAATGATATTGACAAAAACCATGATATCCATATGTGCACATCAACCAAACAAAGCAATATATTCATATGTCTACAAGCACACAGGATAAATGGATTGTGTTTACAGCTATCTACAAGCACACAAATCCATTTATTATGTGTGCTTAGAAAGCAATCTAGCTTAGAAAGTTTTCTAAACATGAAATTACCTAAATGATGCAAAGGTACATGAACTAAGTTTTACCATGCCAAAAAATATTAATACTGATGGGAAAACTACTAGTAAAACTGAAAACCATCAATCAGCAGACAGCATGCAAAATACACTAGAAATCAACTTTTGATGAAGTTTTTGAACAGCATGAATACTTAACGTGGACAGCACTAATATATATCAAACCGGATAATAAAATAAGTAAATAAATAGACATGTTTTATAAAATTCCTAGACAAGTGAAGAAACATGAAAAAAAATCTACTCAAGAAAGATGAGGAATATGATAAATTAATATAAGGGAAAATTCTAGACCAATTGTTTCAGTTGTTGCAATATCAACCCCAAAATGTTTAACTTCTGCAATTTCAACCCTCCGTCTAAGTAGGTGACTTAACGGAAAAACAGATTGGGCATCTGACGTATCTGTGTCTACCAAATGTACCAGTTATTTCATAACATGTGGCACAAAAATGTTTGTAATCATAAAAAGAGAAAGAAAAAACACCACATCCTCTCTCCCTATCTCTTGACTCTCTCTCCCCCTATCTTCTCTCTGGAGCAACCCGCTTCCCTCCACATCCACCCACGGCTTCAATCAGCCCCTCTCCCAATCTGAACTCTACGCCCTCTCTCTCTCCTCTGCTGCCGCATTTGACCCCCACTGCCACAATCGCTCTGTCGTCGTTGAATCCTCCGACAGCCGCAAACAAGCATACTCTTGCCTCCCCATTTCCCACAACAACATCCACCGCCACCTCTCTCTCTCTCTCTCCTGCTTTCTCTTTTTTTCAGTTTCTTCTTCATTTGAAAAACCTTACTAACCAAATTATGGAACATTAAAACAAATCTATATGAGGAACCAGACGTAAAGATTATAAATGAATCATAAGACTGCATAGAATTAGAATGCAATTTGGTTAAGGAGGGTTCGGGTTTAAAGAGGAAAAAAGGCACAATATATTGCAGCCGTCCAAGATAAGTAGAAGGTGGTCTCTCTCTCCTCCCTCTACTTACTCTTTTTTTTTAGTTTCTTCTTTTGATTTTTCGCCTCGGTGGTGATGGTGGTTGTTTGGTAGTAGTTGTGGTGGTGGCTTGCCGGTGTTATTGGTGGTGATGATGGTGTGATGGTGGTGGCTTGGCTGTGGTTGTGGCAGTGGTGGCTTGGTGTTGTTATTGGTGCTGGTGGTGGTTTGGCAGCAGTGGTGGTGGTGTCTTGGTGTTAGGGTTATTTCTTAATATAAACTAGCATGCAATCAATGAAAATGGTGAAAATGTTCTAAGGTTGGGCATGAGCCCCAAGAAGGATAGTGCTCCTACATATCTAAGAACGGAATCACAGTCCATGTAGATCGGAGAAAGACGCCTAGAGGATTTTTACCTCATATTGTAAAATCAACGTTAGATAAGTATATGAAACAGTTTAGAAATGATAGCTGGATTTAAAAAATGGTTTGCACAGATATTCTGAACCAACTTTTGACAAAACTATTTTTATTTTGAAAAGGTTTCAAGATGGATCTCTTTCGTTTACCCGAATATATGAGTTTGAATTCCTCGTGCGTTGACCTTCTAACATAGTCTGGGGGATGTGACACTCATTGTACAAAGTTAGGAAAAAGAAAAGAAAATGCTTTGTTCAGTTTAATATTACTGAACATAGTTCATGGTGACTGTTATAATAGATCCAAAATTAAAATAAACAGAAGAGGGAAAAGTAAAACGGTAAAGAGAAGAAAAGTCATACTTATTATGCGAGTTTATCTTCTGGAACGGTGAGAGACCTTACAGTTCTCCTGCCCCAAATAGCAAAAGGAACATTTGAATGGTGTGTGCATGTGAGTTTAAGTGTATAGATGATGATGGAGGCTTATATATGCTAGAATGGGGGTGGGAGGATTTCTGTGAAGTTATTCTAGGCTTGAACCTTGGATAAGAGATCCCCTAAAGTGAAACCCAAAGCTTCGTTTATCTCACATTGGAAGACTGGAATTGATATTCTAGGTCTGATGGTCCATATTGACCTTCAAATCAACAATTTGGATAGCCAAGGAGAGTTAAAAACCAGGGGAACGATTATTTGCAAGTCTCTCGAGAAACCTAGAACACTCCTACAGAAATAGGGAAAGGAAAAACTCAAATGCAAGCCCCTAGGCATCATCTCTCAGGACCCAAAATCAATTCTCCAATCATTGAACCTTACAAGTGAATTTTTCGATACTGCACTAATTGGTTCTTTTAAATTCATCAATCGGTAAATGCCTGCGGATCCTGTTTTCTTTGGGGAATTTATCTGCGACAACTTCGTATTTTAGCCATAACTTTTTACTCGACCCTCCCAATGCATTTTTTAGCATTGAAAAGTGATGCAAACACCAAAAATTGGATCCAAATAAGAGAGAAAAACACAAGATCTGAAAATTGTATTAAGAAGTCAAAGATTAATAGTTGTTGGTCCCGATGGGAATGATTACATTTATAGGCCTAGAGAGAGGTAACTAGAAGGTGTTGGCTAAGCATGAGGTGTCATGCATAAGTTGTCATGAGTTGTCATGTGGTGTCTTCCATGACAATACTAATGAAACCTTCTCGAAGCTTCTATCCTAACTACAACATTTTAGCATTAAAATAGTACAAGTGTAATTAGAGACAAAAGAAAGAAAATTACAAATATACCACCATTATTATTTACATCATATTTCCCCCTATCTACATCATTCTCCCCTTCTTTGAAAAAGTTTGTCCTCGAACTTTAAATGACAAATTGGAGCAGTCTGAGTCGCATGAACAAATTTTGCCAGAATTGTGCCCAACCATGCCACATGAACAAATATTTGGAAAATCTTTTTTTCTTCTTTAATGAGGGCTCAATATAAATTTCTTCAAATTTTCGGAGCCTAATTGCAATATATTCCAACTTCTTACAAGATAGAGGTGGGCCATTGTTTTCAACCCTTAAAAATTCATTATTTCACAACTTAGGCCCAAAGAAATTTCAAGCAGAGGAGCCCCAATCTCTGTCTTTTCAGACATTTGACAAAACAGGCTCTCAAATTTTGGTTTATAATCCCCTTCTAATATATCACTCAACACAGGCCCGCATTCAAACAAATCCATATCAGCCCATGCTCCCAACAAACTTAAAGTCCATCGAGCTTCAAAACCTAGCACACAAGCAAATCCCGATCCAAACCAATACCCGAACCATATTTTAGGGTTTATAAATCAAACCAAAAATCGCAGCTGTGATTTTCTCTGTTGGTCTGGGTATCGAATTTGGCCAAAAATTCCCTGGACAGAGAGTCGACGAGCCCTTCAATCGCCTCCCGTTCGCCTCCTTCTTCAGCTTTATCGGTGATATTCTCGGCCACCAACTCTTTTTTCTTCTCTTCTTCAATCTTTCTTTGGGTGTTCGCCCCATTATCGCCTGTGTTTTGGGTTGCCTTCCCAAGCGAACTCGTTTCCCAAGCGAACTCGTCTTCGGGGCATACGATAGATCAATCGTCGTCGCAATGGAATTGGATCAGGTTGTGGAGTTGGGGTTTGATTTTCACAGATTGGGGCTACGTTTTTTGGAGGTTGCAAACAGTGGAGTGTGGTTGCAATTCTTATTGGAAGTTGGTGGGGGCTGGAGGGGTATCGCGAGCCTAAGGTTTGCAACAATTAGGGTTAGAGGATGTTTCGCCAGATATAGGGTTTGGGCAGCAGTTGAGGGCTGCAATGGTGAAATTTTTGGTGGCCACTGATATGGGACGGTGACCATCGCAACTGCTTGTAATATGTGACACCCCGCCCAATTAAACATCGGGTGATTAAATTGAATGGTTCATTCTTAGCATCACTGTCGAAAACTTTTTAATTACTAATCCCCTAAGTGAAAATTAGACCAGTGCCAAATTTTATCTTTCTTAAAACAAATAAATCAACCATGCGAAAGAAAGTATAACAATCACCATGTACTATAACCCAATCAACAAAGTGTAATTACAAAAGAATAAGAGTATTACCGAATAAACCATTGGCTAAAATCCCAAAATAATAATAGAACAACCACTAGTCTGAAACTAAACATCTGAGACTGATACCGGACCAAAAGTCCATACAAAGAATAGTGTGAGATCCTGCACTAGATCTGAATGAGAGAGATCGTCTAATCAAAATCCTGTAAGCATCCACAGTGCTGTGCTATAGCTTCGAGTCCCTGGAATGAAATCATCATACATGGCGTCCCTGTGGCTGGACACCTAAAAGGTTTTGAAAATATTTTATAGCAAGAGTTAGTACTCAAAATATTTTGAAAATATTTAGCAAGCGTTTATCACAATATAAAATGCGATTATTGATTACACATGTTAGGTTCTTGTACACTCTCTTGAATTTACTCACCCCTCACCTTTTGTGCACACCTAACGTTCTACACTTAGTTTACCTAGCCATATCTCCCAAGCTAACTAGGACTAAGTAATCATCCGAACTTATCTATACTTAAGTTCTCGTGCCGCCCACACAGTACATCCATTTCATTAACATCTCGCGAAGGTTAATTAATACTCAAGTAACATTTCACCAATGTTATGTTTCAAAACTTCTCATTTAGTTTCACTACTAAATTTCTACAATTATCACAATTTCTATCTTCCCACTTTTGTAATTAAGTTTCACTACTTAAATTACTATATAGATATTCTCTATCTAACGTTACGTTTCATAATTAAGTTTCACTACTTAACTGACCAGTTTTATGTATCTTTAAATACATAATATATACCAATCTACTAATACACAAAAGTAGAATATCATTAAGTATATATTTCACACACAATATATACTAAATATCAGTCATTACTATTTTGTCCTTTTTACACACGTAAAGGACTCTTGGTTCGGAATGATTCATCGAACCCAAGTAAGAATTGGTTCGGAATGATACATCGACCCCAATTATTTATATACACAAATTCTGGCTCGGACTCTTTCATCACGCCACCAGTTCAAAGGTTTGGTTCGGCATTTTACATCGACCCCAAACATATAATAACCCTATGTTAGTTAGGAATATCTCATCGACCCTAACATAGTTAATTTAGGTATACTTCTCTTAACCTAAAAGTTCATACAATTTAGTAGGTACACGCCCGACCTATCAACCATGTTCGTACGTAATATTTTATTCTCTTATATTTACCGTACAATATTCATTTTACGATTTATCTCATTAATCGCATTTATTTGAGTATTCACACCACTCTAAGGGCCCTAGTTACCCCTAGCGTAATATCAATTCATTAGTTACCCTTGTTAACATACTGACCCAATAAATTTAAGCTCGCTCATACTTTTCCATAATTATATTCTTATCATCTCGAATTAGAATACTTCACAATCAAGCCTATGAATCTCCACTTTAATTCTCTCACAAAATTAAAGTCCAATGCTCAATCATAGACCTACTTCCATAACATTATTCCAAAAATATATTTCATCAAGGTCCCAAACACTTCCCCGATAAAATTTTAGGCATTTAAAGCTTAAAATTAAATATCTTACATTTTCTCGCAGCCTAACGAATCATAAAATTTTCTGGCAGATTAAACACCCTCTAGTAAAACTTCGATTTCACCCTCTACATAACTCCGATTGACCTGATTCCAAGTTCATTGGAAAGCTAAGAGATATAAATTTCCATACATCTATGATTCACACTCTAATTCTAAGTACAACTCAAATCGTACACGTTTAAAGTCACGTCAAACTTCTGGCAGATTACTATGCTGGCAGATTAAACACCCTCTAGTAAAACTTCGATTTCTCCCTCTACAGAACTCCGATTGACCCGATTCCAAGTTCATTGGATAGCTAAGAGATATACCTTTCCAGGCATGTATGGTTCACACTCTAATTCGAAGTACAATTCAAATGGCATACGTTTAAAGTTATGTCCAAAATTCTGGCAGATTAACATCTTGTGTTCATCAATTAAACCCTAAGTCATTCAAGATTCATCTTCTTCAACCAAGAACTCGTAAAGATTCTATGTTAATCATCAAATATATTCAAATTTCATTTTACCTTTACTTAGGGATTCATTCTACATGCAATCCTACCCAAACATGTGATCAATTCAAACATTTAATTTATGGTTTTTCAATAGAATTAACCAATTCTTAAAACTCCCTACACATGGGTATTATAACTTGAATTTGATTTGCAATAAACACTTGCCTTGATAGAGGGGTTCTGATTTTGTGATTGTTGTTGATGATTGATTGTTTTTCTCCTTCAATCTTCCTTCCCCACAAGTTTGTGGTGAAAATCTCCTTTGAATCCTTCCCAATTCTTCCTTTTGCCTTGAGAATTGTTTCTCTCTTCTCTCTAATGGCTATGGTGTGTTTTTTTCTTCTCTCTAACCCTAGCCTCCAACTCTTAAAATCTGACTTAGAGCTATTAAATTCGTAGGTCTTCTCACTCCTATATTTTAAAAGACTAAAACGCCCCTGAACGGTCCCCGCTTAGCCCAAAAACATCCCGGGACCCAACTAGTACCCCTCGGTATACTATTTTGACTATTTCGACCCTTCCGGGGTTAACCGTGACCTCTAAATTGTCATTTGAGTCACTTAAAAATATATTACTCGTTCTCGCCCCAAAACGGTCTACACGCGTTAAGTAACTATTTACTACTCGCACTAAGCAAATAGAATGAGGCAATATTAATCGGTATCTATCTCTCGATTAATACTCCATAATCATAACTTTTTATAAATTAAATTAAATTACTTCTCTTACGTAATTTAAATTAAATTGTCTTTTCTCATTTAATTCTCCAATTTAATTAAATAGAAATATTCAGAAATACGGGGTATTACATAATAGTTCCTCATCGGACGGTAAATGGGTGGTACCGGCTGATTGGTTCGCAATGAATCATTCTGCGTGCTTATTGCGCCGGCAACTTCGAACTTGTGGAACGGTGTCTAACCTATGCAACAAATCTTCATCAGATTCAGAGGTGTAAATCTTCTTCCATGGGCCCATTAATGGTGACGGGGGGGGGGGGGGGGGGGGGGGGGGGTGACACGTACACAAAGGAGCTCACCTCGCTTTCATACCAATTTGATGCAAATATCAAAAATTGGATCCGAAGAAGAGAAAAAAACATAAAATCTGAAAATTGTATTAAGAAGCCAAAGATTAATGGTTGCTAATCTCGATGAGAATAATTACATTTATGGGCCTAAAGAGAGGTAACTAGAAGGTGATGGCTAAGCATGAGGTGTCATGCATGAAATGGCATGAGTCTACCATGATGTGGTGTCTACCATGATAATACTAATGGAACCTTCTAGAAGCCTCAATCCTATGAAGCACGGACACTCTCCCGGAAGCTACGAGTCGCGTGTCGTGTCGAAACACATATTAGGTGCACGCTCCGACACGTTATCGTGTATTTGAATTTTGTGGTGATGATTCTGCTTTATTTATGATTTTCATGTTAAAGTGTATTCGAATTTGGTTTTGTATGGTCCATTTTCTTAATTTCATGTTAAGAATGCTCTAACAATGTATTTTATGGAAAAATATGTTTAATTTCATTAATATATATATTTAAATATATATTATATATTATACTTATCTTAGCGTGTCGTATCCTAATGTTTTGAAGAACCACGTGTCGCGTGTCGCGTGTCATGTGTCGAAATGTGTTTTACGAGTCCGTGCTTCATAGCTTCTATCGTAACTACAACATTTTAGCACTAAAATAGTACAAGGGTAATAAAAGACAAAAGAAAGAATATTATAAATATACTCCCATTATTATTTACATCATATTTCTCCCTTATCTACATCAAAAAGACAACATAAAGAGCTACAAATCATTAATTTTGAAATTTTCCTTATTTTAAAATTTCCGGAGATACGATTGGGTTGGAAGTTGGAGGCTGAGTAGAAAGCTTGAATTAAGCATTATCCTTTTTTGCCTACATTTCAATTCTAATTTGCTTCTACTTAAAGCTTCTTACATAGACTCTTACTATCTTAAAAGACTCCTCTTACCATTCCCACGCAGCTCATAAAAAGTGCTAACGCACACAACACCATCAAAACACTACGAGTTAAGCACTGAGAGTTTGAGAATACAATGACTTAGGTTGGAACTGAATTAACAGACCGATTTTAGCAGGAATCAATTAGAATATAAAAATCAATGACACAGACTTAAGAGGCTACTTGAGGAGTTTGAGTTGTGATACGAACTTTGAAATGAATTCCCAATGTGAGATAGATTCGCGGAATATGTAATTACACAAAGCTCAGTACTATTCATAGAGAGAGAAAATGTTCAAATTCCCCTCCGTGTCAAACACACACTATATATAAATGTACATGTATCCAAAGAGCTAGAAGTGTGGAGCTGGATGTGAGACTCAAGAAAAACATGCATGTGAAGATACGATGAAGATGGAAAGTTGCATGTCAACATAAAGATAGATTAGCATAAGAAGGTATCAATTTGATTTGGTTTGGTACCATAATTAGTGTCTAAAAATTCAAATCAAGACCAAACCAATGTAGAACCAGAAGCTTGGGTTTGTTACAGTTGCACCCAAATTAATATTAAACAAGTATAAATTTGAACTAACTAAATAGCATATCCCACCTCATATAAAGGCTACACTTGTCTCTAAAGGTAAGTACTACTTCATAGCCTTGTCTCAAAAGAATATACCTCATTCAGAGCCTAACCTCAAATACACAAATTATTGTTAGGCCCAAAATTTAGCGAAGAGCCTAATGAGGACTTTGAAGAGGAAAGTAATTAATTTACACTGAAGAGTTTAAGAAGTTACTTTTTCTAGTGATGTGGGTGGGACTTAGCAGTCAGCTCTTTGTAGCCTCTCCAAGGCAATTGTTGGTTCCCATATCAAAAAGCAATGCAAGTCTTGACACAACCAATTTGTATATATACATAGTGATGTGTTAGCCTTTACCCGTATAGGTTCAGTTAATGTGGGATGGAAGCGAAGAGGCCAGCAATAGAAAAGGAGGGACTGAGCCATTACAGGAAAACCAAACCAACCCATCTAATAAATGGTTGTATCGAATTCATCCACTTCACGTGTGACCCCTAGATGTGCATAGATGGAAAATTACACCACATATCATGTCGCGGCCTGACTGCCTCACTACGCACACACACTTCTCCAAATTTAAAGGGCAAGCTTACACAAGCCACAGAATCGTTTAGGCCTCGGTCATAAATCAACAGTTAAAGTATAAATGTCATTCATCCAATACACAAATATCTAAATAACCATTCATTTCAGTTCCAAAAATGATAACATAATTGAAACCACATCCTCGTGAACTGGGTATATAGATATAAATGTCCAATAATAGTTTTTTATATTAATCATAACTACAACCTCAGTCCACGGCCTAAGACAATGGCCTTAATTACAACTTAACAAAATAAAGAGAAACTACAATTAATGAGTCCTTGACATCCTAAACCCCAACATATCCACAGCCTGTTTGCAGCCTGGGCACGGACTCCTCAACTCCTAACCTGAGTAATCAAGGAATATAAAGGGATGAGCATTCAAATCACTCAGCAAAGGATGAACCAAATCTCCTTAAATAGAACATTTCAAGTTATCATCTACGAATAACCAATAATCTCACTGTAATAATTGGATCAACTCAAAACAAGATGCAATAGTAAGTGCAATCAGATAAAGAAATGAACTGAGTTAGGAGAATGTAATTTCCAAACCCACAAACGAAATTCCACAAGTGTAAAATGGAAACCTCGATGAAGAGTTGAATCCCAAATCAAGACCCTGGTCTTTTTTAAGGCTTTTCAACCTCAGTCAGCTGAAACAATTTGTCTTTCGCAGCCTCTTAGAGCCTTGATAGAATATCCACTCTGCACAGCCTTGTTTCAATATCTTTTGCCTAATTATGCCACAGTCCACGACCATCACTCCTGCCCTCCACCATGATAAGCCTTTCGCAGCCGGCCGTAATCTCTCTAGTCCAAGCTGGACGCAAGCCCAGATTTAGCCCAGCTTCCACAAAGCAAAGGATACTTAAATTAAACTAACCGTCAGCCCTCTTCCTCAACCTTCAACATTAAGCAAAATCTCTTATGAGGTCATGCCCAAGATGTCGTGACCCAGTGAATACAATGTCACAGCTAGACACCCTAAAGAGTACAAAAGGGTACACAAAGAAAGTGGAGGCACAATACTATAATGCCTCACATCCGTGACCTCAAGAAGGAGTTGGAACTCCTTTTCAGCAAACAGTACAGGTAATTTTGTAAAATGATAGTTTATCCCTTAAACAAGTTTTATTAAATCTTTTAAGAATCAAAACCTCAAATCCTACGAGAAAGTCTCAAGAACACGATTAACACTACAACCCTAAATACCCAAAATCTTCAACTAATTATAAAGCGTGAACAAAAAATTTAAACCCCAACAGTTCAACGGTAACCTAGGACGATGTTTATACTAGATGAATAGTAATCATCTATGGCCTCAACCCAGACTTGGACTGGTTCAAGTTTAACATCAAAGGGCTCATCGAAACATGGAGGCAAGAATTTTACTTAAAATAAAGAGGATGGGGAGGAGAATCCCTTACCTTATGGGACCAAGTCCGAAGCCTAACTCCTCCAAGTGGTGTTATGTTGCTATCTATAGCCTCCAGCCACCTTCCTCCTCTGCTTTGTAAACCAGGTCATGGCCTCCTTACCGTAGTAGCACCATTCTCCTCTAAAACTCCCACTCTCTCAATGTTGGTAGCAGCATTGGGAAGTGTACAAAAGGTTCTATTATTAGGAAAGGGTGGGAACCTAGGGTTTCCAACATATCATTGGTTTTCCCTAAATATTCATAGCATGTACCTTCTAGAATGTCTAAGACTTGATCACCACGTAACTACCTGGTTAGTCCATGTCATCAATGCATGTGATGTGCTTCTTCGACACAAAAGTACTCGGCCTTAATAGGGCTTCGGCCAAAAAGTCTACTAGGCCTCCAGACTCCCTTCAAGTTCACTTATATGTCTGTGGCTTGACAAATAGTCCCTAACTTCCTCGTTGTGGCCTAGGGAGAGTAAGGATTTTCTTAAGATATTAGGCTATGGGTGTTACATCACATGTCTTGGGGGGAAACACGCATCTCTCTCTATCTATCTCTCTCACACACACAAAAATAAACAGCAAAGACGCAGTCCTGCGATGAGGCCACACCATGAAAAGTCCCCTCAATTTAGCCACCAATCCATATATCATCAAAGATTTTCAAATGTGGATCATAACACATCCAAAAGATCATATTAACGAGGTGATGCTGAGATCGTGGAACTCTGTGGGTCCACCCCCCAACATAGGTAGCCTCAATGCGACAAAGTGCCTATCTCGTGGGTGACATGCCAGAGAATTTTTGAAAGCGAGAAGCCTTTATTCGTTGGTCCATGTTGATGTCATTATGTCATACAACATAGAACAGTCTGTGATGTGAATTTGGGTGCGGAAGCGTAAAAAGAAGACGTTATCTACACAACAATTAACTACACAACATCTACACTACACAACAACAACAACAACTAAACTAAACTAAAGAATTGAAATGGGTTTCTTTCTCTCTTTATTCTCTATTCTCAATATTCAAGGTTAAGTACAAATGAGGACCAGAGGGCCTATTTATAGGAAGAGTTAGCTTGTTGATCAAGCTAATACCCAAAAAGACTAAAAAAGGAAACTAATATCTAAAAATGACATATTAGTCCCAAACATACTTGGAAACTAATTAAAAGACAAAAATAAAGAGAAAATAGCAATAAACCCTAATTCCCATCATTCTCCTCCACTTGAGAGAGCTCATCCCGAGCGAAAAAATTGCGTTAGGGCATCATCCGCGGGCTTCCCTACTTGAAAGGAAAGTCTTTCTTTGAAGCGTCCCGCATAACGACTAGCAAAATATCCTCGAAGAGGAACCACAAATTTATGCTATTGTCGATGAATAGGAGTGTGGCCTCTAATCCGTCCAACGAAAGAGCAAACACAAGATCGATGCGGAGATGGCCATTGATGTAATCCCAATTCTTCGTGATGAGCCTCCGTAGCATCAAATCATGCAAATGAGTCGTGGAGCGCTGCTCATAAGTAACCCAAAAAGGGTCCACAAATCCCACATCAATCGTGATCTCCTCACGCAACATATACTTCTCAAAAGAAACAATCACCGAACCATCATCACAAACCTCATCATCGTGGCCAAAAATGGGATAGAAATCCGTCAAATCGAATATTTTCACCTCGCGATAGTGAGTGCGAGTCTCCCAACCATCTTCAACAAATAAATCGAAAAAATCACATTGGAAGTACCCCTCATCTTCTATCCCAAAGATAGGAAAGAAGTCCACAATCTCAAATGCCTCCAAATTTCTATATCGGGTGCGAGTGATCCATCCATCCTCCTTGAATATGGGAAAAAAATCACAAGGAAGGAACACGTAGTCACTATCAAGCATCGTCGGGGTCTCAACAACCTCGGAGACATCCTCATAAAGCATAACCGAAGAGATAGTATCATCGGTGTACAGGGGGAGGACATCGGATGTAGTAGGAGGGACACCGGTGGACAAGTACTCGAAATATGGGACCAAATGACTTGCTCGTGCACGTACCCATTGATCACGTGCCATCTTCATCTCAAAATACTCGGCTTGACACCTATTTAGGTATTGACGGTACATCTCATACTTCCCGCTGGAGTAAGCACTATATGCGAATGTGTGAAACTTTTGAGATAGATATGAATCTGTCTCGGCTCAAGAATCTAAAAAATATTGGAGTTTCTTGATGATGGCACAACTTACCTTCTCAAAATCGGCACATGCATTCATATCGAGCCCGTATTTGGTACCATCCCACGATAATTTGGAAGAAAGGTATTCTTCGGGTGGGGGAGGAATGAAATCGTAGGGTCTTGATAGATTTGGTGCAGATTTGTAATTTGTAGAAAATTCAGGGGATGAATTGTAATTTTCAGAAATTGGTAGGGAATTAACGTGTTGAAGAGGCCCGGGTGGTGGGAAAGTTTTATTAGGGTTTGTGATGAGTTGGGAGGTTGTTGGGGTTGAATATGAATGTCTATTAGGGTTAGGGTTTTTAGATGGAGTGAGTGTTAGGGTTTCTTGAGGATGGGGAAGGTAGGGTTTGGAGTTTGTGGGAGAATGATTTTTGGATAGTTCCGGTAGGATCTTGGGTGGATCAGGGGCAAAAAAATTTGGTTCTTGGTCATGGGCAATACAATCTTGAACATCCGGGTAAAATAAAGAGGTTTGGGTATTATATAGGTGGACGGCGGGGTCAACAAGGGTGGGTAATGGTCGATCGGAGGAAAAATGGGTGGGCTGGCCCCTATCTGTGTAGGCGCCTGTAGCGGGGTGGGTTTCAGGTGTTTCAAAGGGTCGAAATAGGCTATTTCGTTGACCCGGCAGTAGGGAAGGGTCGATCGGAGTGGTTCTGGGGCAGGGTTGCGTTGTTTGACCACCAGGGACTGTTCTGGTTGGTTTTTTTAGGGTTTTGGTGGCTTGCGGTTTCGGTCGGCAGTCATGGCTGCTGTCCGACATTCGGCTTTGCAGATGGGGTCGGAAATTGAGTTCAGAATGGGTGGTTTGGGTATTTGGGTGGTGGGATTTTGAGATGGGTTGGGTTTGGGCAGATTTGGGAGAAGTATCAACGAATTGAGGTTGTGGGATATTAGGGTTTCTTGTATCTTGGATTTCTAGGGTTTGGGTTTCTAGGGTTTCGATGGTGGGACTTGTTGTACGTAGAAAGAAGTCAGAGTGGTCGCATCCTGAATCTGACTCGTATTTGATAATAATCCTCGCGCCAAGAACAAACGTGGCTCTGATACCAATTTGATTTGAATTTGGGTGCGGAAGCGTAAAAAGAAGAAGTTATCTACACAACAATTAACTACACAATCTCTACACTACACAACAACAACAACTAAACTAAAGAAATGAAATGGGTTTCTTTCTCTCTTTATTCTCTATTCTCAATATTCAAGGTTAAGTACAAATGAGGGTCAAGGGGCCTATTTATAGGAAGAGTTAGCTTGCTAATCAAGCTAATACCCAAAAAAGACTAAAAAAGACAACTTATATCTAAAAATGACATATTAGTCCCAAACATACTTGGAAACTAATTAAAAGACAAAAACAAAGGAAAAATAACAATAAACCCTAATTCCCATCAGTTTAAATTACAGTTCCTTTTTAAATAAGTTGAATGGCAAAGGGTAAATCTTATTGCAGTCAATATCGCTTCGCCATTTTGCTCAGCCAGGCAATTTTGATATCTGGTAATATTATAAAGGTTGTGCTTTGGTTGTGACTTGATGATGGCATAAACCTCACGCTACGAGAAATAAATTGTGCTGATTTTTAAACGCGAGAAACCTATTCTTCTATTGTTCCCACATTTTGTAAAAAGCTTGTGCTGCCAAGCATTGCGATGCAAGTTTGAGAAGGTGAATTATCTTTGTGCAAATAATGCTAAAGGTAGTCAGTGGCGGATCCAAGAACTTGAGTCAAATGGGGCGAAAATTTCTGAAGAACCCCGGGGGTTCGGGGGTAGGAGCCCCCGCGCCGATTTTTTTGGGTTGTTTTTACTCTTTTTTTTTTGCAATTTTTAACCTTAAAAATGTTTGAGGTAGTAATTAACTAAATTTGGAATCCTACTTTGTTCGTGGATTTTTTTTATAATATTATCCTAACGGGTTGTGTGTTGTCTCCTCTTTTCCGTTTAAAAAATTTCTCCATGACTTCCTATATTTACAACAAATTTAATTTATTTTCAGACTAATAGATTAGGACTAGAAGCATACATTATAAATTTAATTTCAAACTAATTTTACATTATAGATTTAATTTTAGACTAATAGATTCTAGGGATTTTAATTTTAATATTCATTATAAATTTAAACACATATAAACAAACACATATAAAAAATATGCACATAAAATAAACACATAAAAAATATATCTCTTTTTATTGATTGAAATCTTGACTTGGTGTAGTGAGATGAGGGAGGGAGGAGCAGAGAGCTCTGCTGTCCGGCGGAGGGAGGGAGGAGCAGCAGCAAGTCTTGACTTGGTATTGATGAGGGAGGGAGAAGCAACAGCAAGGCGAGCAAGGATGCAGGCGCAGCAAGGTCCAACGGCGGTGAGATGGTGAGCTGCTGAGCCTGAGCGGGGGAGAGGGGCAAATGGTTGAGTTGAGCAGCGGCGGGTCTGAGAGAAGAGAATAGGTTAAATGTGTTTGGTAATTGGTTTGGTATAAACGTTTGTGTTATTTTTTTTAATTTATTACACATTTACACCCTCATCTTTGTAAATAATAAGAAGTAACCTCTAAGTTCGAATTTTTACCAAAAAACCCTATATTTTTTTATTTTTTTTTAGGTAGTACCAAGTTCATCCCTTCCCACACCTTAAAAAACAGTGGTAAGAGACCTTTTTCTTGGAGAACTGGAAGAAACTCCTCCCAGCAAAAGTTCATGTCCAAACAAAAGTCCCAAAATTCAACCCAATTCAAAGGTAGAACAATATATGCATTTGTATCCAGATATATCTTCTCTCCTTCATCCTGCGAAAGGTAAATCCCTTTCATAACTTTAAATATTGAAATGTATTACGAAGAGTTACATGTGAAGAGAACATTCAAGTAGGTGTCCAGATACTAGCCTGACCATAATTATTCACAGGACAAGCAGAAAGCAAGCGCTAAACTCCAACATTTAGACATTGATTTCAAAAGTGAAATATAATTTAAAGGGTACACCTATTTAGCCTAAACTATGCAGCGTACTTTATTAAGATGACAAATATAAAGATGCAACTAAGGAAGATTACAAAAACTGCCTGAACAAAGACATAAATACAGTTAAGAAAGTGTACCTGATTCCAAGCTGCAAGCTGAGCATCAAGTCATAACTCCTGTGACCCTTAATGATTGTTTCACCTGGTCTTTTAGCCTCCTTTACAAGTTTCTTTTGCCTCCTTTTTTCTCTTTCGGATGATGAAAAACTATTGCTTAACACAAGCTCAGTGATTAAAACACCCTGCATATATTCTCTTTCCAGGATAGGAGCCTCTGTAATTGGGTTAACCTCATTTTCTCCACCTTCTAAAACAATCTCGGACATTTGTGATGATAAGCTAATCCCCATTACTTTCTCGAATGCAATGTCAAGACTCCAGCGTCTTTCAAGCGAAGTACGTGTCATCCAATTAAATGAATTACGACGCGATCCTTGGATTCCACCAGTACTGACATTTCCCATGTCCACTGAAGAAGCATGTTTTATACTTGAAACTTGATTCTTCTTTGTTAAATCAGGCAACAACCCTCGTTTTCTCAGAGCCTTAAGGTACAGTTCTTGTACAACAGCAAACCTGCTGCCTTCTGGATAAAATACGCCTTTTCCGTCCTTGAGGCCCCGTGTCCAAGTTCCAACATAGCGGCCACCATCACTCCATGTATATACTCCAAATCCATGCATCATGCCATTTAACCAGCTTCCTTCATACGAATCCCCGTTGGCCCATGTAAGAGTTCCTTTCCCTGACATTTCCCCCCCTTTGATATTTCCCAAATAGATGTTTCCATTAATCCATGTATACTTACCAGGCCCTTCTGGGGTTCCCTGGATCCAAGATCCTTCAAAGACATCCCCATTAGGATAAATTTGATATCCTAGCCCATGCTTGAGATTCAACCGCCAACTTCCCTGGTAGGTCATTTTATCATGCCGAATATATGTCCCCATACCATACATATAACCACCAGAAAATTCACCCACGTAAGTAGCCCCAGAAGACCATTGAAGTTTTCCATGTCCATGCATCGTCCCTCGTCTAAATTCACCCTCGTATTTGCAACCATCTGACCAAACATACTTCCCACTGTCCTCGGGTATGTTGCCAAGTAGTGACCCAGAGTAAAACTCCCCATTGGAGCGTAAAAGCTCACAAGAGTGAGCAACTTTTCCACATGTCAGTGTGGTTGGATGGTCATTCATGACATCATCAGACTTTGCTCTATTTGACAAAGAATATCCTGCCCGATTTGACACAGAAAGAGTTCCTTCAACATCATCAGCAATGGCTATAGGGGGGGTAGACATGCATAATGCCCAAATGTTTCAGTTCCTTAAAAGGCGGCAGGATGTGCCCCAAATTTTTGCATGAGCTAAATATTAATTATACTCTGCACATTCCCGAAATGAAACAATTAATACCCCCAGAAATTGACCTGAGAAAGAGAGCTGTGTAGAAAAAGAGTGAATCTTCTAACCGAAAAGCAGAGTGAGGGGGAAATTATACATCTCCCCATCATTATGGAAACATTATATTTAAAAACTATACTCCCTATATATTATGTTGCCTTCTCTTAATATATGTGTTCTAAACTTGATTGAAGATTCAAAACAAAAGCATATTACTAAAAAAACAAGTGAGTAAACGACCTCTTATGTCTCAACCTGAATTGCATGTGAAAGCTATATTTTTGTTGCGCCCAGCTAGTACCTAATAGGGTGGCCATAGGCCCGCCCAGCCTGTCCGGAAAAAAAATAGGGCTAGGGTAAGGTAAATAAGTCCTTGAACTGGGCTTGGTAAAATTTTATAGGCCCATTTTTTTCTTGGACGGGCTTGAGCATGTATTCTTAGGCCCGCTTGAGTCCGGCTCGGCCCGAGAATTATATATAGAGAGAGAGGTTCTCTAGTGGACCTAAAAAATTGACTTTTTAATGGACCTAATAAAACATTATAAAAAACCCAATTAATTGTAATTATTTGGTGTAATTGATCCGCGTCAGCGGCACCCGAGACCATTCCGGCAAGACCCCCCACGTCCACCACACACAACCCCCACCACCACACCCCCCTGAACGTTGATGTCATATTCTCTCCTCTCACCCACATTTGTCATCACCTGAGCAAAGCCATGGCCTGCCAAAACCCAAAGCAACATAAACCGACTTCTACCACCTAAACCGCCTACTGCTCCATCCAAGCCTCAATCCCAAAAATCCGGCCTCATAACCCCAACCGCCGACGAGCTCCACCTTCTGTCAGACCTAGCCAACTACCAAACCCACGAACTTATACCTCCGAAGTGCCATACCCGACCAAATTCCGGAGACCAGCTCCATACCCATAATCCCGGGGAAAATCAAGAACCCACCTCCAGCCCACTTTCAAACCGGCCAGAGACCTGCTTCTAAACCCAAATCCTACTCCGGTCAACCCACAGCCATAGCCAACAAACCCAGCTGCAAAAACCCGATTCCAAGGCCCATAACCGCTTTTGAACCATAACCCAACTCCAACCCCCCCCCCCTCCCCCCCAACCCCAACCCCCTGAACGCTGAAATGTCGAAATGGGTAAAGGGTAATCAGGTGAAGTGGGTTTTATGGGACAAGGCAGGTTTGGGTTTCTTTTTCAAAATAGGTGGGGTGGAGAGGGGAGGTCTTGCCGGAATGGTATCGGGTGCCGCTGGGGCGGACCAATTACGCCAAGGAATTACAATTAATTGGATTTTTTTAATGTTTTATTAGATCCATTAAAAAGTCCATTTTTTAGGTGTATATATATATTATTAGTTTAGTTTTTATTCGTTTGAGGTTTAAAGTTACAAAAAAAAATATAAATGGAGAACATTTAAAAATATCAATTTTAGGATTTATTCACTCTTAGTCTTAAGAGTATATTCTAAAATAAATTTACTAAACAATCAAATAGGTTATAAATTTGCTAAACAATAAAATTTAAATAAATAAAAATTTTGTTTCCGAACCTGAGCAACTGGCCTAGGCATTAAGTTTCCGAACTTGGGCGTGCTTGGGATTACAATATGAGGCCCGATTCGAGCCTGAGCAGGCTTGGGATAGCTCATATCTTTACGGGCCCAGCCCATGGCCACCCTAGTACCTAGTTCCGTTTGTTGCCAATTCATGGAAATCATTTCGAACTCAGTTTAATTACCAGGAAATCTTGGAGAAATAAACTGTACGTAATTCTTTAGTTTTAAACAAAACAGAAAACACAACTACCTTGTGCATAGCCAGCAAAACATAGACATCAACAAAACAACTCCAAAAATAACTAAAAACCACCAAAAGTGATTAAATGACTTAACTATCTGTCTAACAACTATTTAATAAACTCAACACCAATATTCTCAGACTCTTCTTCAACAATCAAAATTTAGAAACATAAAACACAGATAATATGAGGCACTTGTAGAAAAAAAGAGTACCTCGAATGAAGAGAAAATGCGACAAAACCAGAACCATGTTACAGATATTTTTTGTTTTTTGTTCTTTATTTCCCCACTTTTTCGATTGTTTATCTAGTGAAAAACGTCAATCAAATGATGAAATCCCGAGTAGCCCTTCTCAAGACTAAAATGAAATGAAATTCCAAAAACAGATTTCATATAGTTCCCACCACATCGCAATAAGAGTATAAAGCACTTGGCCTAGTCTTGGTCATCAACTTGGTCATTACATTCTTGAATTAACTTTTATTTATAACGACGTTTGTAATAGTGTTATGGTGGGAACTTTAGAATTTTATATATCCCCACTTATATAATAGGGAAAGTATAGTTTTTACTCTTGTCACTTCAAAGAATATCTTCGAGACCCAATCTAATATAGTTTTTTATCAATAAAAATAGAAAAAAGTATTCTTAGTTTCTTCACAAATAAATTTTAAATATTAAAAGAATTTTGATAAATTTTAAACACTTATGTCCACTAGTTCTCTTATTGTAGAAGTTCGCGCTAGTGGCATAACAAGTGAACCTACTAGTAAATTATCCTTAAATATTTAAAAATTGTTATCAAGGGACCTATTCCCATTAAATTTAGTATTTTATTTAGGACAAATTATTTTACTGGATATAGTTATAAAAGGCGACCACTAAGGGTATTTCAAAAATTACTCCTTAATACCATACAATTTATTTTATAAATTTTTGTTAAGGGTCAACACATGGTATAAATAAAATTTGTACACACCAAATGCCCCATCACCGTTTTCCCTCTCAAACTTTTTATCTCTCAAATCCTTTTCTCTCTCAAACCCTACTCAAATTTCACTATCAAATTATCCTGAATGTTCACATTATCGCTCGGGATACAAATCAACCATCGCCTAAATACATTTAAAATCAATTTTTTCATCCATTTTTTTACCATTTTCATCCATTGTTGTTACCATTTTAGCCATTACACTCATGGAAGGTGGACATGATGTTAAAGACGGTTGGGGTCACCTTAACACTACTGAAAGTGGCGAAAATAATCAATATGAGATTATTATGTGGGTACCAATGCGTTTTTTTATTGTTTTCAAACTTTGAAAAGATGATGCGTTTTTTCAAACTTTTTGGTATCACTGTTAACCCCCGAAAATGGTTGTTAACAGTTTCGGCATCGGGATATCGAAGAAGATGATCTTTTTCCCCATAGACCTCCTGAACGGATTTAAATTTCTTTGTGTGAGTGAAAAGATTCATTCGTTACGAAGATACCAAGTTAAGTTTGTTATTTCAGTATAAAGACGTCGAACCAAAGCCATATTTTTTGCCTGTCTAAAATTCCATTCGGGATAAGAATAACGAACTTGATACCATATTTCGTCATGGGTACCCCGACTAAACTCTGATATTTCAGGTACTTGATGCCAAATGGCCATTTTTTTCCCTTAAAAATCATATCTTATTTCTTGTGAACTTACTTGCATGTTGTAAAGTGGAACAGACTTTCATACTAAAATGATACTAACAGTGATACTAAAAAGATGTTTTAAGTTAATTGATCTTCATTCGTAACATAATTGCATGTTGTGAAGTGGAAACATAATATCAAATTAAATTATGAAAGAGAATAACCTAATTCGAGGAATGTATTGATGATATTATATATTATGTATTGATGATAGTATATCTTATAAATCGCACGTGATTTTACATATACATTTTGCTTTCATGAATTTCAACTCCATTTTATTTGACGATTTGGTATTCGGTGGGGATAGTGAGAACAAAGCGGGCGATGGTGCCCTAAGAGTTGATGTAAGCGCAAATTTCTTTTGAGATTAGGTATTTTGTGTAGAGGGGTACACACTCAGTTACTCAAACAATTGGGCGAGCAGACCTAATTGGCGAGGGGGGCCTCACCACAAGCAACCCCCCAAAGAAGTGCCCTAGCCAAGATAAAAGTAAAGTTGGGCGAGGAGGCCCACCAGGAAGGGCTCCTCATCCCAAGAAACTCAAAGTTCACAGAATTGAACTTGGGCGAGGAAGCCCACTAGAAAGGGCTCCTTGTCCCAACTCATTTAAGTTCACAGAAATTGAACTTGGGCGAGGAGGCCCACCAGAAAGGGCTCCTCATTAAGTGCACATAAATTGAACTTGGGCGAGGAGGCCCACCAGAAAGGGCTCCTCGTCCCCATCTACCTAAAGTTCGCAGAAATTGAACTTGGGATAGAAGGCCCACCATGAAGGGATCCTCGTCCCAAAATGCCCAGAATTCACAACTTTGAACTTGGGCGAGGAGGCCCACCAGGAAGGGCTCCTCGTCCCAAACAACTCAGCAAACACAGTAATAAATTTTAGGCGAGAAATCCCATCACAAGTGGTTCTTCATCCCTAAATGCTCAAAAATTACAAGAACAAAGTTTGGACAAGGAGTCCCCCTGTGAGGAGCTCCTCGTCCCCAAAAGTCCAAATTCTTTACGGAAAAAACCAGTGGGTGAGGAGGTCCACCTAGAGCGAACTCCTCCCCAAGATTTGTTACTCAAATATATGTTAAAGTACTGATATGTTAACTTCTTGTACAGGTAGCCTGATTGAGCAAGTAGGGCTAAAAAATGCAAGTTTGGGGTTTCTTGGGAGTTTTAGCTTGGTGGCTGAGGAACAAGGTTTGTTGAGCAAGCTCAACCATTTAGCACTTTAAGATTGAGAGAACACTAATAAAAAGACCCTAGAAGTCACCAAGTCATAGTTGAAGTGAGCAATCAATATGTTTCTCACAAGAAATGAATAGTTTATAAAATGATTTTAGAGGAGGTGGTCCTTGAGGCCTCTCCTCAAGTTTACAAATGATTTTAGAAGAGGTGGTCCTTGAGACCTGTCCTCAAGTTTATAAAATTATTTTAGAGGAGGTGATCCCTGATGCCTCTCCTCAAGTTTATAAAATATTTTAGAGGAGGTGGTCCTTGAGACACTCCTCAAGTTTACAAAGTTTGTACAACAAGTTACCGTTTTAAAAGATATTTACCAAATCGGATATTTTATCTTTAACCACAGCCATATTTGCTTTTTGACTTTGGTTTACAGCAGGTGGCACCTATCAGAAGGGACAGACGGTTGTACACATGTAGGGACAAATGGTACATAGCAGAGCTTATCCCTCACCAACCCGCTCAGTTTTGGCTCTCAAAAGGTACCAACTCAACCCTAGTTCCTAAGTATAAATAGGACCCCTGGGCAAGGTTAAGTAAGAATGAGAACTCAAGTCATACTGTTACTCTATCAAAATCACATTAAGCACCTAGTATTCTCTCATTGGTCTGTCTAAGTGCTAAGTGTTAAGTGCTAAGTGCTAAGTGCTAAGTGCCTTATTCCTTCACTCCACACTGACAGACATCATTATCAGGAGTTCCTCTTGAGAAAAGTTACTATTATTGTTGTGAAGTTCATCTTATTGTAGGGAGTAGTTCTTACTTTGGTTCCATTTTTACCAAAAGGAGAAGATTTTACCAGGTGTTACTCTAGAAGTTCATGAAAGACCTTGAAGGCAGAGTCCATTGGATTGGGTCATGCCTCACCACTCCCAGTTATTCATATACCCCAGTACAGTTACCCTCCTATATTTGGCGACTTCCCTGGTGAGGTATCCTCATTTTCATGGACAAAAAAGGTTTCAACATTTTTAAGCAACTAGTTTTTGAAGACATTCCACCTGGGAATGGAACCCAAAGTGATCAGACAACTCAAGAGGATGTGGTGGTGATCGATCAAAGACACCTGCTCCTCAGGGAGGGCAGACCAGCTCACCGGTAGCATATTTGACGACAGGTATGAGTCTCATGAGCATATTTTTTGACTTCTTGAAATAAAACAATGCAGACCTATTAAGTTTGGGTCAAGCTTGTGTAACACCAACAGCTGCCCCCTTTAGAGGGGCAGCCACTCTAGCAGAGACGAGTCCACCATGAAAGGTGGTGCTAGAGCAGGTTGTGGTGCCATCAAGCTCATGAGCAGTAAAGGGCATGAGTTTGGAGGAATCTTCCTTCAAGGCAGTTACTATAGAGGAGAGGATGAAGTTTATCTCCTCCTCTAAAAGATAATCATCTCATTTGTATGAGGAGCTATAAGACCCTTATCCTCAAATTGTGAATGTGAAGCCATGTCCAAAAGGGTATATTCCACCAAAGTTCATTAAGTTTAATGGAAAATGGGAGAACCCAAGAGAGCACGTGAAGAGGTTCGTTGAGTATCTAAGAGTGCATAGAAATGATAAGAACTTGAGGTTGAGGGAGTTCTCCAATACCCTTAAAAGAAAGGCCTACACGTGGCATTCCTACTCGACACCCAACAACATTCCCTTATGGGAAGAAATGTATAGACAATTCCTCCAAAAGTTCTTTGTGATAGATGATGAATTAATATTGAGACACCTGGCACAAGAGGTGCAAAATCTTGGGGAAAAGTTAATGCAATATATCAAGCATTTTCGTGAGAGAGCACTGGATGTTCGTGAGGAGGTAGCAGAGGCAATGCTGTTTGAAATATGTGTCGAGGGGCTCTTGGAGTAATACAAGCTCCATTTAGTTAATGAAACCAGACATGGCACGTTTAAAGAGTTCAGCAGGGCTGCCAGCAGTATAGCCATGATAATCAAGCCAGGACCTCGAGATGGAGGACACAAGTACCACTGACTTCTATAAGGTTTCAAGTCTCTAGGAGACAAGTAGTTAATTATGTGGACGGAAATCCTAAAGGCAAGAAGGGAGGATCCGAACTAAGAACAATAGCTCGGGCAACAAGAAAAAGTTTGGAGAAGATGCCCCACCACCACTACCTTGTGATGTAGTGAAAGCCATGGATTGTTATTGTACATTAGTGCGAGAGTGGGTAATAGGACCCCCTCACTTGAATGGGGAAACCCTAACAGTAGCTAACAAAGCCAACCCTAAGTATTATGAGTTACACCAACGGGTGCAACACTCTACCAAGGATTGTTACTACTTGAGGAGGATCATTGGCTAGCAAGTGGTCAGTGGTACTTTGCAGATACCTCTTGTGGATGTTAATAAAAGCCCACTTTTATCACATCATTATGCCATTGCCAATATGGTAGTAGCGTATGATAAAGAAGCAACCCAAGATATGATGGAATGGGAAAGTGGTGAGAAAATATGTGAAGGTTTAGAATGACTATTACTGAGCACCAAATAGAGAACTGGGCTAGAAAGAAAGCGCGAGGAATGATTTTTCACTCTAGACCAAGAAGAGGATGAAAGTGAAGAAATTGAGCAGGTAAACCTCCCAAAGGGTAAAGTGGATGTTATCCTTGCTCTCAATGAGGAGGGACATCTGAGGCAGAGTACGTTTGTAACGCCCATACATATTAAGTGGACTTAGATTTTGAGTGCGAAGCCATAACGAGGAGCCCCAAGTTCAAGTGATTTTTTGACCAAATAAGAGTGAAGTATGACACTATGGTAATCAAAAAAAGAAAAGTTTTTTAGGCGCTACAGCAGCAAGGAGATCCATCATTCAATTAGCAAGGACCGATTGGTAGGCTGATCAGAAGGTATACTTCTGAAGTGGTATTTTTTTAGGCAGACAAGCAGGTGCCTTACTTCAACAATCACCCATTATATGTCACAACTATGATCAATGGAGTTCCACTCCCCAGAGCATTAATGGATAGAGGATAATATATTAACATTATGTCAATCAGTACATTATACGAGACGGGGATCGATCGAGAGAAGATAGTTCATGTGCCACTAGTGATCTCGAGATTTAACAGTGATGGAATGCAATCCCTCGGATATGTGAATGTAGGAATCAAGTTGGGAAATTTCACGTCCCACATCAAATTTCATGTCATCAATGCTAATACCAGCTACCAACTGCTCATTGGGAGGGTATGGATGCATACCCATGGCATAGTGACCTTCACTTATCACCAGTTTGCAAAAACCAATATCCGAGGAATAGAGATCATAATCATGGCCACACAGAAGTTCTTTTCCATTGAGGAGGCCCATCTGGTGGATGCGGCATTCTACACAGAACTGGATGAGGAAAGAAAGAATTATGCTAGAAAGCTAGAAAAGAAGCAAGTGGTTGGAAGAAGTACCCAGCCAAGAAAATCTGTACATGATCGTTTAGGGGGAGGGTGATCCCCCACATAGCTAAAGGTAAGAGGAAGGTGGAGGAGGTGGTTAAACCTCCCTGAACTTGTAAAAAAGTGGTTCTACCCAATGGAAAAGTTATTTACCGCTTGTAACGGTCTGTGTAGGCCGTGTTTTGGGATGAGAGCACCGACTCGGCACCAGAATGTTTTGTTATTGATGAATCCCACATTATTAAACACATTGAAGAACCAGAAGAGGCACCAGAGTGTATGCAGAATGGACCTAGAGAATAGCTACAAGAGTTAGAAGAGATTAACCTAGGGGTAGAAGGTGGGTGAAAGTAAACCCATCCTAATCTCCAAGAGTCTGAACCCAAAATAGAAGGAAGAGCTCGTTGGCCTACTCAAAGAGTTCACTGACGTGTTTCCTTAGAAATACATGGAGATGTCAGGGATAGATCTAGAGGTGAGCTCTCACAAATTGAATGTTCATCCCAATGCTCTTCCAGTTAGGCAAGAAGCATGGACGTACAAAGCTAATCTCGGCCTGAAAATAAAAGCAAAGGTAGAGAAGCTATTGGCTGCGGGGTTCATTAACCCTATTCAGCATCCTGTTTGGCTCTCCATCATAGTACCTATGGCAAAGAAGGATAAGAGCTATATTCGAATTTGTGTAGATTTTCGCAACTTGAATCGGGCATGTCCCAAGGACGAGTTTCCTATACCAAGCATAGACAGCTTAACTGACGCTATTGCGGGCCATGAGATGTATAGTTTCATGGATGTGTACATCGGCTACAATCAGATTAAAATGGACCCGACAAACGCGGAGAATACTTCCTTTTGCACACCATTAGGAAACTTACACTTCACAATCATGCCATTCAGATTGAATAATGTTGGGGACACGTACCAAAGGACTATAATGGAAATTTTTCATGATATACTAAAATTTTATGTGGACGATCTAGTGATGAAATTCAATAAAGAAATCAAGCACATACAGGCCCTTTGGAGAGTGTTTGAGAGGTATCGCAGGTATAAGATGCGGATGAACCCCTCGAAGTTTGCCTTCAGGCTCACTGTGGGAAAGTTTTTTGGATTTATTATGAATAGGAAGGGGGTGCAAGTAGATGCAGAGAAAAAGAAAGACATCATGATGAGGCCACCTTTGAAGAGTCAAAGGCAACTCAAGATCTTATTGGGGAAGATTCCCTACCTAAGAAGGTTCATACCTGCGTTAGCGGAGGTGACCCACCCATTCACACCCCTGTTGAAAGACAAATCCAAGTGGACTTGGGGAGATGTTTAGAAGAAGGCCTTTGAAAAGATCAAAGAAATTTTAGCCTCCTCGCCCACGATGATTCCACCAAAAGATGGGGCACCACTGTTTCTCTACCCTACTTCAACAGAAATATCCATAAAATCACTGCTGGCACAAAAGAAGGAAAGAATAAAAAAGCCATTGTACTACTTGTCAAGAGTAATCTCAGCTACAAAATCTAGATATACCAATGTAGAGAGGCACTGCCTTGCCTTGGTCTTTATCGCTCAAAAGTTTAGACATTATCTGCTAGCCTTTACAGTTCATATAGTCACTAAGTGTGACCCTATCAAGTACCTCTTAGCGTAGACGGTACTTGTAGGACAAGCAACAAGATGGTTTTTGATTTTGTCAGAATATAATTTAAAATGCATAGTGCCTGAAGCTATCAAAAGTCAAGCGGTAGCAGATCTGCTGGCCTATTTTCCAAATGGGAATTTTGAGCCCCCCCTCCCCTCGTGAAGAGCTACATGGGGAAAACTTCCAAGCATGCATGGTAGAAGAAATGGAAAAATGGGCGATGGAGTTCGATGGCTCTAGTGCTCAAGGAACAGGAGGTACAGGTATTATATTGTCAAACAGTATCCTTCAAGTTACATTTTAAATGCGCAAACAGTGAGGCGGAGTATGAGGCCCTCATTTTGGGAATGTTGTAAGCAATCAGAAGAGGTGTTAGGGTGTTGTGCATATGAGGGACTCCAACCTGGTAGTGAAACAGGTTAATATAGAGTTCGCCCTCAAACATACTAACTTGGCACCCTACGAATACATCATCCAAAGATTGTTGGGACAGTTCTTGGAAGTAACCGTTGAGAGGCATGCAAGAACAATGAACAAGCACCCCGATGCCCTAGCTACGATAACACAGAAGTTATACATGGATGAGCCAGAAGCAAAAATTATAGTACAACGGAGAACAATGTCTACTATAGTGAAGTCTTTGTTCCCAAGCAACGAGACAGAAGATTGGAGGTACCTAGTTGTGAAGCAGCTAAAGACAAAAGAGGGGACAATGAAGATGCTAGAGCTAGCTAACTACCATATGCTGCAGGAAACACTTTACTTCAAGATTCCTGGAGGTTTCTTAGCAAGCTGTGTTGGAGAACAAGTGGCTAAATAAAGGTTGGCAAAAATGCACGAAAAACATTGTGAGGACACTGATATTCCCATTTATCGTTGATTGCAGTGAGGGGGCTACTATTGGCCCACCATAAGAGCAAAGGTTGCTCGTCTGCAACAAGGTTGTTTAAAGTTCCAAGCCCATTTAGACTAGCTAGCGGAAGATAACTTTGTGGAAGCCTTTTAAGATTGGAGGAAACTATACATAGCGTATCTGAAAGACGATGAGTTACCCACATAGAGAGCGGATGAAATTTATCAGAGAGGATAACTCATTTTTACTTGGTGGAAAGAGAGCTTTACAGGAAAGGGTACAATGAGAAGTCACTGAAATGCATAGCTAAGGAGGACACATGGAGAGTGACGAAGGAAGATCGTGAACCCTCCCACATGGGAGGTGCCAACTGTATGATCAGCTGATGACGTTGGGTATTACTGTCCAACCATGGAGGCTGACTCCATTATTTATCTGAAGAAATGCAAAGCTTGTCAAGTACATGGCAACATGGTATATGCTCTTCAGTAAGATTACAAAGCCTAACAGCTCCCTACCCTTTCCATATATGGGTATTTGACCTCGTTGAAAAAATTAGCCCAGCTTCTCATGGCAAAGCTTTTATCATTGTGGCTACAGAATTGTACACCAAATGGGCAAAAGACATCCCTCTAAAGAGAGTGATTGCCCAAGTGGTAACCCAGTTTATTAAGAAGTATATCATATGCAGGTTTGGTATACCCAAGGTGATTTTAATGGATAATGGGAAGCAGTTTGTATGCAAGAAGATGGCCCTCCTCACAGAAAACTACAATATTGTGCACAACAACTCAACCATCTCCTACCTTAAGGGTAATGGTCAAGAGAAAGCCACCAATAAGACCCTAATCAATATTTTAAAGAAGATGTTGGAGGACATTCTAGGGGCATGGGATGAGAAGTTGCCCATGGTACTATGGGCTTATCGTACTTCAAAGAGAAAACCGACCGAGTTTACCCCATTCTCACTGGTATATGGGACCGAAGTTGTCTTTCCAGTGGAGTTGGCAATACCCTCAGCCAGAGTTTCTATAATAAATGGACTCATCCCTGACCCACGACATGTGCAGTTGGAGCCACTGGATGAGCATAGAGAGGAGGCGAAAGAGAATTTTAAAGTCTACACCCAATAACTGTCCAGAGCTTATGAAAATTTGGTCAAGCCCAGGGAGTTCCAGGTAGGAGACTTAGTCTTGCGAGCATCCACTAACTATCTTCCCAGCATGTTGGCATCAAAGTTCAAACCCAACTGGGAAGGCTCCTTTGTAGTAAGAGGGGTAGGTAAGTCGAGTTATTGTCAGATTTCAGAGCCAGAGAGTGACTGCCTCCAGTCCATCAATTGCAAGTGGCTGAAGAGGTATTATGCCTAGTTTTGTTAGAAATTCATTTAGGTTAAAAAAATTGAGCGGTTTTATCTAGCACCAATTTTTTTTTTTGTAAAAATGATAGAGAAATACAACTTTGTAAATGGTACAAAAAATGAAAAGAAATGAATAGCAATTCTTTATGAGCATTACATAATGATTCTTATTTTTTTTGTTTACCCACTGCATGAGGTAGATCCATCAAATTATTTTTTTTATATTCTCCATTAGACTAGAAGATAGTCCATGATATGGATATCTTTGCTCACTACTCTTGGGGGGGGGGGGGATACATCCATCACGAGAGAAAAGTATATTGAGCAAAGTTTCTCTAGGCATGTTAGACAAATGATTTTAATCTTGTCACCATACCAGTAGGAGGACATCCTCCAAGTCATAATAAAAAAATATAATAAATATATTTTTTTACAACAAAATTGCGTAGAGAACAAGTTCCGTTCTCAAAGAAAAGCTTTACTTGACCAGTCCATAGAAAATGTAGAGAAAGGGGAGTTACACCCCGCTGCACTATTTTTTTTTTTAAAAAGAAGACCATATAGACTAGGGGCAATGTTTCCATAGAAAATAGTTGTTTTCTTAAAAGTTTGAGGAGGGAGAGGAGCTAACCCTTTATCTCCCAGTTATTCCCTAAGAAAGGATAATCCTAATAAAATACCCCACAGTTAGAGGGGACAGATCTAATATATATATATATATATATATATATATATATATGTGTGTGTGTGTGTGTGTGTGTGTGTGTGTGTGTGTGTGTTAACTTGCTCAGATATATGCAAGTACCCCACAGTTAGAGGGGGCACCTTTAAAAATGATAACTTACCCAGAGAATATGCAAGTACCTCACAATTAGAGGGGACCAATCTAAAAATGTAACTTGCTCAGATAATATGCAAGTACCCCGCAGTTAGAGGGGACCAATCTAAAAATGTTAAGTTGCTCAGAAAATATGCAAGCACCCCGCAGTTAGAGGGGACATATTTAAAAATATTAACTTACTCAGAAAATATGCAAGTACTTCACAGTTAGAGGGGGTAGATCTAAAAATGTTAACGTGCTCAGAAAATATGCAAGTACCCCACAGTTAGAGGGGCAGTTCAAATAGATGAAGCGACCAATAAAAAAAAATTAGAGCAAGCCATAGAAAGCAGATATCAAAGTCCAGATAGAAGCAAATGAACAATATGATAGAAACCAACAAAATACTTTTTTATTAACAATGGCAAAATTCTTTACACGTGAAAAGTGTACGTAAGGAAGTCTACGTAACAGGACTATCTACCCACTAGACAACATGAAAAATAAATCATGTCGGTAGCGCATGTCTGTGCAAGAAGGACCAACCTCCTCAACAAGCTGCTCCTTTAATCTATCCATTCAGGCCTTATCCTCAGCAGCACCAACCTTTAGCTTGGCCAACTCGGCCTGAAGGGACTGAAGTTGTGTTTTCATCTTAGCCGCCTCAGCATTTCGCTGCTGCTCCCTAGTATGCTTGGAAGTATGAAGCTTCATCATCTTCCTAAAGGTGACACCAAAAAAATGATGAACTAAAGCATCAAGCCAATCCATCTGGAGGTGATAAAAGCGCTGAAGATCGTGAAGAGCTTGAAGGAATAACCAACTCTCTGATTAGTCATAGCAATAGGAGATGTAGATAAGAACCCATGAAGATGGTGGCCAGGGCCTTCAAGTTGAAGACTATATGGATATCAATATTGAGGATGCTTTGAGAAGTAAAAGTCTCGGGGTGGTGCTCCAGAAGCATCTCCAACACCTTTTGCTCATGTGCGTAGAACCTAGAAGGCAGTTCTGAATGCCATAGCGCACTCATGAAAACTCTAGGAGACTCTACCTCTATATCGTCATAGCCTATGTTATGAGACTCAAGCTCTGAAAAGGGAATAGAAGATTCCTCACTGGAACCGACATTACCTGTGGAATCTGAACTTTGGTTGGCCTCACCAGTCGCCTCAATGGGCTCATCAGTCGGATCTTGTAGAAAGAAAAGTGAAAAGAGATAAGTTATAGAGAAGATACGTAATAGGCAGTGGAATAACCATGCTCAAACAAAACCAAAGATTATGAAGATCTTACCCCATAGCCTATGGGAGTAAATATGCTGACACCAAAACAAGGAGACGCCATATGGCCCTGAGCACGAGCCTAACAGAAAATAAGCAAGAGTTAGCATTTTCTTTTGCTAAGGAAAAAGAGAAATGCACTAACTTTAACAGACAGAAACAACCCAGGTATGACAGTTTAATACCTAGGGAGTGTGTAGTATAACACTCATAGTAGGTCCCACAAAACTAGGGAGGACCGCTTCACTAACCTGAAAACAAGGTTATAGGAACGTGAAGGTGTGCCCACTTGCATAGTAAAAGTAAGAAGAAAATGATAATAAAGAAAAGAGTAGGGTATGACAGTATAATACCTGACTTGCAGTAGCTCCTCCTAGTTATTCCACAATTAAAGGAACGATTAATGCATTAACCTGAAAATAGGGAAAAATGTAAGTGCCAGCAAGTATTTACACAGAAAATGTAAGCTCAAATATCCAGGTAGCTTAATTATTTACCTGGGAGCTCCCCACTAAGACACCTGCCAGAGACTCCTCAGCAGCCGAAGCGGGAAGGGTACTAACCAGAGGGGTAACCAAAGTCTTCTCAGGCACAGAAACTGGTGGACTACTCACCTGAGGGTCCAAATATAGGTCTAGCGAGTAAAGGGATTACATCTACAGATATATAACTAATTTAGAAAATAAATGTACAAAGACTGAACATACCACTGAAGCTGGTCCTACAGAGCTAGGAACAAACCCCTCGAATAAGGGGACTTTAGCCAGGCTGGTTGAAGCAGCTTCCCCTGCAAAAAATAAGGGGAGACTTACAGGTGCTACCTCAAAAGTTATCTCTGAGACCCTCATCATGGGCACCACAGATGAGGACATCTCAGTAACACCACCCTATAATGGAAGAAAGTTATAAAAGTTTATGAGTTTTTCGTATTAATGAAGAAAACATATAGAAAATAAGTAAAGATAAGCTAGCATAACTACCGGGAGAGATTCCATGTTGCCTCCCACAGAGACAACAACTGCTAGAGCTAAAAAAGGGGGAGCCGAAGAAACAAGTGATGAAGTGGTATCACTAATCAACTGACATATAAATAAGCATAAATAGAGTATGAGAATGAAATCCCAGTGATAAGGAAAAATGAGTCGAAAGACAAAAGATTCAAAACAGTTGTACCTGGAGCCCTTCTAAAGAAGAATGAGGGAAGATGACTGGAAGGATGGTAGCAACAGATGCAGTGGCCTAATCATTACAAGATTATCAAAGAACCAAACACAGATAAAGAAAGAAATGGATCCTAATAGGAATAAGTAATACCTGGGAGGTACGACTAACCCATGTAATAGGCTTTCTAGATATAATAGTGAAAATTGGCCTGGAAGATATAGGCTGAATGTGAGGCCTATTATCCATAGGCATAAAGACTCGGGAGATGAAAATCCTCCCTGAAGGTGATAGACCTGGGGCAGTGCCTCCCATGAGCAATGTTATTCCCCCAATAAAGGAAGGACCACTGGATGAAGGTCCTTGCAATAAAAAAACGAACAAAGACAATACAATCATGGATGTAAAAAGTATAATAAAATAGAGAAAGGTAATAAAAGAAATAGACTCAAAGTACCTCAGGTAGCCCGATGGAATAACCTCCCACCACGAGAGAAGGGGGAGGTGAAGAAAGGTGGCCAAGAGAAACAGTCACCTACGTGTACAAAAGCAGAAGAGTTCAAAAGATATGCCTCGAAATGTGATAAGAAAAGGTAAAAGACTCAAGAGAGCTAATATTTGCCTGGACTGAAGAGGACACATAAGAAGTCCTCGCTGTCGTTGGGAATACAGTAAATTACTGCAAAAAAGAGACAAAGGAAAAAAATGTATTAGTAAAATAGAAAAGAAAAGAGAAGAATGAATGAGTAGAGGAAAATGATAAACCTCCCTAGATAGGCCCAAAGACGAGACTAACATAGAAATCACGGCCCTAAAAAAAGGCCCCCGAGTAGGCGGCGGAGGCAATGGATCACTCGCCCGTAACAGAGACACCCTGCAAATGTCACAAAGATAAAGAAAATCCATATCTGAATTATGTATATGTAAATAGACAATAAAATAGTACTAAAGAAGTTAAGAGAGAATACTTACAGCGGTAGAGAGGGTTGTCTAGCCATATGGTAGATGTCTGGTAGTGGGACTGTTGGCGAATAGAGAGTCTATCATGGCGCCTTCACTAGAAGACTCCCCCAAAATTGGTAATAATGAAGAAGTATCAGGGTATTGATCATCATAAGGATCAGTGACACTCATCTCATTCGAAGAAGAACCGTCATCATCATAGGAGGGAGTGCTTCTATAATCGACTAGTTCCTCTTCAAATGATAGAGAAGGGGAACTAAAAAGTGAAACCCCTTGAAAGTCAGTTCACTAAGTAAAAGGGAATGAGGTGTAGTACCTTCACCTATGGGAATAGAAGTAACACCAGGCTCCTCAGCAGAAAAATCTAGGGCTTCATAACCCTGCTCTCACATAGTCCTATAGGTCTCCTCCACCCCAAGGTCATCAGTGTCAGACCCTTGGTCTGGTGCAGGAGGGGGAGCGAAAACCCCAATATTGGTCTTTTTTTTCTTCTTACTCGACCTGGTTCTTACTGGTGGGGGGTGGGAGGAGGGGCAACAGTAGAAGCAGTGGGAGTAACGGTGATAGCAGGGGTAGTGGTAGCTGGTATGAAGTTGGAAACATCAACATCAGGATGCTTCCTCTTTGAAACGGCATAGGATCTTGTCTTGCCTTTTGATTTGGTCCTAGTAGGTTGAGGCTCAGGTTACTTAGAATAAATAGACTCGTCGAGCATAGGCCTCATCGGGATTGGAATGAGTTGCTTGAGAGGAACCTTGTGGATGGTGCTCCTGTGCCACTGTGACTTTTGGGTCCTCTTACCCAAATACCTATCGTTGTTGGAAATTTTTATGGAAATAGTTTCACAAGGGGCATACCTCACATAGTTTTGAATCAAGAGGACTTGCCATTGTCACAAAGTAAACCATGAGCGAGTAAAAGAAGGTGGGTAATCTCGAGAGGGTACATATAGGTTACCCAAGTGGCCAAATCTATTAACCACCCCTTGAAATGTGAAATTGACAAAATCTTCAAGGTATAGCTCAAGGGGGGGGGGTCTCGAAGGGTAAACAAGCGTACGAACCCCCTGATCGTAACCAAATTGCCTCCTCACTTTCTCAGAGTGGTAGAACTCCACACCTTGTCCCAAGTCAGTCACAAAAGGCAAGGAGCATGGAAGAAACATAACAACAATAGAAATATGAGGGCAGGTAACAACAGAATCAACATCAGCAGGGCAATAGAAACTGCCCCTAGAAGCAGAGCAGGAGTGCCAAGAAAATATACCTTCAACAGTCTTGAAGTAAGGTTTGAAGGAAAACTCATCAACATTGTCTATAAATTACCCCAGGGAAGTCTTAGGAGTACTCTTTTGCCATCTTCCAGCATGAGCAGCCCTGTTGTAGCAAGCCTTAGCCTCTGGGGTAATATTAGGGAATCTGTCAAATAGAAAGGACATAAAAAGTATTGGCAAAGTTGATATCATCATAATTACCTTAAGAGCGCTCAACATCCACACGATCCCTGTCTAACCAAGTGTATAAAAACCCCAAGTCTAGAGTTGCGAGGGGGACTGCCTTCCCTTAAGAAAGCCTCACAGACAGCTTGAACAGAAGCTCGCGAGGAGAATCATCTACTCTCCTAGGAAGAAGAAACATTCTTAGAAAAGTGATAAAAAAATACTGCCAAATGTGAGGGGGAGCTAAATTTTAGACTCTCCTGACTCCTCAAGGACTTGCTCAAACTTTCACCCTTGGGCAGCTGCTCAAAATATTTGAACCAGCATCTCTTCCATTTGGTGAAGGAATGCTTTGTGGTTCCAGTCAAATTAATAGCTAGATATTTCGAGCACTCACCCAAAGTAGAGTGGAGCTCCCCCACCATTTGCTCCTCGACCTCGTCCTGAAAACCATCAGTAAGAATATGATTCCCCAAGTAGGGAAGAGTGAGCGACTCATAGATTTCTTCCAAGGTGATGGTAAATTCCCCCAACTAGTAATAAAAGTATGAGAATCCCTAATCGAGTGAGAAGTCAGCAAAGCGAAAGCAAGGAATTATTTGGCAATAGAGCAAGCCTTGAGACTGCTAATGATGGTCAAAAGACCTAGTCCCTTAATAACAACTCTATAGGAGGGGGTGGACAATATATGATCCACCCAGAGACCCCATTCCTTTGTGGCACCCCCACATGTCTTAATCTCAATGTTGGAATTGGAAAAGTCACCCCTGTCTACTTGCACCCTAAGTATTAAATTAGGTAAGACAATAGGAAAATCAGAAGACTAACCTAGACCCACTTAGGGTCGCTCATTTATCTTAGCCACAAAATCCTACTCGAAATTTGCGAGCTGGGTCATGAAAGTATCCTCCTTGCCAAAGTACAGTGCCAGACAATAAAGGCCAAAATCCCTTTGTTGGCGAGCAGCTAAGTATTCCCTTTGAGATTTTAAGTAGACCACAAATGAGGAGGACCCTATGGCGAGCACCCCAGTAGATGAGGAGGCTCATGTGGCGAGCATCCCAATAGACGAGGGAACCCCCCTTGTTGGCATCCCAATAATTCAACCCCCCAAATTGCCAGAAATTCCCTCCAAAATCACAGACGTGATAGTGATGGCTCCGATGGCCGAAATAGTCGATACGGTAACGGAGATGGGTACCACACCCACTAGTGCTTCGCTAATGGCAGTGGCGATGGTGGAAGAAGGGTTTTGGGAGGAGGAAATGCCATTTGCAGTGAAGAAAAGAAATGAAAGATAGGTAGTGTCTATGGAAGTTTTTGGCTGCTATTATCTCTCTCTCTCAAATTCTTTTAGTTTGAACTCAAATGCTAAGGTAAAAAAAGAATGAAAGTTTAAAAAGGGTTTTGTATACCCTAGCTACGCGCAGACTTCCAATAAAAAAGAGAACTGGATATTTTTTCAATGATGAGATGTGTGTACCCCATTTGACACATGCCACCACGAGACCATAAAAGTGGGTTGAGGTGACATGTCTAATTAATGAGACAAGTATCATTATGAGATTGAGTAGACTGTTCATATTCCAAGAAATAATTAATCATTGCACATAAACACCTTCGGTATACCTTACACACAGATTTTTGTACGAGGGGACTAATGTAGAGTGGTACACACTCAATTACTCAAACATTTGTGCCGGCATGCCCAATTGGTGAGGGGGGACTCACCACGAGAAAACCCCCAAAAGAAGTGCCCTAGCCAAGACAAAAGTAAAGTTGGGGGAGGAGGCCCACCAGGAAGGGATACCCATCCCAAGAGACTCAAAGTTCACAAAAAAAATCGAACTTGGGTGAGGAGGCCCACCAAAAAGGGCTCCTCATCCCAACTCACTTAAGTTCAATCGTTTGGAACAAGTGAACTTCAATCGGCATTAGTCCCCACTGGAGAGAGGCACATATCCTCCTTGGCTATAATCTAACCCTAGCTTCTACCAAGAACTTCACAATCATTCCAGAAGTTACCGTTGTCAACTATACTATGGTCGGTGATTCTACAATTCCCATGGCCACCCCTGTCCCAAGAGAAGCAGCGAGGGGTATCTACCTTGGAGAATCCTCTTCCCCCATCTATGCCATATCGATCGATTTCGATGCGGATCTGTAGGAGGAGGAAGATCGGAGTGAGGAAGAGTATAAAGAGCGGGAGGATGAGGAAGAACTAAGATAAGCAGACTCCTTATTTCTTGATCCCTTGTTATCTTACGAAGATGTTTACATATCAGGGCGACTCTAGAAGGAGTTTGAGGAATAAGGAGATTTATGGTTAGACGAATTATCCTTTCTTCCTGATAATCTTGAAGAAATGACCAATCACCCTCATTGGATCATTAATTTGGCCGTCATCCATGCTAATAAAAAATATGTCCATGAGGACAAATAGACACCTCAAGGTATAGTAGCTACCAAGAAGAGGGTGATCACCCTTAGGGAGAACATGGTTGTTGAACTAAAGAAGAAATAGGGGGAGTGAGAGGCAGGACAAACAAGCCAATAAGGGAAGGACAATGAAATTTTCTACTAATGCCCCAGTGCCCCACCCCCATGACTGATAATCGGCCAGTTGTTATTCATTCACGATAAAAAAAGTCACCAACCGACTCCGCCGCCGACCCATCCATGGTTCATCCATGTATGATCAGTTTTATGAAGGTTAAAGAGCCCTTGACGCCCGTTGATTCTTCCTACCACAATCTCGACGTCGATTAATCAGTCGCCCAAGTCACTATATTGCCATTTGATATGGAGCCTTTAAGGACACTTTTAAAAATATGTTCTTATTTTCTTAGAAAAGAAGAAGATGAAAAAGACACACAAAGCTCTCTTGGAAAATATTTCTTTTGAAAATAATATGAGTGATATTTTCAAATGAGAAGAAATAATGGTTTTTATATATCAAACCAAAAAAATGGGTTTACCCATTACTAACGTGATCTAGCGTGTCACTTCTCTTACATAAGGCACACGTGAGAGGGTTGTTGGGGGCTCTAATGTCTAATCATCAGCCAATCAAACATAAAAAGCGACTTTTGCATGAAAATCGAGATGATGTTCAAAGATCTGCAAAGTAGAATCTCATCCAGTACCTCCGTTGCAGGTTCACTACGACGAATTTAATCATCACTGCAACAATCTTGTGGCGAGGCAAGTTACGAGTCTTACTCGAAGATTTTTTAAGCCTTTTCTAAAGGGATCGGGGGTGTCCAACAAAGGGGTCTGTTGGTGCGACGACCCAAAAATGAACAAGGTCGTGGTCTCGACTAGATATTTTGCAAAAAAGAAGTCTCAAGGGGTGTGATCGACTCAGGAAGTCTTTCTTACATCGTGTCCTCTGGTAGTTGCTCACTTTTGATTCTTTTGGATTTTTACAAAGAGTTTTTAATAGGCAATAGTAAGGGGAAAAACCCAAATTTTACACATGTAAAAGTTTTTAAACGTGATGTTATCCTTTATAACAATAAGTGATGTGAGTGTAGGGCTACTAAGACTTTTAAATTTCATCCTAAATGTTATCAATGAGTCATGAGTATGAGCAAACCTTCTTTAAGGTCTTGAACGTTGATGAAGCTTCCTGCAGAGATAAAATTAGAACCCAAAGAATGTTTTTGGAAATCGGAATAAGACAACTACCTAGAAGGACATAAATTAGTACATATATACTCTTACAATATCTTCCTTTGTCTATTCCATGCCAAAACATACAAAAAAATATTATAAGTAACAAAAAGAAAATCTATCAACTATGGCACAAATGGTTGACCAAGAGAATAGCAAGATAGAAATCATAAAAGCTCACAATCTAAAACTATAAGATATTTCTTCAAGGACTCTATATGAATAAATTAGGTTTGATTTTCTCAAACGCACTAGAAAACTCATCAAAATACCAATGTGTGAAGAAAATATACATATGCAATAGTCAGAGATAGCGATAAGAGTTATAGACAATGGAAAATATCACATTTCTATTGTAACTAGAATATGAAACATAGCACGTGGAATCAAGCAAAGTAAAATCTTCTTATTATAAAATCTTCTTCCTTTTTTTGTCAAGGAAATAGACAAAGGAAAGAATCAAGCAAAGTAAACATGAGTATGAACATAGCACGTGGAATCAATAAAATAAATTAAAGGTAATACACTATATAAAAAGTTATCATTCACGCATAAATATGAAATTTTGAGTGAATATGCTCCAAAATCTTGATTTGTATTTGGAAAAATGTAGGCTAAGATTTCCTAATTACTAAATGATTTGATATGCATGACAAGTGATCATAATAAAAAAATATTATCCCAAAGTCTAACAACATGATGATATTTATCAACCAAGAACATAAGATCATATCTCATTTGTGAAGAAAAAATAAAGAACACCATCGAAAGAATAAAAACAGGCTTGCGTTCAATTAAGAATAACAAATCATAGAACAAATGACTCAAAGACTCTGTAGAAGTGAAATTTCCAATAACTTTTAGATATTATCAACTACCACTTTTTCCCCTTAATGAGAGATTTGGATAAACCTTTGGTTCCACACCCTTAATGTTACTCATTATGGATGGATATAAATATATGAAATATCTATTTATTCAAAAGTGTTTTTTCATGAGACGACTTTCTCTCTTAACAAAAGGCTGGGAGTTATTTTCAATAAAGGTAGCTCTTTTTTCCTAGTGTCGGAACCCTAACACATCTTCTCTCATTATTTTGATATAAAGCATAAGCATTTTCAACTTTATCCAAATCATGAATCAATCTCACATATACACATTTTTAGGACAATGGACACTCTTTCACAAAATATTCAAAGCTTTGAACTATTTGTAAAAGATCATACAACTTTGTCATCCCCCATTATATGGAATTAAATCAATGTGCGGTGTGGTGTAAAGTGAAATAAGATATTATCATGTGTTCTCAATAGAAGTTCCTCAAAGTTTATAAGACTTTGAAAAAAAAAACTTATCTTATGAAGCATGAAATCACATTATTCAAACAAAATAAAAAGTAATAAAAAAATAACCATTTTGATATACAAGATATGGCTAGGAGTATATCATCCAAAGAGCTTATAAATGATTGTATCTAACAAATATTATTACGGAGAGAAATAAAACCTACTGATCACGCGTGAAAAGTAGCGTCGCGTCAGAACGCTAATCATTGTTTTAGTTTCACCGCGATAATACAAACAAACCTAAGTTACGACTACACTCAACTAGTGAGTATAACGGTAAGTCGGGTATCGAATCCACAGAGAAAGTTTGATAGATTGTAACAGATTATTAATCCAGGAATAAAAGTGTAAAAAGGTGATGTGTGCTGGGAAATAAAAAAAAATAATAAGTTAAGTCTAAATAAAAGTAAAGCAAGGATCGGGATATCATCCATCCATATGGATTGAAACAACTAATAGTCAGAATTCTGGCTCGAGAGCAATTTAATCGAGCATTATCAATTAATCATAAACATCACACAATAAGGAATTAAATCAAAACTTGCGAGATTAAACATTTAATTCGAAAATGGTCGCATGCGGATTAAACTCGGATTATCGCTATAAACACTAACTTTGCATGAAAAAGAAAGTTAAACGTATACTAATCTGACTTTAATTCACGCGGGTTCAATTACACGCAATTTTGCACAAAACCTAATTTTCGAAACTCGGGGCCCGTTAATGGCGGAACAACATCCCGACCCTATTTATCTAAGGGCACATAATGAACTAAGCTAATTTATGCTAATTAAACTAGGAAAGAAAGAAATAAAGCAATTAAACTAATTAAGAAAGCATGGAAATTATTCTACGAAGCAAGAAATAGGCAAGAACAATTATATAAATGGAGATGGAAGATGAAAGATCAACATACACAACCCATATGGTTGTCAACCCAAAGAGATATGAAGCCAAGCTCTCAAAACCCAAACCCTAACCTAAAATGTCTTCTAAAACTAAACCTCTAAGATATTACAACAAAGTTGGCTTATATAGTAAGTTGGAATAAAAGAAAAGAAGAAAGAAAAGAAAGCAAAATATCTGCAGGAAATAGGGGATGGATCGATCGATCATTGAAATCGTGGCAAATATCTGAAGGATCGATCGATCGATCCTTTTGATCGATCGATCGATCAAGCAGGGGTCAGCCAAGTAGCACACTACATTACAGTTTCTTCTTCTCTTCTCCTTCTTTTGGTTTCAATGTCATTCATTCTGCCAAAAATGTCGTAATTTCTTCGTTATGAATCGGATTCGCGCACCGTTTGTGACCATTGCGAAGCTAGTGAGGAGGGCTACAACTTCCTTGAGATGTTGGGCTAGGTGCCCAAATTATAAAATGACTAAAATGCCCTTGAACGTGCGATTGCGTAGGGAACTTCACCGGAATGCGTTCGAACTCCATACTTAGTACCTAAATACCTACAAAAGCCCAATTATACCTCATATAGCATGTTAACAATATAAACCGAGGTTGTCTAGTTAACGCGCTTAAATATAGAGATTAAGGCACCCGAGAAGGCTAAAATGCGTAGGTTCGACGGATGAAATACGCAATATTTGCGTATTATCACCTACTCTTATGTAAAGAAACATGAAATGGGATATAAAAAACAACATTCCAAAGAAGAACAAATCCTAGACATGCTACTAAGCATTCAATCAACAATGCAAATACTTAATAAGGACCTAAGAAATTAAAATCTAGTCGAATCAAGAGGTTTAGTTATAATATTCTATAATTAAAGATTAGTTTAAACATAGCTGAAAGATACAACCTTTTCTTCAATAAAATCTCTAATAAAATGATTGAGAATATCTACATTCTTCGTTCTTGAGTGTTGAATGGGATTTTTAGAAATATCAATGGCATTATTTCAGTCATAATAAATAATCATGCAATTGTGATCAATACTATAATCTTTCAAAATTGGTTTCATCCACAATAATTGTGCATAAAAACTTCCCCCACAATATATTCGGCTTCTGCTATGGAAATATAAACATAATTTTACTTCTTGACGTGCCAAGAAACTAAGGATTTTCCAATATGGAAGCATCCAACGGAGGTATTCTTCTTACCTTCTATGTCCCGCCTAATCATCCTCCGAATAAGCGAACAAAGAAGTATTAATATTTCTAGGATATCGAATACCAAATCTTATTGTTCCTTCTAAATATTTAATGATACGCTTTACAACTTTTAAGTGAGACTCTTTGGGACAAGATTGGTATCGAGAATAAACTCCTACACTAATGGATATATCGGGGAGACTAGCTATAAGTTATAAAAATTACCTATCATGATACGATAAAGAATTCCATCCCCGTCCTTTCCATTGACATACTTTTCAAGTTTAGTGGAAGCACTCATGGGAGTATGTATTTAAAAGATCAATGTCAAATTTTGATGAGTGCGCATGCGTTCAAACACATAAATTATTTAATTAAACTCATTTTTTCCAATTAAATCATAAAACATGCATCTAGGTGTGATTTAAATCAATATGATCATGGAAGAACATTCAAACACACAAATGAGAAAAAATCCCCCAAAGGGGCAAAACCTTTTTATTTTCACTATAATTTGTAATAAACGGATTACACGGATTACAATGAAAACAAGAGTGACATATGAAATACCCTCAGGTGTCGGTTCAGATGTCGTTGGCTGGAATCTCGCGCAAGAACTCCAGGTGGGCAGCTATAGAGAAGAATAGGGCCTCTCCACAAATTACTCCATGTGAGTAAAAAACGGTCGTCTTGAAGGTTTAACAATTCAAATACATAGATGGGACTGTTTATGTGAATAAATAAGGAATAAAACCTTAAAAAGTGAAGCCTATTTTCTGGGTTGTTAATTGCAGAGATCGTGTGTGAAAAAACTTGGAAAACGTGTAGAACAATACCAGATATTTATACGAAAATCGAGGCGGCGACGTCACTCGAACGAAGGACACGTGTCGTTCGAACGACATCGCGCGAGATGCTTATCTCACTCGAACGACAATGTGAACTCGTTTGAACGAGCTCGTCGATCGAGGCACTCCGTTTTTACAGTTAGAAAAATTTCTGCTTTTGATAAAAAACATTTCAAACATCAAAAAATATTTTTCTGAAAAATTCCCAAATATTTATGCAACTATAAACAACTCCAATAAATCATTTTACCAATAATGCGAAGTGGAGTAGTGGTAACAGATGAGCAGCACGTCGCATGTAGCATGATGCACGTGTGAAGATGGTGGATGCATGGATTCGGATCAAAACCGTCGAGGATAATCGTGTTGACGTGCCAAATATAGTGGTTTTAGACATACAAACTGTGATCTAGGGAAAACAGAAAAATTCCTAGATTCTACCCCTGGACATTTATAAAATCATGTCTTTACAAATCTCCCCCTATGTCTATGCTGGTACATACATAAAAAATCCGAATTATGCAATCTCCAAAAAATAAATGACACAAAAGATAATATCCCCATTAAACCCTCAAACTGAGAATACTAAATGACATGTCGTCAATCAATCTTCAACATATTCAAATCTTCAGCTCTTCAGAAACTCCCAAAGCTTTTCTCATCAGGGTGTGCAATACAAAGATTATCAAATTTGTACCTACACACATGAGAAAAAGAAAATACCCGTGACAAGCAACAATTTGAAATATAATGATATGCAAAAATTAAAGATCAATTAAGCTTAAGCAAATCATTAATAAATCAACCAAACACCAAAACAATTCTCCCCCATAATTCTTCTCCCCCTTTTTATGACGTCCCCAAATAGACAGATATGAGAAACTCAAATTAATGAAAATGGAGAATGTCACAAGGTAGAAAACTTTCTATTTTTGAATTTTTCAAAATTTTTCACACAAAATATACAATAAAGAATCACACCATGAACAAACACAAAAACAACCAAGTTGATGATAGCGTAAATGTAGGGGTGTGATCAAATTCGATAGGAAAATCAATGCACACAAACATGACAAATGTGCACGATGAATATCAGATACTCCTAACGAATAAACTCAACATCTTCCTTAGGTGTAAAAAAAAATTGGAAATATGAGACATTGACTCAATCAAATCAAAGCTCAAAGTGATTTCCACACCAATAACGTCCAAAACGATTTAATGCTTTTTCAAAACTTTCAAGGAAGTGAAAACACATTTAAATTATCCAACCAAACTCCCTCAGATTTATATTTTGAATAGAGGTGATCTAAATTCTCAAACATTAGAGAATTCATGGTGAAACCTAATGGCCCATATATGGCATGAATTTCTTTTTATTGCCTTTAAATAATTTTGAGCACTTTTAAACCTCTTTGGGTCCCGGATAATCAAAATTCCTCAATTTTTTAGGTCCAAATAAATGATGGCTTAATCGCAAAGGATAGATATGAACCTTTCGTAGGCCTTCACTATTAAAAAAATATCACACAATCTCACCAACTGGGATTTACATGCATTCCAAACTTGTCAAGTTTTATCGCATATTATTCGTTGTATAGACAGAATTGAGATGGAAATGCTCAAGCCAATATGTGACAGACAAGTACAATAATCAAATAAAGCCATGCATATATGAAATAAAGGAGATATGGAGCCAAACATGTAGAAATATATCACTAATCAGCACATGGATGCAATGATGTAGCGTCTCAAATAACTATCAAACAATCACATGGATAAATGGAATAAAATTTGTGACTTGTCTATCTTAAATTCTCTTCCATAAAAGGTGTAAACAAAAAACAAAAATCTTTTTGTGCTTTTCTAAAATTTTATAAAAAGGAAATCTTTGTGGATTTTTCAAAAAAAATAATAATACAAATGATACAAACTAGCAATAGGAATCATATGATATGAACATGATAATGCATCCTATCCTAGACATGAACCAACCCCTCAGTTAATTGTGAAAATCCCTAAATACTTCCTAAGACTCTCAAATCTAAGGGCATTTAAAGGCTTCATGAAAATATCGGCTAACTGACGGTCGGTGGGTACGAAACTCAGGAATACGACCTTCTCCTCAACTAATTGTCATATAAAGTGCTCGCATATCCTGATGTGCTTTGTGCGTGAATGCTGGACTGGATTGCAGGATATGTGTATCGTGTTCGTGTTATCACAGGAGATGGTTATGGTGTCCTGTGATATCCCATAATCCTCCAGTATTTTCTTCATCCACAAGAGTTGCGTGCAACAACTCCCGGCAGCGATGTACTCAGCCTCCGCAGTGGACAAAGAGATGAAATTTTGCGTATTGCTCAGTCAGGAGACAAGAGCAGAACCAAAATAAAAACACCCACCAGAAGTGCTCTTATAACCATCTATATCCCCGACCTAATCGGCATTCGAATAGGCAAAAAAATGGTCATCAGTATCAAAGGAATACTAAATACCGTATGAGAGAGTCCCACTCATGTATTTGATAATACATTTTAGAGCGAGTAAGTGTGACTCTTTCGAGGACGCCTGATATCGCGCACAGACTCCAACACTAAAGGCTATTGTTGATACCAAAATTAATATGCTGAGGTGGACGAATAATACGAAGACACGTGTCAATCTACGTGGCACAATAGCAGCAAGGAAGTTCATTTCCTTCGGCCAATTCATGTTCTCTCCGAGGTACGAGGATATCCCGAGGAACTCTAGCACCCCGAGGTACTCCAGCGCTCCGAGGAACTCCTGATCAACGAGCCACTAAGGCGGTCCGAGCTGCATCTCGGCTGTATCATTAATTACCAGACGGACAACTGTTCGACTATTCATTGAATAATTATATTCTTGACGCCCACGCTACATTAAATGTATTACCCTTTCATATGTATGTCATTTAATGTATCGAACCTTTCATGTACAGCCTAAAGGCTATAAATACCTTGTATCATCCTCATTCAAGGGGGAGGGGAATTTCTTGAGAGAACTTGTAATCAAGAATTCTGCAAACATTCAACAATAACATAAGAGTGGACGTAGGCTTTATTCCTAGCCGAACCACTTTAAAAATCTTTGTCTTATTTATTTATCTGTGATTGAATAATTAGAGCAATCTAGTTTTTTACATCAACAGATTGGCGCCGTCTGTGGGAAGCGACTGTTATTATCGTTTTTCATAAAAAATCATTTACCATCAATGGCAGATAACCCAGAATCCAGTAATCGAAATGCTGGAAATACTGGAAATCTTCCAAATCCATCTGCATCTCCAGATCTGGCCGGAATTATGACAAATCTGGCTCAAGGACAAACCGCCATGCAAGAATCTATGAGGCAACTCATTCAAACTCTTCAAGGCGGTGCACCTACATATTCAGGGCAAAGGAGTGATCGTGGGCAATCGCGATCCAGACGTACTGGGTCATATCGCAATGAAGAATCTAATGATTCTTCTTATCAACCTGGGCGAACTTCATCAATACGAGCCACGGATACAGATCAACGTATCACTCTCTCTCCGGAGAGAACTAGCGCCTTAGAAAGATTAAGCAGGGTGTCTCCTTTCAGTCGATTAGGACCAAGGATGAATATGAGTCCACCTAGAGCTCCATCGAGAAGTTTACGGCCACCATCAGGTTTGAGAGAAGGATCAGTACAATCACGACCAGCTACTCGTCGAGATAAATCTCAGGAAGCTATGTCAGAACAATCAATTGCTCGGACTAGGCGGCCTGAGGAAGGGAATGAAGCATGGAAAGGTTCCATTCAACGGTTGGAGGAGAGACTGGGAGAAATGGCTAAAGCGAGGAACCCTTTACAGAGAACTTTTGTTCAAGGGACACCTTTTGTGCAAGCCATTGTGGATTTTCCAACACCATCGAAATTCAAAGCACCTGTAGTGACCCCTAAGTACGATGGAAAGACAGATCCTGTACTTCATATAGAACAATACCAAGATGCTGCCGACATCTATGCCGTCCCCGACGAGATGAGGTGTAGAGCATTCTCGGGAACTCTTACCGGATCTGCACAAATATGGTACAATAATCTTCCTCGGGGTAAGATTTCAACTTTTATTCAGTTAGCCGAGCTGTTCATTGGCAATTTCTGTTTTGGAGCAAAGCCAGTAAAGCGAGTAGCGCATTTGCTAAGTGTTAGGCAAAAATCAGGTGAAAGTACTAGAGATTACATAACTCGTTTTAATAACGAGAAGTTGGAAGTCATAGATTACGAAGAAAAAACAGCGATCACTGCTTTGATGAGTTGTTTACTACCTAACAAGCTGTACTACACCTTGGCCAAAGATCCACCTGAAACTATGTCCGAATTGATGGCAAAAGCAGCCAAAATCATGAATGTCGAGGAGGCTATGTCTGCGAAGAAGAATATGGATAAAGAAACTAAGGTGGAGGTCGACAAGTCTAAGAAGAAAGATAAAAAAGGTAATGGTGGTGACAAGCACTCCAAGAATAATAGGACGTCATGGGAAGTCCAAAATAAGTACGATAATTACACTCCATTGAAAATGGGTATTAATCATGTTTTAGAAGAAATCAAGAACAGCGAGGAAATCAAGTGGCCAGAAAAACTGAGGACAAATCCTGATCTGAGGAATAAGGCCAAATACTGCGAGTTTCACAAAGATCATGGCCATATGACCAAAAATTGCATAGCCCTTCAGAACGAGATTGAAACGCTCATCCGAAGAGGAAAATTATCAAAATATGTAGATCGCAGGGGTGAGAGGAAGAATGATGATAGAATTAGAGAAAGATCTAGATCTCCTCGTCGTGCAGAGGAGAAAAAGAAGAGGGACCACGAAGATGATCCAGATGATGACCCTGATCTTCCCAAGAAGCCAAGGCAGCCTGAACGAGAGGTATTTTCCATACGTTTTGGGTCATTTGATTGTAATGTTATTATAGGAGGAGATGCAGGAGGAGGAGACCTTACTGCAGAAAGAAAGGCTTACCTCGGGGAGGCTCAAGCTTGTTCGTATATTCAGCGGATAAATCTGGCCGAGGATGATCGTCCGAGGAAAGTAAATAAAGAGAAGCTAGTCATTGGGTTTTCAAAAAATGACCTGGCAGGTGTTCTTTACCCTCATGACGATCCTTTGGTGATCAAAATGAGGATGAAAGAGGTAATGATTTCAAGAGTGTTAGTAGACAACGGTAGTTCAGCAGACATCATGTATTATTCATGCTTTGATAGCTTGAATTTGAAATTATCTCAATTGGAGCCTTATCATAGACCCCTTCTGGGTTTTGCTGGCGAGAAAGTATTTCCACTTGGGACGATCAAGTTGGATATATTCATTGGAACCTGGCCTGCTTGTCGAACAGAAAGAATACGCTTCTTCGTGATGGATAAGAATGTGCAGTCAACCTACAACATCATCATGGGAAGAGTGGGATTGAAGAAGTTCGAAGCAGTTCCATCTACGGTACATCAGTGCTTGAAATTCCCAACAAACTTTGGGGTAGGAGTTGTGAAAGGTGATCAAAAAGTAGCTCGGGAATGCTACTATTCGTCTGCCGAGCAAGAGGAACTTGAAGAATCAAGGAAAAAGACTACTACTTACCAAGTGGAGGAAGATACAGAAATTGAAACCCTTGATCCTAGGGATGAATCTCAACTTGTAAAAGGACAGGTGGTGGAATCTACAGAAAATGTTATTCTGGACGACGAGCATCCTGAACGAATAACCCAAATAGGATCGTCGTTGGATGTTTCAATAAAACAGGAGTTGATAGTTTTCTTGAGAAAGAGGAAGAATACTTTTGCTTGGAGTCATGAAGACATGCCAGGAATAGATCCAAACTTCTTATGTCATGAGCTCAATGTGAATAAAGAGATCAAACCTGTGAAACAGAGAAGAAGAGTGTTTAGTCCCGAGAAGAACCAGGCCATACAAGAGGAGGTCGAGAAGCTCCAGAAAGCCCAATTCATTGAAGATGTGAAATATCCAGATTGGTTGGCAAATGTGGTGATGGTAAAGAAGAAAAACAATAAGTGGATAATGTGTGTTGATTTCACTGATCTGAACAAGGCATGCCCAAAAGATCATTTTCCATTGCCCAGAATCGACCAGCTAGTGGATGCTACCTCGGGACATGAGCTGCTCAGCTTCATGGATGCATATTCTGGTTATAATCAGATCAAAATGAAACCTGAAGACAGGGAGAGTACTTCTTTTATTACCCCAAGGGGAACTTATTGTTATAATGTTATGCCTTTTGGTTTAAAAAATGCAGGTGCAACATATCAGCGGCTGATGAACAAGGTTTTTGCCGAACAAATCAGCTGCAACATGGAGGTCTATGTCGACGACATGCTCACCAAAAGCAAGAGAGATACTGATCATCTAGTTGACTTAGGCCAGACCTTTGATCAATTGGAAAAATACCAAATGAAGCTCAACCCGACGAAATGTACCTTTGGAGTACGAGAAGGAATCTTCCTCGGATACATCGTCAACCAACGAGGTATTGAGGCAAATCCAGAAAAGATCAAAGCTCTTTTAGGGCTACGATCCCCAACGACGAAGAAAGAGGTACAGAGTCTTACAGGACGAGTTGCAGCGCTCAACAGATTTATATCCCGAGCAACTGATAAATGTCTCCCATTCTTCAAAACACTGCGAAAAAGTTTTGAGTGGACTGATGAATGTGAAAAGGCTTTTCAAGACTTGAAGAAGTATTTGGGAGCACCACCATTGTTGTCCAGGCCAATAACTGGAGAGAACCTGTACTTGTATTTGGCAGTGTCAGAGAATGCAGTTAGTTCAGCATTGATCAGATTGGAGAATGGAGTCCAGAAACCTATCTATTACACAAGTAAAGCTTTCCGAGGTGCAGAAATCAGGTACCCAAATCTAGAAAAATTGGCACTGGCATTAATTGAAGCAAGTAGAAGAATGAGGCCATACTTCCAGGCCCATACAATCATTGTATATACTGACATGCCATTAAGACAAGCCCTTCACAAGCCAGAAAAATTAGGAAGATTGATGTATTGGGCAATAGAACTCGGTGAATATGATATTGTGTACGAACCCAGATCATCATTAAAGGGGCAAGCTGTAGCAGATTTTATAGCAGAATTCACATACCCTGATACCCCCGAGGAACAAAAGGTACTTGCTGACCAACTTGTGGACGATACAGGATCAACAGACACAGATCCAGACCAACTAAGGTTGGTAAAAGGACTCGTGGATGTAGAAAAATCATCATATTCAAACCCAAACCAACTACGGTTGGTAAAAGGGCGCGAACAAATGATCGACGAGGAGAGAAAGATACCAAGGTATGATGAAAGAAAACAGTAGATATTTTACCGAGGAACTCTGACAGATAAGAAATTTGAAGACGAGTTACCTACATGGAGATTATACGTGGATGGGTCATCTTGCACCGCTGGTTGTGGAGCAGGGATTGTTTTAAACACCCCCGATAATATTGACATGGAGTATGCATTGCGATTTCAATTCAAAGCCTCCAATAATGAGGCTGAGTATGAGGCCTTGATAGCAGGTTTAAATTTAGCGAAATTTATGGAAGCACGGCAAATAATGGTGTTCAGTGATTCTCAATTAATTGTGAATCAGATGATGGGAGTATATGTAGTCAAGGGAGAATTAATGGCGAAGTATCATGCAAAGGTGATGGAAGTTTTGGTAGAATTTGATGCCATTCAATTGGTGAGAATACTGAGGATGGAGAATGCTAGAGCAGACGCATTGGCCCGATTAGCGTCAGCTACGAGCACCGAGCTACGAAGAACGATACCAATTGAAGTATTAGAAAGTCGGAGCATAGAAGAAGATCTGACGGTGAAAATTATTACCCTTGATTTAGGACCATCTTGGATGGATCCTATCAGGGCATACATTGAAGAAGGAGAATTACCGGAGGACAAGTTAGCTGCCAAGAAATTGAAGCATAAAGTTGCTCGGTATGTGTTAACTAATGGTGTTTTGTATAGACGAGGAATTATGGCAGGTTTGCAGAGATGTGTACATCCATCAGAAGTCAAGGAATTGATAGAAGAAATCCATGAAGGATCCTGTGGAGCTCATGTAGTAGGTCGGACACTTTTGCAAAGGTTAATGACACAGGGATATTACTGGCCGACGATGAAGGCTGATTGTATAGCCTATGCAAGAAGTGTGACAAGTGCCAACGTTTTTCCTCCATCCGAAGAACTCCACAAGAATTGTTGACACCCATAACTTCACCTTGGCCATTTGCCATGTGGGGGGTTGATCTGGTTGGACCATTGCCGACGACCCGAGGAAGGTTCAAGTACCTCGTCGTAGCAGTGGATTACTTTACTAAGTGGGTGGAAGCTGAACCACTAATTGATATGACGTACGAGAAGGTATATCTGTTCATTTGGAAGAGCATCATTTGTCGATATGGTCTCCCTCATGCTTTCATCACAGACCATGGAACACAATTTGATAACGAGGAATTCGTTGCCTATTGTCATCAGTCGAACATTCTGAAATTTCATTCAGCACCAGGCCATCCTCAAAGCAATGGACAAACTGAGGTGACGAACAGAACATTATTAAATGGGTTGAATAAAAGGCTAAGTGAGGCTAAAGCAAATTGGATTAATGAGCTACAATCAGTACTATGGGCTTACCGAACAACTCCCCGAGCAGCAACTGGAGAATCACCATATATGCTAGCATTTGGAAATGAGGCTGTGATTCCTGCCGAGTTGGGTCTCCCAACTCATAGAGTGCTAAATTTCAATTCCCCAGTCAGCGATTTGATGAGAAGACTGGATTTGGATATGCTCGAGGAGGTTAGAGAAGAGGCAGCCATTAGAAATGCTGCTTACCAACAACGTACAGCTCTATTCTACAACAAAAGGGTGAAGAAATGTGACTTAAAAGAAGGGGATTATGTGCTAAAGAAAGTCATTCAGAAGCAAAATAAGTTGGAAGCAAACTGGCATGGACCTTACCGAGTTACAGAGGTTGTTCGACCAGGAACTTACAGAATAGCAACTCTAGAGGGAGAAGAATTTAAGAACGCATGGAATGCTGAACACCTGCGCAAGTATTATCAATAATGTAAAATGTAAAGCATTTCCTTCATTATGAATAAAACGAGGATTTTTCACCATTTTCTTTCTGTTGAAAGTATTTCGGGGAATACTAGTGTGTAATACACTACGCACCAAAAAATACTCCTTTGGTTAGGAGGCGACACTAGTGTGACCAACTACGGTTGGTAAGGTATCTAGTGAACAGCTCGAAAGAGCCAAAAAACTACTCCTTTGGTTAGGAGGCGACACTAGTGTGATCAACTACGGTTGGTAAGATATCTAGTGGACAGCTCGAAAGAGCCAAAAAAAAAACTACTCCTTTGGTTAGGAGGCGACACTAGTGTGACCAACTACGGTTGGTAAGATATCTAGTGGACAGCTCGAAAGAGCCAAAAAACTACTCCTTTGTTTAGGAGGCGACACTAGTGTGACCAACTACGGTTGGTAAGATATCTAGTGGACAGCTCGAAAGAGCCAAAAAGTTCGAAAGAACCAATACTACTACCACTACTACTCCTTTGGTTAGGAGGTGTACACCAGCATGATCAATTACGGTGTTGGTAAGATACAAATATACTCTCAAATTATAACTTATGTTGGTCGGGAGGTAAGATTATTACAAAAAGTTCTTTGAAGAACAAAATATTTGAAATTGAACCAAGTATAGCTGGTCGGGGATAAAAACCCATCAACTGTAGTTGGTCGACAAACATAATTTAACAACCTTGGTTGGTTGGAAAAATTTTAAACATTTTTATACTCATTACTTTATTATTAAGTGATCGAGCAACATTACTAATACTTGTAAATTTTTATTACTAAGTTGGTCGATGAACAACAAAATATTATTGTTATTTTTTTAACAGATACATATGCATAAATGTAAAGTGTTTGATAAACACAAGATAATACCAATATAGATTTACAAACAAAAATGAAGTCTTTCATTAAAAATTCAAAATAAGTTACATATTACATGTATGTGCTGAATATTACATTAAGATTCCTATTCTATTGGTTTCTTGCCCTTTGCTTTTGAGACAGGATCTTCGCCAGCAGGAGGATCTTCCAGGCAAAGGGGAGAATTAATAAAGTTCAAGTCCTTCAGCATTCTGACGTTCATTATTGAAGGTGTATCCATTAGATGCTCTGGACGAGATACTTCGATTTGGGAATGAAGGCTATAATCACCGAGGTATTTTGAAATTAAACTACGAGGAATGGAACGAGCTGGGATCCAGGCCATGTCCAATTTGAAAGGTGGCACAGGCAAGTCTAGTACCCCTGGAGCATGATAATCCCATAAAAAATGCCCTTGCTCGAATTTTAATACACCCAAGGCGTTCAACCATCCCTGCTTATAACCTTCATTGTTGGCCTGTTCAATACGAGCATCCAAATGAACAAGAGCTTCATTATACCCTGCCATCCAGAATTCCCTGGGCTGCTTATGAAATTGAAAGGTCAATCTATCCAATTGTTCGAGAAGATTTTTGGCAAAAAGATCCTTGGTATGAAGAGCAGACTTCGTTGCAGTAAGTTGATCTTCCAACGATAGATTTTTCTTGGACATTTCTGACAGAGCACGATCCTTAGCATTCAATTGAAACGCTTGAGTTTCCAAAGTAGACTGAGTGCGAGCCTCTTTAACATTGCGACTAAGAACTCTTGATCGGCTCCAAGAAGCAACTGGAGAACTTTGCTCCTCGACAATTCTTCCTCGTCCCCGAGAACCTCTTCCTCATCCCCGAGCAGTCACAGGAATAACAGATTTTCTCAAGTTATCCAGTTCTTGCCTTAGTTTGGCATTTTCAACTTCTAAGAACGAGAAACCTTCATCAGTAACAGGCACTAGAGCAGTGGAAGATGACGCTGCAGATTCATATTGAGCCAACTTTTTCTGTAAATTATTATTTTCTTGTTCCAGGATCTCGGCAATCTGCCTGCAAGCTTCAACTTCACCTTTTAGGGTCCTTTCCCTAATATCATATCCAGCGATAATCTTTTTATGGCCTGTTTCAGAAGAAAGTTGTTGATATCTATTTTCATAATCCTTGTGCAACGAAGCCATTGATGCATTGTGTTGATTTTGAATATCCTCTATGGAACCATGAAGTTCCTCGATCAATTCGTAGTATGCCACATTATTGGCCACAGATCTATCAAGTAAATTCTTCAGGTACCGGTAAGCCTCAACTGCTTGTTCTGAAGCATCGTGACCAAGAATGTCGACAATCTCTGATACACTTAGGTCTGTATGACCAGCTTTATAATATCCATTGCATTGTCGCATCAACTCAGTATCAGGAGCAGATATCAATTCCATTCTGGCCAAAAACTAATAACGAAGAGAAAGCAGTAGTTAAATAAAAGCAATCAAATCATCAACAACAGAGATGAGCAAAGATGTATTTTATTAGATCACAAAAGGATTACATTGTTCGATTACAAGTAATGAAATATGGAAATAATGCCGAACAACTTCACACCTTTTCCTTGTCTCCCAAGACTTTCTCGGGAGGCTGGGATGAGGAGCTCGATTGCTCGGTGGTAACAATGGTTTGATCAGCAGGAATCTTCTCGGCAGGAGGAGGCATAGAAGAAATATCCTCGATGATAGAGGGTTGAGAAGCAGAGACTGGGTCACCCATAGCCATAGAAGATTCATCTGAGAGAGGTTCATCTTCTTCTTCTTCTTCCACAATTGCTGGAGGAGGACCAGGGAGGTGTCGTTGGAATAGCTCAGAATCGTCTTTAACCTTAAACTCTTGCAGAGCAGCTACCCAGCCATCGTGGAAGTATTTCAACTTCCCATATTGGACTTGGGATGTCATTGCAGCAATCCCCTTATCCCATCCTTTCTCCCAACCAGCACTGAAAGATTTTTTGACTGCGACTTTTCTTCTTAATTTCTCCGAGGAAAGTTTTACATCCAATTCCTCTTTTTTGACCTTGATATCTCGCAGGGTAGATAACTCTTCCTCTGCCTTTTTCAGCTTGCCATCATATTCCTGATGTTCAACCTCTAAACCTTTTACTTTATCCTCCAAATTCTTGGAGGTTTCAGCCATCTTCACCTTCTCAGCTTCAGCCACAGCCAACTTTTTCTCCCAAACAGCTTTTTCCTCAACATACTGTTGACGAGATTCCTTTAAAGATTGGGTCAAACCCAATAGAGCATCCTCTACACCTGACGAGGAGCTTGAAGCTTTAATAGCCTCATCCTTCTTCACAATATTATTGAAACAGTTCACCAGCTGAAAGATGAGAGAAATAGTAAAGTCAATACAAAATGCAAGCATTCAGAGAAAGAAAGAAAAACCAGAAGTATGAGAAATTTACTGAAGCAAGGTGACGAGCAGCTAAGGATGTCACCATATCCCTAGGAATTTTTTCATCAATACCATGGACCTCGGGTACGACCGAGCTCATTACAGAACTTGGAAGAATGATGTTTGGAACATCAGTACCACCAGCAGGTAGAGAGGAGGCAGTTTCAGCCGGAGTAACTGAGGATGATTTCCTCAATCTCCTCAACGGGAGTTCAGAACCTTCAACCAAAGAAGTCTTGGTCGGAGAGATTGTAATTACATCTACAGGAACACTTTTCTTACTCGGAACCACTGGGGGCTTCTCGGTAGCTTTAGAAGACCCAGCATCCACTTTTTTAGTCCCCTCTGGGACATCAGCTTTGCTTTTCTTGGCCCCAGCAACAGAAGTAACATCATCGAAGAGAGCAGGAGGAGCTCTTTTCTTACCCATCCTTTGACTTAAAGGAAGATGAGAATCTGAAGAAGAGTCCTCTGGGGTGGAAGCTGGCTCAATAGGACGAGCAATATAAGAGGTTGTATAACTTTTATACTGTAGCAAATATGATGCAGACCTAATGTGCTCGTCTGCAACGTTCTTATGCAAACCCCAGATAAGTTTCAGATGCTTGATATTAACTTCTGATTCCTTTGGAGTTTTTCTTTTGCTATCAACTGCAAATAAATACATAACGAGATATCAATCATACATTTTGTCAAACATGATGAAAGCATAATTTCATAAGTAAAATAAAATGAAAAATAAACCTATCCCATTGCCATATGGGGGGCATCTGGGACCGTTGTATACTTCATCTCCAGTTAAAGGGGCATATTGCCAATTTTTTATGATCAACCCATGCTCAAAATAATCTCTATTTGAGTCAGGGAGGTTAACTACAAGAGCCCTATTCAGAAACCTAGTTTTTAAGTAATAAATATTATCTAGAGTAGCCCATTTATAGCAATACATAATTTCAGGGATCCCAATACGAGTCCCATGAGTTAGATTTAATTTGTGCACCCCATTAATTATTCTCCATGAATTGGGGGCTATTTTTGCAGGGACAAGATCAAAATATTGACAAAACTCAAGACACAATGGGTTCGGTGGAAAGAAAAAACCACATTCAGCAATGAAAAGACTGGGGAACCAATGTCCCTCAGCCAATCGAAAATAATCTAAAGGCTCAGAAAGAACCTCTAGAGTTACCCAGGAAGGAATGGAAAAATCAGAACGAAATTTCTCAACAGACTCCACAATATAAACCATATTGAATAAAAGAGATACAGAAGAAAGGAAGAAGATCTTACAGGAAGAAAGGACGTATGTTGACAACGAACGAAAACAAGGATGAACGCACAAGAGAGAAGGAGAGAATAGAAAGCTTGAATGCAGAAAAATGGAAAACGTAGAAGACGGTATGGTTACCTAAGAAGTTTAAATACTCTGCATTGGGAAGCGGCGAAAGAAATGATTACCAAAAAGAAACTACTGAACTTCCGGCGGCTAAAAGGACAAAAACTGCACGGAGATCGAAGCGCTTATAAAAAAAAAATTCAAAATAAAGGCGGAAGCTGCGAAATAAGAAGGAAATTTGAATACAATGTTCCTGAAACCCAGGAAAGTCATTTAATATCGCCATATACCGAGAAAGAATGTCCCATACTCCTCAAAATTCGAAATATGAAACATTGGGGGCTTCTGTTGATACCAAAATTAATATGCTGAGGTGGACGAATAATACGAAGACACGTGTCAATCTACGTGGCACAATAGCAGCAAGGAAGTTCATTTCCTTCGGCCAATTCATGTTCTCTCCGAGGTACGAGGATATCCCGAGGAACTCTAGCACCCCGAGGTACTCCAGCGCTCCGAGGAACTCCTGATCAACGAGCCACTAAGGCGGTCCGAGCTGCATCTCGGCTGTATCATTAATTACCAGACGGACAACTGTTCGACTATTCATTGAATAATTATATTCTTGACGCCCACGCTACATTAAATGTATTACCCTTTCATATGTATGTCATTTAATGTATCGAACCTTTCATGTACAGCCTAACGGCTATAAATACCTTGTATCATCCTCATTCAAGGGGGAGGGGAATTTCTTGAGAGAACTTGTAATCAAGAATTCTGCAAACATTCAGCAATAACATAACAGTGGACGTAGGCTTTATTCCTAGCCGAATCACTTTAAAAATCTTTGTCTTATTTATTTATCTGTGATTGAATAATTAGAGCAATCTAGTTTTTTACATCAACAGCTATATCGGGATGACTAACAGTCAAGTAGAGAAGACTACCTATCATACTCCGATACAAGGTTTGCTTTATGTCCTTGCCTGAAGTGTCCTTACTAAGCTTGATAGAATTACTCATAGGTGTACGTGCATGCTTAGGGGAGTCTAAACCAAATTTCTTCACTAGGTCTCTAGCATACTTGGATTAGGAGATGAACATCCCATCCTCTAGCTGACGAACCTGGAGACCAAGGAAGAAAGTAAGCTCACCTACCATGCTCATCTCAAACTCACTTTTCATCTCCTCCTCAAAGTGGTGAGCATGCTAGGAGCACGTGGATCCAAAGACTATGTTGTCCACATAGACCTGGGCAACCAAAATAGCACCACCATCTCTCCTGACGAATAACGTCATATCAACTCTCCCTCTCTTAAAGCCACGGGTTAAGAGATAGGAAGTAAGCCTCTCATACCAAGCACGGGGTGCTTGCTTCAAACCATACAAGGATTTCCTCAGATAATAGACGTTCTCAGGGTATTTAGGGTCTTCAAACCCTTTTGGTTGTTCCACGTCTCCTCCTGTAGAATTCCATTTAGAAAGGTACTCTTAATATCCATCTGATATAACTTGAAGCGCAAATGATATGCGATGGCGAGTAATAAACAAACAGACTCAAGCCTTGCAATTGGAGCAAATGTCTCCCCAAAGTCTACACCCTCTATCTGTGTGTAGCCTTGACCGACCAACCTAGTGTTGTTTCTGATTATGTTACCATTTTTATCCATTTTATTCTTGAGAATCCACCTGGTACCTATCACATTAGTCTCACTAGGTCGGGGGATAAGTTACCAAATATTATTTTTTTTAAACTCAAGCAACTCATCCTGCATAGTAGATATCCAGTGTTTATCCTTGAGTTCTTCATTGTGATTCTTAGGATCGACTGTGGACATGTAGCAAAAATGACTAACAACGTTCTCTAGGTGATCATGAGTCTTGACCCCTAAAGTGGGATCGCCTACAATGGAGGCAGGGTCATGACTCTTGCAAACCCAAGCATGTATGTACCCTAACACAGGAGCAGGGTCCATAGGGTGTGGGTGAGGGACAAGTAAATCGCTAGGATCAACAAACACCGAAGGTTCATCATCTTCCACGGTGACGTTTATTAATTCCATAACCTTAGAGGTCTTCAGGTTAAAAATCCGATACGCTCTACTATTTGATGAATATCCTAGCAATATTCCCTCGTCGCTCCAGGAGTCAAACTTTCCTAATTTCTCTCTATCCCATAGGATGTAGCATTTACTCCCAAAGACACGAAAATATGCAAGTTTGGGTTTCTTGCCAGTTCATAATTCATAATTCGTCTTAAGTGTGTGTGGACGCGGGTAAACCCTATTCACCGTGTGGCATGCGGTAGACACCACCTCTGCCCAAAATCTCCTAGCAACTTTACGACCTTTAAGTATAGATCTAGACATTTACTGAATCATCCGATTCTTCCTCTCAATAATCCTATTTTGCTGAGGAGTCCTTACGGTCAAAAATTCATGTTTAATCCTAAGGCTATCACAGTAAAGATCTGCCTTTGCTTCGTTAAATTCAGTGCGTTTATCACTACGTATCCTATTAATAGTGACTCCGTGTTGATTTTGCAGGGCATGGCACTTGGTCGTTAAAAATTTTACAGCATCGTATTTCTCTCTTAAAAAACCTATAATCGAATATCTGAAAAAATCATCTACCATCACAAGGATGTACCTCTTACCACCCAGGCTCTCAGTATGAATAGGACCCATAAGATCCGTGTGTATCAACTCAAGTACTCATGAAGTGGTAATGGAATTCAACTTCCTATGGGGCCTACGGATTTTCTTTCCCAATCGATAGGGTCCTCAAATCGTGGAAATTGTCTTTCCTAGTGTTGGTAATACATGTACTAGGTCCTTTTTAGCTGAGCGAGTCAAATTTCTAACGTTCACGTGACCTAGACGTTGGTGCCACAGATCTATAGGAGTGATCGTGGCGCTATTGCAGATAAGTGAGGACTTGGGCATAGTCCCATATTAATTATCCTCTGTCCTCACCCTTTGTACTAAAAGTTTACCGGCTTGATTATAGACATTACACGCATCCCGGCCAAACTTTACGGCAAAGTAAGTGTCTCACAACTGGCTAATGCTGAGAAGGTTTGCTTTCAAACCTTTGACGTACGAAACATTTTCTAGCTTAGGTAATCCTGGTAACTCTACTGTACCTCGTCCTACTATGCTAGACTTGCTCCCGTCTCCAAAGGTGACTCTACCTTCCTTATACTCCTTTAGGTAGGTAAAAAATGAGACATCACCTGCCATGTGTCTGGATCACCCACTATCAAAATACCACTGTGAGGTATTATGTGCTTTGAGAGTGACATGAGCAACAAGGGCCTTTTCATCTTTATTAGGTTCCCAAGAAGTGGTAACCTTTTTTTACCCTTGTTGTTGTTGGTTTTAGCTGGGATGCGGGAAGCATTCACTGACGACAAAGACATCCGTCAAAATTCCTCCATCAAACTCTATGATGTGGCAGCTAAAAACTCAACATGCTCTCTCAACATTGGCAAAATCATGAGTACGATGTGATGGAGCAGTAGTACGTCGTGTCTGACCCAAACTATAGAAAAACTCCCTGAGGTAGCCTTTTCTTTTGCGGTACGTACAAAAGAACACAGTCTTAGGCAGACCTTGGTTTGCTTTTTTTGGTCGAACTCTCCTTCGTGTTTTTTAACGATGGCCATATAGAGTCGTAGTAAACTTAGGAACTGGTCCAGGTGCAATTTGGGACGTGGAAGCATCATCAAAACCTATTCCCTTACTATCACCAAAACTTAAAGCGGGGCCGAGGAGCATCTTTACCATCTTTCCAGATTTGTCCTTGGTTTGAACTTTGACTTCCCGTGCTCTCTCAATATCATGAGTAAGCTAGGATACAAGGGATTCAAGTTTCTTCCGAGTCTCCAGGGAGGAATGAAGCTCACTCGTAAGACTAGCCACTTGTTTATTCAAGTCCCCTTTCTCTTTTTCAAAACAACTCTCTCTCTCTCTCTCTCTCTCTCTCTCTCTCTCTCTCTCCAAATAGTTTTTCTCTCTCTCTTTCTCTAAACAAACTTTCTTTCTCAATATAGGCAAACTCTCTCTCTCTCTATCAAGGTAGTGCAGGTGGAGGACTCTCTCTCTCTCGCTTCTTCTAAATCTTCCTCTAAGGCGGTGATCCTAAGAACTACTGCTTTGTTACGCCTTTTGGTTTTAAATGACTCATTATATAACTCAGCGTAGGCATGTTGAATATTACTCTCGATCTCACTTGCATCATCCTCCCCCTCACTCACATCGCTCTCACTGTCGAGGTGTCCCTGTGAATCAGCATCCTCATCATCGTGAGGAGCACTAGAGGTACTCACATGACTAGCCATGAATGCGGTGAAGTTACACTCATGCGGCGACTCATCTCCAGAGTCCACCGACTCGACCTCACTGTCGTCACTAAGGGTAGCGTTAAGGACAACTTTCCCTTTTCTTTGGAAAGTCTGTTCAACCTAGTTGCACACTCAAAAGCTCTATGATCCTTACCGTCGCACTCATAACATCTCTCATTGTCTTTCTTAGGAGGGTCTTTAAAATCTTTTTCATTTTTCTTTTCAAATTTATTTTTCTCAAAATTCTTTTTATCTTTGAAATTTCCATTTTTCTTGAATTTGAGAATTTCCTTAAAATTTTTAGCAAACAGAGCCAAATCATCTAAATCAAGGTCACACTCGGAATCATACGTTTCTATCCCCCTTTTTCTAGATGAATCAACTCTCTTTCTTGCCGACCCCTCACTCTTTCTCTCCTGGGCATTAAGTGCAATTCCCTTATCTTTAGGCTTGATAGATTTGGGAAACATATCAATTTCATACGCTTGTAAGTCTCCTACAATTTCCTCCAATTTAAGCGTGTTTAAATTACCCATAGAATTTAGCACAGTGACTTTAGGGATAAAATTCTTAGGCAGAGATCTTAGAATCTTTTCAACAACTCTAGGATTAGGAATGTGTTCACCAAGATTAAAGCTAGTGTTTACAAAATTAGACAACCTAGCATACAATTCATCAAAACATTCAGTCTCAAGCATGGTGATGGTTTCAAATTGAGTTGTTAAATTTTGCAGTTTAGACTCTTTCACAACATTAGTTCCTTCATTGGTAAGTTGTAAAACATCCCATGCCTCTTTTGACGTGGTACACGTCATTATCCGTCGAAACTCGTCAGGTGCGACGGATCCATAAATAGCACTTAGAATTAAAAGATGACCATTTAAATTCTTCTTTAGTCCATGCAGTCACAGATTTTAAATTAGTCACGTTATCAATAGTGACGGAGGGAGGTGTCCACCCTCTTTCAACCAAAATCCAAACTCTTTCATCAATGGCCTTTAAAGAAGATTTCATTCGGGCTTTCCAGTATGCATAATTTGTCCCGAAAAAAACTGGCATTTTATTATATAATTTCTCCATATTGAACACGCCCTTTTTCAAAAATAATTTTTTTTTCAGAAAATTGATATCTTAGAAAAATTTTGCGGAAAATTACACGGTATAATTGTGTAATTGTCTATGATACCAATTTGAAGAGTGGGCGTGTTCTTAAAACATGCATCTAGGTGTGATTGAAATCAATATGATCATGGAAGAACATTCAAACACACAAATGAGGAAAAATCCCCCAAAAGAGAAAACCTTTTTTATTTTCACTATAATTTGTAATAAACGGATTACAATGAAAACAAGAGTGACATATGAAATACCCTCAGGTGTCGGTTCTGATGTCGTCGGCTGGAATCTCCCGCAAGAACTCCAGGTGGGCAGCTGTAAAGAAGAAGACGGCTTCTCCACAAATTACTCCATGAGTAGTAAATGGTCCTCTTGAAGGTTTAACAATTCACATACATAAATGGGAGTGTTTATGTGAATAAAGAAGGTATAAAACCTTAAAAAGTAAAGTTTGTTTTTTGGGTTGTTAATCGGCGAAATCGTGTGTGAAAAAGACTTAAAAAATATGTAGAATGATACCAGATATTTATATGAAAATCGAGGCGACGGCGACTCTCGAACGAGATAGGCATCTCGCTCGAACGAAGGACACGTGTCATTCGAACGACATCGCACGAGATGCTTATCTCGCTCTAATGACAGTGTGAAATTATTTGAACGAGCTCGTCGACCGAGGCACTCCGCTTCTACACTTAGAAAAATTTCTGTTTTCGATAAAAAAACATTTCAGACTTCAAAAAATATTTTTCTGAAAAATTCCCAAATATTTATGCAAATATAAACAACTCCAATAAATTATTTTATCAATAATGCGAAGTGGAGTAGTGGGAACAGATGAGCCGCACATCGCATGATGCACATGTGAAGATGGTGGATGCATGGAATATGATCAAAGTCATCGAGGATGATCATGTTGACGTGCCGAATGTAGAGGTATCAGACATACAAACTGTGATCTAGGGAAAAAAGAAAATTCCTAGATTCTACCCCGGACATTTATAAAATCATGTCCTTATAAATTTCTTTATAAGATCCTTAGCATAATTAGATTGGGAAATGAAAATTCCACTATCCAATCGATGCACTTAGAGATCAAGGAAGAAAGTGAGTTCCCTAATCATGTTCGTCTCAAATTCCTTTTGCATTAAACAAGTAAAATTTTGAGCATGATCCTCATTAGTGTATCCAAAAAAAAAATTCATCAACATACACTTGGGCCACCACTATATCTTTCCCACAAGATTGTAAAAACAAGGTCTTGTCCACACTCCATCATTTGAAACCTTTCCCCATAAAATATAAGTTAAGTCTCTCGTACCAAGCTCTAGGTGTTTGTCTAAGGCCATACAAAGACATTTTTAGGCGATAAACACGTGTTGGGAACTTGGGATCCTCAGATATTTTGGTTGTGACACGTAGACTTACTATTGGAGATCGCCTTTTAAAAAGGCACTATTCACATCCATTTAATGGAGCATAAAGTTTAAGGCACATGCTATGGCCAAGAGTAAACATATCGACTCAAGCTTAGAAACGGGGGTGAAAGATTCATCAAAGTCTACACCTTCAACTTGATTGCATCCTTAAACAACAAGCCTTGTCTTACTGCTGAAAACGATACCATATTCATCACATTTATTTTTTAAGATCCACGTAGTACCGATAAGATGAACATATTGAGGCAAAGGGGACTAAATTCCAAACTTATTATTTATCAAATTGGTTTAACTCTTACTGCATGGCATTGATCCAATATTCGTCTAACGAGTCTTCCTTCACATTCTTAGTTTTAATAGTACAAGCATAACTATCTTCCTTTTGTATTTAAGAATGTGTCTTTACTACACCATTAGTACTACCAATGATTTTGGAAACATCATGGTCCTTTTGAACCCATGAGGTATATTTCCCACTTCCACAACCTCACGTGGTAGTGGGGCCACCTCATCATAATCATCTGTTTCTTCTTTCCTTTCTTCAATATAGGGAAAAATAAAAGTCGTGCTTTCACAATCATCCTCTTTAAAGTAACATAAATCACTATCATCAATGATGATATTAATGGACGCCATCCTTTTGTGGTAGATGCAATTATAAACATGGAAGACACAACTATTAATGGAATAGACAAGAAAAATATCAACATCACTCCAAAGGTCAAGCTAAATCAAATACTCTTTATACTTGGTTATATAGCCTTTTCTCCCAAAGACCCTAAAACGCTGGAGTGTGGCCCTTTTTCCTCTCCAAATATCATAAGGCTTTTTGATATGTACCATACCTCCTATTGACTCGATTGACGATATGACAAGTCATGGTAAAAGCTTCCACCCCAAACCTCTTAGGCACATTCTTTCATATCAATATAGATAAAGTAATTTCTTGAATGGTTTAATTATTTCTTTCAACAATCCTATTTTGTTGAGGCATTTTGCGGGATGAGAACTCATGGTTTCACCACACCACTCAGGTATACCGATTCCTTTTCAAATTCTTTCCCATTATCATTGTGGATTCTAATGATAGTACATGCTTTTTCATTTTCAAGTTGTTTGCACATGGGAATAAATAACTAGTTAGCATCAAACTTACTACGCAAAAATCCTACAAAAGTTATCTAGAGAAGTCGTCTATAATAATAAGTACATATCTCAAACCACCTACGCTTTTCGTACATCATCATCATCATCATCATCACCATTGACTTAATCCCATCATATGGGGTCGACCATATGGATTCTCCTTTTCCATTATATGCAATATTATCATTCAAGTTTAATTCCTTAAGATCTCTCCTAATTATTTCCTCCCACGATAGCTTAGGGTGGCCTTTTCCTCTTTTATCCTCTATTTTCAATAATCTTCCTCTTGTTATAAAGGCATATATTGGTCTACGCAATACATGTCCGTACCACCTAAGTCTAGTTTCTCTTAATTTATCGCTAATGGGAGTTACTCCTAACTTTTCTCTCACATACTGATTTTTAATTTTGTCCTTGCTAGTAATTCCTATCATCCATCGGAGCATTCTCATTTCTCTAACATGGAGACTTTGTTCATTTTTTTTTATTTAATTCCCAACACTCTGCTCCATATAGGTCCGTTGTCCTAACAACTATTTTATACAATTTTCCTTTTAATTTACTAATTATCCTTGTATCGTATAACCCCCCATTCGCTTGTCTCCATTTCATCCAACCTGTTGATATTCTACTCATAACATCCTCATAAATATCCCCATTACTTTGTAACATTGAACTTAGATAATGAAATTTATTAGTTTGGTTTATCACTTTTTTCTTCAATCTTTAACATTATGTCATCCGAGGCCTCATTATTAAATTTACATTCCGTAAATTCCATTTTATTTCGACTGATTTTTAGTCCCTTAGACTCTAAGGCTTTTCTCCAAGTATCTACTCTCATCGATATGCCCTCCTTTAAAGTGTAAACTAAAACTATATCATTCGCAAACAACATACACTATGATACGTCTTCTTGTATGTCCTTAGTAATCTCATAAAAAACTATGGCAAATAAATAAGAACTTAAGGCCGATCCTTGATGTAGACCCACTTTAATCGTAAAGTCATTAGTTTCTCTACATATAGTCCTTACTCTAGTCTTTGTGTTATCATACATATCTTCAATAAGTTTAATATAACTCGTAGGAATTCATTTTATCCTTAAATCCCACCAAATTATATCCCTAGATACTCTATTATAAACCTTTTCTAAATCAATGAATACCATATATAAATTTTTATTCTTACTTCTACATTTCTCCATTAACTGTCTTAATAAGTAAATAGCTTCTGTGGTGGATCTCCCTGACATAAATCCAAATTGATTGTCCGAAATAGTTGACTCATTTCTTAATATTTGTTTTATAACCTTTCCCCATAATTTCATAGTGTTATTCATCAGTTTGATTCCTCTATAATTACCAAAATTTTGTATATCCCCTTTATTTTTATACAAAGGTATTATGGTACTTTTCTTCCACTCACCTGCCATGTTTTTTTCTCTTAAATTTTTATTAAATAAGCCTATTAACCATTCTATCCATAGACTTCCAAGGGTTCTCCACACCTCTATGGGTATTTTATCTAGGTCAACCGCTTTATTCTTTACCATTTTTCTTATTATTATATCCACGTCTTTTTCAGTAATCGAACATACCATTCCTATGTTTGGATAAATATTCTCGACATCTTTTCTCGGATATTCTTAATTTAATAATCATTGAAAATACTCTTCCCATCTATCTAGAATTTCTTTATCGTTAATTTATATATTTTGATTTATGTCTTTGATAAACTTAATTGTACCCATATCCCTTGTCAATCTATCTCTATTCTTTGCCAATTTATATAATTTATTTTCACCTTCCTTGGTACCTAATTTTTTATAAAGATTATCTAGTGGGTTTTGTTACGCATTTCTAATAATATTTTTTACTTCACTTTTTATCTTGTTATACCTTTGTAAATCTTCTTGATTTTTACTCTTTGCCACTATTTAAAACTTACTCATTTCTTTTGTATTATCTTTTTCACTTCCTCATTCCACCACCAAGTCTTTTTTTAATGAATTTTTTTCCTTTAGTCTCACCTAAAACCTGCTTACCTATTTTTTCGATATCATTATTTGTTCTTGACCAAATGTTGTTAACATCGTCGTTCCAATTCCACTCCATGTTTAGCCGGAACTTCTGCCTAAATTCTATCTCTTTGCATCCTTTTAAATCCTTCCATTTTATATTTTAATAACCTATTTTTTCTTTTCGGAACTTAAATCCTTCAATTGCTATATCTATTAATATTAGGAGATGTTGATTTGTTAAGCTTTCACTTGGTATAACTTTGCAGTCTTTGCATGTGTACAAGTCTTTTCTTCTGAGTAAGCCATAGTCTATTTGAATTTTATTATCTGCGCTTTTAAATGTTATTAAATGTTCTTCCTTTTTTTTTAAATGTTTATGGTAACGCTAGATCATATGCCTTAGCAAATTCTAAGATAGTTTCCCCTCCTTCATTTCTCTCACCAAAACCACATCCTACGTGTATCCCTGGAAAACCATCCCGTTCTACTCCTAAATGTCCATTCAAGTCACCTCCTAAAAATATTTTTTCATCCGTAGGAATTTATTGTAATACTTCATACAATAATTCCCAAAATAATTTTTTATATTTTCATCTAAAGCTGCTTGGGGAGCGTAAGCACTTATAATTAATCCTAAAAAGTATGATTTACATATGGTATTAGAGAAATATGTTGGGATCACATGATTATCAGGTTTTGCTATAAAATGGTTAAGGTCATTTAATTTTACATGCATCATGTGATGTTTGCACATCCAATGGATTGAATATTTAAAGCTTAGTTATTAAAGATTAAGGGACTTATGTTTTTAATCCATTTTAAATGAAACTAATTGCATAAATTATTACATATGTGAAAGCATGTACAAAGGTTATATGATCTTATTAGCGTCCTAACAATTTTAATTCCATGTATTATTTTAACTTTTGGAATCTGTCTTTTAGTAGTGCATTTGACCATTGTCCACCATAATTAAGATAAGACTGTTGGTTTCCAAAGGTCACAAATCTTAGTTTGACTGAATTACAAGACGGAGTTGGCATTTTTTAGTGATGATTTAATTATCCCTTAAATATGTATAAGAACTTATTTCTAAGGTCTCAGTTTTGTTTCATAATGGCTTTTACAACGTTTTTGTTTTTTATATCGCTAAATCTGTATTTAAAACTTTTAAGGACGTTCTGAGTAATAATTTTCATTTGCCTCTAATAAGCAATAATTAAAATAAAATTGTTGATTTGCTCAAAATTTAATGAAATTTTGTATGTAGATTTGAAACAGCCTAATGATCAAAACTCAAGACCTTGGTGGTAATGCATGTTATTTTTTAATCTTCGAGCACATTTAAGCCTTTAAAATTTATCATTTTTAACAAAAAGTTGACAACTTTTTTAAATTCAGCCAATTAGAGGTTGGCCATAAATTAAATCTTATTATTTTTGTAATGATAATTCAAATTTATTCGTTTTTGAAAAGTTTACATTTCTCCATATTTTATGTTTTTAATCATTACATGAGTTGTCCTACCTTATTTGATGGATATAAATTCATGTTACGTGACTTTTAGTATGTGTTAAATATCAAAATGTATTATTATGAATATTAGATTTATGGTTATATTTTCACACTAATATTTATATTATGTTAGATTAAGTGTTCATTAAAGTTCCCTAGTCTATGATTATAATTACTAGATTATTATGCATAAGGTTTTACCGACTAAAATTTGTGTTATGTAAGATTAGGTATTAATCAAAATGCCCTAGTATATAGTTATAGATATTAGATTATTATGTATAAATTTGATTACCTAAAGATCTAAATATAATTATGAATGTTATGTTGCTGATGTTATGATGATGTGGCATATTCATTTAACCATTGTAATTTGCTTTTTCAAAGGGATAATTATGGTGATTAAATGAACACTAATGAATAATATTATTTTGCATCAATTTAAGTCTAAATGATTTAAAGGCCTTTTATTCTTAGCACTTAGGATAAGTTGGATTAGGTGCTCAAAATATTACTCCGATATAACATTATAGTGATTAGATTGTCATATCTGCATTCATATCATGTATGTTTTGGTAGCCCAAAGGTCCAACCACAATGATTGACCTAAATACTTATGCAATTCCCTAGTATATTTGATATTCATAGTACCAAACTATTTTTTTTTGTGAATATCAAATTAAGTAGTAGACACTAATGTAAATTATTCATGTATCATGGGTTTTTATAAATATATTAAATACGAAAAATTTAGTTATAAGATATTTAATGATCACCCAAATGTGGATCAACTCTTACTTTTGATTAAATAACATAAATGGAAAATTTGTATTTGTTACTCATGAAAATCTTCAATTAATGTAATATTCATGTAGTGTAGGGTTTTGTAGTTATTAAAGTGACCCAACTAGAATGGTTGTTAATATTAAATTGTGACAACCCGCTTATTAAAATAAGAGGTGGCCCACCCGATACTCCAATAATTACAGGAATCATAGATGGTCCATTCTTAGCATCACAGTAGTACAATAAGTATACGAGATAACCACCAATTATCTTAGAAAATGGATTGACAAAATTTATTTTGTAAGTTAATGAAAAACATTTAAACAATCCCATTGAAAGGAAGGTGGATAAAAACAAAGACAGAATACAAATCAGTAACCATACATCAAAATAACTGAATAAGCTGTCGGTTAATCGACCTATACAATTAGGTTACACCGAGTATTAAAGTATAATATCACATTATATAATACAAGTACAAAACTTGGGCAATACGCCTAAATGTGTAACCGATCATAACTAGAATACAAAAAGATAGAAGCGCCTATATCAAATATCCCATAACATCCGCAAAGTGTTACAGCTCCAGGACACTAGGATAGAAAAGTCAACACGGGCGTCCTTGCGGCGGAGCACCTGGGCGAATATAAGATTCATGAAAAATAGAGAGATATAAACGGTTCAGGTCCTGGTTTAAAATAATCACCAAGTGAATAAAGTGCATGACAGGTATGGACAATTAATCATCATGAATAAGCTTGTCTCTCCCTCGACAAATAATGATAAGAATTCTCACCTCTCAATCTAAAAGCACAACCTAGCGAAATGTCAATGATAATGATCAATAATTATTTATGCATGAGAATATAGATAAAATCTTAATTAATGAGATTCCATTTCCGTTTTACAAGATTTTCCCTTCACCATTCCTTTTCTCATCAGGCAACTTATTCAAAGAAATTTATTTCAAAAAGTGCTTTATCATCAATAAAATCCCCTTTTAATAAGAATAGTTATAATTCACATCATACAACGATTCTAAGACCATCCTTCCGAGTTCCCCCACTGGATGCGCCCCTAAATAACTATCATCTTCCAGGGCCTATCACCAAGACCACCTGGGCATCCTACATCGCGTGACATCGGGAAGCGACAATATACCTTCGACAGTGAGTCATAACCACGCCCGGAATTACCTCAATTCGAACAATAATCACACAATATATATATAATAACCGGTCCTATGGCCGAGGACTACATTCACCCTGCATTCACTAGCCAGGGGACTTCACCTCATGCGCATAACTTACCCTATGGTAGCATTTAGAGAGGTGTGTACAAGCAAATTATCATTCACAAGTTATTCCCATCTTAAAATATGCATTACGTTTTTATCCGGAGCCATAAGCGTTTAATGTCATCAATATAAACGTCAACGTTTAATAAATCCCCACATTAGTCTTCGAGAAATAATGACGTTACTATAAGCCACGAAGTATCGTATACCTCAATCATGTCTCTAAATTTCCCTAATTATATAATCCTACTCTTCCCTAGTCTCAAACTAGGTTACTCAAGAAAGAACTACCCTAGCATCTATTAAATAATCCCCGAGATAAGCCCAAGTATACCCTTTCTAATCTACTGTGGTCACGTACCTAATATAAGTCTCTAATACACTTTATTACTTCCTAAGAGAAAGTTCCTAGGTCCTAAACCTACAAGGAAAGGGTTACAAACTAAGTAAAAAAAAAATTCTAAAATAGCAGGAATTCCGAATCGATTCGCCCTGGCCGAATCGATTCGGTCAAGATGACCCAACATTCTGCATACTGCCGAATCGTTTCGGATAATCCGAATCGATTCGCCCAACATAGACCTGTAGCCTACCCCTTTAGCAAATCGATTCGCTACCGAATCGATTCGCCTGGGCCAGAATGCCTAGTTTCGGCTATGGATGTTCATACCCCAATTTTTCCCAAACTCATTTCTCTTCCATTTTTCCCACACCATCCATCAATAATCCAACCAAAATAATCCTGCATGATTACTAACTACTATAATCAACACAATACCTATCTAAAACAATGTTTAAGGGTTCAAACACTACAAATTCATAAAAACCCACAATTGTTCAAGTGCTTCCAATACACAACCATCACTACATTTTATTCACCTTAAATCATATATTAGCAAGTAGGAAACTTGCCTTAAGGTTGTATTGTCAGATTCTCTTCCAGTAGATGCAAGATCAAGCTCAATTTCTTCAATTCTCCTTCTTTCTCTTCCTTTTCACCCAAATTCTCTTACTCTCTCTTTCTCTCTAGGTTTAGGAAGCATACACTTGAGAAATAAGAGGGTTGCAAGACTCAACCATGCCCTTAGCATTAATTACCATCTTTAAATGTTAATACACCATTAAAATGACTCGTAACCACATAATTAAGTCATAACCCGTCAAAAGTGCCCGAAACCCAAAAATACAATATGACACTTATTTTGACTATCTCAACTATTTCGGGACTGACCGTGCCCTCTAAATTGGCATCCGAAATAATATAAATCATTTCAAGTTCCAACTTCATTTTAAACCATAAATGACGCTTAAAGCATAATGACACTATAAATTATAACATGATGCCATTTACATTCACTCAATAGTAAGTATGCAAAATCTAGTAAACATTATCTTTTAAATCAGTTAAATAATATTTACTCCATTATCCAATATTTTATATAATTACCTCACATGGTAAATTAATATAAAATAAATTTCTCAAAAGTAAGTGTTATTACATAAATTTAAAGATAAAAATAGTAAATGCTTGTAATTGTAAAAATATTAATGGGGTATATTGGGATTATTTTTTCAAGCAAGATCATTTTCGAGAGGAAATTAATTTTGAGAAATTGAAATAAACATTAAGAAATTATGTAATTAGCCGGTGAACTAAAAATTATGTAATTTTGAGAAATTGAAATAAACATTAAGAAATTATATAATTCAATAAAAGAGTTGGACTTAGAATTATCTTTTTGCACTCTCAAAAGGGTACACTCTAAATTATCGAAACTAAAAATGTCACATTTTTTAAAAATGTTGAAATTAGTGGGAGTGAAAAATCACAAAATGTGGTTATAAAGGAAGTTAAAGTACCTGTTCCATTCCTCATAACTTTGAAAATAATCGTTCTTTTATTTGTTGGACCGTTCAATAACATAATAAATGGTCAATCACCATATAACGGGATTATCACCATAAAACAAATATATAAAATTACAAGGAATAGTTTTAAGAAGCTCTTAAAAGGAGTTTGCTATCCTAAATGATTTTATGATTTATTTATAAGAATGTGAATTTGACATAGGAATAAGAAAATATTCTAATTTTATTTCCACAAGTTATTGTAATGATGTGAAATGATATTAATAAACCAAAATGAAGTTTAGGATTGCGTTGAATTACCTAATTCACACACTAGAGTCGAGTATAAAGGGGTCATTAAGACAAAAAATGACCTTAATGGTAATCAAATGATATGAATCTAAAATTGTGATCAAATGTTTCATGTGACATTCTTTTGTCAGTAGTAGATCCTTTTGATTGAGAGTTACATTTAGTGCAAAAACTTACGAGAGTTTAACAAAAGAAGTGTGTAAGTTAGGAAATAGTTATATAAACTTATACAAGTTTCCCACCAAAATTATATATGTTTTAAAGTATAAAATAATGATATGTCTAAAAGATCGTATGCTCACACTTATGATAATTATTCATTTGAAAATGATTAATAATGATATATTTACTGGACGCTTAGAATTCGCTGTTGATTATATATGCTTATTTTGGCTTAATGGCCACTATTACGAAAGAGTGTGAAATAATGCATTATTTTTTTTTATTAAGAAGACCCGAGAGCATTCTTTAAGGCTACAATTTATTGATTATGGCTCTAGAAATTTATTTCAAGATTTAAAGATTTCGAAACTAACACCCTATTTTTTTAATTGATTAATCAAATGATTTAATTAATATCAATTATTTATTGAGAATATATGAATCGGGATAATTATCATGAGATAATTTTTTATTAAATGAATAATGTTAAATTTATTAAGATTTTAGTAATTTAGTGTAAATTAATTGGTTATTATTTAATTCAATTACATTACGGAATTTTGGCTAAAATTCTAGGGGAATAATGGTCTTTTAGTTTATCTTGGAGAGCAATAAAGGTTTATAGGGATAGACTTATAGTGTGTCACATTGGATGGATTTTAGAAGAGAAGAGAAAATTGCAAAGGAAAGGAAGAGATGAGGTGCGGCCAAGGGAAGGGGTCGCTACAGTAGACCCCTATAGCCTCTATAGTGGGTAGGGGGTGCTATAGCGTGTAACTTCAGCATTGCAGTAATAGTGAAATGCAACCCCATTTTGTTCCAGCTTTTACTGTTTTTCCGCTAACAATACCCAAACCAAACCCTAAACTCCATTAAAACATCACCTTCAAACCTCTATTTGAGGACCTTCATCTTCAATTTCAGGAGTTATTTAAGAGGGAAAGTTCCTCATATTTTTTAGGTGGTCAAGGAACCCAAGTCAGATTTTAAAAATAACAAAAGACAAGAGTACTCTACCTTTCCCCTTTAGTGCCTAATGACTCAGATATTGCCTAAAGAATGTTTTTATGTTAACTAAAAGTGATCACCAATTTAATTATGGTAAGATAAACCTAATTAATTCCTATTATTGTTCATTTGTATTGAAATTGGTGAAACCCCCTTTATAATGAGAATGACAAGAAAATGCTTATGGGAATTAAATAATGTAATTGCTGTAAAGATGAGAAAATAAATATGTTAAATGACAAAGAGTTGAGTTATATGCCTTATGAAGTTTGAGTATTGCAATATGACTTAAGATTATATTTGTCCCGTGATATTTTTAATTGTTGGGAAAATATTATGAGCCCCACTTGAAATGTTTATGAGTCATTGATGTATGATATTAAAATTGTATCCTTGGAAATCGAGATAGTTTGCATGGTAATTGGAAATAATAAACATTGTGAATAAAATAAAATATTATTTGAGAATATGATATGTATGTATATATCAAGAGTATTATTGTTTTATCCCTACATTGTTGGTGTTGGGACTTGGATGTTGATTAGTTTCTGTTTTTGAAGAATATATGTTATGAGTTATTCACTTCTCTTGTAGGGGTTATAATTATTGGCGATTTGATATCTTTCAGTGTTGGAGAAGTATTAATTGTATTACTATGGAAATTGGGATGTAGGGATTTTTTAATAGAGGATTTTCTTGATAGTCCATTATTCTAGGTAATTTATGGATCTTAGATTTGTTGGGTGATATTTATTGTTAGTGAGATTTAATCATTAGATAATAATGGTTGTGGATATGGATATGGTTTAAATTATTGATTATATGTTATAGAACAAGTGGTGGATGATGTTGGCTTACAATGTTCATCTTTGGGAGTTGCACTTAGGGTTGTATATATATATTGTTATATTTGGGGTATAATACATTAGATATGTACGTATAGGTTTTAAAATAAATAAAGGGGACAACGCTTGAGGATACTTGTTTTAGCGTAAAGTGTTGATTTGAGTATTTATTTTATAAATCTCTATAAAGATTCTTGAGACAACCAATGTTGAGGGAAAGGTATGGTTGTGGTGAGTACGGGCTTTAAGAATGTTTTGGATTATTGAGAATACAATGAGTTTTATGAGCTTAGGCCATATAATGTGGTGCATTGGTAATCAGATAAGTGAGCTATGAGTTTCTTCTGAGTTACATGTATCAAATTAATTAGATTTAAAGATGCATATATAATGTTAGGTTTAGTGTTTACCCGTTCCCGACAACTATCCAACCTAGATAGAAGTGTATTAGGGGGTTGAGTCCTTGTTTGGATATGTAATGGGTAAGTGATTTTTGAGATGTGTAACTTATGAGTATATGTATAACTTGTGAGTATAGTTTAATTAAGATTTATGAGATGTTATGGGAATGTTTGAAATGCCTTGAAAGTTAAATGAGGGAAACTATAATGAAGTGAATCTTTTGAAGTTTTCGCATAGTATGTGATTGTTGATTTAAGTTAAATTCTTTAATTCTTAGAATGATGGGTTGGTTGTTGATTTCTCTAAATGATCACCTAAGCTAGACAAAATAGTATTAAGGGGAGGGGGTTCCTTATTTGGATTTCATTTATGAGACTTTCCATGACTGTAGTGTAGAGAAGGTTTGAAATTGGGAGTTTAGGATGTTTTTAAAATTCCTGTAGAAAGTTTATGAACATGGATTTTGGTCGTGGGCCAAGAGAGAACACTTTTATGAGTGTTTACTTGAGGAGTATGGCTTGATGTGGATTTTTGATGTTTCACACATTATTGTATATGGTCTGGCACTGCATAGAAAGTGTCGATGGGTCAGTGTGATGGTTATATATGGTCCGACACTATGTATCAAGTGGCGACGAGTATGTGTGACATCTCTTTATGGAGTACGATTTGATATGGACTTTTAGTTCCGTCCATGAGAACAAAAGGTGGCAATAGGATGTTTGTCAGTTACATGGTATTTTGGAGTTCCATTACTGCGTAGCAGGTGGCAATGGGTCTGCTTGGTCTTGCACTGCAAAGATGATGGCTACGGGTTATATGACGGTTCTTTACTGACGTCCCACTTATTTTTTGAGATAGCTAGGGAAAAGGAGAGCATGTATGTTGCTTTGTAATTAGTTAAGAGGTTAATTAATTGATGTAACTATAAGTTGATTGAATGTATTATGATACTTGGGGTCCATGAGGAATTCCGGTTAATTATAATGAACATAATATGATATAGACAACATAAATTATATAAGGAAGGGATAAGTGGTCAATGCTATTTTAGACGTGATATTGATAAGGCCGCTTGGCTATAATATAAATGACATATGAAGTAATGCTATTTAATGTAAGCAAAATCTTGTAATTAATAAATGTGAAACTAAAAGGTAGGTGAAATTCTTTTAACAACATTTTGCGTTGAACATTATATGATTGTTTGTATCCGTTGATAAATCGGTAGTTGATAAGATTCACCTTTGTTATCGCCTAAAACTTGTATACTAATTGGGCCTTAGATAGAGTATAATAGTTATAAACAATAACATATTTAGAGATATAAATCATAGAGAAAATGATTTAAAGCAAACAGTAAAGATAAGTGAGAGAAAAAGATGGACACCAGGTTTACGTGGTTCGGCTTAAATATGTGCCTACATCCACATATATTAGTATTGATTGTATAGATTTAGATGGCAAACACCATGGAGGAGTAGTAGATACAAGCTCTCGTGTTCACTCTAAAAATGGACAGCATAACGGTATGAAAAATATCTCGATCGCTTTATAATGAGGGATAACGTGCTATATATATGTTGTTAGAGGAGAGATAATGGAAATGGACATGTATCATGCCTTTATAATTGAGGCAATTACACCTTTTACATGCAAGTGAGAGGGCATAATAACTAGTTTGTTATGCACGCATGGAGGAGGATATTTGCAAATTTCTTACATGCGTGTGTGATGTGATTAGTGCTGATGTCATCCTCTCACATAGTACATGCTTGATTTGATGGTGTTATGTTACAATGTTAACTGATGTTAACTATATGGGTTAAGACGAGTGCCCGTGACACTTAAGACCGACCATAATTGCACTGATCGACCAGATAGGTAGCTGAGTAGACCTCCTTTAAGAGATAAATGAGTCAAGTTGTAAACTTCTAATAGGTTCATGGGTCTTACCATATTTATGGTACAACAAAAACCTCCAAGACTTTGCTCACGATTAAAGTATGCAATGGATTCTGTGAAGTATTACATCTTCTGGGTGTGCACTGAGAATATTGGCGACGTGTAACAGTGGATAGTTATTGGCCTTTAAAATTTTAGTCATCTTTGAATCTTATTGGCGTGTGCCGAGTAGAATGACTTGCAAAATATTTCCCTTCAATTTGAACTTTCCACGCATCAGAGGGTGAGAATGTCATCTGGTGCAATAATGACACGCATGCCTGGGGCATTGTGTCTCAGTTCAGTTTCCCAAATGAAATGTCAAGTCCTACTTTAATAGGGGTAATGATTACTTCCTAAAAAGTATAAAAGGCTGATTTTTAAATCATTTTAACTTTATACAAATGTTTCCTTTGTGTGATTACTTTATAGTGAGAGAAAAGACGGTCGTTCCCCAAATCCTTTCTTCTCTGGCCAAAACCTTCCCGCTTTCTACCATTGTTGTTTGGATCCTTGCTTGGAAACTCTTTTTTGACGAGTTTCTTCGGTTTCCTTCTATTTACAAGGATTTTAGGGTTTTAAGTACACTATTTCCCTTATGTACCTTCTTAGGGTTTTTGAGTTTTTCTGCGATTTTTCTCCTATGGGTTGTGATTTGTTACTGTTGTTAGCTGTTGTTGGTCAATTTAACCTCTGATTGGAATTTAAACATCTTAGGTGGCCATTGAGTTGGTTGGCCTAGAGTTTCCTAAATTTAGGCCTTTTTAGGTGTTCTTGGGTTTCATTTTGCCCAAATCATTGATTTCTAAAACCAAACAACTCCTAAGCCTTTGTTTACCCCACATTCCATTTGTCATATCACTGATCAAGCGCCAAAATCCAATTCTATCTTTATGACTGATCACTCCTGAATCAATTGGTGGTTAAAGCACGTTAGAAGGTTGGATAGGGTTTTCCCTAGCATTCTAGTAGAGAGGTTTCCCACCCCCTTAAGTGTTGTCAGGCCTGAGGATAGTCCTTTTCATCCTAGGTATACCCCTCAAGATCATTCTTCTACTAGCTTAACTCCGTACCCTCCGGATGTGAAGTGCCACGGTCCTGAGTTTATGCGAACATATATAGTTAACGAGGCAGACCACCAACTTTGTAGTGGAAATTTTACAAACATGATCTCAGATATATCAATCATTGACTTGGATGCTTTGGTTGAGATAGTCATGTCTGAAAGAACTGCATGTTCTATCCCTCCTATTGAGCTATCTTCTTCTGAGGAGAGCACTTTTGGGAGATACACCGACTCCTATGACCCTTGCGATGTGCTTGAGGATGAGTTGGATGACTTGAGAGAGAATTACGGCATTCCCGTCAATATTAATACTAGGCTTCATGATTATGATGAGAGGGTTTTTAATCATATCAATGCATATAAGATTTTCCTCCTCTTGTGGGCACTTCATGTTAGGGTTCTTCTTCCCGTACACCCAGTTATAAGGTCCAACCTAAAGGGTTATGGTGTTGTTCCCACCCAACTTCCTCCCAATGCCTACAGGACAATTTTTAGGGCGATGATGTGTAACACCCCGCCCTAAAAATAAATTTATCTTATATAAATTAGGTACTTTATTCTGGAAAAATTAGTGGAGAAACAAATGCAAAGGGGAATAGGCCAAATTATACAAAAGGTGACACGTCGCACGTAGGGATTAAAAAGAAAATTTTACGTTGCATGGACCGCTTGGATGAATATTCATGTTCAACTAGTTAGTGGAAGTATATTAATAAGGCACGCCGTATTATAATGAAGAAATGAGTAATCCACGACTATGAGAAAGGATACACGATAACTTTGACAGCACGCGACACATGAAGTGAAAGCTTGCGCTATATTTTTGGAGTTCCTCATTGGCGATTAAAACTTTATGATCACATTTATTAGGTGCAAAATATATGTATTAAAATAAAAAGTGGTCAAAGTTAGAAAATAGGAGGTTTTGAACATAGGACCCGGTCGACCGACCCAAGTAGCAATCTAGCGGGTTTTGTACTTCTAACGAGTGTTGTCCAAATTCTAACCTTAGGATGATATGAGTTGTAGATGTGTGTGGAGTTTATACTTGATATGGGAACATGGGATGATGATAACCTTTATATTTAAAGTCATAAAGGCTTGTGGTTAGGATATAGGATGAGAGAGAATCGTAGGGGGAGGCCATTCGCCACACTCCATTTTTAGCAGATTTTAACACACTCTCTCTCTAACTTAGATTTCCCATGGAAGAACACCTTCTGCCCCAGACTTCTACCACACCCCCCACCACTTCCACCACCTACAACCACCATTCGAAAACCGTAAACCACCTTATGTTATCTTAGTAAACCCTAAGTGATCTTTTTAGAGGAATAAGATGATGTTTTGATGGGTATTTGAAGTGGGGTGTCCTTGAGGATGAAGAAGTAATTTCATAAAGCTTTATGTAAAGCAATGTTTGGAGGCCTTTTAGAGATCTCCTTAAGGCCAATTTTGGTGGTGGGAGATCCTCCATCTTCTCCAAAATCTACACCATTTTTAGATCTCGTTGAGGTGGGTTTTGCTAACCTTCGTTTAAGGTTAATATTATGTATAAATTTCAGATTTATTATTTACATATTTTAGGCTTCAAATATGTAGGATTTGTGATAGTTTTCATCCATGAAGTTTATTGGTTGATTTTTATGATTTCATGAACAAATGGATCTCAAATAAAGGTTTTAAAGTGAGTTTTGAATTAGACAAAAATTCGGATTACTATTTTCCAACATTTGAGTGTAAGAATGTGTAGGAAAATGGATGTAATGTATTTATGTGTTTATTAAGTACACCCTTGATGTTTTAAAGAAATGGGCATTTAAAAGAAGGTTTAAATGAGCTTTAAAAGTGTTATAAAATTCAGAATACTATTCATGGACATTTTTATCAAATAAAATGTAAGAAATTGTATTTTTGTGCATTTCTAGTAAAAAGAAATAATGAATATTTTTATGGAATAAAAATGTGAGAAGATGGTGTTTGTGTGTATTTCTAGTAAAAAGAAGTAATGGAGATTTTTATGAAATAAAAATGTAAGGAAATAGCATTTGTGTGTATTCTTAGTAGAAAGTAATAATAAACATTTTTATAGGGTAAAAATGTGAGAAATGTTATTTAAGTATCTTTCTAGTGAAAGAGAAATAATAAGCATGTTTTGGAACAAAAAATGTTGATAATATTGTTTAGTGTGTTTTCTAGTAAGACTAACAATGAACAACTTTGGAATAAAAATGGATCTTTTTTGGAACAAAATATTGAATAAGGTATGGTATGAGACTACTAATGCTGAATGGAAGAAATGTTAAATTCTAAGAAATAAAAAGTAGCCTTGTGAAAGTTGGCAAAATTGTGGTATTAAACAAATGTTAAAATGGATAAGTGTTTTAAATGTTAGATTGTAAACTTAATAACCATTTTTGAGAAATAACGTTGGTTAAGGAACTTAATTGCAAGTTTAGTAAGCGAAGGGTAAATTGGCAATTTACTTAAAGTGGAACATTTTTATGGAATAAAAATGTTAAAGAATGTGTTTACACTAATGTGTGTGAAAATAACTCAAGTCCTAAAGAGTGAACGATTTTAGTATAAATCACGTGTGTTTGTGAATAAAGGACTTACAGAAGAAAGAAATAATTTTCCAAGTGTTAATGAAAAAACGGACGGTTAAGTCCAGGTTTGGCTTCGTCCGGGTAAAAGTAAGGAAATGGAATAGTGTGGACATGTGCAAATTGTTAAAGACATTAAAAAGGACTCGGATGCAACCGAGAATAAGCAATAAGGTCCCGCATCCCTTGGGTGAAAAACCCTGAATCATTGGCTAGAGCATATGGTGTGCATAGCCATCGGTGTGGAGCTCGTGTAAGTATGTTGTATTGGAAGATTCTGAGAAAAAATAAAGGAAATATGAAACATATCAAGAAGCGGGTAGTGTGGTAAAATTTGTTAATAGAACCTAACTTGAATGGATGTAATAAATGTTCCGGTAAAAGTGAAATGGACAAGTAGATGTATAAATCTATTAATGTCCATAAAGAGATAAAAAGGGTTAAAGGGAGCAGATAAATGGGTGATTAAGCAACCTAACTGGTTGAACCCATGTCTAATATAAGAATGTGTCAAAAAGGATTTTCAAAGAGTAAATAAGTATTTTCTATCACGGTAAATGCATGTGTTGAAATGGTGATTTTCAATGAAAATACTAAAGTGTATTGAAATTAATGAAATTGTTTAAATTGTGGTAAATGAATGGTATCTAATAAATCAAGAGTATTGGTTTCATATGTTGAACCAGGTCAGTTAAGAAAAGTGAGAAATGCTAAGTATGAATAAAGAAAGTGTTATCAAGATTAAGGCAAATTAATCTAAATGTGCAAAGTTTAAAAGTGAAATGGTTAATGCATTTGAATATGTATTTTCAATGGTATATCTATATGTATGTAGATACATTCATATTTTCATATGCATATGATTGTAGCATGTGGGTATTACTTTCTGTCGTTCGTTTCTATATTGCTTGTATACTCCCAGTGGGCATAGGCTCACACCCTCGCTTTGATACGACATGTTGGGTGCGGGTTCGTATTTTGAAGGTGTGGTACAGGTAAGTGTACTTTATTTATTCTATGTTAGTAGCTATGTTTACTTGGACTTGGGGTGCTCCCCATGGGTCCTATACGTATCTTATCTTAAAAGTGGACTCACATGCTAAATAAGTGAAATGATAGTTTAAAATAGAATTGGACTAGCAACATTATCTAGGTTGTTTCATTGCACTTCACACCCAACGCTCGGGTTAGATTGGATTGACTCGTGAGTAGCCCATAAATCTTGGCCCGGATGTTACATGATGTTTTGGAAGTCATAAACTGGTTTTGGTCTTATTGGGGATATATTTAAGTTCTTCCATGGCATAAAGGATAATGCCAAAGCTCCTGGGTATTACTACTTTAAACCCAGGAAGTCCCATATGTAAATGGTAAAGATTATCTAGATGAGAAATCATAGTTGTAAAAACGAATTGTTTATGAAAGGTGATTGGGAGTCCAGAGCACATGAGCAAAATAGGTCTTGCAAGGCTCCTCGCAATTATTGTTTGACGAACAAAATTGGTAAACATTTTTTCTTCATTTGCCTTTTGAAATCATTCTAATCAATACTGTGTTAACATCCCTTATTGAAAATTTTCATTGACGAAAGCTCCCTTATTTCCTTATGAGCCGTAGGAGTTGGTTAAAACTTTTTGAGTCCCTCATCCCCCAAAGTTTTAGGATCTCTTCTATGTAGCCAAGTTCACCCGTATTCGGTACCACACTCCTCCTAACAGTGTTCCTCCTATGGAGACATTGGTTCCCTTGGTAGAAGTAGGCCTTATTGAAGCCGACGAGGGTGTTGATGCCAACGAGAGTGTTGAAGCTGAAGTTAAAGCAGGTGACAAGATTTTACTGTATCGGATTGTCTTTTGCTTATGCACTGTGAAATGACTACCTGTTGAACTCTTGTGTAAATTTTACTCCTACCATTTCAGTCTTTATTACTAAACCTTCAAGTGGGATGGCACCTCGGGTAGTCGATCGTGCTTCTTGGGAGATTACTAGCCGTAAAATCTTGAGCAAGAGGAAAATAGGAAGGCTAATGAAGATGTCAAATCCAAGAAGAAAATCGATGCCCAAAAGAGGGTTGAGTAAGAGGACAAAAAAAGTCACGATTAATGCTGGGAAGAAAAATGAAGATGAAGATGAAGCTGCTACTCGAGATGAGTCTAAAGGTAAGTTTTCAATGCCTTCTGATCCCCCCGTTGTTTATGACAAAAAGGTCCTTTGAGTCCCCCACTACCCAAGGTGACCCTAAGGTTCCAAGGGTGAGTGAGGTTAGGCCCGTTGGGTCTACTGTGGAGAGAATTCAAATCAATGGACGACCTTCTCATTGGCTGATTCGGGGTCAGGGGTTGTCCTCCCGTTATGGCGAAGTTAAAGATTTCAAAGTTATTCCTAATAATCCCATCATTAAGGATCTGAAGAATGATACAGATTCAATTTTTCACCACATGAATAAATCCCTAAACTTGATTGATTACCACAGGCATAGTAAGGATTTTGAATATCTGAAGGGTTATGACCCTGATGTTCTGTGGAGATTTGTTCAACATCATCTGTCAGTGGTAAATTCACTAAATTTGTGATCATATACCTCTACCAAATAACTTGTTACTTACTGGTCCTTTTCCTTTTTTTCCAAGGTGCAATGGCTGCCACGGTCCTCAGAGAGAAATGCATTCCATCATGCCTATAGGGGGAAGAGAGAAACCATTACTGCAATCACGTAACAGAACATTCATCTCAAAGAGGAACTAAAATAGAATGCTGTCGAGATGCAAAAAACCTATGGTGAGCTTTAAGGGAGAGATGACCATGTGCTCGCCAAAACGCTATCTCTCAACAAGACAAAAGATATGTATAAAAGCTGAAGGACCAAGATGAAATTGATGACATCAAATTTTAATATTTTGAAGAGGCGCTAAAAAAGGTCAATAACGAGCTGACTACATCTAAATCGAAGCTTACTAAGGCCAGCCAGAAGCTTGTTAGGGATAATAAAGAGCCCGTTAAAGCCAGTGAGGCTCTGTTTTAGGCTGAGGAGGCTTGGATTGACAAGTTAAAAGAGTTTGTTGATTATAACATAGAGACTGTAACCTTCTTTCTTGATGTCTACGAGGAACTCAAGAAGAGGGTTATGAAACATTACCTTGATATCACAAATTTTGTCAAAAATGGGAGGGCGGTGTTGAAGAATCCATGACCTTGGCCGTTGAGTATTTTATGCATATTTATGAGTTTGTTGTTAAAGATATTGAGATCACTGAAGCCAACAAGACTATTAATACATAGATTACTCTTCATAGTTCTCCAAAAGTTGCTCAGGACATTGTCATGGCTGATGCACCTATTTCCCCAATCAATCCACAGATTGACAAGATTCCTATTTTTTTTCAAATTAAAAATATCGCTTAATACTTCTGACTTTATTTCCTCGTGAATCTTTTTGTATTCTCCTTTCAATATTTTGCAATGAACATCTGGAGTTATGCTTGATTTTAACTTTTAGATCAAATATGATTCAATTTCTTATCTGCGTGTATGTATGATTAACTGCCTTTCTATAAATTATTTTGCTCATCTAACCTTTTAGCCACCACTTATAGTTAAGTGTTAAAATGAAAATATTTTTGACAAGTAAATGTGGTCGGGTCCGGCTGACCTCCCAGTTAGTTATAGTCTTATGGACTCGGGTGGTATTTTGTCCACCTGCCATGTTAACTTACTATCTTCTTAGTGTTGGGGTAGGTCTACTAGTATTTTAGACTTATAATCATATGGTCGAATCATGTCGACTGATTTGTCTTAAATGATACCAGTTTTGGATGAACTTGAGTTGTTCTCACTTAGGGTCCACCAATGATTGTGCCAATTTATGGTCATTTGGATGAATATTTTCATCCTAACCATATGTCAGCATTGGTTACCATAGATGACTAAATGTACTAGGATCTATCCCTGCATTAGTCAGTTATGGTTGGATCTTGTCATCCTTACGACTTCACTGGATTTCTTAGATTTGGATATAACTTCTTGATCGTGACATGTCTAAGGACGAGGTCATAGATGAAGTATGGTTTTAATCATGTATCTTGATGTGTCTGGTTCTGAGATGTCTTTGGCCTAGGCTTCTTGCACATCTCTCATACCAACGAAACATACATTGAATAATGCAAAAAATCTTGAAATGACAATATATGTAGAGGATAAAATTCTAATTATAATTCATACTTGAAGATGCATTAAAAGGAAATAAAATTTATTTACGTGGTGTTTTGGTCTTCTGATCTGTGTTCTGGTCCTCGTCACTAGTAATGCCTCCTTAGTTGATCGATGTTTGATTATGCATAAATTCTTTCGAAATTATTCCCTAATTCAGTATCTTTTAGCACCTCGGATAATGTAATTCATCTCGTTTATATGCTACTGAACTTTCTACGTAGTATCTTAAGTTTTGTGCCTTTTTCATGATATTTACAGTTATTTATTGCTAAGTAAAGAGAGGAAAAAGCCAAAGCAGAAGAATGAATCAAGGAAGAAAAGTCAAAAGGGCAAAAGCGTAATTTCCATCAGGAATATGGATGAGAACCCATAATGAAAGTTGAAGACCTCGAGTCTGCAAGTGCGTATGAAGAAATGGCGTCCAATTCTGAGTTCGAAACAGAAGTTATAAGGTTCTAAAGATGAGAGATAATGAAGAGAGAATGAGAAGAAATTGACTTTAAAGACTAGACCGATCCTATTTAGAACAAAAAGGGACCGATCCAGACCCTTAAAACTCACTGATATTTGATCTGGTCCTCGTCACTAGTAATACCTCCTTAGTTGATTGGCGTTCCATAGGTTTTTAAGCTTCTCACCTTTCAAAGTCTTAATTCTGTAAGTTTCAGGTCTTATGATAACAAATATCCTGTATGGGCCGTACTAATTTGGTTCCAACTTGTTACCTTTTTTAATAACCTTCTTTAGCACATGGTATCATTCTTTTAAGGTGCTCGGTTTTACCATTTTATTATAAAATCGATTAGTCTTTTTTCGGTAGGCTACCACTCGTAGTGCCTCATTATCCATGACTTTTTCTATAAGATCTATATTGAGCCTTCTCATTAAATTGCTTATTGGAGAGTTAAAGTTAAGTACTCGATGGATAGGTAAGACGATCTCAATGGGAAATACTGCTTGGGTACTAAAAACCAACATGAATAGAATCTCACGAGCGCCATTCTCGGTGTCATCCTATAAGACCAAAGTATGCTTTGTAGCTCATTGACCCAATTTCCCTTGGCATCGTCTAGCCTCTTATTCATACCATCAGACAGGGTTTTATTCGTCACCTTTGCCTATCCATTGTACCGTGGGGAAGTCAGAGCAGAGTGCAACTTCTTGATCCTAAACCAAATATAATAATCTTCAAATTTATCGTTGTTAAACTGAGTACCGTGATCCGTGATGAAAGATTATGGTATTTTGTAACAGTAAATAATGTTCTTCGATATAAAATATAAGACTTTTTCATATGGCATCTCAACCAGGGACTCGACCTCCACCCACTTAGTGAAGTAATCCACTGCGACGACTAGATTTTCTAATATGCTCCTTATTTTCGACAGAGGACTAAGAAAATTAATCCCCCACATAGCAAAGGGTTGAGGGGATGTGACCAGAGTCAATTTATCTCCAAGACTTTTGCGGATCATGGAATACTTTTGGGACTTATCACTCTTCATCACATAGCTTGCACAGTCTTCTTTCATAGTGGGCTAATAAAACCCTTGAGTTGCCACTTATTTCACTACGATCTACCCACTAAATGGGCCCCACTCGATCCCTCATGAACTTCCTTTATCAAGTCATTAACCTCAGTAGGATGGAATCACCTGATCAGTGATACGATAAATCCTCTTCGTGATTGATTCTCGCTTCCAATCCGTAACTTATCGCTTTGTAGAGGAGTTTCCTCGCCTCCTTTGGATTTGCTAAAACTATGTTGGTCTCTAAGTATGCTCGGATGGGATCCATCCAGGATGGTACCATATCTAACTACATCACAAAAATGCCTTCTTCATATATACAATTATGCATCAAGACTTCTATAATTATTATTCGTGTCAGTTATGTTCTAGTGGCTAATGCCACACAAACAAGTATGTCTGCCCTTGTGTTTTTAGCCCTTAGTATTATAACGTTTGTACAACTAATAACTTTGATAATAACGCTTTCACCTTTACCAAGTGCTTCATCATTGATTCTTCTCTTACCTCATAAACTCCAATGACATGGTTTAATATGAGCTGAGACTCGTTGTGCACTGACAACTACTCAGCACCCAGTGACGTTGCCAATCCCTGGCATGTTATGAGAGCTTCATTATTGGAGGCCTCAAAGTGGAATCTGAGGGCATACTCCTATCAGCTTCGTCAGGTATCGTGATTATCAAACCAACTTCGTTGCCGGTGGCACATTATGAGCCATCTACGAAAAACTGCTAAACTGGAGTTTTTTTTCAAATCTACCTTTAACTAAATGTCTATTCTTGAATAATTTTTTCATTTACTCCAGATCATAAGTCCTTTTTTCCTGTCGAGCCGATGAATCTGGTTTATTATAAATTTGATCGGTTGGATTTATTGAGATCTCTTTTGGAGAAGTTTGCTCGGTTGCCTTCACAATTGAGCTCTCTTCCATAAAAGTATGCTCTGATATCTTTGGCGCTGAGCTCTCTTTCGTAGAAGTTTGCTCGACAGTCTTTTATTATTAAGTAAATTCTGCTATAAATTCATTTGCTGCTTGTCCTTTAATTTCTGTCCTGGGTTGATACTTTTTATTATACTCTCCTACTTCTATAGCCCAAGACATCATTCTGTCTGATTTTTTAAATTTATGAATAGTTTTTAGTAGAGGAAGTTATGTATAGACAGTTATATGTACTTAAAAGTACGACTTTATCTTGCGGGAAACTTTAATCAAAGACAATTCTAACTTCTCCAGCCCAGGGTATCTAATTTTTACTCCATGGTAAGCCTTTACACTCTATCTTCTTGTCAGACCAATGCCAAACTAATTGTCGACTCTCACACTGCTAAGTATAAATATATCTTTTCACATAGGACTGGCCTTGACAGTAAATGCGGGGATCCTAAATACTTCTTAAATTCCATGAAGGCTTCCTCACACTCATCATTCCACTCGAAGGTCTTTCTTAGCACCTTGAAGAATTAAAGACATATATCGGTTAATCTTGATACAAAATTGTTCAGTGCTGCTACTCATCTAGTCAACCTTTGAATCTCCTTTTTACTCTTGGGAGGTTGCATATTAATCAATGCTTGGATCTTATTTGGATTAGCCTTTGTTCCCCTTTGGTTGACTATGAATCCCAGTAACTTCCCCTACTTGAACCCGAAAACACATTTCGCAAGGCTGATCTTCATTTGATGCTTTTCCAGTTGGTCAAAAGTTATCCCAAGGTCACTGATGTGGTTGGCATCTTTCTTTCTCTTGGTCAACAGATCATCGACGTAAACTTCCATGGTTTCACTGATCTAATCTTCAAAAATATTATTCACTAGTCTTTGATATGTTGCTTCGGTATTTTTTAACCCAAAGGCATAACATTATAACAGTAAGTACCTTGGCTAGTGATAAATGAGATTTTCTCTCTGTGTTCTATCTTCATCTTTATTTGATTGTACCCCGAATAGGCATCTATAAAATTGAGCAATTCGTGCTCGACAATAGCATCGACCAGCTTGTCAATCCTAGGAAGAGAATAATGGTACTTCGGACAAGCCTTATTAAGGTCCATGAAATCGACGCAAATATTCCAGTTGTCATTCTTCTTCTTGACTATAATGACATTTGAAATCCATTTTAGATACTTGACGTCTTTAATGAAATATGCCTTTTGTAATTTATTAACTTCATCCTAGATGTCCATGTTCTTCTCTTAGCTAAATATACGATGCTTCTGTTTTACAGGTTTGGTGTCCTTCACTATACTGAGCTCATGGAAGAGGAATTTTGGATTTTTTCCAGGCATGTCCTCATGTCTCTAAGCGAACACATTCATCCTCTTCCTTAAGAATTATGCTAACTCTTTTTTAAGAGTTATGTACAACGACGAGCTAATTTGGGTTGTGTTCTCTAGGCACTCATCGTCTAATATCATAGGCTCAATCTCCTCAACTATCTAGACTATGACCATCTTATCTTCATCTCGAGGATTTAATGTATCAATCTGATGAGTAGTGGTCAATTAATTATGCTCCTCCTATTCTGTCGACATGTAGTATCACTCGCGAGCCTATACTTGATTTCCTTTCACCATGCCAACATTATAACTTGTAAGGGATTTCAGGCACTGGTGAAAAGTAGACGAAATAGGTTTGAACTTCTTCAATCCGACACTACTAAATATGATATTATAGGTTGAGTGGATATTTTTATCTAGGACGAAGATATGTATTTGCATACACACCATTTTAGTACCTTTAAATAACTCATTAGCTCCCCAACACCATCCCTTTCACCCTCGGACCCACCCCAGGTTCTACTCCAAACCCTGATCTAGAGGCCACCGATATTTTTTGAGCTCCGTTTGACTTTGGTCAACTCTTGGAATCGAGAGTAACTTAATTCACTTTTGTAGGCTCTAAATACACTTTCCAATGGTCCATACAATGCGCGAATCAGCCTTACGGTTCATGCGTACTTGCCTTTTTACTCTAAACCCTAATCTATAGGAAAACATGCACTTCAGAGCTCCGTTTGACTTTGGTAAACTCTTGAAATCAAGAGTAGCTCAATTCACTTTCATAGGGATTTGAATATCCTTTCCAACGGTCTATACCGTGCTCGAATTGTCCCTACAATTCGCGCGTACTTGCCTTTTTAGTCCAAACTATGACCTGAAGGATACCTTGAACTTTTGAGCTCCATTTGACTATGGTCAACTATCTTAATCGAGAGTATCTCAATTATCTTTCTTAGGGATCTTAATACCCTTTCCAACAGTTTTGGTCGTATACGATTCGAACTTACGATTTGCATTTTATGCCCGTTTTATTGAAAGTCCCTTTTGGATTGCCCATAGGCATCCCTAGTCGTCTGCTTATCGGCATTGGGTTACCTTTATTAGCCCATTAAATATGGGGTATGCCTATGAGAAGTCCTAGGGCTATGCCGATCGGTGGATCCCCTAACGCTGAAGCTTCCCTATTTAAGGAATCCATGACCTCATGCTCAATGACCCTCATCATAATCTGAAAATTTATGTCTCGAAATCAGTGCGTCGTCTTCTAAAACATTCTCTCCACATTTCCTTAAATTACTTTCACCTCACATTTTTCATCCATTTAACCATCACTTAATCACCAATTCACCATCATAAAAAACTAGCCTACATAACTTCAAAAATCAGTAGCAAAGCTTCATAGAAGGTCCAATTCTATCCTTTTTTGGCTCATTTAACTAGTGTCATTTATCACATTTTATTCCTCTTATCATACCTTTTGATTTAGTTTTACTATCTCAACCTTAATGACCACTTTTTTGTATTACTTATACACACAAAATATAGTTTCATAAATCTAAAAAAGCCAAAAAGAGGGTTTAATCCTTAGATACCAAATTAGAACTTTGCTCCCCTTGTCCTACACTTTCTCCACTCATGCACATTTTTCCATAATTTAAAAATGTGGAAATTCTTGGGTTCATGCGTTAAATCCCGCCCTTATGTGTTTTCAAACTACATGGACTTTGATGTCATTTTTGTCTACATAGGCTTCTCGAGTTTTCCTCGGGATTTGAGTCTCCTTTTATATTTTTTCAATTTATTCATTCTCATCTTTATTTGTATCATATATATGTATATTTATATGCTGGTTTATACATTTTTAGCAGCCGCTTCGGGCATGCATATTCATTTCCTCATATTGAATCATGGTCCGGTGTGTTGATTACATTATAATATATTCTTATATCTTTTATTCTCTCTCATTTTTGCAATACGTCAGACACACATATCCATCTCCTCATAGTGGATTATGTTATGGTGTATTGAAAATAGCGTAGCCTTTTCTCTTTATTTTTAGCAGGTACATCAGACTTGAGTATTCCATTCTTTGTGATGGATTTTGATCTATTGCGCTGCTCACATTTCGTATACATTTTAGATTATTTTCTTTCTTTTTATTTATACTCCTTAGAATGACTCATCCTCGTCTTTTCCTTGACATGGATACGAATATTCTTCTTCTCGCCTACTTCACTTCGTACCCATTATACATAAAAATTCATTTTGAGAAAAAGGAGAATATTATTGTTGATACCAAAATTAATATGCTGATGTGGACGAATCATACGAAGACACTTGTCAATCTATGTGGCACAATAACAACGAGGAAGTTCATTTCCTCGACCAACTTATGTTCTCCCCGAGCAACAAGGATATACCTAGGAACTGTAACACTCCGAGGTACTCTAGCGCTCCGAGGAACTCTTGATCAACGAGCAACTAAGGCAGTCCGAGCTGCATCTCGGCCGTAGTATTAATTGCCAGAATGTCAACAGTTCAACTATTCATTGAATGTTCATCATCTTGACGCACACGCTCCATTAAATGTATTACCCTTTCAAATGTATTATCATTTAATGTATCAACCCATTCATGTACAGCCTAAGGGATATAAATACCTTGTATCACCCTCATTCAAAGGGACCGGAATTTTCTTGATAGAACTTGTAATCGAGAATTCCCAAACACTCAGCAATAACATAACAGTGGACATAGGCCATTCTTATAAGGCTGAACCACTTTAAAAATCTTTGTTTCATTTTATTTATCTGTGATTGATTAATTAGAGTGATCTAATTTTTAAATCAACAGATTGGCGCCGTCTGTGGGAACGATTGTTATTATCGTTTTTCACCAAAAATCATTCATTATCAATGGCGGATAATCCAGAATCTAGCAATCAAAACGCTGGGAATGCTGGAAATCCTCCAAATCCCTCTGCACCTCCAGATCTGGCCGAAATTATGACGAATCTGGCTCAAGGACAAACCGCCATGCAAGACACAATGAGGCAACTCTTACAAACCCTTCATGGTGGTGCACCTGCACGTTCAGGACAACAAAGTGGTCAGAGGCAAACTTATTTACTTTCTTCACGATCCAGGCGTACTGAGTCACGTCGCAATGAGGAGTCTGATGATTTCTCTTATCAACCTGGGCGAACTTCGTCAATGAGGGCGACAGATACTGATAAACATATCACCCTCTCTCCAGAAAGACCCAATGCTTTAGAAAGACTGAGTAGGGCGTCTCCTTTCAGTCGATTAGGCCCTAGGAGGAACAAGAGCCCACCTAAGACCATATCAAGGAGTTTTCGACAACCATCAGATCTAAGAGAAGGATCAGCACAGTCACGACTAGTCGTTCGTCAAGATAGATCTCAAGAAGCTACCTCAGAAAGATCGATTGCTCGAACCAATAGGCCCGAGGAAGGAAATGAAGCGTGGAAAGGATCTCTCCAACGGTTGGAGGATAAATTGGGAGAAATGGCTAAAGCAAAGAACCCCCTACAACGAACTTTTGTTCGAGGAACACCTTTTATACAGGCCATTGTGGATTTTCCTACACCATCGAAATTTAAAGCACCCGTGATAACTCCCAAATATGATGGAAAGACAGATCCTGTTCTTCACATAGAACAGTATCAAGCTGGTGCTGACATCTATGTTGTTCCCGACGAGATGAGATACAGGGCCTTCTCAGGAACTCTTACTGGATCTGCCCAGATATGGTACAACAATCTTCCTCGGGGTAAGATTTCAACTTTCTTTCAGTTAGCCGAGTTGTTTATTGGCAATTTCTATTTTGGAGCAAAGCCAGTAAAACGAGTAGCACACTTGTTAAGTGTTAGACAGAAATCTGGTGAGAGTACTAGAGATTATATAACTCGTTTCAATAACGAGAAGCTAGAAGTCATAGATTACGAAGAGAAGACAACAATCACCGCCTTGATGAGTGGGTTGTTGCCTAATAAATTGTATTACACCCTGGCGAAAGATCCACCTAGAACTATGTCAGAATTGATGGCAAAAGCGGCCAAAATTATGAATGCCGAGGAGGCTATGGCTGCAAAGAAGAATATGGATAAAGAAACCAAGGTGGAAGACGACAAATCTAAGAAGAAAGAGCATAAAAACAATGGTGGAGATAAACATTCCAAGAATAAATGGGAAGTCATGAAGAAGTATGATAATTATACTCCTTTGAAAATGGGAATTAATCATGTCTTGGAGGAAATCAAGAACAATGAGGAGGTCAAGTGGCCAAAGAAACTGAAGTCGGACCCTGATTCGATGAGTAGGGATAAGTATTGCGAATTTCATAAAGATCATGGTCACACGACCAAAAATTGCATAGCTCTTCAGAACGAGATTGAAACACTCATCCGAAGAGGAAAGCTAGCAAAATATGTTGATCGGGGAGGTGAAAGAAAGGATAACCACCGAGTTAGAGAAAGGTCTAGATCTCCTCGTCGGGCAGAGGAGAAGAAGAAGAGAGACCATGAAGATGATCCAGAAGATGACCCCGATCTCCCCAAGAAGCCAAAACAGCCAGAACGAGAGGAGCGACATACAAGCGGCTGATGAATAAGGTTTTCACCGAACAAATCAGTTTCGACATGGAAGTCTATGTCGATGATATGCTGACAAAAAGCAAGAAAGCTGCAGATCATCTAGTTAATTTAGCGCAGACATTTGATCAACTGGATAAATACCAGATGAAGCTTAACCCGACGAAGTGCATATTTGGAGTACGAGAAGGAATGTTTCTCGGGTACATTGTCAACCAGCGAGGCATTGAAGCAAATCCAGATAAGATCAAAGCTCTTTTAGGGTTGCGATCTCCAACAACAAAGAAAGAAGTGCAAAGTCTTACAGGACGAGTTGCAGCGCTCAACAGATTTGTATCTCGAGCAACTGACAAATGCCTACCATTCTTCAAAACCCTTCGAAAAACTTTTGAGTGGACTGATGAATGTGAGAAGGCCTTCCAAGACTTGAAAAAGTATTTGGGAGCACCTCCATTGTTGTCTAGGCCAATAACAGGAGAGAAATTGTATTTGTATCTGGAAGTATCAGAAAATGCAGTCAGTTCAGCATTGATCAGATTGGAGAATGGAGTCCAGAAGCCAATTTATTACACAAGTAAGGCTTTCCGAGGTGCAGAAATCAGGTATCCAAAGCTGGAAAAATTGGCATTGGCATTAATTGAAGTAAGTAGAAGAATGAGGCCATATTTCCAAGCCTATACCATCGTCGTTTATACCGATATGCCATTGAGACAAGCCCTTCATAAGCCAGAAAAATCAGGAAGACTGATGTACTGGGCAGTAGAACTCGGTGAATATGATATTGTGTATGAGCCCAGATCATCATTGAAAGGGCAAGCTGTAGCAGATTTTATAGCAGAGTTTACATATCCTGATACCACCGAGGAACAAAAGCTGCTCGCTGACCAACCTATGGATGTTACAGGATCAACATACATAAGTCTAGACCAACTCCGGTTGGTAAAAGGGCTTGTAGATGTAGAAGGATCATCAACTTCAAACTCGGATGAGCTCCGGTTGGATGAAGAACGAGAAGAGATCGTCAACGAGGAGCGAAAAGTGTCAAGGGAAGATGAAAAGAAATAACAAATATTTCACCGAGGAACTCTATCATATAAGAAATTTGAAGACGGGTTGCCCGTATGGAGATTATATGTAGATGGCTCATCTTGTACAGCAGGTTGTGGAGCAGAAATTGTTTTGAACACCCCAGACGAGATTGACATGGAATATGCTTTGCGATTCCAATTCAAAGCCTCCAATAATGAGGCTGAGTATGAAGCCATGATAGCAGGTCTTAATTTATCAAAGATTATGGAGGCACAACAAGTAATGGTATTCAGTGATTCTCAATTGATTGTGAATCAGATGATGGGAACATATGCAGTTAAAGGAGAATTAATGGTCAAATATCATGCCAAAGTAATGAAATTAGTGGCAGAATTTGATGCGATTCAGTTGGTCAGAATATCCAGAATAGAAAATGCACAAGCAGATGCACTGGCCCGACTAGCATCAGCTACTCGTACCGAGCTGCGAAGAATAATACCAATTGAAGTACTAGAAAGTCGGAGCGTAGATGAAGACTTGACGATGAATTTTATTGCCCTTGATTTAGGACCATCTTGGATGGATCCCATCAGGGTATATATTGAAGAGGGAGAATTGCTAGAGGATAAGCTCACTGCCAAGAAATTGAAGTATAAAGCTGCTCGGTATGTATTAACTAATGGTATTTTATATAGACGAGGAATTATGGCAGGTTTGCAGAGATGTGTACATCCCTCCGAAGTGAAAGAATTGATTGAAGAGATTCATGAAGGGTCTTGTGGAGCTCATGTAGCAGGTCGAACACTTTTGCAAAGGGTAATAACTCAAGGATACTATTGGCCGACGATGAGGGCTGATTGTATAGCCTATGCTAAGAAATGTGACAAGTGCCAACGTTTTTCCTCCATCCGACGAACTCCACAAGCATTGTTGACACCCATAACTTCCCCTTGGCCATTTGCCATGTGGGGAATTGATTTGGTTGGACCATTGTCGACCACCCGAGGAAGATTCAAGTACCTCGTCGTTGCAGTGGATTATTTTACTAAGTGGGTAGAAGCTGAGCCGCTAATCGATATGACGTACGAGAAGGTATACCAGTTTGTTTGGAAGAATATAATCTGTCGATATGGTCTCCCACATGCCTTCATCACGGATCATGGAACACAATTTGACAATGAGGAGTTTGCTGCCTATTGTCAACAATCAAACATCCTGAAGACCCATTCAGTACCAGGTCATCCTCAAAGCAATGGGCAGACTGAGGTGACGAACAGAACGCTGCTAAATGGTTTGAAGAAAAGACTAAGTGAAGCTAAAGCTAACTGGATTAATGAGCTATAATCATTATTGTGGGCTTACCGAACAACTCCCCGAGCAGCGACTGGAGAATCACCATATATGCTGGCATTTGGAAGTGAGGCTGTGATACCTGCAGAGTTGGGCCTACCAACACACAGAGTGATGAATTTCAATTCTCCGATCAGTGACTTGATGAGAAGACTGGATTTGGATATGCTCGAAGAAGTCATAGAAGAGGCAGCCATTAGGAATGCTACTTATCAACAACGAATAGCTCTGTTCTACAACAAAAGGGTGAAGAAATGCGATTTAAAAGAAGGAGATTATGTGCTAAAGAAGGTCATTCAGAAGCACAATAAATTGGAAGCAAATTGGCATGGACCTTACCAAGTTATAGAAGTTGTTCGACCAGGAACTTACCGAATAACAACTCTAGAAGGAGAAGAATTCAAGAATGCTTGGAATGCTGAACACCTTCGCAAGTATTATCAATGATGTAAAATGTACAACGGGTCTATCAATATGAATACAACGATGATGTTTTTCACAAATTTTCTCTCCTTTGTTTGAAAGTTTTTCGGGGAATACTAGTGTTGTACACTACGCTGCTTGATAACAAGAAGAAGACGATAGTTCAGACCCACGATCAACTCCGGTTGGTAAAAGGGCGAGAACAACTGATATACTCCTTTGGTTAGGAGGCGTACACTGGCGTGATTAACTTCGGTTGGTAAAATAACTAGTGTACAAGATAGTTCGAAAGAACACGATAGTTCAGACCCACGATCAACTCCGGTTGGTAAAAGGGCGAGAACAACTGATATACTCCTTTGGTTAGGAGGCGTACACTGGCGTGATCAACTTCGGTTGGTAAAATAACTAGTGTACAAGATAGTTCGAAAGAACACGATAGTTCAGACCCATGATCAACTCCGGTTGGTAAAAGGGCGAGAACAACTGATATACTCCTTTGGTTAGGAGGCGTACACTGGCGTGATCAACTTCGGTTGGTAAAATAACTAGTGTACAAGATAGTTCGAAAGAACACGATAGTTCAGACCCACGATCAACTCCGGTTGATAAAAGGGCGAGAACAACATTCTTATAACACCAATCTCGGTTGGTCGGGAGGTAATATTATTACAAAAGTTCTTCAGAGAACAAAACATTCCAAAATGAACCAAATATGGTTGGTAGGGGATAAAAACCCACTAACTGTAGTTGGTCGACGAGGATAAATTATTGACCTTGGTTGGTCGGACACATTTTATGAAAATATTTGAAATTGAACCAAGTATGGCTGGTCGGGGATAAAAACCCATCAACTGTAGTTGGTCGACAAATATTATTTAACCACCCTGGTTGGTTGGAAACATTTTGAACATTTTATACTCATTACTTTATTATTAAGGGATTGAACAACCTTGATACTTGTAATTTTTATTGTTATCTTTTTAACAGATACATATGCGCAAATATAACGGTGTTTGATAAACACAATAGCAAAATTTGCAAAAAGAAAATGAAAATCTTTCATTTAAATTCAAAATAAATTACAGGTTACATGAATGTACTAACTATTACAATGATATTCCTATTCTATTGGTTTCTTGCCCTTTGCTTTAGAAACAGGCTCTTCGCCAGCAGGAGGATCTTCCAGGCAAAGGGGAGAATTAATAAAGTTCAAGTCCTTCAGCATTCTGACATTCATTATTGAAGGTGTCTCCATTAAATGCTCTGGACGAGATACTTCGGTTTGGGAATGAAGACTGTAGTCACCAAGGCATTTTGAAATTAATCTCCGAGGAATGGAACGAGACGGGATCCATTCCATGTCCAATTTGTAAGGTGGTACAGGCAAGTCTAGTAGCCCAGGAGCATGATAATCCCATAAGAAATGACCCTGCTCTAGCTTTAACACACCCAGGGCGTTCAACCATCCTTGTTTATAACCTTCGTTATTGGCACTTTCAAGACGGGCATCCAAATGACAGAGGGCTTCATTATAACCTCCCATCCAAAACTCACGAGGCTGTTTATGGAATTGGAAGGTTAATCTATCCAATTGTTCGAGAAGGTTTTTGGCAAAAAGATCCTTAGTATGAAGAGCAGACTTCGTTGCAGTAAGTTGATATTCCAAGGATAGATTTTTCTTGGACATTTCTGATAAAGCCCGATCTTTGGTGTTTAATTGGAATGCTTGAGTTTCCAAAGTAGATTGGGTATGAGCCTCTTCAACATTACGACTAAGAACTCTTGATCGCCTCCGAGCAGCGATTGGAGAACTTTGCTCCTCGGCAACATTTTGAGCAGCTCTTCCTCGCCCACGAGAACCTCTTCCTCATCCCCGAGCAGTCACAGAAATAGCAGATCTTCTTAAGTTGTCCAGCTCTTGCCTTAATTTGGCATTCTCGACCTCTAAGAACGAGAAACCTTCATCGGTAACTTGCACTAAAGCAGTAGAAGATGACGCTACAGATTCATACTGTGCCAGCTTTTTCTGCAAATTATTGTTCTCCTGTTCCAGCAACTCAGCAATCTTCCTGCAAGCCTCAACTTCACCTTTTAAAGTTCTTTCCCTAACATCGTATCCAGCCAGGAACTTTTTATGGCCTGTGTCAGAAGAAAGCTGTTGATATCTATTTTCATATTCCTTATGTAACAAAGCCATTGATTCATTATGCTGACCTTGGAGATCTTCTAAGGAATAATGAAGTTCCTCAATCAAGTCGTAGTAGGCTACATTGTTGGCCACAGCTCGGTCGAGTAAATCTTTCAAGTATCGATAAGCCTCAATTGCCTGTTCTGAGGCATCATGGCCAAGGATGTCAGCAATTTCTGATGTACTAAGGTTTGTATGACCAGCCTTATAATATTCGTGACATTGCTGCATCAGCTTGGTATCATGTGCAGATATCAGTTCCATTCTAGCAACAAACTAAGGATGAGAAAAAGACAACAATCAACAAAAACAAATCATCAACAACAGAGATGAACAAAAATGTATTTTATTAGATCATCAAAAGATTACATTGTTTGATTACAAGATGATAATAAAAGATAGGAATGATAACGAACAACTTCACACCTTTTCCTTGTCTCCTAAGACTTTCTCGGGAGGCTGGGACGAGGAGCTTGGTTGCTCGGAGGTGATAGCGGCTTGAACACCAAGAGTTGAAATTTTCTCAGAAGGAGGAGGCATGGAAGAAATCTCCTCGTTGGCAGCAGGAAGAGAGGCAGGGATTTGATCACCTATAGCCATAGAAGATTCATCAGAGGCAGGCTCATCTTCTTCTTCTTCCACTATTGGTGGAGGAGGACCAGGGAGGTGCAACAGGAATAGATCGAAATCATCTTTGATCTTCAATTCCTGTAGGGAAGCTACCCAGCCATCTCGGAAGTATTTCAACTTCCCATATTGAACTTGGGATGTCATCGCAGCAATCCCCTTATCCCATCCTTTTTCCCAGCCAGCGCTGAAGGATTTTTTGACCGCGACCTTTCTTCTCAGTTTCTCCGAGGAGAGCTTCACGTCCAATTCTTCTTTTTTACTTTTAATATCTCGCAGGGCGGACAATTCTTCCTCTGCCTTCTTCAGTTTATCCCCAAGCTCTCCAAAATTCTTAAGCTTGTCGTCATATTTCTTATGCTCCACCTCTAAATTTTTCACTTTATTCTCCAAACTTTTGGAGATCTCAGCCATCTTCACCTTCTCGGCCTCAACTGTTGATAATTTTTTCTCCCAAACAGCTTTTTCCTCAATGTACTATTGACGAGATTCCTTCAAGGATTGGGTCAAACCCAGCAGAGCATCATCAACATCTGACGAGGAGCTGGAAGCTTTAATAGCTTCATCTTTCTTCACGATGTTATTGAAATAATTCACCAGCTGAAAGATGAGAAAACAGTAAAGTCAATACAAAAATGCAAGAATTCAGAGAAAGAAAGAAAACCCAGAGTATGAGAAATTTACTGAAGCAAGATGACGAGTAGCTAGGGATGTCAGCATATCCCTAGAAATTTTTTCATCAATTCCTTGGACCTCGGGTATGATCCAAGTTTTTACCGAGCTCATTGCAGAGCTCGGAGGAATGATGGTTGGAACACCAACACCACCAGCAGGTAAAGAGGAGGCAGTTTCAGCCAGATTGATTGAGGATGATTTCCTCAATCTCCTCAAAGGGATTTCAGCAACTTCAACCAAGGAAGAACTCTTGGTCAGAGAGATAGTAATCACTTCCACAGGAGCAAATTTCTTGCTCGGAGCCACTGGGGGCTTCTCGGTAACTTTGGAAGGTGCAGCATCCACCTTCTTAGTCCCTTCTGGGACATCAGTTTTGCTCTTCTTGACCCTAGCAGCAGAAGTAGTATAATCAAATAAAGAAGGAGGAGCTCTTTTCTTGCCCATTCTCTGACTTAAAGGAAGATGAGAATCTGAAGAAGAGTCCTCTGGAGTTGAAGCAGGCTCAACAGGGCGAGCAGTATAAGAGGTTGTATAACTCTTATACTGTAGCAAATATGATGCAGACCTGATATGCTCGTCTGCAACGTTTTTATGCAAACCCCAGATAAGTTTCAGATGTTTAATATTAACTTCTGATTCCTTTGGAGTTTTTCTTTTACTATCAACTGCAAACAAACACATAATGAAATATTAGTCATACATTTTGTCAAACATGATAAAAGCATAACTTCATAAGTAAAATAAGATGAAAAATAAACCTATCCCATTGCCATATGGGGGGCATCTGGGACCGTTGTATACTCCATCTCCAACTAAAGGGGCATATTGCCAATTTTTAATAACCAACCCATGTTCAAAATAATCTCTATTTGAGTCAGGGAGGTTAACTACAAGAGCCCTATTCAAAAACCTAGTTTTTAAGTAATAAATATTATCTAGAGTGGCCCATTTATAGCAATACATAATTTCAGGGATCCCTATACGAGTCCCATGAGTTAGATTTAATTTGTGCACCCCATTAATTATTCTCCATGAATTGGGGGCTATTTTTGCAGGAACAAGATCAAAATACTGACAAAACTCAAGACACAATGGGTTTGGTGGAAAAGAAAATCCACATTCAGCTATGAATAGACTGGGGAACCAATGCCCCTTAGCCAATCGAAAATAATCTAAAGGCTCAGAAAGAACCTCCAGAGTTACCCAAGAAGGAATGGAAAAATCGAAACGAAATTTCTCAACAGACTCCACAATATAAACCATACTGAATAAAAGAGATACATAAGAAAGGAAGAAGATCTTACAGGAAGAAAGGAGGTATGTTGACAACGAACGAAAACTAGGATGAACGCACAAGAGAGAAGGAGATAATAGAAAGCTTGAGTACAGGAAATTGGAAAAAGAAGAAGACGGTATGTTTACCTAAGAAGTTTAAATACTTTGCCTTGGGAAGCGACGAAGGAAATGATTACAAAAAAGAAACTATTGAACTTCCGGCGACTAAAAGGACAAAAAGGGCACTAAGATCGAAGCGCTCTTAAAAGTTCGAAAAAAGGCGGATTTTTTTTGAATTTGGAAATAAATTCAAATACGATGCTCCTAAAACCCAGGAAGATCATTCAATATTACCATAAACCAAGAAATAATGTTCCATACTCCTCAAAGTTCGAAATATGAAACATTGGGGGCTTCTGTTGATACCAAAATTAATATGCTGATGTGGACGAATCATACGAAGACACTTGTCAATCTACGTGGCACAATAACAACGAGGAAGTTCATTTCCTCGACCAACTTATGTTCTCCCCGAGCAACAAGGATATACCGAGGAACTGTAACACTCCGAGGTACTCTAGCGCTCTGAGGAACTCTTGATCAATGAGCAACTAAGGCGGTCCGAGCTGCATCTCGGCCGTAGTATTAATTGCCAGAATGTCAACAGTTCAACTATTCATTGAATGTTCATCATCTTGACGCACACGCTGCATTAAATGTATTACCCTTTCATATGTATTATCATTTAATGTATCAACCCATTCATGTACAGCCTAAGGGCTATAAATACCTTGTATCACCCTCATTCAAAGGGACCGGAATTTTCTTGATAGAACTTGTAATCGAGAATTCCCAAACACTCAGCAATAACATAACAGTGGACGTAGGCCATTCTTATAAGGCTGAACCACTTTAAAAATCTTTGTTTCATTTTATTTATCTGTGATTGATTAATTAGCGTGATCTAATTTTTACATCAACAATTATCATAGCCTATGAGAGACCGTAATGGCGAAATAGGTGCCTAACACCTTCCCATTTCGTAACTTAGTCCCCGGACCCGTAATTTATTTGGTTTCCCATGCATGAGTTTGTATTTAATGTTGTTTCTTCGGTGAGGGTAAAATCTTTTGCCTATTTCCATCAAAATAGGTTAGTGACACCATTCTTTTTATTTTTACACCCCTTGACGAAGTTCGATTTATATTCGCAGGAGCCGCGAAGATCGCGCGAGTTGCAGAAAGAGGATTATTCTTCCTTAATCCCCTCATGCACCTTATTTTATCTCTTTGGGGGTGGACTTGTGTTGTTAATTCTCAGATGGACACAGTGGCGACTCTGTTGGGGAATGTTATTTTTAGGTGACTAGACTCTATTTTACGTGGGTTTATTTTCTTTTTTCTCCCTTCCTCTATTTTTCTACATGCACATATATTTCTCACTTGTATATTCGCCTTACTCTCGTGCTCACATGTTGTACATATTCCTATCTTGTACCATGCTATCCATTTATATTCTTCTTTCCATCATGCTCCCTTATCATCACATGTATATATCTCCTTTCGTATCACATTCTTTATGCTTTATTTACCTTTGTACACTCATGTTCTTTTCACACATTTCAGTCTCACTTATATATATTTATCATGTTACAATCCACTTACCCACATTGTCACATGATCCATATCACTTATAGATATCTATGTTGAGTTTCACTTGTATATAGACACATGCTTACTCTCGTGCTTCATATGCCACTTGTAGATATCCATGCTCAGTCTCACTAGCACACACTTCCACATTACTTTCATTTACACACACTTCCACATTACTCCCACTTATTTATATTTTTATGTTTTCCTCACTTTGCACATACCTGTATCCCACTTATGTATATTCACATGTCCCACACTTCGTATTTATCGCCGCGCTTTGTATATGCTCCACAACTTATATACATACTTGCTAGATTTACTCTCCTTATTTAGATCCCTTATCACATGCCACTCGTGTATATTGACACCATCTACTTCATGTTTAATATTAGTGATTCACTCTCTTAGCATACATAAAACTCTCCATAAAATACTAATTAAAACTCATTCATTTTGCACACTAAATCATGTGAGCACTACATTTTTACCATAATTTGTCTTCTACTGGGGCTCACTTTATGATGGGTGCTAGTTCTGGGGGCGCGATTAACCTAAGCGATATGATTCCCACCTTTCATTAGCTTAGTACCTTCGATGTATATTGAATGGTTCCCCACGCATCGTACCGCTTGATCGAACTCATTATGGGAGGTATATAGCAGGGAACTCATTCACTTAAGTCAAGTATATCGAATTCGCTATCACATGTACCATCTCTATGAGTTATATCGTGAGGCAATTCACGTACACCCAGGTATATTGAATGGCTGTTCCAGGTGTACTATGAATGATTGCCCTTATAGACAATAAGTATATCATGGAAGTCATGTTAAAGGGGGAAAGCTTTCCACTAACCTCCCAATTCATCAACCTCATATAGGCGTCTGCCCTAGGGTACTCATACCTACTTTTTCCATTTTAACGTAAAACTCTGTCGAAATTTCGGGTCGTCTTATCACTCGAATTTTTCACTATTTTGCCCATATTAAAAATAAAGCCCTGTCCATGAGTCTGTAAACATCTCAAACCGTGTCTTTCATTGCTTACCCTATCTTTTCCTAGACTCGGGTCTTGTCCGAAATTTCACTTGCACCCTTAGGGGAACATAATACAAGTGAAACCTAATAATAACAACTACACTAGGGAATTTCCCTTTCCCTCTTTGACAAAATTACCCCCTAAAAATATTTTTTTCTCCTTTTTCTAAAAAAATGAAAAATTCCTTCATCAATAAAAATTCTTCCTATCTTTGGTACGATTGCATACCCTAGTGTCACAACCCGCCTAAAATAATAACGGGTGGCCAGCCCTATACTATAATAAATCAGGAGTTTCAGATGGTCCAGTCTCGACATCAACTCCCAGTACTACATAATATAGGACTAACTACCCGAAATCACATAAGCGGGATATGAAAAATTCAAAGAAAAACGTGCAACAGACAACAACCCAACACTATAACACTACTACGAAAGAAAAGAAAGATGCATGATATGACTAAGATAAATGAAATGCTAGAAATAAAAAAATAAAAAAAATAAAATAAACTAAATAAATACAACCGAATGTACTACACAAAGTAGACCCGAATAAGCTGTCGGGTCACAGCCAATACAATAACTGAAATGGAATAAATATAAACATGTATATAAATATCCCTTGGGTACAAACCCAATATACAACATGAATCCTACCTAGAATTTTAAAGAAGTAGGAAGCGGCTACATGAAACATCCCGCAACAGTCCGCACCTGTCACGGCTCCCAAGACTCTGGATAGAAAGTCATCCGGCATCCATGCGGTAGGATATCTGTGGTAATATATATATATACAAGGAGGAGAGAAAAGTAAACGGGTTAGAGCCCCGAATGTGAAAAATATTTAGCAAGTGTGTTAACCGTGCATAATAATTACCGGTGCACTTTATTTCATAATTAAAGCGAGACCTCTCTCTCGTGGAACCCCAACTCACCTCTCATCTAAAGGCGCGCACCTATTCGGGTCCTCAAGTTTTAGTTAAATTACCCCATATAGTTATTAGGACAACATAACTTATCATAGGCCTAGCCTATACCCATGAGAGCTACTTTCCCATCATAATCCAAGGAACCACCCTTTTAATCCTTCTAGATTATGATAACAACAATTATGCCATAATAGTCATAATGAATTCCGATTTATAATCTCATGAATTATAATTCTTAATACGTTACCCCTATATATATATATATATATATATATATATATACATATATATAGGCTAAAATATAAGAATTTATATCCTTAATATCATGCACATGGAATATTGGCAAAACCTATCTCTAATCTCAAACTTGTACTACGTTTCGTGCGTGGGGAGTCTCGCAAAGAGAAATCCAAACAAGGAACCACCCCGTTACACTACTCCTGACAAGGTCAAGACCAGAGATCCGAGATGCCACAAATAGAATTACTTCTCTCAAATCTCGACATGGCACTGCGTTTCGTGCGTGAGGTGTCTCGCAAAGCGAAATCCAAACAAGGAACCACCTCGTTACACTATTCCTAGGCAATGTCGATCCTAGAGATCCATAATCCTTAACATACTATATAATACTACCATTACTACTAAACTATAAACTACCAAAGAAAGAAAGAAAGGAAAGAAAAAAGAAAACAAATAAAATCAAATAAAAGAATCTCCAATAATATCCTTGGTGTGATGTAACCGAAGTATTCCTCAAATACGATACATCAACCCCCAATAAAACTGGTACACCATAGTCATCCAAGATGTACCCTATAGAAATACCATATCCTTTCATCTAGGATATATAAATATATATATAGGTATTTTATTCTCACCATATATATACATACCATCATCCATACCCATGACCCAGTGTACATACCATATATGATGTACAGGGGCCATGCACATATAATACCCGGCTATATATAGCACCGATAAAACTGCATCAAAGCTATCATCTTCCCAGAGTCCGGCTCACGTAACAACTGGGGACCACCTGGTGGGGATCAACGACACCCACCTCGTGGTAACTCACACACACGACGTCCCGGGAAGCGGTCATAGTTCCAACCGGAAATGAGACGAAACATACCCACCACGTCTCATCCCAAAATATATATCTATATCGTATAATAACACAAGGGACGACTATGACCTGGGGAATATCCACACCCTGCTCTATATGCCAGGATGCTCACCCTCTGCGTGGAAACTTCCCAATGATAGCATGAGCGGGGTATGCTTAACCACATAAGTATATATATCGCTCACATACGCAATATACATACATCCATATGATCCCATCATATGATCCAATATAATAAACCATCATATACGATTTAAATATCCATACCATGTATGACCACAACATAGATATATCCATATATTAATATTCATACATAGATATATGTACATATATTCACACATCACTATATCAATATATATACAAACTAATTCTCGTTCATATGTATAAGATATATAACCCCGGCTATAAGTATACATAATCTTCAATATACAATCCGTCACCACAATTTCCATTAAATGTACCTCGATATGTGAATACAATCCTTCACTTGAAACATATTCCATCATTTTTCCTATGATGAATAGTCTCCCAAACCATATGTATATATATCTATACATATATATTCAACATTAGGGTTATCACTCAGGAGTTTGTGTAGGAATCCATCACTACACGTTTCATCCATAACCAAAGTACATAATTACCTTTAGTACTATTTAACCATAGGCACACACATGACTTTGTAGTCTAAAACCTCAATTTTTTTTTCCAACCACATTTCACGTATTGGAATCTCAATGGTCATATCCCCATAATTACGTATAAACTATCCTAACTAGAATTTATGCTACCGCTTATTCTAGTCGATAGTACGATCCCAAAGAGTTCTCAATGTAACCTATGGCTCGAATCGAAATCAGGAACCCTCACTCCTATTGAGTTATCAATTGCCCTTAGACTAAACTTTTCTAAGGATATGAGACCCCTCACTCTTAAAGAGTATGCAACCACTCTCTTTCATTTGGCCCCAAATTATCTTAACCATATCCTATCCTTATAATGATTTGACATAAATGTCGGCCTAGAAATTTCACCACATACATGGATATTTCTTATCCAATGATTCCAAGAAGTTCCCACTATCAGATACTAAGTGAGAGACCCCCTATAAGTCACCAAAAGATATCTCTTACTTTATAAGAGAGAACCCCAAATCAATGAACCCAACTAAAAAGGTCTAGAAGTCATCTTAGGAAACCCATAAAACCGCCCATAAAGGAATCCCCTAAGAATAAACTCCAAAAGAAAAGGGGGAAAAGAAATCCAAGTTTTGGGTTAGAAACAGGGGACCGGTCGATCGGTCCCAGACCCCCGGTCGACCGTGGGTCCAAATTTTGCCTACGAAGAAATGCAGTAGGCTTTTCCTTTAAGGCGCGGTCGACCGGTCCCCAGACCGCGGTCGACCGGCCATACCAGTTAAGCTGGCCGTTTTTCCATTTCAGCAAACCCCACGAATTTAAACCCTAAAATTCTCATTCCAATCCCCAAATTTTTATCACAACATGATTTTAAGCCAATAAATCAACCTAAAGTTGATCCCAACCATTTCTATTCCATTAAATCCATATTTAAACATTGATTTCAAGATTTAAACCCAAAAATATAGGTTTTGGTATTTATACCCAAAAATCCATTTCTTTACCCCACAAATTATGAAATGAAATACACAATAGCTATTTAGGAAGATTAAACACTTGCCTCAGATTTGTAGAGGTTGGATCATCCTCGATGACACGGTTGGGCCAGAAATCCCAAGCTTTCTTCCTCTCTCTCTTCTTTTCTTCTTCTTTCCTTCTCTTTCTCCCTCTAGGGCTTTTCTCTCTTTCTATCAAATGAGAAATGGCTTAATCCGTAAGCCTTAAATCCCTTAAAACAATAAACCCAAATTTAAAATGTTAGTACACACTTTAAATGACTCGTTTACTCCAATTCGAGCCAAAATAACTTAAAAACATTCCGGAGCCGAAATAAGACCCAATGACAGTCATTTTGACTCTCTCGACCCTTCCGGGATCGATGGTACCCTCAAAAATATCATCCGGAATACTTTAAAATATTCTCTATTTTCGGGCCTAAGTTCCCAAATTTTGAAATTCTCCAATTCAATTAAATTTTATTTTCCCAAAATTTAATTTCTCAGTCTCCAAAATCGAGGGTTGTTACACCTAGTTTTGGCATGGCTCCCTATTGGCTCAAATTCGTAATCAGGCCACCTCTGAGCTCTACCACCTCCTCGACTTCCTTCACGAAAGCTGAACAGTCCCTTCAAAGACTCCTTATGGAGAACCTTGATCAAAATGCTAATATTCATCCAAACTTGATGACAGTCCTCGCTCATCTTAGCGCCAAGCTTGATAATCTCCAGGCAGATGCCTAGAAAATGTTAAAAAATAGGGATCACACACCCGAGGTTCCCGAACCTGATATCATCTTCCCCCGTGTTGTGGGTTCGTAAGCACCAGAACCTATACGATTTCTAGAATAATATCAACCAGTCCCTCATGTCCTACATATCGCACCTGCTAATGGCCCACCACCAACTCAGTTGTCAATGCCAAACCTCGCATAGCTAGAAGCTAATCTGTAATGCCTATTCTTCTTGATCTTAAAGAGGACTAATTGAACAAGGTTAAAGAAGACCTCAGATTTCTATCCAATAAGTTTGACCATGTCAAGATCCAAGGAAACTACGTGGATTCCACAAATATATCACCCTACCTGAAAGACTGATTGCTGAAAAAGTTTAAGATTCTTGATATCAAAAAATTTGGAGGTAGGGAACCTCCCAATGTAAACCTTCGTAACTATCATCGTGTTATAACTATACTTGGAGCGTTCAAAGAAATAATGGTGCATATGTTCCAATTGACCCTTAAAGAGAGTACTCTCTCGTGGTTTCTATCGTTGGAAGAATCTCGAATTCATAATTGGGTGGATGTACCTCGAGAATTCATAACCTAATACAAATACAATGAGGAGTTAGAAGTCACTGACCAAAACCTTGAGTTACTCAAGTAGAATTTTAAGGAATCATTCATCAACTTTATTAATAGGTGGAGAGAAAAGGTCACTACCATGACAAACCGACCTTCCATGGAAGATCAATTGATAATTATGAAGAAGAATTTCCTGTCGCATATTCAAACCTCTATGGGCAGCCAATAATACCCTCATTTCAGAGCCCTCCGAGAGGCGGGGGTCAATATCGAAGAAGGTGTTATCAAACATAATTTCGTGGCTGAGTCGAAGAGGCCATAAGGCAATTCATTCCTCACAAATGTGATAAGACAGCTAACCTTAGTGTCTCTACCATCAATAATATCTCTCTGCTTTCTATGCCATGGGCGCCCAAAGATTATCCTACAATAGTCAAAAGGGAATACATCGAGCTCCATTCTCCACTCTTAAAGATTTACCAAGCTCTCCTATCTCGAATCCTCTTCAAGCCTTTGGATCCTTGCCCATTACCAGACTCACTTCTAAGGAACTTTAAGCATTAAGCTCATTGTGATTTCAACCAAATCATCGAGCACACCACTGAATAATGTTTCCACCTAAAGAATGTCATTCATTAACTCATTGATAAAGAGCTCATTGCTCCTCCATCCAATCCTAAACCCAAACTACTCAAAACCCTCTGCTAGCACACCTGACCAGCGTGAACGCCATTCTTCTAGATAGGAATTCAAATATTGATCATACCACCAAAATTGGACCCATCAATACACCTACTCCATCTATTAGTTCCCCAAAATTCCTTAAAGTTTGTCTCTTTTTCCTACTACAACCAAAAAATGCACCAGACCAAGCCTTATATTTCATGACAAGGGCCTACATCTCCATCCGAACCTATTTAAAAATAGGAAGCATGGGGCTACCAACTGTTTTGAATCGAGTCAGAGAATTTAGACTGAAACTACCACCAAGGATGGCCCTCGAAGAGGACAATTGTGAAAGAATCGATGATGTATACATGGAAGCCCTGAGAATGGGCTAAGCAATCAGACGATATTTTGTGTCAACATGGGAATTTACATTAGATAGTATCGTGAAGGTTGTGTTTAATGAGTTTATTAAAGAGAATTAAATATGTACAACTTCCAAATTGCTCACCATCCTATTGCTTAAGGGATACCTAGTTCCCTATTTCTAATACTTCTCCGTTGGGTGAAAAGATTTTTAGGGCGAGGCAGTTGAAGTCGTAGAATTCATAAATTTTTCATAGAGATATAATATTATTGCCACCAGGTGGGGTGATAACTCAGACCCTTCGTACAACTCACATGTGAACCAAATAATATGGATATTGGCTTGATTTCATCCTTAAGTGGGAATATATATTTAGAAGAGCTGCTATTTGGAATTAACGAAGTATCCGTCAAGCCATAAGTGGATGAGGACACAAGGTTTATATTCTTCCCAATATCTATAATTCACATGAATCGATCATGACGATACTACAAAGACCCGATTCTTCCATCAAAGAGCATGCATACAGATAAATAGAAGGTATTTGATCAATAACTCCTAATGTAAGAGATATCAATAGAAGAAAGTAGATTCTTGAATAACTCAAAAAAACCCAAGTCAACATCACCTTGTGAGGGCTTTTCATGTCCTCTCAGTTATATAAAAATACTTTGATCAAGGTCCATAAAGGACCCACAGTTCCTCTTACTATTACCCCCGAAGAAGCCGTCCACATGGTTGGATATCTGAACATGATGAGGCTCATCTCCTTTAATGATGAAAAAATTCCTAAAATCGGGCCTAACCACAATTATGCTTTCAACATCTCGATGGAGGTCATGGGAAAGATAGTTTTGTTGGAACTTGTTAGTAACAGGTACACTTTGAATATCTGTCCATTAAGAAATCTCAATTGTCTGGGGATAAAAGTCAGTTATCTCACCCTCGCTTCCTACGCCATGCACGCCTACGATAATAACTTTTAAGAAATTATGGGTTTAATAAATCCCATACTAGGGGCTGGATCTATATGCCCCCAATCCAAGTTTTAGGTCATTAATATACCAGTCTGTTTCAACTTCCTCCTTGTTCGTCCTTGACTTCATAGCATCAAAGGTGTGTCCTCCTCCCTCTATCAGAAGCTGAAATTCTTTGCCAATAATTAGGTCATCACTATCATCGGGGATGACAACAACTATAATGGCATCGATACAAGTAACCCTATTTTAGAAATCTAGTGTGGGGGTAATGACATGCTCCTCTTAGGTTTCAAGATTGATTCACTTATTTTCCCAATAAGGGATATGTTAAAAGACAAAGTATTCCCAGAGCACAACCTGCATGGCAATGTCAATGTGATCCATATGTTCAAGAATATGCGTTTCATGTCAAAAATAGGGCTAGGTCGCCACTAACAGGGGATTCTTGAATCGATAGTTGTGAAAGAAGTTTTCCCCCTGCGGTCTGGGTTACCAACCATCACCAGTTGAACTCATGGACTTCCGCCAATAGTATCGAAAAAGATAAGAGGCCATCTCAGGATAATCCTTAAATGGGCAGTTTACCAAGGAGGATGAGGATTTCCCCTTATACAGTTTCCCTGAATCATTGTATGACCTTATAGAGAAGAAATTAAAACTCGAAATGGAAATCTTCTTTAGACATAAGATCACCTAGAATGAAGACTTAGGGCATGAGGTGAGACCCCTGTGTAAGGACAAATTTTCAATTGAGTCAATTTGTTTGTAATTGGCTTAATTTTGGACAAAACATTTGAGTAATTGGTTAGCATTTATATTGTCAATCTCGTAATCCTATGACATGTTTGATGAAGATGTAGAGACAAAGCTTTAGAGATAGGTATGCATCGTTCTGTGTTTCATGCCAAGTTTGCCTTCCTGTTTTCAAGGATAAACGTATGGATTCATTTGATTTATGATCCGTATAAATTTATTTTTGGGTGTTTGTTTTGAATAAAATCGTTTGAAACTGTTTTTAAATAATCTTTGAAGAAAATTATTTTTTATTTTTTAGTTCGTTAGAACGAGATTTGGATTCGTTAAAACGAATTAAGAATTTCATTCCAGCTTGAGGTCTCGTTAGATTGATCTTAAGAACTTTATTATAATGAAATAAATTAGAACTCTCTTTCAAACAGAAGTCCACCCATTGGAAACTCGTGGGAAGGTCGTTTGAATAATAATATCTGTTCGTTCGAATGATATTGGTCTTCGTTTGAAAGAAACAAGTATTTCGTTCGAAATAACCTTAAGTTTTTATTCGAAATAACCCTTCGCATCGAAATTTGTGTTTTACAATTTAAGGCATGCTACACTCAGATTTTTTAAGAACTTCTGGTGAAAATTACTTTCCTATGTTTTTACCAAAGCTCCAAGACCTTAGTTTCACCCAAAGAGTTTAAAGATCCAACTTTCGTGATTCTTTTTCTTTGAAATCTTACGTGTTGGGAACCGAAGTATATTTCTCATCATTTGGATAGAGAAAATTTTTCGTGTAGTGGACTCCATACTAGTTTGCTTTGTTGTGGTGACAGAGGGACCCGATTCACCATTAAGCGTAACTTTACTGCGTATATGGCTAGTCATGCGAGCCATGATGAGAAATCTTCCCTTGAAGATATTCTTATACATGACACTTCTGAGACCATTGAGTTTTAATCCCAAGTGAGTGCTATTAGCGAGAGTGGAGAAGGGAATGAGGATGAAGAAGAGGAGGAGGAGAGTTAACTCCAAGTTTCCTTCCGTGAGTTGTATGTGAAAACATTGAGAGTGAATAGGGATAACTTGAAGTTGTAATATAAGTCAAAAGAACGTGACATACGAAATGATAATAGTGTTTTAACTGAGGATCTTAGGTCATATGAGAAGACTCTTCTAGAGAAGCAAGATTATGTTTAGGGTGAGAAAGATAGCCTTTGTGGTTTGATTAAGGTTATAAAGAAAGAGATTCTTGAGTTTGAGGATTCTAGGCATTTACTTGTGAGAAAGGGATACAGAAGGAACAAATCTCTTTTGCGGGAAAGCCACCATTGGCAAGAGCTTAATATAAATGATTTGAGGCAATAAAAAAAAATTGCCAAGGCCATCTTAGTTAGTTTGTTTGATTTTTAAAAGTGATAGCTTCAAAAGAATTAAGTGAAAAGAAAATATGATATATTCTTTATCTTTTGAGAGTGTTATAGTTGAAGATCAATGGGATTACACAATGAATTCTAGTTATGCTTATCATATCATGACTCTATTGATTTGTAGAATTATCAATATTCTAGGCTTGTGTGCACTGTTCTCATTTATTTAAAGAGTTGACTTTATCTTGTTGTAATACCCCGTATTTTTATGGCATTTTATTATGGGATCAATTAAATTAAATTGGGATAAATTAATTTAATATTAATCCGAATTTTAAAATAGATATTTACTAGCGTGACGAGAGTAAGTAATTATTGGTAAGAATTATATTGAATATTACTTAATGAGTAAATTAATATATGAGATTGAATTTATTAAAATTGTCGCGAGTGAATAATACGACAGGTATAGAAATTAAGTCGGGACGCGCGTGCAGTCGTGTCGAAACTAATTTAAGGAAATAAAAAGTAAATCAATTCCAAGTCCCCCGTATGGTCATTTTGAGTACGCCAATGTGTCCGAAAGGGTCGAGATAGTTAGAAAAGTTTATCCGGGGCTTAGTTTGGGTCTCAGGACGATTGTAGGCCTAACCGGAAACACGGGAGGGCATTTGGGTAATTTTTCATTTTAGACCTTAATTAAGGACGCAAATTGAGAGGTTGTATCTGATGGAAGTGGGAGTCCTCGAGGGTTAGAAACACTGGAGTTGTAGAGAGGCTAAGGAAGAGAGAAGGCTTCTAAGGAGGAAAACCCCCAACCCTACACCATTCTCGCCAATTCCACCACCAATGCGTAGATCGGGGAACGAGGAGTGGGATAATATCCATCATCTTCTACAATTTAGACTTTCATTTTTGAGGCAAGTATCTAACTTGTTGTTCTTTAGTTAATAACACATCCATGCTAGTTTAGGAGATAATGATTTTATGTTTTCATGAAAGTTAAATGTTGTTTGGGAGTTTTATATTGAAATTCTGAGTGGAAACCATGTTAGGACAACTCTATTGATGTATGTAGATGATTAACTATGAAATTGATGTCCAGTAGAGGTTGAATTCTCGAATAATTAAGAAGATATTGATTTTGATGATAAAAATAGGGTTCTTGATGAATTAGCTTGAATTAGCCCCTTTAATTGATGGCCCTTGATGAATTTGTATATGTTTTACATTAGAAATAATGTATGTAGGATAATACAACTTTTTGTTTGATTGTTTTGGAGTTTGGGACAAATTAATAGAGGTTTTGAGGATTTAAGTTGATGAAACCCATAGGTAAAGAATTGCAAAAGCTGGGCCAATAACTGCTCGATCGATCGATCGAATCAAGAATGTCGATCGATCGACCCTTTTCATAGATCGATCAACTCCCCCTGGAATTTGACTCTTATTTCCTTTTTAAATATTAATCTAACCCAAATGTGTAAGGACCTTTGGACATAATTTAAATATCATAATGGGACTTGGTAAGGACCAGTAGGGTATAGGCAAGGTTCGGGTAACACGACTTAATATGAAATTTAACCATGGGATTTCGGGGGTATGAAATGGAGTGAAAATTGTACGTATGTTAAATTAGGTCTTATGAGAATTAAGAATGAATTAAACCAGTAGGGTAGAGAGTGTACATCTACTAATTTTATATATATCAAGATGATACACTTCGAGAGTCGATAAGCACTTAAGGACTTACGGTAATTGAGAAAGTAAGAGTGGATTAATTATACGTAGGACTCGGGAGCTACGTGTCGCCTATGGTCAAAATATAATATGGGTCGTGTGTGTACCTATATGAAAGATGAAAATATAAATGTGTGTGTGAATATTAATTATATAAATATCTTTGTGTAATCATACCCGAGCTACTTGCTAGCACGAAGGGTTCCGCGTTGGGATAGTCTTATCTCGATTTGGACCTTTACGGGGAATATTGACTTGTACCCTAGAACATAGGATCCTTGGTACAGGCTATCTGAGAATGATAGTCAGACAGTCCTAATAGATGCGAGGGTATGTGCTGACCTCTTAGTGACTTGGAACTATGCTTCGCCTCCAATATGTGTGTTTTGTGTTAACACAATTTGAGAGTGATTCCGAACTAGTATTTCCCTTTTGTATGAGAGATACGGGGACTTGATAGCAGAGTATGCCAGCACCATAGATTTACGTGCAGCGACCTATTAGTATATATATTATGAGTGATAAATATATGTACATATATATTATGAGTGATATATATATATATATATATATATATATCATGCTTATCTTTACCATGCTCTCCTTGTGTATATATATCACTTTTTACTCACTTATACATGCTTACCAAGTTTCACCTTACACCCACTTGTATATATTCTCCATGCTCACTTCGCACACGCGCACATGTATATAGTCTCACCTTTACTTACACATTCCACACACCACTTATAAATTATCCACGCTTAGCCTCACTAACACACTTCCTCACTTTTTCTCATATATATATATATATATATATAATCCATGCCCACTTACACATCTCAGACACCACTTTTAGATGATCTCACTAGCATACACCTTCACTTGTAAATATTCACATGTTCACTTACACTATTACCATGTCACTCTCTCACCTTACACATCTCACTCACTTGTATATTCACATGCTTCACACTCTATTACCATGCTTTGTATAGTTCCCATGATCCATGTATGTACTTACTAGTTTTACTTTTCGTTTCATGCTATTTGTATATTTTCCCCCATAGCGGTAGTACTCCCTTTACTTAACATAAAAACAAAATCTCCATAAGATACTAATCAAGACTCATTCATTTTTTACACACTACATCACCGGTGCATGTAAATATTAACCAAAATTTTATCCCGTAATAGGGGTCACTTCGTGATGGGTGCTGGTCTTGCGAGGCACGATTAACCTAAGCAATATGATTCTGACCTTCCATTGGCATCGTACCTTTGACTTATATCTAACGGTTCCCCTCGCATCGTAATTCTTGAACGAACTCACGACATGAGGTATATAGCAAGGAACTTATTCACGTGCATCGAGTATATCGAATTATCTCTTACTTGTATTGTCCCCATGAGCTATATCAGGAGGCAATTCACGTACATTCAGGTATATCAAATGGCTTATCCACATGTATCGATGACTGATTGCCCTTATTGGCAATAGGTATATTATGGAAGTCATGCCATAGGGGGGAACTTTTCCACTAACCCACCAAATGCATAAACCTCATATAGGCATCAACCTCGGGACATTCATAATTAGTTTGTCGGTCACTACGTGAAACTCTGCCAAAATTTTGGGTCACCATACCGCATGAATTTTCACGCTATTTTGCCCATTTTTATAACAAGACCTTATCCATAAGCCTAGAAATAAGTCAAACTGTGTCTTATATCTTATACCCTATCTTTTCCCCCAGGCTCGGGTCCTGTTCGACATTTTCATTGTATTTAGGCAAACATAATACAAGTGAAACCTAATAATAATAATCATGTTTAGGTTTTTCCCTTTTTTCCCTCTTTTAAAAACAAAAAATATCAAAACAATATTTTCTCCCTTTTTCAAAATATAAAAAATGCTCAATTTTTCCTCCAAAAATAAACCAAAATCATTTTTTCCTCTCAGGTTGATCGCATACTCTAATTTTGCATTTCTCTCTATTGGCTCTGATCTTTCAGCAAAGAACCTCGAAGCTCCACTACTTCGACCGAATTTGAGATCTACCTCCGCAAGTCATTCATGGAGAATGCAGACCAGGCACTGAATGTTCAAGCTGACTTGATGGCCATCCTAGCCCAACTTAGTGCTAAGATTGACAACCTTCAAGCTGATGTCCAAGAGATGCAACGACATTGGGCCCAAACTCTCGAAGCCATTGAACCTAAAATCCTCTTTCCTTATGCCATGGGTCCACTGCCCCCCCCAAAGTTTGGACCCCAGAGGAGTACCAACACGTCCTGCGTGCCTCACCTTCAACTGGGCTGTCTTCAGCTCAGCTATCAATTTCGAACCTTTCCCAGCCTGGGGCTAATCCGCCAGTGCTTGTGGACCCTAAAGAAGAAGAAATGAACAAGGTAAAAATATCAACCTGCTGTCAAAGAAATTCGATCAAGTCAAGATCTCCAAAAATTAAATGGACTACACCCACATGTCCCCTATCCTAATGCCTGATTACCAGAAAATTTTAAGATGTTGGACATCGAGAAGTTCCGGGGTAGCGAGACCCTAATTTTTCATCTAGATAGCAATCACCTAGCCATGAACCTTATTAGAGATTCAGAAGAAATAATGGCCTAGATGTTTCAACAAACCTTAAAAGAGAGTGCTCTCCGATATTTCTTATCTCTCGAAAAATCTAAAATTCGTAGTTGGAAAAATGTAGTCAGGAAATTCATATCCCAATATAAATCCAATGAAGAACTAGAGGTCACGCGTAGAGACCTAGAGCTTCTCAAGCAAAACCCCGGGGCATTAGTCAACAGTTTCATCGAAAGGTTGAGAGAAAAATCCACCACCATGACCAATAAGACCTGAGAGGAAGAACATGTGAGTATAGTGAATAAGAACTTACTGCCCCTTATTCGAGCATCGATGGGAGGATAGTAATACCCGCACTTTAGATACCTCCAGGAGGCTGGTGTGGAAATTGAAGAAGGGGTTGCAAAAGTAGAGTATGAATTGAAAAATTTAACTGGACAATTCACACCGTAAAAGTATGACAAGGTCGCCAATGCTCAGTCTCAACCATTAATAACATATCTCAACTTGCCACTTCTTAGGCAACTGAAAGCCGCCCTAATCCTGTTAAAAGGGAATACACTGAACTCTAAGCTCCCCTATCGAAGGTATACCAAGCCCTACTAACCCGAAACCTCATTAAATCGTTGGAACCCCAACCAATGCCAAATCCTTTTCCTAAAACCTTCAAGCGTGATTCTCACTATGACTTTCACCAAATCGCAATCCACACCACTGGCCAATGCTTTCACCTTAAAAACATGATCCAAGACTTATAGATCGGGGCATCATCGCTTCGCCAACTTACCTCAAACCCAATACCACTCATAACCCTCTCCCAGCACATAAAATTGGAGAAAATGCCACCTTCGAGGAAAATAATCCCGAACTTGACCCTTCTACCCAAATTGTGCCTGCCAAAATACTCTACACCTCCACAATCTCACCCAAAACCGTCAAAGTTTGCCCATCCTTTCACCTACACCCCATAATCTTTGATGATTAAGATCTGTCTCTCCTCACACAAGACTGTATTTTCGTTCTCACCCGATCAAAGGGGGAAGCATGGAACTACCTATAGTACTAGATTAACTCCAAAGGTTTGGGATGAAATTGCCCACAGAGATGAGAGTCGAATACAGGAAGTTTAGTAGCCTATTTATGGAAGAACTAAAGTGGAAATGGGAATCAGACGAATGGGTGGTACTCATAGAAGAAATGAGCCTGGATGATGTCGTGCTGACCATGTCAGATATGTTTCACCCGAAAGGAAAGGTATGTAGCATCCATGAGTTGCTCACATCCTTAAAAATTTAGGGACGTCTGGTCCCTTCACTCTTGCACACTTCCCTATTGAGTGGGAATACCTATTGATGAAGCCTTGGAGGTTGTCAAATGCATAGATTGCTCTTGTTAAGAAAATATCATTGCCGCCAAATGGGGTGATGACTTTGAAGCTCAAACGACGAATTCGAGGGCAAAGATTTATCCTTTTATGAATTATTTGAATTGTGGTATAACCCAATTGAGAAAAATATGAATACACTAATGGAGATATTCTTCAAAGATGACAACACCTGGGGCAAGGAATAGAAGCATGAGGTAAAAGCCTTGAATGATGAGACCAATAGAACTGTAAACTCTGTAACACTGAGAAGTCATTCGACCTACATACACTCGAGCTGAGTCTCAGCATGATTCACCAGTAATCTATGATGTCATACCCATCCACTAAGATTATAACTGTTGAAGCACCTTTCCTTAACTGGGACCCTATTTCAGTCCCGCCTGCCTAAGCCCTACTAAACATCCCATTCAAGAAATCCCTAAACTTGTTGGTGTTTCTCCTAATTCTGATATCAATCTAAACGATGCCTCTTTTTATGAGGTTCTCAATGTCGTATTCCTTGAGAATGAAATAAATGAAGACTTTTAGTATCTTATCGCGCCTTAAGTTAATTGCATTGATTCTAATCAAACGTTTGATGATGATGATTTTATAAACGAATAACTCTTAACTAGGCTCAATAAGGAAAATAATAAACAACATAATCTCTTTTAAAGTAATAATGAAGAGAATCTTATTATCAATCTTGGTTCTAGTATCCATATGATCGAGATTACGATAGGATCCACCCTCAATGAGCATGAGCGTGCACAATTCGAAGAGCTTCTGAAAGAATTCGTGGACGTTTTTGCATGGTCGTTCGACGACATGCCCGACATCGATCCAGAATTAACTCAGATCGAGATCCCCACACTCCTAGAAAGCAAACCTATCAAATAGAAATTGAGGAAGCTCTGAACCGAATGATCCCTCAAGGTCTAAGAAGAAGTAGTAAAACAAATGAACGTGGCTTTCATGTGAGTAGTGGAATACCTTGCAGGGCTTGCAAATATCGTCCCCGTTCTGAAGTCGGGAGGCAAAGTTTGCGTGTGCATCGACTATCGAGATCTGAACAAAGAATCTCCAAAGGATTATTACCCTTTGCCCAATATCGACATGAACGTGGAACACACGACCAACCATGCCCTTAAGTCATTTATCGACGAATTTGCCAACTACAACCAGATTAAGATGAACCTTGATCGCTAGGAGAAAATTGCCTTCATGACCCTATGGGGAACCTTCTACTACACCGTCATGCCGTTGGGGCTAAAAAAGGCTACCTACCAAAAGGCCGCCATAACCATCATGCGTGAACTCATCCACACATAAGTCAAGGTTTACGTTGACGACATCATCATCAAGTCCAAGACTCATGAAAGTCATATCTCGGCCCTAAAAAAATTCTTCGAGCAACTGCGGCAATACCAGATGCGGGTCAACCCACAAAAGTGTGTCTTAACCATCAAGAAAGGGAAAATCCTTAGATTCATGGTTAGTGATAAATGAAATGAAGAATATCCTTCCAAACTAATTGCCATACTCGAGATGCCACCACCTCAAACGGAGAAAAAAATATGAGGACTCCTTGGTAAGATACAATACATCAGTCGGTTCATCAGCCAACTAACCTCCATCTATGAAACCATTTTTAAACTTCTCCGGGAGGACTGAACTAAATTTTTGAGTGAGGCGTGCCAAGAATACTTTAACCAAATAAAATGATACTTCACCTGACCTTGTGCTCATGCCTCCGAAGTCAGTATCCCCTTCCTCCTATACTCTACTGTCACCGATACCATAGCAGGGGCTTTAATGGTCCAATACATCCAAAAATGTTGTAAGGAGAGAGCCATATACTACGTTAGTCAGGTACGAAGTCAACTAAACCTCCTTTGATAAAGCGTGTATCGCCTTGATCTGGGTCACACATAAATTATGGCATTACATGCTCGCATTTCCCATCAAACTAATATCCTGAATGGATTTCATAAAATACTTGCCAGAGAAACCCGCTCTATCAAGTCTAATAGCTCATTTGTTGATGTTACTAGTACAGTTCAACATTTTGTACATCACACAAAAAGTCATGAAGGGGATGGCCATCTTCGACTACCTTACCGCTTATCTTATGGAAGGAATCGGGGTTTGGGTCTCCTAATTTCTAGACGAAGACATCTTCTACACCTCTCAGGAGGACCTCAGATGGATGATGTTCTTCAACGGGGCTACCAACAAGAAAGGGTACGGCATTGGGATACTCCTGATCGCCCCTGATGACTCTCACACTACCATTACCATCAAGCTAGACTTCCCTTGCACCAATAACATGACTGAATGCGAGGCATTCACCGTAGGCTCAAGATCTCCCTCGAGAAAGGAATCAAGAACAAAGACGTCTATAGGTACTCTACCCTAATTTTTGGACAAATCTTTAGAAAATGGAAAGAAAAAATTAAGAAGCTGTAAATACGATGTGATACTGATTTAAATAAATTCACAAATTTCAAGTAAACCCTTATTTAATCAAATGTCAATTTCAAACCAAATTAACTAAACTCGATTTTAATTTAACCCTAAATAAACATCTAGGTGTAGTGGATCATGCCAATACAAATAAATAAGAATTGATGAATCATAGATTTTAGGAAAAATCCATGAAGGGCCAAACTTTTTATTTCACTCATAATGCGCACAATGATTACAAGAAAAATTTGCAAAGAATTTACCGCAACAAACTCTCATAGGCCGCAACCTAAATAAAAAATGAATCAACCTCAGAAGATTCACAAATACACGGAATCCAGCCATCCCAGGAACATCTACGAGTACTCCCTCTGACACGCAGTCAAGTCAGCCCAGCACCTCCCTTAAGTGGCACCTAGATCAGCAGTAGGATATCCTCTCTACAAGAGAAACTCCAACAAAACTGTATCTCAGGTTCCAAAATAATTCACTAAAATTAATTGGGATTTTTGAATTGAAAACAAAAGGATTTGAACCTTAAATGAAGAAGACAAAGGTAATCCACTGTTAGTAGTTTTTGCAAAAAAAAATTCATTAGGTCATCTTAAAGAAAACGGAGTGGTTTAACACTCTTTATATAGAAAACTTAAGTCGGTTGTCACTCGAACGATGCCACGTGTCGCTCGAATGAGCTTCGCATGACGTATCAATGTCATTTGAACGACAAGCAGTTATCGCTTAAACGACCAGCGTGAAAAAAATAATTTTTTATTTCGATAAAAAAACTCCTCCTCAACACTTAGAAAAAATTCTTTTTGAAGAAAAGTAACGACTCAACACTTAGAAAATATTTTAGAAAAATATCCCAATACTTTTAAATGAACCGTTAAGTAACCAAACCACTACCTTACAAAAATTCATCTCATGGAGGCTTGAATGTTTAAGAACTTTGATATTCGGATCCGTCTTGATGCATATTCAAACTTGAACTTTTTCTTTGACGGTTTGTAGCGGTATAAGACATACAGTAATGTAAAATCAGGACTTATAAAATATGTCCTTACAAATCTCCCCCTATGTCTGTGCCAGTACAAAATAAAAACATCTAAATTACCAAATCAAAATGCCTATACAAATCTAATACCCTACCATGATCCTAAAGCTGAAAAGGTACTAAAGATGCAAGTATCAAACTTTTCTTCAAAAATTTCCAGCATCAAACCTTCAATCTTAAAACTTTTCTCATTAGGGTGTGCAAAATAATGATCTTCAATTTTGTACTTACACACATGAGACAAAGTAAATACCTTCATGACGCTTCGAGTTTTAAATGATATAAGAATAAATCAATCATCAATAATAAAATCTCGCCCATAATGCAAAACTCCCCCATTAAATCAAAATTCGTTCTCCCCCTTTTTATTTGTCCGAAATAGACCAGGAAAAGAATAAACCAAAAAAAACATGGAGTTGTCACGATAATCAAAGTAAACAACTAAGATCATAAAGAAATACACAAAAACATTCCACAACTTATTTTTCATTTTACACAAATCACACACCATGAATTTACATTAAGACAACCAAATCATGAAAACAAAATGAATGGGTGTGAACATATTTTATCAGAAAATCATTGCAATCAAACATAACAACTGTGCACGATGAATATGTGTACTCCTAATGAATGAACATCAAAATTGTCCTTAGGTGTCAAAAATGTGAATTTAGATGACATTTTCTTAATCTAATTGACAAATCAAAGTCAGACATGATTTTCACACCAATAACGTCTAAAACTATGTAATGCTTTTTCATTACTTTTCAAGGATGTGCAAACTCATTTTATATTCCATCTAAACTCCATCATAAATAATAATGATTTTTATTTTTCTTTTGAGGTGATGAAACTAAATCCTATTGACCCACTCTATGGCATATTTTTATTTTATTGCCTTAAAATGTTTTGGGCTCTTTTCAACCTCGTTGGACCAGGGCTTCTATTTTTGTGCCAAACATTTTCTAGGTCCGATTTAAACAGTGGCTTAATCGCAAAGGATAAATGATTACCTTTCATAGCCCTTCCCCGCCTTTCATAATTATCACACTAACTCACATTAACGGCTCTTACATGAACGACTTTCATTGTCAAGTTTTATCGCATTTGGTTCGTTTTAAAGACAAAATCGAGATGAAAACACATCGACCAACATGTGTTAGACAAGAAAAATATTCAAACAAATCCATGCAAGTGCGCATTAAAGGAAATCATGAGTCAAACATGTAGGTAGTAACAACCAATCACATCTTAATGACTCTAAATATTGTAAAGCACATAAATGAAATGATGACGCATATCAAAACACTATCAAATAGTCTCATGTATATGGAATGAAATTATGACTCAATCATCCTAAATGTCCATTAATATACGGTATAAAACAAAAAACAAAACTCCTTTTGTCTTTCTCCAAAAGTTTTATCAAAATAAAATCTTTTTGGCTTTTTCAAATTTTTCTCAAAAAAATGAAAATCTTTTTGTATTTTTCCAAAAATTTTCAAACACAAAAATCTTTTTAGTTTTTCAATAAATATATCAAAAATTGAAAATATAGATACAAAAATGGTACACCTAGCAATAGGTATAGAATATCATCATGAAAATCATACTATGCTAGCAAAAAAGTCTAAACCTCAACCAGTAAGTGGGGAGGAGTTTTCCAAAGATGGTGACATGCTATGAAAAACATTCATCAAATCATGTGAAGTTTTGACTAAAAATTTTACCTGCTCCCTAATGTGTTCAAACTCTCTCACGTAGTCATCCAAAGCATCATGTGGGTGCATGTGTGTGAAAACGTGTAGTAGCAAAAAGTGACACATTACCCAACTTAAAACAAAACTCCCTAAGGTGTCCTCTCCTCTTGCAATGAGTCCACACATAAACAGACCTAGTTACACCGTCTCAAAAGGTCTCCTACGCACTCTAGTATAAGTTACAAGACACCTAGGTGAATTGGGTTGAGAGCCATATGGATAAATCACAAACTCAGGAACCGGCTCGGGTGCAACATGTGAAGTGGATGCACCGTCATGACCTATTCCTTGTCTCTCAACATTACCTAAAGTAGGACCAAGGAGCATATTTCCTACGTTCCTAGATGTATCCTATAAAGTTAACTTTACCTCCTGGGCATGTTCAAGACCTCTCTCTAATTGTAACACACGGTCTATAAGTTCACTCTTCTCCTGATTTAAGATGATCAACTACACACTGAAAGAAACTTTCACCTTCTCTAGTTGACTCGCTGACGTCTCAAAACCTCTCAAACTCTCAATCTATCTCTCCAAATCTATCACCCTAAGACCTAATTACTTATTCAACTTCTTTTTCTTCAAGTTCTAGGCATACAAATCTCTAAATGCGATCTGGAGCTCACTATCACCCTCACTCTCACCCTCGCTAGAAACACTTAAATCCTCCTCAGGGGTCTCATGTTCACAATTACCCTCATCTTAATGGAACAAACTGGGTGTGCTCACGTGGCAAGAAGAAATGTGCCACACATCCCATGGCCTTAGGCCCTAAATCTCTCACATTATCCTCACTACCGCTAAGAGTGGATGCTACGACAATCTTCTTGCCCTTTCTCTTTAGCATAGTGGGACACTCAAAAGCTCTATGACCCTTACCTTCACACTCAAAACACTTTTCTTCTTCCTATTTCTCTTTCTCACCACTCTCTTTGGACTCATATTTCTTTTTTTTTTTCTCAAAAAACATTTGATTAGAAGAATTTTGTTCTGAAAACTTTAGAATTTTTTTTAATTTTTTTACAAGCATGGACATATAAAAATCAGACTCGGACTCACAAACTCTCACTTTTTTTTTCTTCTCACTCTTGGAAACTTCCTTTCCCTTCCTAATCTGGACTCTAAGTGCTATCCCTCTATCCTTAGGTTTGACAATGTCGGGGAACATGTCAATCTTATACGTCTGGAGGTCTCTTACCAACTCTTCTAATTTTAAATTGATCAAATTACCTAAGGAGTTAAAAACAATCATTTTAGGGATAAAACGTTTAGGCTGCGATCCTAAAATCTATTTAACCACTTGTGCATCAGGAATGTGCTCACCAAGATTGAAACTAGTGTTGACAATATCAGATAAACGTGCATAACCCATCAAAACACCTAGTCTCAAGAATGATAATTGTTTCAAATTGAGTAGTTAAATTTTGAATTTTAGACTCTTTGACCGCATTTGTGCCTTCGTGAGTAAGTTCTAAAATGTCCCACGCTTCTTTCGACGTGTTGCATGTCATAATACGTTGAAAATCCTCAGGAATGGCGACACCCAAAATTGCACTCAGCCCGCGTGAATTAAAAGTGTTCCATTTAAATTCGTCCTCAGTCTAGTCTGCCACGGGCTAAATTAATGATATTATTTGTGGTGATGGTGGAGGAGTCCAGCCTCTTTCACAAACTACCCAAACGCACTCATCAATGGCCTTTAATTGTGATTTCGTACGTTATTTCCAGTAGGCATAATTAAACCCGTAAAAAATGGGCATCCGATTATACAAGTGCTCCATTGGAAAAATTACGATCTTTCACAAAACAGATTTTTCAAAAAAAATCAATATCACACAATTTTGCAAAAAACAAGGATCACTCGATAAATTAGAGAAACCTGCTCTAATACCAATTTGTAAATGCGGTGTGATACCAATTTGAATAAATTCACAAATTCCAAGTAAACCCCTTATTTAATCAAATGTCAATTTCAAACCAAATTAATTAAATCCAATTTTACCCTAAGCAAACATCTAGGTGTATTGGATCATGCCAATACAAACAAATATGAATTGCTGACTCAAAGATTTTAGGAAAAATCCTCAAAGGCAAAAACCTAAAAATACTCACAAGGATTACAAGCAAAATATGCAAAGAATTTATCGCAGCAAACTCTTATAGGACGCAACCTAAATTAAAAATGAATCAACCCAAGAAGATCCATAAAGGCATGCAGTCCAGTCAGCCCAGGAACCCCCATGAGTACTCCCTTTGACACGCAGTCAAGTCAACCCAGCACCTACCTCAAGTGGCACCTAGATCAGCAGTAGATTATCCTCTCTGCAAGAGAAACTCCAGAAAAACTGTATCTTGGGTTCCAAAGCATTTCACTAAAAGAAATTGGGATCTGTGAATTGAAAACAAAAGGATTTGAACCCTTAATAAAGAAGACAAAGGTATTCCGTTGTTAGCAGTTTTTTCACAAAAAAATTTGTTAGGTTTTCTTAATGAAAACGGAGTGGTTTAACACGCTTTATACAGAAAACTTAAGTCGGTGCGTCGCTCGAACGAAACAAGGTCGTTGCTCGAACGATGACAAGTTTCAATCGAATGAGCTTCGCACGACATACCAATGTCTTTTGAACGACAAGAAATTGTTGCTCGAACGACCAACGCAAAAAAAATAATTTTTTATTTCGATAAAAAATTTCACCTTAACAGTTAGAAAAGTTTCTTTTTGACGAAAAGTAACGCCTTAACACTTAGAAAATATTTTAGAAAAATATCCCTACACTTTTAAATGAACCGTTAAGTAACCAAAACACAACCTTACTAAAATTCATCTCGTGGAGGCTTGAATGTTGATGAACTTTGATATTCGGATCCGTCTTGATGCATCTTCAAACTTGAACTTTTTCTTTGACGGTTTGTAGCGGTATACGACATACAATAATATAAAATTTGGACTTATGAAATATGTCCTTACAGAAGATCCTACCCTTCCATGTCCACCTAGAAGAACTCGCCTCCCAATTCAAAGATGTCACATTCCATTACCTTCCTCGCTCTAAGAACAACCTAAAGGACGTACTAGTAACCCTAACTTCCATGGTCAACATGCCCGAGGGAATAACAATGGCCCTTTTCCTGGTTCAGAAATAAGATGCGCCCACTCGTTGTTTCCACACCAAGATCATCATCGAAGAAGACTCTGATATGGCCGAATTATGGTACTATGAGATTTGGCTCCTTCTCAAACATGGTAGGTATCCCCGAGACGCAGATAAGAAAGACCGTGAGACCCTTCGCAAACTGGCTGCCTAGTACATCAACTGTAACAAAGCCTTTTTCAAGAGAAATTCAATGGGACCCATTTAAAAATCATGGCAGGGGATGATATTGAAGGAATGATCCAAAAAATCTGCAGCGAAGAATGCGGTCCCCATATGAACGATCACAGGCTTGCCAAGAAAATCATCTGTCAAGGGTACTATTGGACCACTATGATTAAAGACTGAATTATCTATGTTTAGAGATGCCTTAAATGCTAACAGTTTGCTAACCTCCAATACTTGCCTCCTCGAGAGCTATGTAACAAGAATTCTCCCTAGCCCTTCTCTACCCGAAGCATATAAATCATAGGTAAAGTCACCCCCAAAGCTTCGAACGGGAACAAATTCATCCTGGTTGCCATTGACTATTTTATGAAAATGGGTCAAAGTTGAGTTATACGCGGTACTGAATGTGAACAAAGTGGATAAGTTTATAAAAAAGAATGTCATATAACGTTACGGGGTTCCCCATGAGTTCTATCAGACAATGGACTCCACTTTGAAGTAGAGTTCACAAAATTAGTCGACGAGTATAGAATCCAAAGACACAAATATTCTCCCTACCGGCCCCAAACCAACGACACTGTCGAAGCTGCCAATAAGAGTCTCAAAACCATCAACAATAAGATGATTGAAAGATTTAGATACTAGGGCAATCAGATCCCATATGCCCTCTGGGGATACCGCATGTCTATCAGAACACCCATTGGGGATATCCCTTACTCTCTGGTATATGGAATGGAGGAAATTCTCCCCATCGAGCTAGAAGTGACTTATCTATGTGTCATGCTCAAAATCAAAGTCAGTGAGGAAGACTGGCATCAGATCTGCTATGACGAACTCTCACTCCTAGATGATCAGAAACTCAAAGATCTGTACTATATACAAGGGTATTATTGCCGAATTGTGCAATCATTTAATAAGAAAGTCAAAGACCACAGTGTCAAAGAAGACCTTACCCTAAAAGAAATTACAGTACCCATTCGGGACCCCAGTGGGAAGTTTTAGCCTAATTGGAGCGGGGCTTACATTGTGAAGAAAATCCTATCAGGCGAAGACATTATGCTCATAAATATCGACGGAGAAGAAATGGAAAGTTCAATCAATCTGGAATGTCTTAAGAAATTCTACCCTTAATCTGAACTCTCGGCGTGCTACGACTCTTCTTACCCCCTTTTATTATAAAAAAATATCTTAATTTCTCCCCACCTAGAACTACGTGGGACCTTATCCTCTAAGAACACCATTTTTAAAATGAAACTCATAGATTTTCAAAACCCACAGAAGTACATAGGTAGCCATAAAACCCACATGGGCCCGGTCCTTTATCTTTCACAAAATACTATTCTTTTCTTCACCCGAGAACGGCGGTCCATCTCATCATTTACATGAACAAAAGGATTATGTATGCCTTAGTGATTGGTATAGACAGTTCAAATTCAAACTTCATCAAAAGACACACAAAATAGGCCAAAATTACTTTTATTTCAATCAAGGAATACGGTTGTTACACGAAATATCAATGATAGGAGTAAAACAAACCCCTCCCCTCCCAACCTTCATTACAACCCATCAATACCACCATTAACAAACTTCACAAAAAATCCAAAAAACATATCAAAATACCTACCTAAACACAAATTCCCCACAAAACATAACACAACCAACTTTACACAACCTTCTCCTCAGCTACTATATGGGCCCGCCTCATCATCATTACCCACTCCTAGAGGCTCCCAAGTGTCCCTTTCCTGATTAGTATTCCATATGTGCTCCATGTAATGCTATGCCTTGATAAGCTTTGATGAAACCACAACACCTTCCTCTATGGTATCAAAAGAGACAAGCCATCTTTGCCAAGTCTCCTCTTCTAAAATCTTCCCAACCACCAAATTTCATAATGACTTTAAATAATCCTCAGATAAAAACCAAGCCCCTCCAACGGATTATGATAGACATGTAAAAGGCTGACGATTTTTCCATAGAGGCCCCTCTATCATCCTTAAGGACTCGGTCAAGTCCTTCACCGAGAAAAATGGTTATAGGAGGTGGCACGATCTACCCGTCCTACTTGGCGCAGAAGTTGCCAAGGAAATTATAAGAAAGTCTGGCGAAGAGTAACGAACACCACATATTAGTCTACCCCTAACTTTAAAATGGGCAATAAGTCTTCCCACCATGGCACAGACCGTTAAAGGCATTGGGCCCCATGCTCCACAATCCATATAACCCAGTTCTCTATCGAAGGGCTAAAACTAAAGAAGGGTGAAGGGTCTAGTAAAAAAGTTGGTAACGCCCAATAGATGGTACTCAAGAGGGGCCTTCGGTCACAGTCTCTGAGAAAGCAACATAGTTAACATGCCAGTGTTGTCTAGCAGGAAGTTAACCCGACCTTCCTTTTAGGAATCCAGGTCATTCAAAGTTTCTACTAACACCACCACCGCAGAACTCTAACGATAGTATAACCATGCCACTATCATGGCTACCTGAGGGTCAGCCGTCAGGTCACCTGTCCCCAATAAAAGACTAGAAGTGAGACCCAATGATATATCTCTGGCAAAGCCATTGTAAATAAAATCCCTTCGGCACATCGAGTTTATAACTGCCGGGAGGATGATATTTACTCCATGAACCATCAGCCAAACGACTGAGGGGGAGATATGAAGGAATTCCACCAAAGATACTCGAGGAGAACGGGATAAATCCGGCATAGTTGTTTCTACACTAGGGTTGACACCCAGCATCGTAGAAAACTTTTCATAGGTGGGGCACACCTCATCTAAGCCAAACTGGAAAATATGGTCTTTAGTTTACTACTACTTGTAGAAGGTTCCAATTTATAGCACGGTTATGCCATAAAGAAACCTGGCACAGACTAAAGGCTTTGTAGTTTCTAGACCCTCAAGGTAGGAAGAAATTGGCCACCAGAAGAGTAATTTGTAGAGAAGAAGAAAGCTACAGAGGAGAGAAAATAGAAAATGGTGAAGAAAGCACCACCAAAGCCCCTTTTTATACTAAAAAATCCCACAAGAAAACAAACCATTCAAAGTACCCCCGGCCTCTGCCCCCAAGGTAAACAAATACGCAGAATGTGCAATAAAAGCCAAAGGTGTGATTTAGACTTAACCCTTATGTCGATAGGCAGGCTAAGGGGTATGTCGATTGACAACCTCTTTTTTTTCCTTATTTCCTATTTTACACCATATCAATTTTCAAAATAAAATTTTTCTATGAAAAAAGTCTAATCTCCAAGTTGTCCCTTTTTGAAAAATTATTACTTTCCCCTATATACATAATTTCTAAAAATAAATATTCTCCTTTTTACTTTGAGTCCCTTTTTCATTTTTATCTCTATTATCGCAAAAAATGAGGAACCTCAGCAGTAACTAAAATGCGTGTAGAGCAAGTCATTAAACTAAGATAACACCAAAAAGAAATAATTTCTCACATATACATACATATATATATATATATATATATTACATTTTCTTGCAGGTACAAAAAAAGAGAAAGAAAAAAGATATATCGAGACACGACCCAAATCCCTCAAAATTTCTAAAAAAAAAATCCAACCTCCACAGCATACATGCTTCCCCCTGCGACGAGCAGTAGACCCTCCACTCCCAGAGTTAGAACTCCCATCAGATGTGGATGGCCGCACTAGACAGGCACTGGCTGACTTCCTAGCGCAGGCTGACATCGATGCCATCCAGTCCTTAATGTCCCTCCGCCAGGTGGTCGACACAGGAAAATATGCAAGAAAAATGAACAAAAGCAACAAAAATCAAGCAAGTCAGAAACGAGAAAAATAAGGCAGGAATAAGAAATAAAAAAGAGAAAAAAGGAATATACCTCAGTCTAGAGGGCATCATTAGAAAGGCCTGCCAACCCATCCACAGGAGCATGAGGACAGTAGGGCAGCGACAATGCTTCCCCGCTACTCAATCAAAAATGATAAGAGGGAGTAAAGATCTGAGTATGCGGTGCCTCCTCCTCCGCCGTAGTCGCACCTTCTCCAGTGCTATGGGCCGACTCTGTCGATATGTTGGTACCTCTCCCCTAAGCAGTGACTGGTGGAGTTATATTCTCCATCTCATATATGCACGAAGGCATCAACCAACTGCTCACAAAATCTAGATAGTTATATCCCGCCATCATATCGGTGTAGAGAGTATAGGGATCGCCCTCCATAATCGCGGACCTCGCCTCATTAGTCATCTCTCTCACCCACCTCATGTACTCCGGGGGCACCGATGGTGGATCTTCCACCTATCCATCCATAATCTAATGCACCATACTCTCCTCAAGGAACCATATGTACCCAAACTCGTGCGCTTATAACCACCTCATCTACGCGTGTATGCCCGTAGCCCTCGAAGGAAGAATCCAAGGGTAGAACGTCACCTATATCCCCAGCCAAGAGTCAGTAACTACCCAGAAGTACGAAGATTCCAAAAAACATCAGAAAACACAAAGAGAGACAAAAATAAAAAGCCTAACCTGTTTGCTCTTCAGTGTATTCAATGCCACCAGCACGTCCTTCAGGGCAAGGGATTGGTTTGAACGCCTGTTCGACTTCCTCCACTTATACATCCTACATAAGTCTTCTAGCTTGATCTCTTTCAAGGGCACCAACCCCACATTGTTCCTAATCACCTCGTAAAACTACGTCTGCAAAAGGCAACGCCAAGAATCAGAAGAGAAAATAAAAGGACTGCAAGAAATAAAGAGGAAATTAAACTTAAAAATTACCTTCAAAAGGTACATGGGTCCCATGAATATCTGTTGACAACACCAAATGAACTCATCCAAAGAATTATAAAGGGATGCCTGAGTGAAGCTCCATCACTCATACAGATAGATGTCCGAGATAATCCTCAAATACAGTAAAAACTAGATATGGACGATATCTCCACTCGTCACCACAACAAACCCTCCCAACAGAACAAAATGAATAAGCGGGATGTCTAACTCACTTACCACCCACCCGTCTCATCAATCTTCCTAGATAGCAGAGTCTCATTCAACACTGATGTACAGATAGAATCCCCTGATACGATTCTTCCAACGTCCCCAAAGGCAGCTGTAATAACCGTAATTTTATGACTTTTAAATTGAGAATAATTAAAAGTTAATGGGCCAAATTATTGTGGATTAATTGAAATTAATTATTTAATAAATTAATTGGGATTAATCCGAATTGAATATTACTGTTGATAAGAGTAATATATTATTGAATATTACTTAGTGATATATAAGTAATATGTGAATATGATAATTATGAATATTGCCGTGAGATATAAATACGGCAATTACAGAACTTAAGTTAGGATGCGTTTATGAGTCGTGCCGGGACTAAAGTTGGGTAATAAAATATAAATTAATTAAATATCATTCGAATGATCATTTCGAGTGCTACGTTGAGTTCAGAAGGGTCGAAATAGGCATAAAAGTATACCCAGATGCTTGATTTGGGTCTCAGGTCAATTGGAAGATATAAGGTCAACCCGAAGGAGCATTTAAGTCATTTGACTTGGGAGATGAATAATATAAACCTTTTTTGTCTTTTAGATAGCGTTGGAGACTTTTTAAATAAGTGGGTTTACACTCTAGGTAAGATTCACTTCATCAATTTTCATTTCTGAGTTCTTTGAGGGAAAGTGAAGAGACTTTGAGAGAAAAGAAAAGTCATCTTGTGGAGAGGAAGAGTTTCCTTAAAGAAGAAGAGTCATATTGGGCAATCAAAGGGGACAACCACCAAAAACCACCATCTCTACACCTTGAACCACCACCGGAGGGTCTTCGAACAGTCGCTGGAAAAAGGAAAGAGGAGTTTCTAACATTATCTTCTCCAAAGGTACAGACCTACACTAAGAGGCAAGTGATTCTTGCTCTATTTCAGGGTTTATAATATCCATGTTAGAATAGGATTTTATTTGGGATTATGAACTTATGAATTTGGGATTAATATGGTTGATAAATCTTGTTTAATGGATATGCAAATTCATGTATTTGATTATTCACATGTAGAGGTTATGAACATAATGAACTTGTTTGGATGAACATGTAGAAAAAATATATGTTTATGGAGAAAATGGAAAATGATGATAGGTATTGCATGTAGATGAATCCTACTCATGGTTGAATATGAAATTTGATGATTTAGAGAAGGAATCATAATTCTAAATTCTGGATTTTTTTAGGTGTATAAAAATGGAGAATTTAGATGAATGAAATTTTGAGGGTTAATTGGGTTTGATGTTAATTATCATATAAAATTGGTGATTTCGATGTTTTTACTTGTATTTTAATTACCCATAATCATGTAGAAATGATGTTGAGATATTTGGGATTCGTTAGAATATATTTCATGTGAGTTTGGGTGAAAGAAAATGGATAAAAACGCACGAAAAATTGTTGAAAAGGACGAATATTGTATGATAATTTTAGGATTGTTTTAAAAGGAAATTGGTAGTGTGCTCGGTTATTGTTGTATAAAATCACGTTATGCACAACTTTACAGTTTTAAGTTTTTCCAAAATCGGAGTAGAAAAGCCTCAAATTGTAATTTTAGATTTCTGGGCAGAATGTACCTTTATTGAAAAAAGAAGGTTTGGAAAATGGTAATTTGGCCCTTGGTGAGATTTTATTAATTTTGGTACATTAACAAGGAGCGATGGACTTGGGTTAATGTTAAAAAATTATTTGGATTTGAGGATTAAATTTATGTGAGAGATATCTACATAATTATATTACGATTTAGAGGAGAATAATCATTATGTCAAGTGCGGGTAATATTGATGATATATTTACGGGTACTTGGGTCGGATAAAATATTATGTGAGTGATAACTACATAATAAAATATACGATGATAATAGTGATTAACAAGTATGGGCGGTATTCGATAAATATGATAGGTACTTGGGATAGGATGAATTCCTAATACGATATAGGTCGTGTGAGTACTTAAAACTAAATAGGTAGATGATAATGCATATTTGATTGATTGATGATTATGTGTGTGAAATACCTAGCTTAATTTCTATCAGGGAGGTCCGCGTATGAGGGCAGTCACATATTGATGAGCCTACATGGGGGATCTTTGACTTGTCGCTCGAGAACATAGGACTTAGGTCGATCACCATTAGTGAGAACAATGGTATATAATGGTCATTTGGGTCCGTAGGTATATGTGTAGCCCAAAGTCTTAGGACTATGTTCGCCTTCATTATTTGTGATTTGAGATTTGTGGTTCGAGGGATCTTTACCAAACCTATAGTCCTCTATAGAGTGACGAGATGTATTAAGACATGATAGCAGAGTAATGCGGCACTGCAACTGTGTCTCAGGGTGTAGTATTGTATATATATACTAAAATGAATGTATATATATACATATTGTGGTAGCAATTATTGTGAAACACAAATAAATAAGAAGAAAGCATTCACCAAGTAAGAATAAGGAATGTAAAATGACAATCACACAACAAAGGATGTACGTGGTTCAGCCAAGATGTGCCTACGTCCACGGTGGTGCAGTCGATATTATTTCTATATACTCCGGAGAGTAGTTACAGAGAATACAACTTGTCCTTTTTCCCCGGACCTAGGGTTTAATATATAAATGTATATGTAGGTAAGTGGAAGTGATGGGTTCCTCCATGTTTTCCATCTCCCCTATAACTTTCCTTCATGAGGACGTGGGGGGAGACCGGATCAATATTAGAGATGAGGGGCCTGGACTATGGGCCGCCAGGACTGGGCTACTCGTCCATGCCCATGGTTCTAATTTCGGGTACCCACAATTGCCCCTAAATTTGTTGGGCCATGTTTATGGGCTCAAAAGATTTAAATGATTAGCCATAATGGCTGTTTTGCGATTCCTCGAAAGCTGTGGAGTTGATTTTGGCGGCACCCGCTTCGCTTACTGTGCACTATGATTAGAATTTCAAGGCTTGTTGGAATAGCCACTTTTTTATTGTCGTTCCAATTTTTCCAGCATTTTCTCATTCCTTGCGAGTTCTAGCACTTCGTACCTTCTTCTCTCAATCTCCAGTCTTATTGCTTCCTTGCCGTTTGGGCTCGTGCTTCTTCATCGTTCGAATTGGTCTTCTATCTTATAAGTTCCCTGTATCTTTTCTCTGCGATTTCTCTTATATTTTGTAGTTTTTTAGTGCTTTTCAATGGCAAAGATTGGGAATAGGTCGGTCTCTGAGTTTAGGAAGTTTTACAACGTTCCCGAGTGGGTAGATATTGAGTGCTGTTCCTCCCCTCCTAGAAACATTAGAGAGATAGATGATGCTCACTGGATCCATGTTCTGTTTCTTTCCCAGGGGGGACTCACTTTTCCTCCCAATGATTTGTTCCTGCATTTCTTTGGCTATATCAATATTGTTCCTGCACAATGCTCGCCCAATGTGTGGAAAATAGTAAATGGCGTCCATAGGATAAATCAACTGTATGGAACTAGGTTAGGGCTCGCCGAGGTCTGTTTCTGTTACTCCTTTTCTCGAACTAGTTCTGGTGTCCTTTACCTCAAAGCTAGGAGCCCTGACAGGGTATTGGTAGTAAATCTACCTGAATCCCATAAGGACTAATGGCAAGAAGGTTTCCTTGTTATAAATTTGAAGTTTTCTCCCCAATTTGAAGGGTCGAGGCCTGAGAGGTTCTCTGTCCCCTTCTATGGGGAGGAATACATAGGTAGACATTGTACTGTTATTTTGATTTTTGTTTATTTGTAATCCTTCTAACTATTCTTTGCTTTTTCTTGCGCAGCGAAGTCAAAGAACTTGGAATCTGCACTCAACAAGGTCCGTCTTTTAGAATTGGTAAAGGCTTGGAAAATCAGGGAGCCCTTAGGTGACGGCGAGCACCCCAGATCTACTGCCTTCCTGCTCGAGTACAAGAATGTAGGTTCCAGCTTTATATCAAGGTCTATGGATAGTATCCCAGAGTTTGAGTCATCTGAAGAGGCTGCTGTGGGTCCTATCCAATTGGACGAGGAAGAGAGTAGCTCTGAGAGTGACATTGTTGGAGCTGTAAGTGATCTGCGGGGAGAGAGCTCTAGCAGTAGTAGCTCCTCTGATCGTAGGGAGGTTTCTGAAGCTCGAGGATCGTCGAGTACCTCTAGCAGTTCGAGTGAAGAGATGGTTCCTCCAAGGAAGAACTTGATTAGGGATGATGATGATGAGGACCACGTGCTTCTTGCACAGAGGTCAAAGAAGCAAAAAGCTACTTTTGGGGCAGTGGCTACTGGTTCCCGATCCTTCGCTCAGGAGCAGGAGAGGAGAAGGAAGGAAGAGGAGCAGGTGAGAGAGAGAGAGAGAGGAAAAAGGAAGAAGAGAGGAAGAAATTAGAGGAGAAAAGGAGGGTCGAGGAGAGGAAAAAGAGAGAGAGCGAGAAAGAGGAGGGCTGAGGCGAGGACGAAGGACGGGCATGCCTTAGTCCCAGTGTTCTCTCTGTCCGAGGGGGCCTCTGTGGAAATGTCTCCTCAGCTGGCCCCGACCTTGCTCGAGAGAGCTGTCCTCCATGCTGATCGCCAAAGGGCAGTGGGGTCAGATCATTTGGCCCTCCAGGCTAGTCAGAGGCTTGATCTGGTAAGGTTTCTTTTTCTTTTTCTCTTATGTTTTCCTGACTTCCCTCATTTTTTCTTCTAATGCCTTCTCTTTTTTGCAGTTCGTTAATGACTTCGCCATGATGTATCGTTCACGCGATGAGCTGGTGAAGAAGAACAGTGAGCTAGAGCAAGAGAATTCTACCCTGAAGATGAAGGGTAAGGAGCTCGAGGCCAATTTTAAGGCTGTTGATGCTGCTCGGATATCATCCGACTTGGCTCTTGCCATCGCGAGCAAGGAGAAGGATGCGGCAGTCAAGGATCGGGAGGAGCTGAGGTAGGCTTACGACCTGGTTTGCTCGAGAAAACTTGCTGTCATGGAGGAGAAAAGGGTGCTCTCCGAAGAGCTGAAGAAAAATGAGTCCGAGGTTGTCACTGCCAGGGAAGACTCTTATAATTCCGGCTGGGCTGCAGCATACGAAGATGCTAAAGTTTAGATAGGCTATATTAGCCGTCTGAACTTAAAGAAAGGATGGAACAAGGCTCTCATAGCCGCTGGGGTGGATGTTGCATCCCCACTCTTTGACGAGCACGACCCAGGGCCGAGGCCAGTCGTGGATGAGGACCCTACCCAAGCCGTTAAAGTCTCTGATCCTTCTCCTCAGGTGACCTCTGCTGATGTTTCTCTTATTGAGGTGATAGAGACCACCCCTACCGAGTGCAGTGCTCCTGTTGATGCTGAGAAAGGGCCATTCTAAGGACATTTTACTCATGTTCGAAATGTTTCATTTATTTATGTCGTACGCTGCTACAGTTGGCACGTCTCCTCACGATCTCACACGACGGCCTCTATCTGAATTCCAGGAATCACGCATTCATTATCTCCATTACTGTGTCCCTTATCTTCATGAACGACTTCACGTTCCTTGATTCTAGGCTCGTAATGCAAGTGGTACGCAAGAGAAGTCAAATCAGTGAAATAAGGCATGATAGGGATGTTCAAGGGAAAATTGGTAATTTTACAGCCACCGTCCGGAGGACCGGTCAACTGGAAAGTTAAAGAGCTTGTCGCAAAAAAGATACTGGAAGAAGCGACACCTCAATCTGAGCTACGGTGAACAAGTTATGGCCCGTTGAAAATGGAGATATGATCATTAAAAATTCTGAGAATTTTTTTAAGTGTTTAAGCACCTGTTCCCAGCACACTTTCCCGAACCCAGCCCGAAACCGGTTCGGGGGGGCGAACCGGTTCACAGGGGTACCCGAACCGGTTCGGGGTACCTGTACGCTGGATAGAATTTCAGCATTTTAAAATCGTGGGTCTCTTCATGTATTTCCCTATAAATACCAACTTCGGGGGAGTTGTTTTGCAAGACTTTAGGAGACGAATTTGAGAGTCTAAATACATCTAGTCTTCATATTTTTGAGTCCCAAGACTCATGTTTTGATTCACACATCCTTGCCAAAAATTTGTGAATCCTTTTGCAACCCAAGAACACAACTTTGGTTTGTTCAACCCTTATGGAGGGGACCGTTCTTCTTCTTCATTACAGCCCTACTGGAAAGGGATAATTCCAGCCGCGACTACAGAATCCGATACCCGAGGGTAATTCTTAGTCAACTTGTATTTTCATTGTAATCCGATTGTAAGCCGTTTTCTTACAAATTATAGTGAAAATAAATGGTTTTACCCCTGTGGGGGATTTTTCCTTAATTGCATGTGTTTGAATGTTCTTGCGTAGATTATAAATTTATTCAATCACATACTGCTGCATGTTTAGGGTTTGTTTGTGTTAAAAGGGTTTTATATATAATTTGATCATTTGAACGCGAGCGCACACGTTCTCAGCCATCCACCTCTGGTCCACCTGAGGTTGCTAATTGGTAGGATTGCTTTGTATTTTTTTTTTCCAGTCTATAAACTTTCTTTCTTCAGTTCGATGTAACCTCAATCTTTATTAATGAAAAAGGCTTTATTTCTGCTTGTACTGATTTGTCTCTTTCTCTCCTTTATCTTCCTTTCATTTGTAGTTAGTTGATGTAGATGATTACATTCCTGCTACTTCCCAATTGGGTAAGACCCTTGGTCCCAACGCGAGTCCTGAAGTTCGTCAGGCCTTCGTTAAGCTTTGCAAGTCCCTTAGGTCCAGAAATTAGAAGTAAAAGGAGCAATCCGAGATGGTGGCTAAGCTGAAGGACAGGCTCCAGGAGATGGAGGATATTGGTGCTTCAGTGCAAGAGGAGGTCAATGTGCTGAGAACAAGACTACTAGAGGCCACCGAGATCCACCAAGTTGGGGAGGCTCTTCAGCATGAGAATGAAGACCTGAGGAGAGAAGTCTTACGACTTAGGGAGCATGCGCCGAGCACTGTTCCAACAGTTCTGCAAGGCTCCTCGTCGTCACCGCGAGCTAGATCTGGTCATAACGTTACTCCTTCTATGCCGAGAGGTCCCACTCGTCCTCCCCTTCCGCGAGCTGGTAGGAGCACCAGGGGCAGAAACAGGGAAGCGGAAGAGCTTCATGATAAGGAAATGGAGGAACGCCGCGGTGATGTTCAGCGAGCATATGTAATTGCTTCTGGGCTTCAAAGGGACGTCACCCGGTTGCGGTACTTATTCAAGAAAGGTCCTCGGTAAGCGTGGGCTGACGGTTATGATCAAGGATGTTCGGATGCTCCAACAAGGCTATCTGAGTTCGAGGAGCTTTCTTTCATCAGGGGATGGCTAAGTTCCTTGAAGGAGCTGCAAGTCCCGGGGAACTCAGTGCTATGGTATCGTCATAAGATGTCTTCCTCCACTCTGATGCCCAACCCATTCAGGAGGGACGATTGATGGATCCCCATCGATGCTATTCCTCGGTAATTATTGGAGTCGGATGCGAATGAGGTTGTGGAAGAGTTTGCTCCTGCTCCTGATGACGGACGAAGAGCTCGAGTGGCTGATTATCTTGCTCTGAGGCTTCCACCCCTTGAGATTTTGCCACTTGCTATTTTTTTTATTTTTGATAATGTAAATGCTTTGGGCGAGCTCGCTGACCATGTATTATCATTGTTGTATGTAAGATGGATTAATGAAAAGTTTGTGTTTTGGGCAATTTTGCCTACTAAATGTGTATATCCTACTTTTCATATCCTTGCTGCTTTATGATCTTTTCTGTTTTGTCATGCAAGTGTCCCCCCAGTCCAGTATAATACCAAAGTACCATTGTGCCCCACTTTACCTTTTAGGTTGTGTCGTCACACTCCCTTAGGCCTAAGTAGGGCAATTGGCGAGGACACACCTGGTGTTGGATGTCTTCATCCGATCAGGATTTTGTTCAACCGAAGTAGGTTTGATGACCAGTATAAGATTTGGTCGTATTGCCTAAGAATCCTCTGTAGGGCTTTATATATTACCAGGGGCAATGCTAAGAGGTCTCTCGTGTTTTATGACGATGACCTGAGGAGGGGTATTCCCCTGCTATAGTGACCATCGTGCCTGTTATTTGGAAAAGATGTGCAATAAATACAGCTGTTATTGATCAGAGTGTAATCAATTAAGTAACTTTCATTAGTAATAAAGGAAATGAACTTTTATTTTCGTAACAAAAGAATACAAGAAAAAGATCTAAAAATAGAATTTATTGAGAATCTAAAAATAGAATTTCTTGAGATTAGCTGCGTTCCATGCCCGCGGTACTTCTCTGCCCTCCATCGTTTCTAAGTGATAGGCACCTTGCAGGTCGTCTCTAGTTATTTTAAAGGGTCCTTCCCAGTTTGGGCCTAGCTTGCCGTCTGACGACTTCACTGTGCTGCCCAGGACCTTCCTTAGAACATAGTCCCCAACTTGGAACGTCCTCGAGCTAACCCTTTTGTTGTAATGCTTCGTGAGATGTTGCTGATAGTTCGCTAGCTTCACCAGGGCTAGCTCTCTGCGCTCGTCGACTAGGTCGAGTTCGGTGAGCAATGCTTTATCATTCAGGCCTTGGTCGACAAGGTTGGATCTCATTGTTGGCAAACCTGCTTCTAGTGGGATGACTGCTTCCATGCCATATGTCAGCGAAAATGGGGTTTCTCCTGTTGCTCGCCGAGGAGTGGTTCGGTACACCCATAGAACATGGGGTAGATCTGTTACCCATGCGCCTTTGGCTCACTCTAATCGCTTCTTTAATCCATCGATCACAATTTTGTTGGAAGCTTCAGCTTGGCCATTGCTCTGAGGGTAGGCCATCGAACTGAAGTGGTGTCTGATCCCGTGTTCGTTACAGAAGTTCAAAAAGGGTCCACTTTCGAACTGCGTTCCATTGTCGATGATGATGGTTCTGGGGATTGCAAACCGAGTGATTATATTCCTCCATATGAACCTTATCATATCAGCATCTCGAATGTTCACCAGGGGTTCAGCCTCGATCCATTTGGTGAAGTAGTCAGTCGTAACCAACAGGTATTTACGATTGTCGACGGCGGTAGGCAACGGTCCCACGATGTCCATTCCCCATTGGGCGAAGGGCCATGGGCTGGACATGGACTTCAAGTCGCTGGTGGTTAGTGGGCCATAGGAGTGTGGAATTGACATTTCAGGCATTTGCGAACATATTCTGCGGAGTCCTTTTGCATATATGGCCACCAATAGCCTTCCTTCATTGCTCGAAAGGCTAGAGACCTTCCTCCGATATGACTTCCACAGATTCCTTCATAAAGCTCATGTAGCACTTGCTTGACATCACCTGGGTGGATGCATCTAAAGTAAGGATCGGAGAAGGATTTCTTATACAAGTCGCCTCTTGTGGATAAGTGAAAGCGAGCAGCTTTGACTCGTATCTGGTGGGCAGTTTTCTTGTCATCTGGGAGCGTGCCATCCTTTAAATAGTCCTTTAAGGGGTCTATCCAGCTGGGGGCTGATCCCACCTGGAATATTTGTTCCACGTTTGGTAACTTGCTATTGTGGTTAATGCTCGAACAAATGAGGAAATCGATGGGGATGACCCCTTTAAGGTCAGAGTCAACTGCCGAACTCAAGGTTGCTAAGGCATCAGCATGACTATTTTGCCCCCTGGGAAACTGCTGGATATTGATCTCTTCAAAGCTTGACATTAATTCTCTCACTAAGGCGAGGTAGGCTGCCATTATTTCATCCTTTGCATTGTAATCTCCACTTATCTGATTGGAGACTAGTTGAGAGTCGCCGAACACCTATAAACGTTTTTCTCCTAGAGTTTGTGCCTTTTGGAGACCGGCTATTAGGGCTTCGTACTCTTCTTCATTGTTGGAGGCTATAAATCCAAGCCTGATTCCTTATTTGAGGATTGTGTTTTCTGGAGTGATGAGGACAATGCCTACCCCTGCCCCCTTTGAGTTGGAGGCTCCATCAATGAAGAGTCTCCAAGTTCTCTCTGTTGCTTGGTTATTCTCTTGCCTTGTTGGTTGAGGTTAGTCGGAGAGTTCTTCGCCCATGAATTCGGCTATGAAATCAGCAAGGATCTGACCCTTGATTGCTGTCTTTGGTTGAAATTGGATGTCAAACCGGCCGAGCTCGACTGACCACTTAGACAGTCTGTCCGATAAGTCCGCTTTCCTTAGGACCGCCTTATGGGGATGCGATGTAAGGACGATGATAGTATGAGCTTCAAAATAATGATTCAGCTTCCTCGAGGCTATTACAAGTGCAAAGGCGAGCTTCTCCAATGGAAGGTACCTTTGCTCAGCGTTTAATAAGGTCTTGCTCGTATAGTAAATGGGGTGTTGGATTCCTGCAACCTCGCATATTAAAGCAGAGCTGACAGTGTGATTGGATACGGAGAGGTACAGGTACAAAGAATCCATTTGCTGTGGTATGACAAGCAGCAGTGGGGAGCTTAAGTAGGACTTGAGCTTGTCCAAAGCTCGCGAGCAGTCTGGGCTCCACTCTATTGGTTTAATCCCCTTTAGAAGCTGGAAAAAAAGGCTTGCACTTCTCGGAGGATTTGGAGATGAAGCGATTTAAGGCAGCGAGCATTCCAATGAGCTTATGCACGTCCCGGATAGTTTGAGGGGGTTGTACCCTGTTGATTGCATCGATCTGGTCTAGATTATCTTCTATGCCTCTCTTACTGACCAAGTACCCAAGAAATTTTCTTGACTGGACACCGAAGGAACACTTGCTCGCATTAAGTTTCATTCGATACTTCCTGAGGATTTTGAAGGTCTTTGACAGGTCCGAGAGGTGATTTTCCTTCTTCTTGCTCTTGACGAGCATGTCATCGATGTAGACCTCCATTGTGTCTCCCATTTGATCCTTGAACATTTTAGTGACCAACCGCTGATAGGTTGTCCCTGCATTCTTGAGCCCAAAGGTCATGATCTTATAGCAATATAACCCAACTGTCGTGATGAACACCGTTTTGTCCTGGTCTGGAGCATACAAGGGGATCTGGTGATATCCTGAGTATGCGTCCAGGAAACTCATTCGCTCGTGAGCTGCAGTGGCGTCTACTAGTTGGTCTATCTTTGTGAGGGGGAAACTATCCTTAGGGCATGCTTTGTTGAGGTCAGTGAAGTCGATGCAAACTCTCCACTTCCCATTATTCTTCAGAACTACTACTGGATAACCACTTGGGGAATTACACTTCCCGTATGGATCCTGCATCCAACAGTTTTTCGACTTCCTTTTCGATCGCTTTAGCCTTCTCGGGTGCAGTTCTCCGTGCCTTCTACGTGATTGGCTTGAATGTGGGGTCGACGTGCAGCTGATGACAGACCATATTAGGATCGATTCCAGGCAGCTCATATGGTTCCCATGCGAAAACATCTACGTTGTGTCTCATCAAGGTCGTCAACTCCTTCTGTTCTTGGTCGGTGAGAGATGCTCCAATCAAGAAGACTCTGCTACTGTCACCAACTTCAGCCATAACTTCTACCAGGTCCTCAACGACACGCTCGGAGGGGAGGAGCCTGGTCTCCTCTACTACAGGTCTTTCGTACTTTAATTGCTACTTGGAAGGTATCACACCTTCTTTAACTTTCTCGCTGGGTTAACCGGCCTTCTTCTCTGGCTTTGGTCGGATGGCTATTATGAAGCACTTCCTCGCCATCTCTTAGTCGCCGTGGATCTCCATTACTCCTCGCTCGGTTATATATTTGAGCTTCTGATGGTAGGTCGAGGAGACTACCTTCATCGCATGAAGCCATCCCCTGCCGAGGATGGCCTGGTATGGTAAGTCGATGTCAACTACTAAAAACTCGATCATCTTGGAGACGTTTCCAGCACGCACTGGCAGTACTATCTTGCCCAGGGGCATGGTCATTTTTCCAGCGAAGCCGACCAAAGGAACAGTAGCTTCCTTTAAGTCGGCGGCACTCAACTTTAATTTCCTGAATAGGTCGAGGTACATTACTTCGGATGAGCTTCCTTGATCAACGAGCAGCTTGTCGATGTCAAAGTTGGCTATCCTGAGTGTAATGACCAGGGCATCATCATGTGGGGTCCTTACTCCCACCAAATCTTCATCCGTGAAAACAATATGCTTGTTATAGTTGACGTCCTCTACTCGTCGACGCTTTCCTGACTGTGACTTTGCTGGATCGATTTGAAAAGCCTGCATTACCGCTGTGAGTTTTTTCATTTCCATTCGAGCTGAGTTCCCTTGTATCTGCTTGACGTCAGATACTCCGTGGATTACTGCGAATTCATGTCCAGCATCATCCTCCAGCACGTTGTCGGGTCTTGCCTCTCTGTTGGCAGCCACTTTCTCTGCCCTCTTTTCCACAAAGTCGTTCAAATGCCCGGACTGGGCCAACTCCTCGAGGTGAGACTTAAGAGCTTTGCAGTGCTTGGTCTTATATCCTCCCTCTTTGTGAAAAGCGCATCTTAACGCATTGTTCCTCTTCGAGGGATCTCCTCCCATTTTCCTGGGCCACTTGATGAATGGCTCATCTTTGATCTTCGCGAGAATTTTATAAATTGGTTCTTTAAAGACGGTGTTGACCGCGTGGAATACTTTGGACGCGTCATGGTTTCCTCCGTTCTTGGAGCCATTTTTGCCTTCGTTATTTCCTCCTTTCTTCTGGTTCTCAGTTTTCTCACTTCCCTTGGTAGTGAGCTTAGCTCGATAGTTTTCTCCTGTATTAGGGCAGGTGACATCTTCCACCTTTGCGTATTTCTCAATTCGGGCCATTAGGTCGTCAATAGTCATAGCTTCCTTCTTCATCAGGAACTGGTATAGAAGGGAAGAACTAGGATGCCCAATTTTGAAGGAGGCCACTGCCACTTCCTCTGTGCAGTCCTCGATCTCATTAAATAACTCCCAGTACCTCTTCGCGTAGTCTCGGAGGGTCTCTTGAGGCGTTTTCTTCATTGTTAGCAAAGCATCCATCCTTTTGGGATGGGAGCTACTGGTAATGAATCGGGCCGTAAAAAGTTCGGCTAGGGATTTGAAATTCCTGATCGACCGATGGGGGAGCCTTTCGAACCACTTCTTCTCTACATCATGCAGGCTTGAGGGAAAAATGCGGCACATCAGGTCATCTCGGTGATTCCAGAGGGTCATGGACTGTCGGTATTGCCTGACGTGATTGATGGGATAAGTATTTCCGTCGTAAATCTTGAACCTTGGAAGGGTAAATTTCTTGGGGCCTTCTTCCACTTCGATTTCCCTCATTAAGGGTGACTTCATCTGGGTTTTGAGAGCTCACCTTGCGAGTTCTCTGGTTGATCTTGTTCCGTGGTGAGCAGGATGTTGGTCCATCTCTCTGCGGACTAGATTTCGTATGTTCTCGTCGCTGCGAGCATGGCTCTGGTAGTGGCGAGCTCTTCGCAGCTGTTCGCGGAGGTCATCGTCTGACTCGCCTCCTTCGACCTTTTGAGATTCTCGCCTAGGGCTCCTTCCTCGGCTGTGAGACTTGCTCGCCTAAAGGCTAGGAGTGCGGTATGGGCGTCTCCTATTATCGGGACGAAGCTCCCTCTCCAGTCTTTCCAGCCTTCTTCTCAAGCAATCATTCTCTGTCTCGTATCTGTGGAAAGACTCTCTCTGCTCGTGGAGCCTTGACTCGTACGCATCAATCAATCTGGATATCTGCATGGACCTCGCTGGTCCCTGACTTTCTTCTGAGGCTGGCCTTTCCAGGCGAGATCTCTGATCTGAATGTCAAACTTCAGACCTAATCCTGCGAGGAACAGGTGGCTTTTGAATATCTCCTGCCTGAGGGGCATTGCTGCTGTGACCGGACATCTTAAATTCCTTTCTTGGTGTGGGCTCTTCTCAGGGAAAGATGAACATTTTCCACAGACGGCGCTAATTGTGGTAGCAATTATTGTGCAACATAAATAAATAAGAAGAAAGCATTCACCAAGTAAGAATAAGGAATGTAAAATGACAATCACACAACAAAGGATGTACGTGGTTCAGCCAAGATGTGCCTACGTCCTCGGTGGTGCAGTCAATATTATTTCTATATACTCTGGAGAGTAGTTACAGAGAATACAACTTGTCCTTTTGCCCCGGACCTAGGGTTTAATATATACATGTACATGTAGGTAAGTGGAGGTGATGGGTTCCTCCACGTTTTCCATCCCCCCTATAACTTTCCTTCATGAGGACGTGGGGGGAGACCGGATCAATATAAGAGATGAGGGGCCTGGACTTTGGGCCGCCAGGACTGGGCTACTCGTCCAGGCCCATAGTTCTAATTTCGGGTACCCACAAATATGATGATATATACTTTGTGACTAAATGAGAATTGAAAGATAATTATATATGGAATTAATTAAGTATGAGAACACTTAATTGAATTGAATTAATAAGGGGCTTATCCCTGTTGAATCTAAATGGATCCTTATGATATTATTATATGTATTGAGAGAGTAAGACATGGGAACAAATTGGTATATGGTTAATGGATACACTGGGATGAACTAGTTAGCATGAGTCTATAACTAGTATGGTTTAGAGGTACGATAAGTGTGCACTCTAGATGAGAGGTGAGAATTTCAAGAGAGATTTCGATAAGCTAACATGTATATAATAACTGCTAAATCTAACATTTATTCACTTGCTGTTTTTTAAAACTGTTTTCACTTAGGGCTCTGACTCGTTTTCTTGCACATTCTCTTCTCTCTCTCTCTCTCTCTCTCTCTCTCTCTATATATATATATATATATATATATATATATATATATATATATCAGGTGTCCGACCACAGGGACACCAGCTATAGAGGATTGGGTTTATTGATGTTGCTATGGATGCTATGGAGTTGTGGACATTGTTTAGACGATTTTGTTCTCGTTGATTCATACTCTATAGTGACCTTTCATATTAGAGCATATCGCTCAGGAGGATTTAAATATTTCCATTCTATCCCATTCAGTTAATGTATTATGTCAGTTTTGGTTACATTTGGTTCTATTAGAGTTTTTGTATTATGACATTTAAACTGGAGAGAGTTTTAATCCTGTTGCATTTAATTCAGTTATGATATTACCCAATTGTTATTAATTGTGTGAATGGATTGTGTTAAATGGTTTATGTTTTAAAAATGGAACTTTTAATTAAGTTAAGTTAAAATTGGAAAGTTTTTACCACTTGTTTAATTAAGTATTAGGTGATTTTGTTTTCGACAGTGATGCTAAGGATGATCCAACTGTATATTTTGTTTTAATTTGGTATGGGACTAATCAACCAGTATTTAATTAAGCGATGTGTTACAGGTGGTATCAGAGCATCAAGTTATAGATTTTTTTAGGATCTAAACGGCTTATTATGCTTTCTTCTTAGCGTCCTTTGATATAGAGCCCTATCATTAGGACTGTTGCATTCTTATTTACGCATAGACGTTTGTCAGCTATTCTGTGATATTGAATACTGATTATATATTCTCTCTCATTTCAAATGCCTCCTTGACGTGCACCTCAGCTCACCCCAGCTCAGGGTACCATGAATGCAGCCGAGGTTGCTTCCATTGTTGCTTAGGCAGTCAACGTAGCTTTGGCCATTGTACAGCAGGCACAAAATGTGCCACTAGTACCATGGAAAGTGTTTCCTACTACTTGGGAAATGTGTTAGGGATCCTTCCAGAAGGTGCATCCACCAGAGTTTCATGGGGGTTCTGATGTTGTTGTTGCAAGCCAATGGAGGAAAGATATCTAGAGGCACTTGAGGATGTTTGAATGCATGGAAGCTCAACGACAGATACTGGTTGTGTTTAAGCTAGTAGGCATAACTTTACAGTGGTGGGAGGCTATTACCACTATTGAGGAGAGAGACACGATGACTATCCAGGACTTCTGGGTGTGGTTCGGCTGCAAGTACATTCCCTCCGCCGTTTAGACAGAGATGAGGCGAAAACTACTTGACTTGACCCAAGAAGGGAGGACAGTGGTAGATTTTGAGGAAAAATTTACTAGGCTTACTAATTTGGTGCCAGGAGAGGTACCTACTGAAAAAAAGAGAATTCAGATGTTCACGAATGGCCTGAACTGGAAGATTCACCAGCACTTATTGGACAATCTTTCACTACATACTTACGCATATGTTTTGAATGTTACTATGCTTCAATGCCAGGATAACCGCCTATATGGTAAGGGTGGTTAGGGGGTTTTGAGTCTGGCCAGCAGGGCAAGACTAGTGGAGGCAGTTCTAGTGGGACATAGTCAGGTCAGAGTCAGCAGTGTTAGGGGGAGCTGGGTTCCCAGCCTGGGGACTATGCTAAGAGATTTTGATCCAGAGGATTTTGATATGGGCATGGAGGTAATAGACAGGGGCAGCAGGGCCATCAGGGCTAGCAGCAGGGCCAAGGGAAAGGTGGTAATGGCCAGCAGGGTCATGGTTCGTAGGGACAGAATGGGGGAAAGTTTACTGGCAAGTGTTTCGTGTGTGGCAAGACTGGCCACAAATGATAAGATTGTCCTGATAAGGGAAAATTACCTCAGCAATAGGGTGTTCAGAGGCCAGTTCTTCCACCAGCAGCTCTCCCAGTACCAGCTCAGGTTTTAGCATTACCTGCCATTCTAGTAGCTCCAACACAACAGGGTCAGTATGGGCGTGTATACAACGTCCATCAGGGAGTGATTTAGTATCCACCGCCCGCAATTGAGGTTATGTTTTCTATCTATGGGTCTATGGGGCGCATTCTGTTTGACACGGGGGCCTTACATTCATTTGTAGCCACTAGATTTTCATGGGATGCCGGGTTATTAGATAGAGTGAATAACACTGTTACATATGTAGACTCGCCATTGGGTAGTGGTACACCTATATTCTTTATATGTCGTAGAGTGAGTATAGAGATTGGGAGTCTGATTTTACCGACTGATTTACTTGTTCTGGATATGTCCAAGTATGTTGTGATTATCGGCATGGATTGGATCGTTGCATATAGGATCATGATTGATTGTTATAGCCGGTGTATTATTTTTTCTTTCCCATGACATGAAATGTTCCTAGTGGCGATGCCTCGTTCTGAGGGAGGATTGTCTACACATTTATACTATATAGATGAGAAGACCTATATGGGAGTTATGTTATCCCTTGATATGATACTGATATTTTGTGAGTTTGTGAATGTATTCAGGGAGATACCGGGGTTGCCTCCCAGTAGGGAGACTGAGTTTGTGATGGATTTAGCGTCGGGCACTCGACCTATTGCTCGTGCACCTTTTGATATGGCTCCAACAGAGATGAGGGAGCTCAGGGATTAGATAAAGCATTTATTGGGATAGGGATTTATCCGCAAGACTATGTCGCCTTGGGGAGCCCCCGTGATATTTATAAAGAAGTGAGATGGTTATTTACGGCTGTGTGTGGATTATTGGGAGCTTAACAAAGTCACGGTACGGAATAAGTATCCATTACCTAGAATCGATGACTTATTTGATCAGCTGAGAGGAACAACCTTCTTCTTAAAGATAGACTTGAGATCTAGGTATCATTAGCAACATATCAGAGAGAAGTATGTTTATAAGACTACTTTCTTGACCATATATGGATCGTACGAGTTTCGAGTTATGTCATTTGGGCTAATTAATGCGCTGACGGTATTTATGGACTTGATGAACAGAGTATTCAGAGAGTTCTTGGATCAGTTTGTCATTGTCTTTATAGATGACATTCTGGTTTATTCTCAGATTGAGGAGGAGCATGCCGAGCATTTGCGATGGGTTCTAAAGACATTATGTGAGCATCAGCTATATGTGAAATATGAGAAGTGTGGATTTTGGCTTCGAGAATTTTAGTTTCTAGGTCATATTGTGTCTGCAATGGGAATATTTATGGATCCTAGCAAGGTATCAGCGGTGAGGGAGTGGGGATAACCCACGACACCAAGAGAGGTGCAAAGTTTCTTGGGATTGGCCGAGTATTATCGACGTTTTATCCGGGGTTTCTCAAAGATAGCGGGTTCGTTGACTAATCTAATCCGTAAGGGCATACCATTTACATGGGATGATGAGTGTCAGTTGGCATTCGATGAGGTGAAAGATAAGTTGACTTCAGCTCCGGTACTAGCACTGCTCAGGCCAGGAGTGGAGTACTTAGTTTATACTGACGCATCATTACAGGGTCTTAGTGGAGTATGACAACAGGAAGAGAAGGCTAGAGCTTATGCCTCTAGAATGCTTAAGCCTTATGAGAATAATTTCCCTACCCATGACTTGGAGCTAGCAGCAGTCGTGTTCGCTCTTCGGATATGGAGACATTATTTATTGGGGGAGAAGTTTTACCTGTTCACAGATCATAAGTCACTGCAGAATTTGTTCACTCGGCGGGAGTTGAACATGCGCCAGCGCAGGTGGCTTGAGTTCGTGAAGGATTATCAGTTTGAGATACATTACCAACAAGGTAAGGCTAACGTGGTAGCAGATGCGTTGAGTTGAAGGTCGGTAGGTGAGTTGGCTGCGATGTGGAAGGAAAAAATGGAAAGAACTAGGGCATAAGGATGTAGTTTCCCAATCATTTATGTTAGTTATAACTGTTACACCTCAGATTGTAACGAGGGTGGTTCAGGAACAGGAAGCAAATCCGTTTTGTCTGGAGAAAATTCAATAACTTTTATTCGGGGGAGTAGAGTCTTACTCATTGAGTTCTAATGGGGGCTTGCGGTTCAACGGTAGGTTGATTTTTCTAGAGGGTGTGGATTTGTGACATGAAGTGATGACGGAGTCGTACAGATCCAGTTTGCGGTACATCTCGATGGGGATAAGATGTACCAAGATATGCGACATAAGTATTGGTGGAGAGGGATGAAGAGGGACATTGCTGAGTTTGTCTCTAAGTTTGCCACTTATAAGTTAATGAAAGTGGATCATCAGAAACTTACTGGGTTTCTTCAGCCATTAGAGATCTCGATGTGGAAATGGGAGGGAATTTCCATGAACTTCATCACAGGGTTACCTTATTCTCAGAGGTGTCACGATTTCATATGGGTGATTGTGGATCGATCGACTAAGGTAGCTCACTTTTTGCCAGTTCAGACTGATTACTCGATGGGATAGTATGCCGAGATTTTTATAGCCGAGATAGTGAGGCCACATGGGGTACCACTTAATATTGTGTCCGATCGGGATAAGATTTTTGTATCCCTATTTTGGGAGAGTTTTCATGAGGCCATGGGTACTCAGGTTCGATTAAGTACGGCCTATCACCAGCAGACAGATGGGCAGACGTAGCGTACTAACCAGATGTTGGAGGATATGTTACGCATGAGTATCCTGGATTTCGGGGTAGGTTGGGAGTAGTATCTTCCACTTGTGGAGTTCGCGTATAATAATATCTATTAGTTCACCATTGGTATGGCTACATTTGAGGCACTGTATGGTAGTCCTTGTCATTCTCATGCGTGTTGGTTAGAGGTGGGGGGGGGGGGCGACAAGCTACTTGGACCAGAGGTGATATAGGATACGTCTTCTAGGATTGAGATGATTCGTAGTCATATTCAGGTAGCTCAGGACAGACAGAAAAGCTATGCCGAGGCAAATCGGTTATTCTGGGAGTTCAGTGTGGGGGACCAAGTATTTTTGTGGGTATCTCCTATGAAGGAAATAATGAGAGTTCGGAAGAAAGGGAAACTGGCGCAATGATACGTTGGATAATTTCCTATTATTGAGAGGGTTGGACTGGTTGCTTATAGATTAGTGTTATCATAGCACTTGCATAGGATTCATGATGTGTTCCATATTTCTTCACTGAGGCGATATCTCCGAGATGAGTTATCTTACACTCATGTAGCGTTGGAGGAGATTGATTTGTAGCCTGATAGCTCGTATGAGGAGAGACCGGTAGCGATCTTGGACCGTAGTGAGAGGCTGTTGAGATCGAAAGTAGTTATGTTGGTGTGTGTCCAATGGGAGCACCATAATATTGAGGAGTCAACTTGGGAGCACGAGGATGAGATGCGCGACAGATACCCGAACTTATTGGTACTAGCTATGCTTTATTTTTCGAATTTCGGGATGAAATTCCATTATAAGGGGTGAAGTATGTAATACCCCGTAATTTTATGACTTTTAAATTGAGAATAATTAAAAGTTACTAGGCCAAATTATTATGGATTAATTGAAATTAATTAATTAATAAATTAATTGGGATTAATCCGGATTGAATATTACTTCTGATAAGAGTAATATATTATGGAATATTACTTAATGATATATAAGTAATATGTGAATATGATAATTACGAATATCATCGTGAGATACAAATACGACAATTATAGAACTTAAGTTGGGACGCGCTTATGAGTCGTGTCGGGACTAAAATTGGGTTATAAAATGTAAATTAATTAAATATCATTCGTATGAGCATTTAAAGTGCGCCGTTAAGTCCGGAAAGGTCAAAATACATAGAAAAGTATATCCAGGTGTTTGATTTGGGTCTCAGGTCAATTGGAAGATGAAAGGACACCCTGAAGGAGCATTTTAGTTATTTTGCTTGGGAGATGAATAGTATCCACATTTTTTGTCTTTTAGGTAGCTTTAGAGGCTTGTTAAATAAGTGGGTTTACACTCTACGTAAGGTTCACTTCATCTATTTTCATTTGTGAGTTCTTTGAGAGAAAGTGAAGAGATTTTGAGAGAAAAGAAAAGTCACCTTGTGGAGAGGAAGAGTTTCCTTGAAGAATAAGAGTCATATTGGGCAATCAAAGGGGACAACAACCACAAACCACCATCTCTACACCTTGCACCACCACCGGAGGGTCACCGGAAAAATGGAAAGAGGAGGTTCTAACATTATCTTCTCCAAAGGTTCTGACCTACACTAAGAGGTAAGTGATTCTTGCTTTATTTCAGTGTTTATAATATCCATGTTAGAATAGGATTTTCTTTGGGATTATGAACTTATGAATTTGGGATTAAGATGATTGATAAATCTTGTTTAATGGATATGCAAATTCACGTAGTTGATTATTCACATGTAGAGGTTATGAACATGATGAACTTATTAGGATGAACATGTAGAAAAAATATATGTTTGTGGAGAAAATGGAAAATGATGATAGGTATTGCATGTAGATGAATCCTACTCATGATTGAATATGAAATTTGATGATTTAGAAAAGGAATCATAATACTAAATTCTGGATTTTTTAGGTGTATAAAAATGGAGAATTTAGATGAATGAAATTTTGAGGGTTAATTAGGTTTGATGTTAATTCTCATATAAATTTTGTGATTTAGATGTTTTTCATTATATTTTAATTACCCATAATCATGTAGAAATGATGTTGAGATTTTTGGGATTCATTAGAATATATTTCATGCGAGTTTGGGTGAAAGAAAATGGATAAAAATGCATGAGAAATTGTTGAAAAAGGACGAACATTATATGATAATTTTAGGACTGTTTTAAGAGGAAATTGGTAGTGTGCTCGTTTATTTTTGTATAAAATCACGTTATGAACAACTTTTCAGTTTTAAGTTTTTTTAAAATCGGAGCAGAAAAGCCTCAAATTGTAAATTTATATTTCTGGGCAGAATGTACCTTTATTGAAAAAAAAGGTTTGGAAAATGGTAATTTGGCCCGTGGTGAGATTTTATTAATTTTGGTACATTGACAAGGAGAGAGGGACTTGGGTTAATGTTGAAAAATTATTTGGATTTGAGGATTAAAATTATATGAGAGATATCTACATAATTATATTAAGATTTAGAGGAGAATAATCGTTATATCAAGTACGGGTAATATTGATGATATATTTACGGGTACTTGGGTCGGATAAAATATTATGTGAGTGGTAACTACATCATGAAATATACGATGATAATAGTGATTAACAAGTATGGGTGGTATTCGAGAAATACGACGGGTATTTGGGATAGGATGAATTCCTAATATGATATAGGCCGTGTGAGTACTTAAAACTAAATAGGTTGATGATAATGCATATTTGATTGATTGATGATTATGTGTATGATATACCTAGCTTACTTGCTATTGGGGGAGGTCCGTGCGCGAGGGCAGTCATGTCCTGATGAGCCTATATGGGGGATCTTTGACTTATCGCTTAAGAACGTAGGACTTAGGTCGATTACCATTAGTGAGAACAATGGTATAAAACTATCATTTGGATGCGTAGACCAAAGGCTTAGGACTATATTCGCCTCCATTATTTGTGATTTGATGTTTGTGGTTCGAGGGATCTTTATCGGACCTATAGTCCCCATACAGCGATGAGATGTATTGGGACATGATAGCAGAGTAATGCAGCACCACAGCTGTGTCTCGGGGTGCAGTATTGTATATATATATAATAGTATGAATGTATATATATACATATGATGATATCTACTGTGGGAATAAAGTAGAATTGAAAGACAATGATATCTGGAATTAATTAAGTATGAGAACAGTTATTTGAATTGAATTGATAAGGGGCTTATCCATAGTTAATCTAAATGAATACTTGTGATATTATTACATGTAATGCGAGAGTAATACATGGGAACGCATTGGTATATGGTTAGTGGATAAACTGGGATGAACTAGTTAGCATGAGTCTGTAACTAGTATGGTTTAGAGGTACGATAGGCGTGCACTCTAGATGAGAGGTAATAATTTCAAGAGAGTCCGATAATCTAGCATGTATATAATAGCTGCTGAATCTAGCATTTATTCACTTGCTATTTTTTAAAACTGTTTTCACTTCGGGCTCTGACCCGTTTACTTGCCCTTTCTCTTCTCTGTTTTCTCTCTCTCTCTCTCTCTCTCTCTCTCTCTCTCTATATATATATATATATATATATATATATATATATATAGTGTCCAGCCACAGGGACACTAGTTATAGAGGATTGGGTTTATTGACGTTGCTATAATGCTATGGAGTTGTGGACGCTGTTTAGACGATTTCGTTCTTGTTCATTCATACTATGTAGTGACCTTTCATATTAGAGCATGTCACTCAAGAGGATTTAAGTATTTCCATTCTGTCCCATTCAGTTAATGTATTATGTCAGTTTTCGATACATTTGGTTCTATTGGAGTCTTTGTACTGTGACATTTAAACTGGAGACTTTTATTCTTGTTGCATTTAATTCAGTTTTGACATTACCCAGTTATTATTAATTGTGTGAATGGATTATGTTAAATGGTTTATGTTTTAAAAATGGAACTTTTAATTAAGTTAAAATTGAAAAGTTTTTAACACCTGTTTAATTAAGTATTAGGTGATTATGTTTTTGACAATGATGCTAAGGATGATCCAACTCTATATTCTGATTTAATTTGGTATGGGACTGATCACCCGGTAATTAATTAAGCGAGATGTTACAATAGCCCGCACCTCTGCCTTCGTGACTCGCAGAGTACGATCCACTGCAATCTAATGGCCAACACAATCCAACCCCATCAGCTGCTTGACATCCAAGGGAGTAACAGTCATTTCCCCAATACATATATGGAATGTGTGGGTCGTATCCCACCACCTCTCACCAAGTGTGCCATAAAAACGCAATAGAGCGGGACGTTGTGACTCCCCGCCCAATTAAATCTTGGGTGATCTATGCATTACTCAATTAAACAGGAATCATTACTGGTTTCATTCTTAGCATCACTGTCGAAATTTTTTAAAACTTACTAATCACCTAGTATTTAAAGAGGTTGTGTCAAATTTTATCTTTCCTATTAACATGCATCAATTTAAACTTATGAAAAACATTCAACATTCAACACATCAGACAGTAAGTAATGAACCAACCGAATAAATAAAATGAGTGGATAAACATTCCAGTTAAACATTTGTAATAAGAAAATCCATAATGAAGTAAATAGGACAGGTTTGAATAAACTAAAAACCAAATATAAATACATTGTCTCTGAAATACTATCTGAATAAGAGTGGGCGATATGCCCTAACTGAAATAGATACTCATAAGGAAGGGATGATAAATATGGAGGTGTCTACTGATGAGGTCCTGCAGCTTCCACAGCAGTTGCAGTACGTCAAATGAAAATGGTTTTACAAAAACTAAGACAAGAGATTTGCAAAAGGTCAGAGCCCAAGTGAAAACAGTTTAAAAAAATTTAGCAAGTGATTTAAAATGAAAAATTAGCAGATATTATATACATGTTAGTTTTACGTGCCCTCTCTTGAGATCCTCACCTCTCAACTAATGTGCACACCTAATGTATATTTCTACCACCCGAACTAATTATGCTACCCCATCTAACTAGTCCGGACAAATATTTATATTTCTTTATACGCTAACACGTTGTGCCCACTCGTTTCGCCCATACTGTACGTTAGTAAATTATTTACATCAATTAGCTAATTATGAAATTCTTAATATATGTTTAGCTCTCCATATACTAAATTATTTAAGATGTCACTATCTTTCTCATCCACTAAGCATGCAATAGAATATTTCACAAGTATATACATTTATCACTCTATATAATATATATACAAATACGCTACCCCGGGGCTAAGCTACGGTGCGACACCACTAGCGGTGCATGCATATATCACAAGTATATATATTTATCACTCTATATTATATATATTAAAACGGAACCCCGAGGCTAAGATACGGTGTCACATACTCTGCTATCAAGTCCCGGTACATCATGTACAAAATAAAGGACTACCGGTTCCGAATAACTCTCGAACCATAAAAACAAATCACACATATTAGAGGCGAACATAGTCCTAAGCCTTTGGGATACGCACATACCTATATACCCAAATGATCGAGCACACCCTAAATCACCGTAGTGCGCATTACTTAAGTTTTATCTCCTGAAGCACAAGTTAATACCCCCCCCCCCAAATGGGCTCCTCCGATAAGACTAACCATAATGTGAAACCTCTCGTGATAGCAAGTAGCATAAGTATGTCAATACACATAAGAATCATACAATAGGTATTCTTACCACCTATGAAAATTCAGTAGGTATACACACAACCTAGATATTATCATTCGTACGTAGTATGTTTCTCTCTAATACTCATCGTATTTGTTGATACAAAAAACTAGACTAGGCCTAATCAATCGATCAAAGATAAAAATAAGTAAAACAAACAAGACACAAGAAATTTTAAAGTGGTTCGGCTCAAAAGAATAGCCTACGCCCAATGTTCTGTATTGGTTGTCTTGAGTTGTTTTTCTCGTCCCTTGCAATGAGGGTGATACAATGTATTTATAGCCCAAGAGGGGTCTGGATCGTTGTCATGTGAAAGGATGAAATGCCTTCTTTTGTTTGGCATTCACATCAATACATAATGATAATTAGATATATGAATATTGTCGCTTCATTGGAAATACAGGCTGTAAGACTGTTGGCTCTTGGTTGGCTGTACAAATTAGATTTTCGGCTGTTGGTCGGGCTTCCCAGTTGGTTGGGTAACCATGTTGGTCGGGCTTCCTTGTTGTTCGGGCTTTTCTATCATGCTGACTTGGACTTGTTCCACATTGGATGACACATGCAGGCTTATAATTGGTCCACGTAGGATGGTTAATTTTGGTATCAATAGAAGCCCCCAATGTTATTGATATTGATTATGAGTAGATAGTTGTGAATGGATCGATATTATATCATGGGTTATTAAACCATGTGTAGTAAATGGATAGTTCTTTATAATCCTGATATTATATTGCATTGATAAATCCTACTGTGATTCAAATAGTTAATGATATACAGAAGTGTGGCCTCATCCAGACGACCCACTGAAGAAGTGTCTCTCAAAGACATCCATAGAACATGATTGTTATCCAACATAGGCCTTATACTCGTCTATTATGGTCCATTCCACCAGTCTCATCCAAAGATTTCTTAGCCTAAGATATCATTCAAGACGATCACCCAAGATAATTTCCTCAATTGGTAAAGTATTACCAGTCTCAGTCTCTACCAGAGTCACCCTGAATTGATAACAAAATATCTTCTCATCAATCCCTACTGGACTAGTACGTGGATCTCAGATGGGTGCCCAGTCTCATCTCATCTCATCTACAAAAAACAACATTTCAGTAGTCTCGGGCAGCCAAGATCCATCATCTCAGACATCTCGTGGATACATGGGAATCGTGATAGGGGTATTTCAGGCAAGTCCTACAAAATCGTTATAGAAGATTAAACCACCACGTGGGTAGAATATTACTCATCATATCTTCTACACTCATCTCCACAGTTGTCACAGGCTCGTTGGTCCCACCTTCAACCAGGCATAGAGTGCATGCTTGGGGAGTGGTATTAGCACCCCCAAGCCTATAAAAAAGAGCTCGTGTCTTATTTTTCACCGAATGATAATTGGAAACCCTATAGTTACCCTGTTAAATTATAAAGAGAGAAAGAGAGAAGGTTGTATATCATCCATAGCAGTTTATGCCTCCTTTTAGTGAAAACACTCTTCAATTTTCACAGTGGACGTAGGCAAATGTTCGAACCACTTATATTTTATGTCATATATTATGTACCTCTCATCTCTTCTACTACTTTACTTCTATTTATTATTTCCACCATTAGTGTGAAATCTCAAAGTTTGGTTGAATCCTTAGGATGATCTTCAACATAATCACTTAATTATGTTATATTATCTGGCAAACTTTGATTAAGATCCTAAGTTTATTTGTAAATGTTGTGTAAAAGACTCTAATTTGGTATTTATTTCATTTTGTACTTTTGGTTGGGTTATGTTAACCTACGTGAAAAATGTAGCTTGCATTCCTGTAGTGGTCCATATCCCATTGCATTGACTAACATCTCAGGTTAGGTTTGGGCTTTTAGGAGTGAATTGATTCTTGGAGAGTAGGCTGGATTTCGGAGATTTATTTTATGTATGTAAGAGAAAAATTTATGACTGCTCACATTTTGATTTATTTTAGTTTAGCGTATCCCGTTACACAAACACATCACCTAAACACATTAACGTCACTACTTCTAGATACTTCAAGACTATGTTAAAGCCCGTAAAAAATTAAAGACTTGGTCATCTCAACAACTTGGAATAAGTATGCTTTTGGTATGGTAAAAAGGTTCTCTGTATTTTTTGGGGTTTACTTATTTTTATGAGGCAATATTTTTTAAGGAACTTAAAATATTTTTAAAGAAAAATCTTCCAAAATTCGATGCCTCATTTGAACGAGGTTTAGTGCCATTCGAATGAGATTTCCTTTTGGCTCATACTAAAATATCGTTAGAAGTTCGTGTTCTAACGAGTTTGATGTAGTTTTAAACGAAATCCTTTTTGATTCACATTTTAATCTCGTTAGAAGTCATCGTTCGAATGAGAAACATTGTTGTTCAAACAGCATGCCCCTTCGTTCGAACGATCGACACAAATTTTGTTTTTTAATGAATATCTTCCCATTATATTTTGTGTTTATCCTTTTTTTCTTCCATTCTTATAAAAAGGCTGGACGGGATCAGATATTCCCAGAGGTCTTTTTCCTAAGGAAAAACACCTTTTGAGATCTCATTTTGTGATAAAACACCTCATATCATAGTCCTCACCCTCGGGAATTATTCAAAATAACTTTTACCTTCATAAATAAGGTTTCTTATAATAAACTCTTGTAGAGACTTTTCTCTAAGAATGATTTTGTGAAACAAGGTTTCACGGCTGAAGAATGAAGATGGCTGAATCGGTGGATACCGAGGGCCAGCTGTTACATGTGGACGATTCCGGAGTTGGGTCGTATCTGTTGGAAGTTTTGAAGACTTTGTGCGTTCGACTTAGTGTAACTAAGTGTTTTTTAAGTCGATTGTGTTCAAAACTATCAATAGTGCTGAATAAAAGATTTTTCCCTACAATGGTATTTTTCCTCATCTTGATCGTGTTCTTGCATGTTTGGTCTGAAAATTGCAAATCTCTATTTGAACACAATTTGCATGCACACCATAGTCAATTGAAGATTACAGTTTGATTAAAATTTGGATTTGTATGTTGGGGAAATTAATTAAATAAATTGATCCATTATTTAGTACACACTCTTAAATTGGTATCAGAGCAGGTTACACTAAAATATCGTGTAATCCTTTTTCGCAAAAAAAAATTGATATTAATTTTTTTTTGAAAAGTTATTGATCATTAAAAAGTCAAAATTTAATGGATAATTTATATAATCGAATGCCCATTTTTTATCGTTCCAATTATGCTTACTTGAAAGATAGGATGAGGTCTACATTAAAATCTATTGATAAACATGTCAGGTTGCTTTGTGAAAGAGGGTGGACATCACCCACTGTAACTGTTGATAAAGTCGTTGGCCCTAAACGTGTCTCTCAATGGACAGAGGGCGATTTTAAATAAAGCAATTTTAACTCGAACGGTTTGAGTTTCATCTCAGGAGAAATCATCCACGATGAGTTCCTCCGCATTATAATGTACACGACGTCAAAACAAGCTTGAGATACCTGCCAGGTCACTCACGAAGGAACCAACGCTATTAAATCTTCTAAGCTGCCAAATATCACCATGCAATTTAAAACTATCACTGTGATTGAATCCAATACACCAAATCTGTCGAATTATCACGGTCATTGACCTTGACAAGTTCAACTTGTCAGGTCAATGACCGTGACAATTCTGGGGGTGACAACTTTTGTTGTCACGGTCATGTCACGGTCCTTGACCTTGACAAGTTTTGTCACGATTATGGACCGTGACAAACCCGTGACATTTAATAAAAAATTATCATGGTTAATGACCGTGACAATTCTGGGCAGAATTGAAAAAAAATCTGCTGGGCATTAAGGTCACTGCCACTGCCCAGCAGTATATTTGTACCTGTTATAGCAAAGTTGTATGTATTCAAACATCATATATCCAAATAAAATGGAGACAATGCATATATGCATTCAAAATAGAGACAATATGCATCACGATATAATCCAGATATAATTCAAATGTAACAAATTAAAACAATTCAATTCAAATAATATCACTAAATGTCTGGGGTAACGTTAGCTCTGAGGAGGTGAGTAGGCCACACGATATACGAATTGACACACCCACTAATATACATCGTGCCGCCCACCTTCTCATTCCCTTTACCCTTACGATTTTTGCCCAACGAACGCTTCATGAATGAGAACATATCTTGGACCGTCTCCTCCAAACGAAACAGCTTCGCATCATGCGAGTCCACCATTCGAGCCAACCCGGTGTCGCTCATCTCCAATCCGATGATCCTAGATTTGGCCACCCGCGAGCTCACCCCCTTGTACTCCCCTTGCGATCAGCGCCAAATACTTGGTTGAGTGTGTCTGTGGATAAATATGCCTTGTCGGCATCAGACTGCGACTCATGCACTTCCTTAAGCTTTGCCTGAAACGACAAAAAGAACATGATTAGTAAAATAAGTAAATAAAAAACTTATTACGTAATTCACAAAAAGGAAACTGTCGGATTACTTACAATCGTGTCCGCGATGCTTGGGGACACCTCTTTATCCTTCCACTTCTTCGTTCGAATAGCCATATAAGTATCGAGCCTATATGGCCTACCCCCAGGGCCACTCCCTGTCCCTGAAATAAAATAAAGTAAAATTAATCGTAATATTTCTGTAGTTATAGAAATTAAATCTTACCATCATCCTATGCTTCACCTCGGCGTAAGACGTCCGGCCGGAGTAGTGCACATCCATCTTTTTTGCCCGATTTTCCTTTCCCGATTGGCGAGATGCCAATTGTCGCTCCCCGATCTCATTATCAATGAACTTTTACCATTGTGCCAACGAGATCGGCTCCTTCGGCGGGACGGATTCACGCATTCGGATAACTAACTCTCGGGTCTTCCCAAAGTACCAGGTTCGCATATTTTTCTTCCACATCTTGTGTTTCTCCCTCAGTTTCTCCAAGACGGAATCGCGTAGCTTTGGATCCAGGATGAATTGTTCCTGTCCAACAAATACAATGTTAGTTGCGAATAAATATAAATATAAATATAAATATGAATATAAATATAAATATAAATTGAAATATAAATATAAATTTAAATTGAAATCGAAATCGAAATTGAAATTGAAATTGAAATTGAAATATTCATATAAATATAAATATAAGTACATTACCTGTAGTGCCACCCAAATAGCTAACTTGAGATCATTTGGTACCTCCCTCCAACTAATGTACCTTGGGCTGATGATCGTCTTTACTAGCTCGAGGGATCTCGCTAATAGCCAAGTCTTGTTCTTAATGGATATCCCCAATTTGCCATATTTGGGGTGCTTAGGGGCCGAGGAGCCCTCGTCGCCTCCCCTACTACCGAGCCCAGACGACATCATCATAATCAGCATCAACATCCTCGCCTTAATACCTGAAGGACACATTTGCTGTAAAAAAATGTTGTTATTAGTACAAATCAAAATGAATTAGAAGAAGACATACAAATATGTACAATTACTACAAATCCAAATGAATTGTTACTGTTTAACACCTCACTTCTGAATTCCAAAACAACAACATCTAGCTCATAATATGTACAATTACTAAAAATCCGAAACATCCCCACTCCCACCCCTACTGCCCACACACACGCACACTACACAATATTGAAAATGATAAAGTGCAAATCAATTAAAAGCATTAAAAATGGATTGATAAAGTACAAATTGGAATATTTATTACAAATTGAAAAATTATTTCACATTCGGGTTATCATAAAAAATGGGTTGATATTCGGTGGAGCAGCCAAGTCATCCACACTACTATTTAGAAGCTTTGGTGCGTGTTGGACAATTGACCATGACTCGTTGTTGATATACTCCGAGTAAAATACTTGGTTAACCTTTTGAAATGCACAAACAAACGGCTCATCGCTCACGTGGTCATTGCTCTTCAACTTGGACAAGTCAACCATGATCAAATTGGTGACAGGATCAACTTCACAAGCATTTTTATCCTCAACTCTTACCCAGTCACAGTAAAATACAACCTCTTTAAAGCTTATATAATCCAATTCAAATATATTTTGAATTACACCTTAGTAGGTTATTTCAGCTTCAACGAGGTTTTTATCTTTTGCGCTCACTCGAAAGAAAGTAAGAGCCATGGTACTGTGAAAAATCGCTTTAATTTAGGCCCAATGGGAAAATATTTCAACACTTTTTGAGGCACTTTTGATCTTGTGCCTTCGTTACTAGTAGATTGAAAATATCTAGGTTCATCGCAAACCGGACAACGATTGAGATTTTCATACTCCTTTCGGTATAGTATGCAGTCATACACACAAGCATGAATCGATTAATAATTTATTCCCAATCCTTTCAAACCGTTCTTCATAACATGATAGCTATTTGGAAGCATATTCTCCTTGGGTAGTAACCCCTTCACCCATTTCAAAATTCCTATCACGCTATTGCCAAACAAACTGTACTGCATCTTCAAACTGTGCAAACTAACCATGTCATGTAAAGTTGTTTGATCTTTCTCACATCCAGAGTATAACGGTTGGTGATAATATGCAAATATTACGTATTTCATCCGTCGAACATACGCATTTTAGCTCCCTCGGGTGCCTTAATCTCAATATTTAAGCCCGTTAAACAGACAACCTTGGTTTATATTGTTAACATGCTATATAAAGTATAATTGGGCTTTTGTAGGTATTTAGGTACTAAGAATGGAGTTTGGACGCATTCCGCTCAAGTTCCGTACGTAATCACACGTTTAAGGGAAATTCGATTAATTCATAGTTTGGGCACCTGGCCCAACACCTACACGAAAGTTGTAGACCACCTCGCAAGCTTCACGTGGCTGCAAACGGTGCACGATTCTAATTCCTAACGAAGAAGTTACATAATTTCTAGCAGAAGGGAATTCCAAACCAACCAAAACAGGAGGAAGAGTATGCAACCCTGATTGATCGATCGATCGATCAAAGGGATCAATCGATTGATCCTTTAATTTTTTGCAATTCGTTGGGAGATAGTGGGCTTCAATTGATTGTAATACCCCGTATTTTTATGCTATATAAATTTGGGGATTTATTAAATTTAACGTGAATGATTTATTTAATAAAAATCCGAAAATTAATTATGTTATAATTATTAACGTGACGAGAGTTAGTAATTATAGGAGACTTGTTGAATATTACTAATGAGCAAAGTAATATATTATATTGGTTATATTGAATGTCATGAGTGAATTAAATGACTATTTCGGAAATTTAAGTCGGGACGTGCCCGTGTCACGTCAGGACTAATTTTGTTAAATAAAAAGTGAATATTTTATAAGTTGTTTGTATGGTCGTTTTGAGTGCGCCAACGCGTCCGGAACGGTCGAGATAGTCAGAAAAGTGTACCCGGGGGTTTAGTTTGGGTCTCGGGACGTTTTTAGGCCTAATTGGTACCCCGGGAGGGCAATTTAGTCATTTCACCTTTTTGGGTAATTAAACCCACGAAATTCAACAACCTATATCAGCCAACTAGGTTAGTCTTTTAGGGTTAGAATATTCAGAAAACAAGTGACGGCCATTGGAGAAGAGAGGAGAGAGCTCCAAGGCAATTCAAGGCCAAAAAGTCACCGGTTTGCACCGCCGCCACCACCAACGCGTAGATCGCGAGAAGGGGAACGCAACCACACCGGATTCATCTGCAAACCGGACTTCTGAAAATCCCAGGCAAGTATTTAACTTGCGTATTTTCGTTAGTGCAATCTTCATATTAGTTTAGGATTGATTAGAGATGAAAACTATGGAAGAAAACCCAAATTGTGTTAGGAAAATGCATATAGTATTGATTATAATGAAATTCTGGAATCCTTGCCATGTAGAGGAATATAACCCACAAAATTTTGATGTTATATTAGAAGGAAATTCTGGTAAAAACAGATTAGAACCTTTATTAAGGAAAAACTCTAGGGTTCTTGATGATTAGATGAATTTTGGGTTAATTATCCATGTTTAATGTTAGATATACACATGCTTTACGTTAAAAACATCTGGTATATTGTTATAATGATAGTAGTAGGATTTTTGGGACGATTGGAATGGAAAAACATGGTTTTGGATGAAGAAATTTGGTAGAACCGGTAACTGCATTTCTGCAGAATTTTCGCAGACCTGCTTGATCGATCGATCGATCGAGCCTAGAGCTTCGATCGATCGAGTCCCAGACCTCGATCGATCGACCCCTCCTGGCAGACTCCTATTTCCCTTATTTAACTAGTTAAACTAAATTTATCGTGAAATAATTCTTGGGGATTCTTAATAAAATATTTTGGGAGTTAGGAAAGACCAGCAGAGCACATGAATAACTGTTGGGGACTTTATTATAAGACGAGAATTTTACTTTTGGGATAATTATATAATGAACAATGAAACTACGTATTTCAAGCGAGAGATTACGGCGAATAGCTACGATAGTGAATAGAGGTATACCTACTGAATTTTATACTTGGGAAGAGAGAGTCCACGTGAGCTACGTAATAGATGGAAGAATACTTCGAATTAAGGTTAGAGATGAACCCTTATACGCGATACTAATAATATGATAATATGGAAATGTCGAAATTATGGGAATTGAGAATTTATCTAATATTGATATGGTAATATTAGTATAGTTATATGATTTTGTGTGCATAAACTATCTATGTGTGAAAATCATGCCCACGCTACTTGCTATCCCTCAGGTTACCGCGCTGGGACAAGTCTTATCTCGATGGGACCTTTATGGGGGATATTGACTTCTACCCCAGAAGATAGATGTCCTTGGTACAGGCTATTGACGTGATAGTTCAGACGGTCCTAAGAGACGCAGGCATGTGCCATCCTCTTAGAGACTTGGAATCTATTCTTCGCCTCAATTTTGTTTGTGTATGTGTTAATACAATTCGAGAGTGATTCCGATTGTATTCCCCTTAAAATGAGTGATATGGGGTTTTGGATAGTAGAGTATGCCCGCACCATAGTTTATTTGGGGTGCTGTTATATATATATATATATATATATATGGATTTCTGAAATTTGGAACTACCTACTGTGAATTGATATGTAGGATATGGCTGATGACTCAAATTGTAAATACTTGTTTTGAGAAAGTTTAATATGACACTGGAAAACTTTATGGACTAATAAAGTTAAAAATGAGAACTTTGGTTATTAATTGAAATATTCTTTTCAAACAATTTTATCGTTAAATTTTAAATCCTGCGATATACCTAAGATAAGTTAAATCATTGGGGAAAGGATAGCGTATTCTATGATAAGATAAACCGTTGGGAAGGTTGGTGCGATAGGTGTACACATTAGAAGAGAGGTGAGTATTTCTCAAGAGAGTGACGCACTAATATGTTGTTGCATTGGCCTGTATCAATTTAAATACTTGCTAAATGTATTTTAAAATCAAACACACTTTCGGGCTCTGACTCGTTTCTTTCTCTCTCTCTCTCTCTCTCTTGTATATATATGTATGTATTACAGGTGCCCAGCCACAGGGACGTCTTGATTAGGATCTCTTGGAAGGAACGCGCTGCAGCTTAGGTGGGAGTTGTAGGTCTCTTGATTAGACGACTTCGTTCATTCGGATCCACTCTTAGTACTTTTATTTAGTTGGGCATGTGTAGCCCTTTCCTTTATTTATTTGTTATTAGGATATTTGTATTTCAGTTATTTCCAGATTTGTTACTATGGGAGTTATTCGGATTGGATGTATGACTTTATATTTCGCATGTTGACATTCGATTTACGTATGTTTTAAATTAATTGGTTTGTGTTCCAGGTTTAATGTGGTGTGATTCTTAATTGTAGAAATGTTGCTTTTGAATAAATAAATATTTTTCTTTAAATAAAATTGGTAAAGTTATGTATGAAAATGGTTTTGACACTTAGCTTAATTATTTAGGGTGTAAAATTGGAAAATATATTTTTATCGACAGTGATGCTGAGAATGAACCAACTGTTTACCTTGATTTAATTTAATAAAGGAGTGATCGCCCGATATTTAATTAGCCGGGGTGTCACACGTGGTATCAGAGCATCAGGTTCTAGAGTCCTTTAGGATCTGTGCGGCCTATTATGTTTCAGCGTTGCTTTCTTTGATATAGAGCCCTAATACTAGGAATGTTGTGTCTATCTCTATACTTTGGAATTTCGTACTTCTGCGATTTGTTTATTTGAATGATGAACTCATCCAAATTTACTTGAATTTTCAGATGGACCGTCAAGAAGAACTAGCTAAGACAGTTAAGGGAGTCAACGAGCAAGGTTGACTCATACCTCAAGTATCTCAGAGGAAATATCAACCACCGAGTTAGCAGGTATCGTGGCACAAGCAGTTACCACTGCGGTTTTACAATACCAAGAACGCAGCCTACAACTTAAAGAAGGTAAAAGACCTAGAGAGGTTAACCAAATGCATGTGACTAAAGCTGACAAATGTGCAAAAACACCAAAATTTCGACAACAAACTACCCAAGACCAAGTCAGTTCTAGTCAACAACGTGGTAAAATGAAGCAGTTTCGAAAGAGGAATAAAGTCCCAAGTCAGCAAGGTCGAGACCGACAACAGCAGGGTCAGAGGGGGAGAAACTTCAGAGGTCGTTGTTTCGCGTGTGGCACGCATGTCCATAAACGCCAGGATTGCCCAGAGAGTGTTAGGGCCCCACAGCAGCAGGGTGCCCGTAATGATCCACAAGGGCCACTTTTTCCAATCGCTCTCCCAGCACCCACTCAAGTACTAGGCCTACCAACCTTTCCAGTAGCTCCAGTGCAGCAGGGGGAGTTACAGTACAGACATATCTATAATGTCCACCAGGCAGCCGCCCCACAGGCACCACCCGCGATTTGGGGTATGTTTTCTATCCATGAAACTTTAGGTCGAATTATGTTTGTTATTGGGACAACGCATTGTTTTATATCTACGCATTTCGCGAAGGCCTTAGGGTTATTAACCACCGTAGAGAACACCGTGACGTGTGTCGACTCACCACTGGGGAGTGGGTCACTTATTTTCTTTATATGTCGGGGAGTGGGGGTAGAGATTGGTAGCTTGGTATTACCTGCAGACATGTTAGTCTTAGACATGCACGAGCATGATGTGATTATTGGTATGGATTGGCTCGCATCTTATAGAGCCATGATTGATTGCTTCGGTGGGAGCATTGTTTTTGCCATTCCGGGGCAAGAGATGTTTGTAGTGGCGATGTCTCACCCAGAGGGAGGTTCGACCGCTCATTTGTATTACATAGAGGAGGATACCTCTAAGGAGGTTGTGATTCCCTTAGATTCGATCCCTATTGTCAGGGAGTATTACGACGTGTTTCAGGAGATACCAGGACTACCGCCCAGTCGTGAAATAGACTTTGTTATAGATTTATTGCCAGATACGAAACCTATAGCACGCGCACCGTATGGCTCTGACAGAGATGTGAGAGCTACGAGATCAGATAGAACAACTGTTAGGTCAGGGATTCATTCGTAGGAGTACCTCACCTTGAGGCGCTCCAGTCTTGTTTGTGAAGAAGAGAGATGGTTCACTGAGATTGTGTGTGGACTACCGAAAGCTGAACAAGGTCACGATACGGAATAAATATCCGTTACCTCGAATCGATGATCTGTTCGACCAGCTGAAGGGAACAACTTTCTATTCGAAGATAGATCTGAGGTAGGGGTACCATCAGTTACGTATTAGAGAGCAGGATGTTTCAAAGACTGCCCTCTTATCAAGAGATGGGTCCTATGAGTTCAGGGTAATGCCGTTCAGACTCACAAATGCCCCAGCCGTTTTCATGGACTTGATGAACCGAGTATTCAGAGAGTTCATGGATCAGTTGTCATCGTCTTCATAGATGACATCTTGATATATTTACACTCCGAGGAGGAGCATGCCGAGCACTTGAGGCAGGTTCTTTAGACTCCACGTGAGCATCAGCTGTATGCTAAGTATGAGAAGTGTGAATTCTGGTTGTGAGAGGTACAATTCTTGGGGCATGTTGTTTCTAAGCAGGGGATTGCAGTTGACCCGAGCAGAGTGTCAGCGATGAGGGAGTGGGGACAGCCCATGACACCGACGGAAGTGTGTAGTTTCTTGGGGTTAGCTGGTTACTACAGGAGATTCATTCGGGGATTCTCCAAAATAGCGGGTCCATTGACGAGTCTGAATCGCAAAGGGGTACCATATGTTTGGGATGACTCTTGTCAATTGGCCTCCGACAAGCTGAAAGACAAGCTTACTTCAGCGCCAGTCCTTGCTTTACCGAAATCGGGTATGGAGTACCTGGTTTACACCGATGCTTATTTACGGGGACTTGGAGGAGTACTCCAACAGGAGGAGAAGGCTATAGCTTTTGCTTCCCGCAAGCTTAAGTTGCATGAGAAGAATTACCCCACCCACGACCTGGAGTTTGTAGCGGTCGTCTTTGCATTGAGGATATGGAGGCACTATTTATTGGGGGAGAAATTCCGTTTGTTCACAGACCACAAGTCACTGCAGTACCTTTTCACTCAGCGAGAGCTGAATAAGCGTCAGCGCAAATGGCTAGAGTTTGTGAAGGATTACCAGTTCGATATACAGTATCATCAGGGAAAGGCCAACGCAGTTGCTGATGCGTTGAGCCGTAGACCGGTAGACGAAGTAGCGGAAGTCTGGAAAGCAAAGTGGAAGGAGTTGGGTCACTAGGACGTAGTAACATGTTCTTTCATATCCGTGACGACCGTCACACCCGAGATTGTTACGAGAGTGATACAGGCACAGACCACAGACCCATTTTGCCAGGAGCAGATTGTGCGATTTCTAGCCGAGGGTGCTAAGTCCTATTCTGTTAGTTCTGATGGAGGTTTGCGGTTTAATGGGAGATTGGTGGTTCCAGAAGGAGCAGAGTTACGTCATTAAGTGATGACTCATTCTCATGGGTCCTGATTTACAGTACATCCGGGAGGCGATAAGATGTACCAGGACATGAGGCGACAGTACTGGTGGAGTGGGATGAAAAAGGACATTGCTGAGTTTGTGTCCAAGCGTTCTACCTGCCCGCTGGTAAAGGTGGACCACCAAAAACCGTCAGGATTGCTTCAGCCATTGGAAGTACCAGTGTGGAAGTGGGAGAGTATTTCCATGGATTTTATTACAGGGTTACCTACATCACAGCGGGGCCACGATTATATTTGGGTGATTGTAGAACGTTTGACCAAGGTTGCTCATTTTCTGCCGGTACGGACAGATTATACCATGGGTCAGTATGCTCAGTTGTTCATCACAGAGATTGTCAGATTACATGGGGTTCCCCTGAATATTGTGTCAGATAGGGACAAGATTTTCGTGTCTCGTTTTTGGGAAAGCTTTCAGGAGGCTATGGGTACTGAGTTGACGTTGAGTTCAGCTTACCAACCACGGACAGATGGACAGACAGAGCGTACTAATCAGATGTTAGAGGATATGCTACGCATGTGTGTTCTCGATTTTGGAGGAGGATGGGAGCCACATCTTCCACTGGTAGAGTTTGCTTATAATAACTCTTAACAGTTTACGATTGGTATGGCTCCATTTGAGGCGTTGTATGGCAGGCCTTGTCGTTCTCCAACTTGTTGGCTCGAGGTGGGGGATAACAAGTTGCTAGGACCAGAAGTGATTCAGGAGACCTCCGCGAGGATTGAGATAATCAGGAGTCGTATTCGGGTAGCCCAGGACAGGCAGAAGAGCTACGCCGATGCGAAACGGTTCTACCGGGAGTTTAATGTGGGAGATCAAGTGTTATTGCGTGTATCTCCTATGAAGGGGGTGATGAGGTTCGGGAAGAAGGGGAAATTGGCTCCGAGGTAAGTGGGACCATTTCCCATCATCTAAAGGATTGGACCGGTTGCATACAGGTTGGGATTGCCAGAACATTTACATCGCATCCACGATGTATTCCACATCTCGTCGTTGAGACGATATCTTCGGGATGATATGGCCCATACTCACATTGAGATAGATGAGATAGACTTACAGTCTGATAGCTCTTACGAGGAGAGACCAGTGGCTATTCTAGACTATAGTGAGAGGAGATTTAGGTCGAAGATAGTTCCACTTGTACGAGTCCAGTGGGAGCATCATAATGTGGAGGAATCCACTTGGGAACGCGAGGCAGTATGCGCGAGAGATATCCAGAGTTGTTCTTACCAGGTATGCCTTATTTTCCAAATTTCGGGATGAAATTCCGTTATTAGGGGGGAAGTATGTAAAACCCCGTATTTTTATGCTATATAAATTTGGGGATTTATTAAATTTAACGTGAATGATTTATTTAATAAAAATTCGAAAATTAATTATGTTATAATTATTAACGTGACGAGAGTTAGTAATTATGGGAGACTTGTTGAATATTACTAATGAGCAAAGTAATATATTATATTGGTTATATTGAATGTCATGAGTGAATTAAATGACTATTTCGGAAATTTAAGTCGGGACGTGCCCGTGTCACGTCAGGACTAATTTTGTTAAATAAAAAGTGAATATTTTATAAGTTGTTTGTATGGTCATTTTGAGTGCGCCAACCCGTCCGGAACGGTCGAGATAGTCAGAAAAGTGTACCCGGGGGTTTAGTTTGGGTCTCGGGACGTTTTTAGGCCTAATTGGTACCCCGGGAGGGCAATTTAGTCATTTCACCTTTTTGGGTAATTAAACCCACGAAATTCAACAACCTATATCAGCCAACTAGGTTAGTCTTTTAGGGTTAGAATATTCAGAAAACAAGTGATGGCCATTGGAGAAGAGAGGAGAGAGCTCCAAGGCAATTCAAGGCTAAAAAGTCACCGGTTTGCACCGCCGCCACCACCAACGCGTAGATCGCGAGAAGGGGAACGCAACCACACCGGATTCATCTGCAAACCGGACTTCTGAAAATCCCAGGCAAGTATTTAACTTGCGTATTTTCGTTAGTGCAATCTTCATATTAGTTTAGGATTGATTAGAGATGAAAACTATGGAAGAAAACCCAAATTGTGTTAGGAAAATGCATATAGTATTGATTATAATGAAATTCTGGAATCCTTGCCATGTAGAGGAATATAACCCACAAAATTTTGATGTTATATTAGAAGGAAATTCTGGTAAAAACAGATTAGAACCTTTATTAAGGAAAAACTCTAGGGTTCTTGATGATTAGATGAATTTTGGGTTAATTATCCATGTTTAATGTTAGATATACACATGCTTTACGTTAAAAACATCTGGTATATTGTTATAATGATAGTAGTAGGATTTTTGGGACGATTGGAATGGAAAAACATGGTTTTGGATGAAGAAATTTGGTAGAACCGATAACTGCATTTCTGCAGAATTTTCGCAGACCTGCTTGATCGATCGATCGATCGAGCCTAGAGCTTCGATCGATCGAGTCCCAGACCTCGATCGATCGACCCCTCCTGGCAGACTCCTATTTCCCTTGTTTAACTAGTTAAACTAAATTCATCGTGAAATAATTCTTGGGGATTCTTAATAAAATATTTTGGGAGTTAGGAAAGACCAGCAGGGCACATGAATAAGTGTTGGGGACTTTATTATAAGACGAGAATTTTACTTTTGGGATAATTATATAATGAACGATGAAACTACGTATTTCAAGCGAGAGATTACGGCGAATAGCTACGATAGTGAATAGAGGTATACCTACTGAATTTTATACTTGGGAAGAGAGAGTCCACGTGAGCTACGTAATAGATGGAAGAATACTTCGAATTAAGGTTAGAGATGAACCGTTATACGCGATACTAATAATATGATAATATGGAAATGTCTAAATTATGGGAATTGAGAATTTATCTAATATTGATATGGTAATATTAGTATAGTTATATGATTTTGTGTGCATAAACTATCTATGTGTGAAAATCATGCCCACGCTACTTGCTATCCCTCAGGTTACCGCGCTGGGACAAGTCTTATCTCGATGGGACCTTTATGGGGGATATTAACTTCTACCCTAGAAGATAGATGTCCTTGGTACAGGCTATTGACGTGATAGTTCAGACGGTCCTAAGAGACGCAGGCATGTGCCATCCTCTTAGAGACTTGGAATCTATTCTTCGCCTCAATTTTGTTTGTGTATGTGTTAATACAATTCGAGAGTGATTCCGATTGTATTCCCCTTAAAATGAGTGATATGGGGTTTTGGATAGTAGAGTATGCCCGCACCATAGTTTATTTGGGGTGCTGTTATATATATATATATATATATATATATATGGATTTCTGAAATTTGGAACTACCTACTGTGAATTGATATGTAGGATATGGCTGATGACTCAAATTGTAAATACTTGTTTTGAGAAAGTTTAATATGACACTGGAAAACTTTATGGACTAATAAAGTTAAAAATGAGAACTTTGGTTATTAATTGAAATATTCTTTTCAAACAATTGTATCGTTAAATTTTAAATCCTGCGATATACCTAAGATAAGTTAAATCATTGGGGAAAGGATAGCGTATTCTATGATAAGATAAACCGTTGGGAAGGTTGGTGCGATAGGTGTGCACATTAGAAGAGAGATGAGTATTTCTAAAGAGAGTGACACACTAATATGTTGTTGCATTGGCCTGTATCAATTTAAATACTTGATAAATGTATTTTAAAATCAAACACACTTTCGGGCTCTGACCCGTTTCTTTCTCTCTCTCTCTCTTGTATACATATTTATGTATTACAGGTGCCCAGCCACAGGGACGTCTTGATTAGGATCTCTTGGAAGGAACGCGCTGCAGCTTAGGTGGGAGTTGCAGGTCTCTTGATTAGACGACTTCGTTCATTCGGATCCACTCTTAGTACTTTTATTTAGTTGGGCATGTGTAGTCCTTTCCTTTATTTCTTTGTTATTCGGATCCACTCTGAGAATGAACCAACTGTTTACCTTGATTTAATTTAATAAAGGAGTGATCGCCCGGTATTTAATTAGGCGGGGTGTCACATTGATCCCTTGTTTTCTGCAGATATTTTGGCCTTTTCTTTTCTTTTCTCTTTTCTTTTCTAATTTAATTCCTTTTACTATATAAAGTATTTTTGTTGTAAAAACAGATATTATTAGATTTTAGGTTAGTTTAGCTTAGGGTTTGGGAGTTGAGAGCTCTTTTCTTCTTCCTCGTATAGTGTGATAACATTTGGGTTTGTAAGATTGTACTTTTATCCTCCCTCTCCATTAATATAGATTGTATTTCCTTATTTCCTTGATCTCTAGTTAATTTATATGCTTTGATAAATAGGTTTACGTGCTTTCTTCCTGTGCTTTCTAGTGTAGCTTTATCGCGTTTATTTACTGCATTTTTAATATGCTTTCTAGCTAATTTAGTCTAGGTTGTGTTTGAATGGAATTCACTCGGGTTAACACGTTGCTTTGTTTTGATGATAGCATTTACGGGTCTATTTCGGGTGTGTTGTCCTAGTTATTACGCATAGGAGATTTGACGGGGCATATCATGTATGTCCCGTGCTTATGACCTTTCGTTCATAATTTTTGGGATATTTGTTGACGCCAAAATCTTATTAGGCTTTTATGTGGATTTAGGGGCGTGGCAACCCTTTATTCAATTAACTGTCAAAACGAGACTCATTCGTAATAACTCGTCGACCCATGTGACCATTTTATACAAATTAACTTGGGTGTGGGATATTCGACGCAACCTATAGTTTTTACTCGCTTTCTTAATCTAGTTTCAATTCCCTCGCCTAGATTAATCATTTCCCTTTTTTGCATCTTTTCCTTTTTGTTGTTATTTATCTTTTACACTTTTATTTAGGAGTACTAAATCACTTAAATTCTAGCAACTCATCTCAGTGGATCTTTCGATACCCGACTTACCGTTGTGCTTGCCTCGCAAGTGTAGTCGTAATTTAGTTTTTTTTATTGTCACGGTGAAACGAAAACAAGGATCATGACCTCATACGAGCACGCCTTTCACGTGCCCGATCAAAATGGCGCCGTTGTCAGGGATGCTTTGATTTAGATTGTAATTTTCTTATTAGTTCGTAGTATTCTTTCTTTTATATTTGTATTCTTTGTTTTAAACTTTTTTGCAGGACTTCTACATTTGAGCGCCTAGAAATGCTTGAATTTTTCCCGTCGCACATTGCTTTGTGGAATTAGCCCTCTCGAGCTTTATTTTAGGGTAAGCATATCTTATTCTAATTTTTCTGGTAATCCTAATGATAATTCTCAAAATTCCGATAAACCTATGAATTTTGGTCAATACTTGCAAACTGAAAAAATTTCAATATCTAAAATGACATTGGGTGAGTATTACGAAAGTCAAAGTTTGGATTACATCAATTTTGGGGGTGATCATTTTGATCATGGGTCGCAATATCCTTATGATAAGAATTTCGAAACAAATTGCAATCATTTTCAAAATTCTTATGTTAATGATTTTGAGTGTAGTCCCGATAATAATTTCCAAAACTCTCAATTCCAAGAATTCGCTACTCGCCCTATGACTTTCGGTGAGGGATTGCGCATGCTTGAAAATGAGAGGATTGAAAATCGTTATCGGGAAGAAAATCGTTGTTGGGAACATGAGTTGGATTTATTATTCTAATCCGACGATGACTTTTCTTCGGAGACTTTCAAAGTCGAGGACTGTTTTGAACCAAATGAGAACTTCGCTCCTACTTTGGAACAAATCATCCTTGACTTGACCCATGGTATAGTAGAGAATGAACATGAGGATGAAATAGGCATAGTATCCATTTGCAATGAACTCGTTTCTTCTTTGATTCTCAAAGAAGAAAGTTTCATTGCAAACAATCCTATTTCTTCCGAAATTCAATCTTTCGACGATGATCACTCATCGTCTGAGATTGAATTTCTTTTATCCCCGTCTTTATTCTATACTATAACACCAATTCTAGTACCCGATGAATCAGTTCAAAACTTTACAGTTCCAAACCTTTTCACAGACGAGGAGTACTCGCTCGAGCCGCCTTCCATGACGGCATCTTTGCTCTCCTGCGCGCCGCCTCCCACTCCAACTTTAAAATACTTGGGAGATGATTCAATTTTTCTTGGCCCACATGTGTACTTGTCGCCCCTCCTATCCAAATCCACCATCCTCCCTCCCAAATTTTTAATTGGGGATGGTTCATCTTTTCCACTACCCATATGCCTTCCGTCGTTTGAACGGAATTCCTATTTTTCCGGAGGCATGCATGAGAGGGAAGTACCACCATTGATCTTCCAAAGTCAAAATGTTGTTTGGGTGGACCCTTAAAAATTCCTACTTTAAGTATATAGCTAATTAGAATTCCCATGTGTAGGTTGTATATACTATATTTTTCATTTTCCATTGTTTCTTAATTTAGTCTAGTGTAATTAGTTAATCTCTTTTTATATTTTTGTATGCTTAGTTCTAACTCTTTATGTAGGTTCAACGAACTTGAAATTGCAGAAATTGTGCATCCCGACATACTTTTGTTAAGAGAAAAATGAAAACCGTCATTTTCTTTATTTTACACACACTCATTCTCACGCATTTGCATTTGCATTTGTTTTTCTTTTTCTTTTATTTTCTTTTCTTTTTTTTTTATTTTTCATTTATTTGTGACATGCATGTGTGTCGCTCGTCGTATATATTTTTCTTTTTTTTTTGTTTATCTACTATATGTGTATGTATGTATGTGCATATTTAGTCTAATTCTTTGTTATTTTATTTTATTTTATTTTTATTTTTATTTTTATTTTTATTTTTATTTTTATTTTTATTTTTATTTTTATTTTTATTTTTATTTTTATTTTTATTTTTATTTTTATTTTAATTTTAATTTTAATTTTTAATTTTTATTTTTTTATTTGTATTTTTATATACTTATATATACTCCCTAAAATGCCATTTCCCCCTTGTTAGAAACAGCATGCAGTGGGCTTTTTCCTGTATGATCGATCGATCAATGCCCAAGGCTCGATCGATCGATCGTCCAGTTAAAGGCCAAAATATGTTTCTTTTTTCCCAATTTCCTACATTTCTTTTATCTATCCTCTCCACTTCCGAGCCCTAAAAATCCCCCAACCCATTTCCTTCATTTTTCAACCATTTTCTATACTTAAAGGTATACTCCTTCCTATTTAATTGAGTATTTGTAGATTTTGGCTGATTTATGTCATTATTACACTGTTTTATCAATTGTTTTAACATGTTTGTGGGTGTGTTGGTTGTCTCCCTATTTTGGTTGTTCCAACTATTTTTCTTGCTGATTATTGCTATATATCCATTCATGAACACATATGTGTTGCTGAATTGTTGTTGTGTTCATGAATGGGGCTCTATTGTTGGTTCAAATGGTATTTTTCACCATCGCCGCACATTGCGCACGCCAAGTGTTCGCTAAAATTCCCCAAACAGTTTTCAATCCATTTTTGGCGCACACTTGGGTGATTTTCACTCGTTGTCGCATGTCGACAAATTTTATCGCAATGTTGATTCTTTTTTGCTCGATTTTGCGCACGTGCACCCACCATTTCAACTCGTACACTAACTAACCATTAATTGTGCTTACAATTTTTTTGTATTGCTTAATTATTATTTTGTAGGTTGAAATGGCAAATATCAAGAAATACAAGTTCACTAGGTGCGCGCCCAACCGGGGCTTCAAGTGGTTTCGTTGTGAGGAGGAGCGAGATTGTTTTCAGGCCTATTTTTAGACTTTCAAGAGACCTTTGGGTTATCATTTTGCCTGGACCCTTGGTCATATACCACAGGAGGCGCCTGCTCTGTTACGACGATAGGGATGGGAGCCATTTCTCGCTACCAATGGGCGCGTCAATGAAGAGGTCGTTCGTATCTTTTACACGACATTGGTAGAGGTGAGAGGGCAAGGGCCTACTACATATGAGGCCATGGTCCGTGGGGTGTGGATACCTCTCCGTCGTTCTGACCCTGTGGATCCTATCAGTTTATTGGATGTGGATCTCTTTGGTCATGCGATGTTGATTGAGGCCCTTGTGCCAGGCGAGGGATGGAAGAAGGGTGCTTTACGTTCGGCTGTAATGGTGGACTTATCGAGACTACTCCACTACATCAACGTCCATTCTTTCATGGTGATGAGCAACCAATCAAAGGTGTGTCACAAGAACGCGACATTCATCTACACTATGCTTAATAATTTGGGCGATATCAGTTTGCCCAAGATATTTTTGGAGACGATGCTCGCGAGATCCAAGGAGGTGGCTTGGAGATTTTCCTTTCCTTTTCCTTCCCTCATCATGAAGGATCTGCACTTCACACGATTTCCCAGAGTACGACGCTGATCGCAAGCGTGGGACACTAGGGCTTCTCATAAAAGACAACATTTTGAAGATGTTGACTCATGCATGGGGTAAACTGGGGAACAAAAGTCAGAGCGCAGAGGCAGCTGCCATGGCAGAGGAGGAGGCAGAGATGAGACATATTAAGCACGGTGAGGGTTCTCACGTACCACACATAGATTTGGATTCCCTCTTTGAAGCATTTCAGGCAGTGTAGGACCAGTGCAAGGAGGAGACCCATCTTAGGTGGGCTATATAGGAGTTTCGCCTAGACCAACATCAGTTAGAGGTGAGGCAACAACAGGTCGATCTGCGGCAAGATCGAAATGAGCGATGGCAGTATAGAGCCGAGTAGAGGCAGGCAAGAGCGCAACATATGCATGAGTACCAGATGATGCAGGCGATGATGCGAGATAATTGTTTATAGCGGCATGATTCGAACGCCCCTCTAGCTCCTCATTTTTAGGATCCTTCTGATCCTAGTGGTTCCGACCACTAGGCTATTGTTGTATTGGGTCATTTTTTTGCATTTCTGGGACGGGTATTATGTTGTATTTTATTTTATTTTATTTTATTTTATTTATATTTCTTTCTTTTTCATAGTTGTAATGTATTAAGTTGTTTTGTATCGAGCTTATGAAATGAGAAATGAGAATGTAGTTTGAGGTTGTTTATTGGATTTTGATGTGTGTGACCTCCCATTTCATAAAATCAAAATGTTCACCATCAATTTATCTAGTATTTGCACTTCAGCCCCTCTATATTGTTGTGACTTGTGACATAGATTCTTTTAACTTAATACATTGGTACATATTCTTCCTATGTTTTGTACTAACTTGCTTTGCAGATTCATTTGGACTTGTAATTATGGAGATCTCTCCAAATTTGGGTAATATCATTCTTTTCCTATCTTTGTGTTGTGTTCTTTAATGGATGCATTGGGTACAATGCAATATTTAAGTTAGGGGGTGTGGGATATTCTATCCATTTCATTGTTTAGTCCTTGAATTTGACTACAATTTAGTTACAAAGCATGTTTTTGTTAAAAAATTTGAAAAATTTGAAAAATTTCAAAAATTTCAAAAACATTTTCTTTCTTTTTTCTCCTTTGTTGGGCATTTTGCCTTTGTTTCCAATGATAAATTTTAATAATTGCCCGATCCATTAGACAATTCAACGATGCATGTTCTCGATTTTAGAATTTATTAGACTTTAGTCCTCAAATCATTGATATTATGAATAACTTCATGAGTTAAACGTTATCCCGTGAGCACATGCGTTTTTCTTTTTATATTGATTTGGTTTAAGATTTTTATAACACGGTAATCTTTTGTTGCATCGTATATACTTACACCGAGTGAGATTAGAGACTTATCTTCATTTGTGAGTGTATACAGTATTCTTTCCTCTTTGAAAATGTTACAGTCGTTAGTAATCTCTTTATTCTTTCATTGACCGTTCATTAATTGAGTTCATATATGAAATGTATTACTTGAGCGTGATTTTCATATATTGTTTTAACTCGATAATTGAGTAAACTTTTTGAAATGATCATAGGCCATATTTGTATATCACCCATATGACCTTGACCTCACCTTCTATATGTTCCCTAGTCAACCCACTTGAGCCTAAATACTAGCCTCTCATTTCATTACCCAAAATCCCCTAACCAACTCCAAATTGGAGTTTTATACCATACATATTACCTTACATACCCTTGTTTGGATTGTTACTTAGGATTGAATGATATTGTTGTTTTGTGGTTGTTATTTGAGCATGAAAAGAGTGAGAGGCAAAGGAAAGTGTAGTGAAAAAAGAGAAGAAAAAGAGAAAGTTGAAAACAAAAGAAAACAAAAGAAAAAGTGAGAAAAAGAAGAAAAGAAAAAGAAAGAGAAATCTGTATATATTGTTTATAGTGATTCAATAATCCTTGTTACTCTCTCGATTGTTATATCTAATGCTCGTTTGGAAATCATTTGTCCAATTTTGAAATTGCTCACTTTTTCCCATTATCCCGAGTTTCATTCCAAACACTTTGAATCCGTATATACATCCCTTTTATTTCGTACCCTAGCCTAGCCTACATTACAACCCTATTAAAATCCAATGTGATCTTAAGTAGATGTAATTCAAAGGTTTAAATAGTTTTGATAATCTGTGAAAATGCATTTCGCCTCCTTTAATGTGCGGTATTCTTCACTGAGATTACATTTTTTATTTTCTATATTGCATTCTTCATTTGTGACATGTGCGCGACCTAGTTTCCCTTTACATTTACTCCTTATGCCCGCATGTCCCGTGTGTTACCTCCCTGTTTCAGTTGAATTCATTTGATGAGTGTAATGCCCATGAGGATTGACTTTTATGCATGCTTTGATATTTAGTATCCGATTTATTTACGTTTTTGCCAAATCATATTTTGCGTGTGCTCACTCCCCTCCCACATTTTAAATATTCAATTCATTGAGGTGCATTCGATAATGTTATAAACTACAAACTTTTCACGTGAATTTGTTAGCTATGCTAATAACATATTAAAATCTTGTTCGTATTGTTAAGTTTGTCGCATTTGATTGGGCATATTTTGAGGAAACTTTATGATGTTTGTGGGTTTCATCCCTGAAAACCCTCACGAGACGACACTCGTGCACTAGGGTAACCTAGGGGTTTAACGGCTTATTGGATATGCTAAATGCAATCGAATTGCCCGCGAAAATGGCCTTATGCGTTTATACGATATTTTTGTACTCATCCTGCTTTTGGTTTGCTTGTAATTCTTATTTCATCCTATTTCATTGCTAGGCACTAGCAATGTGTAAGTTAGGGGGTATGATAATACGCAAATATTGCGTATTTCATCCGTCGAATCTACGCATTTGAGCTCCCTCGGGTGCCTTAATCTCTATATTTAAGCCCGTTAACCAGACAACCTCGGTTTATATTGTTAACATGCTATATGAGGTATAATTAGACTTTTGTAGGTGTTTAGGTACTAAGAATGGAGTTCGGACGCATTCTGCTCAAGTTTCATACGCAATCGCACGTTCAAGGGCAATTCAGTCAATTCACAATTTGGGCACCTGGCCCAACACCTATACGGAAGTTGTATCCCTCCTCACAAGCTTCGTGTGGCCGTGAATGGTGCGCGATTCTAATCCCTAACGAAGAAGTTACGGCATTTCTAGTGGAAGGGAATTCTAAACAAACCAAAACAGGAGGAAGAGTGTACAGCCCTGCTTGATCGATCGATCGATCGATCCTTCAGTTTTTTGCAATTCGTTGGGAGACAGTGGGCTTCAATTTTCATCATTGATCGATCGATCACAAGGGATCGATCGATCGATCCCCTATTTTCTGAAGATATTTTGGCCTTTTCTTTTCTTTTCTAATTTAATTCCTCTTTCTATATAAAGGATTTTTGTTGTAAACACAATTATTATTAGATTTTGGGTTAGTTTAACTTAGGGTTTGGGAGTTGAGAGATCTTTTCTTCTTCCTCATATGGTGTGACAACATTTGGTTTTGTAATATTGTACTTTTATCTTCCCTCTCCATTAATATAGATTGTATTTTCTTATTTCCTTTCTTTCTAGTTAATTTATATGCTTTGATAAATATGTTTACGTGCTTTCTTCATGTCCTTTCTAGTGTATCTTTATCGCGTTTATTTACTGCATTTTTAATAGGCTTTCTATCTAATTTAGTCTAGGTTGTGTTTGAATGGAACTCACTCGGGTTAACGCGTTGCTTTGCTTTGGTGATAGCATTTATGGGTCTATTTCGGGTGCGTTGTCTTAGTTATTACGCCTAGGAGATTTGACAGGGCATATCATGTATCTCCCGTGCTTATGAACTTTCGTGCATAATTTTCAGGATATTTGTTGACGCCAAAATCTTATTAGGCTTTTATGCGGATTTAGCAGCGTGACAACCTTTGATTCAATTAACTGTCGAAACGAGACGCATTCGTAATAACTCATCGACCCATGTGACCATTTTATACAAATTAACTCGGGTGAGGGATACTCGACGCAACCTATAGCTTTTACTCACTTTCTTAATCTAGTTTCAATTCCCTCGCCTATATTAATCATTTCCCCTTTTTGGATCTTTTCCTTTTTGTTGTTATTTATCTTTTACACTTTTATTTAGGAGTACTAAATCACTTAAATTCTAGCAACTCGTCTCAGGGGATCTTTCGATACCCGACTTATCGCTGTGCTTGCCTCACAAGTGTAGTCGTAATTTAGGTTTTTTTATATTGTCGCGGTGAAACGAAAACAATGATCGTTCCCCCACACGAGCACGCCTTTCACGCGCCCGATCAATTGGGTTGCCTTAAATTTTAAACTTTGGTAGTCATCTTCAAGGTTTATCATGATATCTTCACACGCAGTTGACCCTTGTACATCATCGGTAACCTCATTCTCCTCTGCTTCATAAACTCCGTACGCATCATCAACTAAATCCTCTAACATATTATGATCTATGTCGTCCCCTTATACATCTATCCTACTTGTTGAAGGTTATTCGGGGACAAAAGGAACTTTCAATTCACTGTGAAAACTCCAAAATCGATAACTATCTTGCATACCCGATCTTAACAAATTTAGTTCAACTGTTTTCCACTAAAATACCTTACCATTCTTACACCTAGCACACGGACACAAAAACTCTTCATCATTATGACATCTCTTTGCGTATTTCACAAATTCATTAGCACCTCTGCGAAACACATCCCCCATTCTATTTGTCTCACCCATCCACTCTTTGTATTTAGGATATGCTATCACAGCTGCCACAAATAATGACCTATTAAAGGTAAGAAGTGTATATTCATGGATTAGTATAAACAAAACTTAGATTTATAGTATGTTTCATTTAATTATGTCTTATTTATATTCGATTTTTAAATTTCAAATTTAAATTCAATTTATAATAGATATTTCTATTTCCTCCATCTCCTCTAAAGGGTGAGTGGTCCTATCCCATTCAAGACCGCATTTTTCTGTAATATATTTAACAACTCATGTCCATTGTTACGATTTGAGAAAAATCCGACAGCATATCCCCGTAGTTCTCCAAGTACACAACGTAGATTGGCAAGTGTGAGTGTTATTTAAATTGATCAATTGAAATAACAGTCACACTTGTCAATCTAGTATGTACCCAGAGAACATTAGGATACGACTGCAGAACTTCCTCCAAAAGTAACAACTTTAAGCTACTAAGAATATTATTATACAGATATTATGCAGTTCTAAACTGTCCAAACGGGAAAATTCGAGAGACCTCATTACAGGGGTAATGACTCTCAAACGGGTCTAAGGGCTATTGAATGCATACGCATAAGAACTAGAAGGCTAGTATCTATGCGCACTATATGTAATTTCAAGTATGCTTTATTTAATTATCATCCTATATATATATATTGTTCGTTATACAAAGTAATTTTCAAAAAAAGTTGAAAAATCCCACCCCCATATGGACAATAATCCAGTGGTCACGCCACTTTTAAAATTAACCAGCCCATCATCGATCCACTATAATGCAACTGCAATGGAAACAACAAATGTGTATCCCGTACTCCTAATTCATCTACTCAATTAATTATTTTCATCAATTAAGTTAACAATTAAAGTATACAATTATTAATTTACAATGAGGGGCAATCATACTTGCATATGAAAGGGGCACTAATTATTAAGTTACAAAAAAAATTAACAACTAATCAATGTTAAATCAATCAATTCTTTTACAAGGGGCACTACAATATGAGGGGCAATATCTAATAAACCAATAAAAAATTAATTAAAAAAAAACACACACGCACATATAAACACACAAGACCACACCCCCCTCCCTCCCCCTACTGCTGCCCACCACACGCACACACATGCACATACACACACACACACACACATATATATATATATATATACACACACACACACATATATATACACACATAAACACACACACATACAAACTCACACGTGCACATACACCCCCTCCCCTCTCCCAGCCCTGCCCCCTCCCCCCCCCCCCCCACACGTATATATACACCATACACACACACATGCACATTTATACACACATATATACACACACGCACATATAAATACACATATACATAAATGGAGGAGAAATAGAGAGAGAAAACATACCAAAGTTGTAGAGAGAGATAGGAGCAGTCGCTAGAGAGAGAGAGAGAAATGGAGGGAATAGAAACAGTGGGAAAAAAAGAAGAGAGAGTTTTTTACTGACATAATTGTCACGGACATGTCACGGTCATTACCCGTGACAACTTTATAGGATTGTCACGGTCAATGACCGTGGCAAGGCTAGACACTTAAAGGGTGCCAATTTGACAATTTTGGTGTAGTGATCTGAATCATTTGACGAGTTTTACGCATGATTGTCTGATATAGTAAACTCGAGTTTCAATTTAGGTGAGAGAATACCTGAGATACATGTTGTTAAGAAAATATTGCGATCGCTCCCTGCTCATTTTATTCCCAAGGTTACCGTGCTAAATTTGTTAGGAATCCTAGATACTCTTAGGTTAGAAGAACTTGTAGGAGATCTTCAAACGTATGAGATAGATTTGTTTCCTAAAACTATTAAGCCTCATGAAAAATGAAATTGCACTAAAATCCCAATCTAAAAAGAAATAGGAGGGTATGATTTTGATTTAGAAGATTTAGCCCTTTCTGTTAAAAATTTCAAAATGTTTCTCAAGCTTAAAAAGAAAAATACTTCCAAAGAAAAGAAAAGTTTTGAGAAAGATAAAAAAAATATATATATCGGTACAAAATTTTTTTTTGAAAAAGAAAAGAAATATTTACCAAAGAAAGACGAGGATAGATGTTATGAGTGTGAGGGAAAGGGTCATAAATCTCATGAGTGTACGAATAGGTTAAAGTGACAAGGGAAAGGCAAAGCTTCCTTAAACTTCATGCTTAGCGATAGTGAGTTCGAGTCGGTGAGTTCGGGGGATGAATTACCGCATGGACGGAACTTCACCGCATTCATGACTAGTCATGTTTGTACACCGAGTGAACCTCACGCTGATAAGGAAGATAGTAAATATGGACACCTTGAGAGTGAGTCTAGTCATTCTGATGAGAGTGAGGGGCAAAATGTTTTAAGTGAGATCGAGACTAACTTATAACGAGTCTATGCCAATCTTTACACTGAGTCCTTTAAAACTAAGAAATGAAACAAAGGGTTAGCTATGAAATTTTTAGCATTAGAAAAAGAATTGCAAGAGGCGAGAGAGAGTGAGTCCTCGGTGAAAGAAGATTTTGGAGAGAGAGTTTGGTTAGTTGATAGATAAAATGGGGAATTGACCAATAAGGTGGCTACTCTTCTCCAATCATCCAAGGAGAGTTGTGAGAAACTTGAAGCCCTTGTATCCCAACTTGAGAAAGATCTCAAACGTGCCTGGGAGGTCAAGGCAACTATTGAAGATACATTGAAGAAGGTAGGAAAGATGTTTCGTGGACCCACTTTAGGTTTTGGTGAGAGGAATGGAATAGGTTATGATGGTTCATCCACTTCCCATACCACACCAGAATCGGTTCCTACGTTTGTGGTTAATCCTTATGGACCTCAACCTAAACCACAAAAGGGAGTTCAACCTAAAAAAGGGAACCAAGGTAGACCCAAACCTATTTATGTTTGAACTTTTTGCAAGATGAAAGGTCACCTTAGAGAGTTTTTCTATAAATTAGGTAGAACTAGGCGTACACATACTCCCATGCACCGCTCTAGTGACTTTGCTAGTCTTAGAGATCAAGTTGACTTCCTAGTCGCAACTTTGCATATCTTGATGGAATAATTTCAACGGATGTCTTTGCCCTTTAAGAACGATTCCAATGCTCCGACTAGAATAATAACAACAAGGTCAAATGAAAGGCTACCTCTAGTTGGGTACCTAATTAAGACGTCAAAGACCTTATTATAAACGTTGCTCTGAAGGTTCAAAATACTTCCCAATGGTATTTTGATAGTGGGTGCTCTAGGCACATGACTGGTGACATGTCATTTTTTACCCACCTTGAGGATCGCAAGGAAGGTAAAGTCACTTTTGGAGATGGGAGTAAGTCTATTATTTTAAGGCGTGGATGTGTTGAGATACCCGGATTCCCTAAACTAGATAATGTGTTGTACGTGAAAGGTTTGAAAGCGAACTTAATTAGCATATGCCAACTGTGGGATGCAAACTTTGCGATAAATTTTGACTGGTCTGAATGTAATGTTTATGAATAATCCGATGAACTTTTACTATGAGGTGTGAGGGTCCCAACTGTGGGATGCAAACTTTGCGATAATTATTATGGGATTGTTCCCAAGTCTTTTTTTTGCAATAGTGCCATAGCCTCCACTATGGACCTTTGGTATTAACGACTGGGTCATGTGAACTTTAGAGATCTTGAGAGATTAGTGAAAAAGGACATAGTTCGTGGCTTACCACCACTTGGGAAACCAACTTCCTTGGTTTGTGGACTTTGCCAATAAGAGAAATAAATTTTAAGACCCCATTGGAAGTTGAATACCATTACCACCTCCCGTGTTTTGGAGTTGGTTCGTATGGATCTTACATGACCTACTCACTCGGAGAGATTAGGTGGTAAGTGATGTATTCCTGTGTTGGTCAATGACTTTTCTAGATATTCTATCATAGGATTCCTTAGAGAAAAGTCTGATGCGGTTGAGTTCCTTACAACTAATTGTCATGTCCTATAAAACCAACACGATGTCACTATTATTTAGATGCGTAGTGATAATGACACTAAATTCAAAGAAGCTAAAGTGGACAACTATTGTGATGGAGTGGGAATCAAACATGAGTTTTTGTTCGTTCGTACCCCTCAGTAAAATTGGATTATTGAGAGGAAGAACCGGACGATACAAGAAATGTCTAGATCAATGCTTCTTAGGAGAAATGTGCCTAGACGTTTTTGGGCAGAGGCGGTGAGCATCGCATGCCATACGATGAATAGGGTATATTTTCGTCCGCACACACTTCACATGTCTTATTATTTGTGGATAGTAAAGAAGCCCAACCTATCGTATTTTTATGTCTTTGGGAGTACTTGATACATCTTGCGAGATAGAGAGAACTTAGGAAAGTTTGACTCCCGGAGTGACGAGGGGATATTTTTAGGATTTTCATCGACTAGTAGGTCTTATTGGGTTTGTAACCTTAGAAGCTCTAAGTTTATGGAGTTAATAAATGTCACATTTAGAGATCACAAGCCACTGATGCTTGTTTCTCTTAGCCCCCCTGTGTGAGGATGATGCACCCCCTGATGACGATACCATCCTTCTTTATGCTACCATGATGGACCCCATTTATATTTTAAGGGAGACACTATTATGGGTTCGAACGAATCATGACCCTTTCGTTATACTTGGTGATCATAAACTATGTGTCAAGACTCATGCTTAACTCAAAAAATTGTTAGCTATCTGTGCTACGCATTCTTAGTCGAGCCTAAGATTGTGAAAGAAGCACTCAAGGATGAGCATTGGATATTTGCCATGCAAGATAAGTTGCTTCAGTTTCTTAAGAACGATGTCTAAAAATTAGTCCCCCAACCTAGTGAGTCTAATGTGATATGTACTAGGTTGGTTTATAAGAATATGATGGATGAGAATGGTGTCCTAGTTCTCAATAAGTCTAGGTTGGTGTCTTAAGGCTACACTCAGATCGAGGTTGTAGAGTTTGATGAGATATTCGCTCCTATTATTACGCTTGAGTTGATCCTCTAACTACTCGCCAAAGCATGCCACCCGCACTTCAAGTTATATCATATGGATGTTAAGAGTGCCTTTCTAAATGGCACAGGAAGATGTTTACGTAGAAAAACCAAAATGGTTTGAAAACCCTAAGCACTCGGGATACGTATGTTATCTTAATAAGGCCTTGTATGATGTGAAGCAAGGACCCCGTGCTTAGTACGAGAGGCTCAGTTACTATCTCTTAGATCGTGGCTTCAAGAGAGGGAGAGTGGATAAGATGTGGTTTGTGAGAAGAGAGAGTGGTGCTATTTTGGTTGCCCAAGTCTATGTGGATGACACAGTCTTTGAATTCTTGTGCTTACACCTTGCTCACACATTTTAGGAGAAGATGAAGAGTGAGTTTGAGATGGGTATGTTAGGTGAGCTTACATTCTTCCTAGGTCCCCAAGTTCGTTAGCTTAAGGATGGGGTATTCATATCTAAATCTAGATATGTAAGAGACATCGTAAAGAAGTTTGGTCTAGACTCCACTAAGCACTCACACGCCCCTATGAGTTCATCGACAAAGCTTATCAAAGACGCTATAGACAATGACATAGAGCAAACTGTTTATCATAGTGTGATAGGTATCTTCTCTAATTAATAGTTAGTCATCTCGATATTGCCTTTTAGTGGCGGAGTCTGTGCGCGATACCAAGCGTCCCCAAAAGATTCACACTTACACGCACTTAAACGTATCATCAAATATATGAGTGGAACTCTTTCATACAGTATTTAGTATTCTTTTAATATCGATGACCGTTTGTTTGCTTATTCGGATGTCGATTGGGTCGGGGATGTAGTTGGTTGTAGGAGCACTTCATGTGGGTGTTTCTATTTTGGGAGTGCTCTTATCTCTTGGTTGAGCAAGAAGCAAAACTCCATATCTTTTTCCATGGAGGAGGCTGAGTATATTGTTGCCGGGAGTTGTTGCACACAACTCTTATGAATAAAGCAAATGTTGGAGTATTATTGTATTTCACAAGGCACGATGACTACTTCTTGTGATAATACAAGTGCGATCCATATAACCCGTGATCTGGTCCAACATTCACACACAAAGCACATTAGGATACGCGACCACTTTGTACGTGATCTAGTTGAGGAGAAGGTCGTGTCCTTGATATTTGTGATTACTGATCGCCAGTTAGCCGATATATTCACGAAACCTTTAAATGCACTTTGATTTGAGGATCTTAGGAAATCTTTAGGTATTTGCACCGTTGACTGAGTTCGGATATTTTATCTAGCGTAGGATGATTATCATGCTTATATTTCTTATTCCTATTGCTAGATTATATTATCATTGTGATATCATTGTATCTATATTTTTCATTTTGATATTTTTTCAAAAATCCAAAAAGATTTTTGTTTTTCTGAAATTTTTTGAAAAAATATAAAAAGATTTTTGTTATTACGAAAAAGGTGAAAAGATTTTATTTTTGATAAAGACAAAAAAAGTTTTTTATTTTTTGTCACCATATATGGATGAATATTTAAGATCTCCAGATCACCCATTCATTGCACTTTTCACGTGATTTTTTCGTAGTGTTTTGACACACGCCGTCATTTCTACGATGTGATTAATAATGTGTGGATTCATTTTGTTGATATTTGATGATTGTTTTTTATATGTTTGACTCCTAGTCATCTTTAATGCACATGTGCACGAACTTGTTTAAACATTGTACTTATTTTTCACTTGCGAATATGATGTTCTCATCTCAATTTTTCTTTTGGAACGAATCGCATGTGAAAAGGAGATAAAATTATGTATGTAAAAACCATTGCTCGGATTTAAATAATTTTTTTCTAAAAATATTGTTGAATGTTAAGTAATGGAAATGGGCTACGAAAGATAAAAAATATTCTTTGCATGAAACGAAACCATTTGCATAAAAGAGCCTAAAAAGATAAGAGGCACATAAAAACAAAAGTGCCAAGATAATTTTTGATACATTGATGCTTCGCTACATATGAGAATTAATTTCTTCAAAAATCATTAAGATTGTATCATCATATATGAGAGATGTTGAGGGAGTTAAAGTCGAAGATCAATGGGTTTGCACAACTAAAATGTCTCAGAAAAACTTTACATAGTTTGGCGGCATTGGTGTGAGAATCATTTATGTTTATGACTTGCTGATTAAGTTGATTCAATTTCAATTGAGTTCACTAATTTTAAACCTAAGGTAGACTCTTTAGTTGGAAGTATCCTAAAACTTCTTCCACACATGTTATGACTATATATGTTGATTAACCTATGGAAACTGTTCACACCCCTACATTTCGCATTCACAGTTAAGATATTTTAGTGTTATTTATGGTGTATTGTATTTGTTCCTTTTATACTTTGTATTTACAAAAAATTCAAAAATTTCAAAAAATAGAGGCAAGTATCAATTGGTTTCTCGTTATGATCACCTTTGAGATTATCATCACCTATGCTTAGTTGATTATATTTGTGTTGATATCTTACTTCTTCGTGTGATGCTGATATTTCATGCCTCGTTTCGACTCCTTTGTCTATTACGGACAAAAAAAGGGAGAACAAATTGAGGGGGAGTTTTTTTATTTTCTGTTTAAAAGTCTATGCATCACGGTATCTTTATTTGTCTCGTGTGTGTAGGACGTTCTGCTTGGATGATAATAATTTGGACCAACACATGATGAAGACAATGTTTGCCAAAGGAAAGATTCAGTTTCATGATTGAAGACTTGCACAAATTCTACTCCATTTTCATTTGAATTTTGGGAGGGTAGATTATTGTATTCAATCATAGGATTCAATTTGGCTTAGGATGGTGTTTTGTACTCGAATAGCCCAATCGAGAGATTTGTGAAAGCAAAATTTATGATTGCTCATATTTTTATTTATTTTAGTTTGGTATATCCCGTTACACAAACACGTCACCTAAACACATCTACGTCACTACTTTTCAGTACTTGAAGACTACGTTGAAAACCGTTAAAAATTGAAGACTTGGTCATCTCAACAACTTGGAAGAAGTATGTGTTTGGTGTGGTAAAAAGGTTCTGAGTATTTTCTGGGGTTTACTTATTTTTATGCCAATTTATATATCTCCTATTCAAAGTAATTTGGATATTGATGAATATGTTACGAGTAGAATATCAACTGGTTGGATGAAATTGAGACAAGCAAGTGGGGTGTTATACGATAAGAGGATAACTAATAAATTAAAAGGAAAATTTTATATAACAGTTGTTAGACCAACGACCCTCTATGGAGCAGAATATTGGGCTTCAAATAAAAAACATGAACAAAGTCTCCATGTTAGTGAGATGAGGATGCTCCGATGGATGATAAGAATTACTAGATAGGACAAGATTAAAAAAATCATCATGTGAGATAAAAATTAGGAGTAACTCCCATTATCGATAAATTAAGAGAAAGTAGACTTAGATGGTGCGTACATGTTTTGCATAGGCCAGTAGATGCACCCATAACAAGAGGAAGATTATTAAAAATTGAGGGTAAAAGAGGAAGGGGCCGCCCTAAGCTATCATGGGAGGATATTATTAAAAGAGATCTTAAGAATTTAAACTTGAATGAAAATATTTTTGAAAATAGATTAGAATGGAAAAGGATAATCCATATGACTGACCCCATATGATGGGAGTAAGGCAAGGATGATGATGATGACTTATTTTTATGAGGCAATATTTTTTAAAGGAACACAACGTATTTTCCAAAATTTGACGCCTCCTTTGAACGAGGTTTAGTGCCCTTCGAAAGAGATTTCCTTTTGGGTCATACTAATATCTTGTTAGAAGTTCTTGTTCGAAAGAGTCTGACGTAGTTTCAAATGAAATCCTTTTGGTTCACATTGTAATCTCGTTAGAAGTCAACTTTTGAAGCGTCGTTCGAACGAGAAGCAGTGTCGTTCGAACGACATGCCCATTCATTCGAACGACCAACGCAAATTTTATTTTAGTGAATATCTTACCATTATCTTTTGTGTTTATCCTTTTTATCTTAGCTTCTTATAAAAAAGATGAACTGGATCAGATATTCTAAGAACTTTTTTTCATAAGGAAAAATACCTTTTAATTTCTCTTTTTGTGATGAAACACCTCATATCATATTGCTTACCCCCGAGAATGATTCAAGATCACTTTTACCTACATCAAGAAGGCTTCTTGTGATACGCTCTTGTAGAGACTTTTCTCTACGGCTGACTTTGTGAAACAAGGTTTCACTAGTGAAGAAGAACAAAGGCTGAATCGGTGGTACCGAGGGTAGGCAGCTACCAGTGGACGACTCTGGAGATGGGACATATTTGTTGTCATTTTGAAGACTCTACGCGTATGACTTAGTGTAGCTAAGTGTTTTGTAAGTCGATTGTAATCAAAACTGTCAATAGTGTTGGATAAAAAGTTTTGCCCTACAAAGGGATTTTTTCTCATCTTGATTATGTTTTTGCAATTTGGTCTGAAAATTGTAAATCTGTATTTGAACACAATTTTCATGCACACCATAATGAATTGAAGATTGAAATCTGATTATAATTTTAATTTGTGTGCTGAGGCATTTAATTAAATAAATTGATCCATTATTTCATGCACACTCTCGATGTACATATTAGTTTCCATTTCGTTGAGTATTTCAAATGAGATATTTTTTTATTTATGAGTCATTTGTGACTCCAAAGTTGTATTTGGGATTTTGAAATTGAGATTTTTGTAGTAAGTTGACTATTGGAGAATGTTGTAGTTGGATTTCATTGTTGATGAGATATTCATATTGTTATCTCTCGTGTCTTATATTGTTGAATTTTTTTTAAAAGTCTCATATTTCCGTCACATGCTAAGAATGATATTTTAAATTATAGCAATTTCTATATTTTAATATCAGGAGTTGATCAACCTTGATATTAAAATATACGGGTTGTTACAATAGGTATTTTAAATGACCTAGACACGTTAAGATATTATACCTATTTGTCAATGAAAAAGTTCAAAAATAATAATTATCAGTTGAACACATTTGTACAAGTGTTAACATAGCATATCTACTAATAAATGAACTATCACCAAAAGACATTCACGAATCATGATTAAGATATGGGTCTTGAGTATAACCAATTTAATATAAGTGTTTTGGAATTATTGATGCCTATTTATATAACACTACATTTGATATCAATTATGGTGTATTCTTTAAATTTTTATCTTACAATATTTTGTACATGCATGTGAATTGATAAATGTGACATATATAGTATTTTATAAGACAATGAATGAACCATAACAATAACCCTTATTATTGACCTTGTTGAATAAATTGTGAAAAAAATTGTAGTACATGGAACCAACCATGCTCATTAATTAGTATGGAACCATTGGGACTCATGTTGATGTTTCATTTGATTGAAGTGTTTATGAATATCCATTTAATGGTGAGTCAAATCTTATTGCATGTCTTGTGATAATTATTGACCAAGTGGGAGACTGTAAAAATTATTCAAATAATAATTCTTGGTCCATAATTTAAAAAAAAAACTAAAAGTCACATTTGGTTCATTAAAAGAGTACTCCTAAAGTAAAACCAAAAGTTAATTTTGTAATGAATGGTCATATGTAATCGAATACGATAATGAAATGACACCTATAATTAAATACGAGTTTTTATAACTCTGGGGTATCTACTATGATGGATTTTTCAAAGTAAGTGATTGTTGGAGACTTGAGTCATATCCATGCCTATAAATAAATGGTTTATTTTCATCATTCAAACACAATGAAAGGCAAAATAACGAAATTATAGACTAAGGGAAAGAAATCTAAATTCTCATATAGGGTTTAATTGTGTTGAAGAAAATGGAAATGAATAATTTGAAGTTGCTAGTATCTAAGGCTCATTTAGTATCTCACCCAATCTAAAAAACGCTACTAGCATGGATCGAGATAAGTGTTCTTGTTCTCCCATATAGGCTAAAACTGTAATTCTCATGATGATTCAAGATCCAATAATATAAAGAACAATTGCATGATTAAATAATCGATTTATGTTTTAAATTAATAGAACCATGCTTAATAATTTATTATGTGTTCTTTAAATAAATATTATGGTTTACACTTTTAAGATTCTCTTGTGATTTACTAAGAAATAATTGAGAATTAATTGAAGATCAATGAAATTAATTAACTAACTCAGATATATTGAAATGATAAATCCAGTCGATATTAGTGTTGAAGATATGCTAAAATGACATCATATTTTATTTCTACTTTTTTGGACATTGTGAGAATTGTTGTAAAATTACTAAACAATTTTAAAATATTGATTTGTAGAATTATCGACATATGGTTAGGTCTTGGTTGTATTGTAAGATAATTAGTTTGACAAATTCATTAGGTATGATGAGGGGAATTACTACCCTTCAAGGGAAGGACACCCGTGTAATACACCATATTTTTTAGATTTATTTAAATGATTGTGAATTATGAGAATAAGTTAATAATCGAGAATAAATTATTACTTGAGTGAATTAGTAATAATAAAATGCATCCTTAGATGACGATTTATGTGATTAGATTGTGACGTATTCCATGTTTAGCTAATCGATGAAATTAATTAATTAGGTTGGACTATATGCAGTTACGTGAAAATAATTAGTTGTATGTTTTATTTTACGTTGTGAGGCACATGAGTTATTAGTACTACTATTTGGAGCGAACTCTACAGTGACACGGAGACCCATATATGTGTTTTATCATCTTAAGTTGGGCCCCGGGGGCAGGTACACCCTTAGGCTAAGATTTGGGTTATGCTGGGTAGTAATTTGGGCTCATTTAGGAGCCTAAAAATAGACCAATTATAGACCTATGGGGTTAAAGAATATATAAGGGAGATTACCCTCATTTATAAATTACGTTACATATTAAAAACAAAACCCAATTAGACTTTTTGATAGAGCTTAAGAAGACTTTAGGAGAAGAAGAACAATGATCATTGCGTAGAGACTCATTATTCATCATTCTAAGCAAAAAATCTCTTGAAACATCACTCGTTAATACGTAACTTGTTTATAATTCAATGTTATGTGGTTAATAATGGGATTTAAAACTAATGTTTAGGATTGAATCTAACTATCTTAATCATGTTTTTTTAATTGGGCTAATTAGGAATAATATTAATTAACTCTGCATTGAAGACTTGTAATTTTGGAGATGAATATGAATTAAATAGTTTTGATATATGATTTTATGATTAAAACTTATCTTTATGATTAAATTTCATTTGGTAATTGCATTCCTTTATTAATTTAATGATTAGACCCTGAATCACATGTTATAATGATTTTATTGCATGTTAAAGATTGAAACTTAGTTTAATTTGGAGAATTGATGACTTGAACCTATGGTTCTGTTTAATTGATGTAAAATACCTTAGAAAAGAAATAGGAGTATAAATAATTATGTTTATGTATTTTAAGACTTGGTTTGGGTAGTCTTGAAGCTTGGTTTAGTCATTAATGGAGGATTGGAGAATACAAACTTCATTTTAGACCAATCAGGGCCTCTGCCCTAAACTGAATTTATTCGGCCCGGGGGAGAATTGATTCGTTCCCCATGGTGGGCTGAGGTTGGGCCATGGAAATGATAATGGGCCTATTATAAGTTGATTTGAGTATTTAATTATTTGTTTACTTGTGAGTTAATTGGGGAATTTCAGAATGAGAGGTCTAAGACTGAATAAATCAAATTTTAATAAGTTGACTTAATAGAGGTTGAAGATTGATAAACTTTGATTAATAGCACAATATGATGTTAGGGATTGGTTTGGTTTGGTTATACGAATGAGCAAAGAGATATCCTATGGACATGTTCACATATTGTGTGTTGTATATATATGTATTACTTATTTGCATGAACATGCTGTAACTCGTGGTGAATCTATCGGTCAGGGTTATTTTGGAGGTTGTGACGGTGTACTGCACACCTGGCTGTTGATGCATGCTGTTGTGGAGGTCTTATATTTTGATGATACGTTAAGTGGGTCTGTACTTCGTGATGAGAGAGGTTGATGATATGATTTGGTACAGGACTACCCGGCAGTGTTATTGTGTATCCATTCCCCATTCTCATATGTGTGTATTGATGTATTTTAAACCCGATAGGTAAGTGCCTCCTATGGATTTACCAATAGAGGCACGAGAATGTACCGAAGGTAGTTACCTTTGTTTGGTTTTTATTATGAAGATGAAAACGATGATTTATTTTAGCGATGGGAAATTTTTGAATAAACCCTATGTCATGTTAAATATATCATTATAAGACTGTGTATGTTGTACTTATGGATGACATTGCGGGGGTTGGTATTTGGGTTGCATTCTCACATGTTTAGTTAGTTACATCCCTATTACAATTGATTATCAGCTACTTACTTATTGGTCTAGATACCGAGAATTTTAGTATAGTTTATGCCTTGGATTAGTACATGCATGTAGCATTTCATATAGGTGAGGAGTGAGGTACTTATTGCATGCGAGAGTCGACGAGATGGAATGTTTATTGTAAATGATTCGCATGATTTACACTGTTGGTACTGAAGATATTTCTTGTAACTTTCGGGCTCTGAATAAAATAATATAAAATTATTTCCAGGCATTCATAGACAAGATCCGCAGGGCTGAGGACATGTCACACTTGTAGCTCCACTTCGATTAGCAACTGTAGTTACTTGATTCTATCTTAGGTGCTACTATTTTCAATATTATAATGTAGTTTTATTTCAGAGATTGAATGGACATTGAGTCTGGATATTTATTTCAATCAGTTGATTTTGAGTCGACATTTATTCAGTTGATTATTTTTGGACATTATGAGACTTTATCTATTTAGAGTTATTTATCATTTTAGTTATTGCATGTTGTGATTTGTTTTAAATTAACTCCTATTAATTATTTTGGTTGATGTTGAGAATGATATAATTCGTTTGACAAGTCATATTTTGAGAATATTAGCCTGATCGACTGTTATATGGAAAATATGAGTTATTACAACCCGACCAAAGGCCGAGGGGGAATGAGGCTTTAAAAAGTCAAATGTGTGTTCTGCGAAGGTGAGAAAATTAGACACATTTTCTATAAGCATGCTTGCTAGGACTAACATGTGTTATATCGAGAAAGTTCTTCGTGAATTTGAGAAGAGTGGAATAGACAGTTGGCATGTTGTTTGCCCACTAAAATGAACGTTACAGGCAATGGACACTACAATTTACTTACCCATTGATCTAGGCGTTGAGGGGTCGCAACCTAAATTCTCCATGTGGCACGTGCCTATCCATGGAGGCTATTATTTAAGTTACCATTAGATCAATTGTTGTAATATAAAACCAATAGAGTGAAAGATTAAAGGAACGTAACCCTTAGTCTGAAATTGAAATTGAATGAGATAAGGAGCGTTGTAGCTATTCCTCCCATATTAATAACAAATCCCTTTCTTTCCATGTAGAGATAAGTCATCATAAGTTTGAACCACAAACTCCTAGCATTTTTTCTTCTAATTCCCTACATTTGTCTATAATTTTAAGCTATAAGAAGTTTACTCTAACATTGTCTCTATCTATGGGAACACAAAAAATTTAAAGTTGTAAACAGATACTAAGATGCCCTAATTATCAACAAACTGGTTCCCCGAAAAGGTTCCTTCAGGATTATCTTGCTCATATTTTGGGCCCAACTTTAATATGCTGCACCTGGCCCTCAACCTGTGCATACCTCCGACTAGAATAACATGTGGAAAAGGATGGAAATAGGACTTTTTCGATTGGTTAATCATTTTTTATGCGTTGTGAATATTAAAATAAAGTTATTCTGTTTATTTTTTCCATGCGGCGGTGGTTTATATAGCACATGGTGGTGGAGTGGTGCATATTTATGAGTAGTGGTGATGATGGTAGTGTGGGAGTGGTCCAGGTGTGGAAGTTTTCAATATATTGAATACAAATTTCAAAATAATTCAAATCGTATAGAATTTTCAATATACATTTTAGTTATAAAATTATTATGAGATAATAAGACATAAGGTAAGGGTGACAATTTGTATTTTTGGGTTGGGTTTTGGTCCGACACAACACTAATGATAAGGGTTTTTTAGGCATGAACACGGTACAGTTTTTTTATTTGACACTAACAAAATTTGTATAAAACACAACACGACATGACCAATACGAATTCTTAACTCTTACACTCAATTCAGTGCAAATAGACACGATAATTCGAATAAAAACACTATTAACACGAGACATGACTCATCATTTTGACATGAATATGGCACAATAGTAGTGCGTATAAAAAACACGACACAAACAGGACATGAACACAAAATTTTGAATCAATTACATGTTGTTTTATGTCATTTCTAAGATTGTCTCCCCTTACTTACCACCAAGTGACCAAGGTATTTTGGCCCCAAATTTCTTGCCATGTTGGCCACAAAGTTGGTCACGATCCAAAATCGTGACTGATCAGTGAAAATTACGAGTGAACATTGGTCACGACTAGGAACTGTGACCCCCAAAACTATTTTAAAATGGTCGCGTTTCGATGGTCACGGTTCTGGATCGCGAGCTTTCAATTAGTCACCTATGGGGTCACGATTGAAAATCATGACCAAAGTTCACTCATTAAAGGGACACGGAATGGGTCAAAGGTTTGGACCATGGCCCCACTTAAGGTATAAATGAAATCACAATACTTACATATTATTTCACCCTTGCACCAAAAATCAGAACTCTCTCTCTCAACGAAACCCAATTTCCGGCGGCCTCTTTCTCTATCATTTAATTTTTGGAAGACACAAGGTTGTCCTTTCATTTGTTTCATTTATGTGTGTGTGTGTTGAACGTGTGTGTTTAGTGTGTATGTGTGTTTTTAATGTGCAATTATGTGTGTGTGTGCACAATTCAGTGTGTACTCTTTTTGTTACCCTTTGGGTTGTTGTATTGATATTCAAAAAATGAAATTATATATATTGATTGTTGTATTAATATTCCAAAAATGAAATTATATTAAATTGATTGTTGTTCTCTGTTTCATTGTACTCTTTTTTTCACCTAATGAATATGTTAATAACTTGAAATTTAACACCAACCAACATATATAATTTCATACCTTTAATTTTTTTAACATTATGAATATCTTTTAATTATATATTTTAGTCCTTATAAAGAACAAAAACCAATGTATATAACCAATGTGTACATCACATGTTCTATATTGAAATATGATCTTATTTATTCTTCGAAATTGTATATGAAACCCTTGATGTAGAATTGTATATGAAAACTCATGTTTTATAATTATGTTCCTTGAAATCAGTCAAGTAACCGATTTAGAAGGAGTACGGAATAATCTCGTGTTGGATTGTTGATTTGATGGTTGTTGGGTTGAAGGTTTGATACGGATGTTGGATGCGTAAAATGCTCACTCTATTAATTCTTTATAATAAACCTTTAACTAATTATTTATTTTAGCGATGACCCTACGACTAAATATTTGGATTTGAGTAATTTGGTTAACTTGTTGTAGCTGTGTTCACCCTTTTCTTAGGATTAAATTAAAATGAACTTAAATTGAACATGTTATGTTTGATTGATAGGATGTAAAACCATAATTTGTTTAGGAAATTGAGCCATAATTTATCGTGTCTTCACCCTTAAGACTCATATTCACCCCCTTCTATATATATTTTCTCAAGAAAAATGAGTTACAGTAGTAATTATTGGAAACAAGAGTATGGGAGAGTGAAACTTGAACACACTAAAATATCTTTCATTAGTGCGCACTATATAGAGAACTCTGTTTTATAAGTATGGTAATAGGAAAATTGAACAATTTTACATTACAAATCGTTGAGTTCATCTCTTGAAAGACTACTTGTTCGATCGTATTATGTTTTTATTGCCAGAATGCTGGGAAGACTCAATAGAGAATATATTTTTCATGCACAATCCCAAAAGGGCACTAACGTTGGTGACAGAATTAGAAAAGGCTGTAAAAATACTCATCCTTTGTGGATGTAGTTCCATAAAGAGAGCATTCACCCAGATTGTGACGTCTCGTGACACATGCATATTAAAAATGAGCTTCAAAATAATTTGAAGATGAAATGATTCTGATTTCATATCACGGACCTTTATACGTCAATCATAGACACGCTTCCGCCTACTTGGCCATGTGAAAATTTTCATAGATTTTTAAAAACTAATACTGGTTGTATGGAAATAATATACATCGAGCATGTTTTAAAATCCGGTGAAAAGGTATATATATATATATCATCGAATAAAAACGACAATAATTAACAAAATAATGGAACACCGCTAAATAGGCGCTCTATTACACCCCAAGCTCAATTCTCAACTCCTCCGGAATATCAATACTCTACTCCGCCGGAGATATTCTACTCCATCTCCGAGTCTTCAAACTCAAAAAAACATCTACTAATCCGACATCTAAACTTCTATTGTCGAGGGATCCTAAGCCAACCCTAAGAAGCGCATTGGTTTCTTCATTGGTGGGGATAATCCAACCGGTGATAAATGCGAGGTTCAGCTTTTAAAATCCATTGTTTATCTCTGGGAAAGATGGATGTGGGCATCGGGGGAGCAAACAACTGGAAGAAGGTTGATCCTTCCTTAAAGGATGACATTTGGGAGCAACTTAATAATACATTTTCATTCTCAACCGATTTGAAGTTAAAGGTTCTTTCTAAGGTAGGCGATGCTTTAAAAACCTATCGAAAGAACCTTCGGAAGAATTTTTTCCGTAAGGAGGCAACGAGTTCTAATATTTTAGGGATGAAATAAAAAGTTTCCTAAAATATTGAAAGTCCCACTCACCAATGGAAAAACTTCTTAGATAACGAGGCTAGGGAGGGAAATCTGAATAAGGGGGTAAGAAATAAGCTGAACGAATAAAAAAAGGTTGATGCCCATAGACCCAAGGCAAAATCTTATGATGATATTAAAGGTGAATGGCCGGAGCGGACCAATGGGGCTTTAAAAGAAGGTAAAGAATATAATCAGGTCAACTTGTACTTACATGCCCAAAGGAAAAAAAGTACTAATAAATTTCCAGACAGAATGGTGCCGACTTTTGTGAGTTTTAATTTAGTTATCGAATATATACACATTATAATATTATTATTAAAATCGTAATCCTAAATATAATATTATGTTACAGGAAATGATAGAGGGCGTGTCTAGCAGTCAACCTAAGTGCAACCTCAATGACATTCAATTAGATGCCCTAACCAAGGTGTTAGGGAGGGACCATATGATTAGGACAAGAGGTTTGGGCTTACATATGCCAAGCAGCAGATTACATAATAGTGCACCTTTATTAGACGAGATCTTTTCAGTGAGGGAAGAGGTTGCGAGGGGGTTGGAAGAAGTTACTAAGATGAAATGAGAGGTTCCAGAGCTTCGAAAGGACATAATAATACTCACGAATGAAATCCACAGGTTAGTCAAACTCTTATGTCAATAACAGGGTTACCTCCCTCAGATGCCTCAAACATACCCATGTCCTCCCTGGAACATTTCTTTCCTAAATGCCTCCTCCTGGAACATTCACCTCACAAATTACTAAACCTAAAACATTTCGTGCATCATCGTCATCCACACACGCTAACTTTGACGAGGAATATTATATAAAGAACTTGACCGATACCAGAGTTACTGGCGTGTGCACTCACATTTTCGTAATTATTGGAACACGTGTCCATAATCAGCCTTTGGTGATGGATGAAGCTCAAATATTGGTCGATAAAATATACTCTGGTTGTGGAGATGAGCCTGCGTACATTGACCGCGGGGAAAGGGCCACTGTTCTAAAATTATGCAAATTGTATTATTACTTAGCCAATTAATTTATTATTCAAGGCTATGCGTTGAACAATGTTTTATTTTTGAAGAAATTTGTAATATTTTAATGAATTTGGTCGTAATATCTGTTCGTTTGAATGAATTTTTTCTTTAAATGAATTTGCTTGTAATATTTCTTTTAGATCGAGTTTAATGAATTTTGTTGTAATATCTCTTTCATTTGAATGAATTTTATTTGAATGAATTTGATTCTAATATTTCTTTTTGATCGAGTTTAATGAATTTGATTTGAATTTGTTTTGTATTTTAAAGACTGCTAAATCGCTTTCCCATAATACAAAGAGTGGATGGGAGAGAATCATAAAGTATCTGATAATCATGTGAAGGATGTTCTGAAATTTATTAAATATGCAAATAGAAATCTTAATGGTGAAAAGATTCCATGTCCATGCAACCATTGTACAAATAGAAAATTTAAGTCTTTGGAACACGTTTAATTGCATTTACTAATATGGGGTATTATGTAACACTATAAGATATGGACATTCCATGGGAAAAAGAATGTACTATATGTTCCAGACATGACCTCATAATATAACCCCATTGGGTAGAAGTAGTGAACGAATCTCCATCACATCATCCTTTGACAGACCTAATTAATGATGCTTACGGAGTCCACCACAATCAAAACCACTAGCCTATGGATACGGATAATGTGAATTATAACCAAGTCAATGAACAAGTTGATGTTGAATTACCCGAAGATCGAGAATACATATGGTTGAAAGCCATTGGAGATAGCCGTTTGTATAAAAATTGCAAAGAAGGTCACTCGTTATGGTACGCAATGATCGATTTACATAATTTAAAGAGTCAATTTGGTTTGTCAGGCAACAACGTAACCAAAATTCTTAAGTGGTTTAAAGACATTTTCCCAAAAGACAACACGTTAGAACATAATTACCTTAGCATGAAGAAGACCTTGAAGGGTTTGGGTTTAAAGTACAAATCTATTCATGCATGCATTTATGATTGCACATTGTACCGCAACGAGCACGAAGAGAAGGCCGAGTATCCTGTATGCAATGAGCCTAGATGTGTGCCTTGTGAGAATAAAAAATTCAAGTGTACAAAATATCATAAGTGCTCACAAGTTCCTTAAACGGTAAAAATAGTTTTGTTGGAAAAGCTTGTAATAGAAATTGATTTGAAAAGATGCAAGTTAGAGGTCGAACACCTTAGAGAGAAACTCACCCGTGTTAACGAGGACCTTAAACTATACCTCATTCGAGAAAATAAGGCTCAAGAGAAATACAATAGGCTACTAGCAAAAGATAATATTGTGCAGTTAAAGCGTGCAAAAACTATCGCAGGAACCAGGTATTATTTACTTCAATCTCACATTTTTATTTACTTGATATGAATAAGTTTTAAATGTTTTATTCCTAAATAATGATTAATTAACTACTCATTTAGGGGTAAAACTTGCCAATAGTTAGACTTAGGCATAAAAACATGTCGTTGAAGGGCGAAAGTGCAAAATAACCTCAAAATGGCCCCGTAAGAGGCACAAACACCTTGCATGGGTCCAACATAACACATAGTAATTCGCCGCGCAGTCACAGGACACTTGTTTAGAGAACATGATCAAAACATGCAAATAGCTAGACTTCGGATTGAAAACATGCCGTAGAAGGGAAAAAATGCAAAAAAAATCCCCAAATGGCCCTGCAAGAGGCATAAACACCTCTCACGAGACCAATGTAACATTAGAAACTGGCCGCATAGTCATGGGATGCAAGGTTCAAGAACATGACCAAAACTTACAAATAGTTAGACTTAAGCTCGAAAACATGCCATTGAAGGGAGAAAATACAAAATAGCCCCCAAATGGCCCCGCAAGAGGCACGACGCCTCGTACGGGGCCAACGTAGCATGTAAAAACTAACCGCGTAGTCACGAGATGCTCGGTTCGAGAACATGACTAAAACTTATAAATAGTGTGACTTAGGCTTGAAAACGTGTCGTTGCACGGCCCTACAAGAGGCATGGGCACCTCATAGGGGACCAACGTAACACGTAGCAACTCAGTGTGCAGTCAACGAATGCCCGATTCGAGAATATGACCACAACTTGCAAATAGTTAGACTTCAGCTTGAAAAGATGTAGTTGAAAGGAGAAAATGAAAAACAACCCCCAAACGTCCCCGTAAGAGGCACGCACACATCGTACGGGACCATCATAACATATAACAACTGATTGCATAGTCACGGGATGCTCGGTTCAAGAACATGACAAAAATTTGAAAATAGTTATACTTAGGCTTAAAAACATGCCGTTAAAGGGTGAAAATGCAAAATAACCCCCAAACGGCCTTGCAAGAGGGATGAACACCTCGTATGGGACCAATGTAATATGTATCCACTGACCACGTAGTCACGAGATTCCTGATTTGAGAACATGATCAAAACTTACAAATAGATAGACTTAGGCTTAGAAATATGTCGTTGAAGAACAAAAACGCAATAAAGTCCCCAAACGGCCCCACAAGAGGCAAAAACAGCTCGTCGGTGACCAATGTAACACGTAGCAACTGATCGCGTAGTAACGGAATGCCCAATTTGAGAACATGACCAAAACTTGCAAATAGTTAGACTTAGGATTAAAACACATGTCATTGAAGGAGAAAAATGAAAAATAGCCCCCAAGCGTCCACGTGAGAGGCACGGGCACCTCGCACGAGACCAACGTAACATCTCACCATGTAGTCACGGGATGCTCGGTTTGGGAACATTACCAAAACTTACAAATAGTTAGACTTAGGCTTCAAAACATGTCGTTGAAGGTTGAAAATACAAAATAGCCACCAAATGTCTCCGCAAGAGGCACGAACACTTCGCATGGGACCAACATAACATGTGATAATTGACTGCGTAGTCACGGGATGCTCAGTTCGAGAACATGAATAAAACTGGAAAATAGTCAGACTTAGGCTTGAAAACATGTCGTTCAAGGGCGAAAATGCAAAACAGACTCAAAACGGCCCGTAAGAGGCATGAACACCTCGCACGGGACCAATGTAATATGTAGCAACAGATTGCGTAGTCACGAGATGCCTGATTTGAGAACATGACCAAAACTTGCAAATAGTTTGACTTAGGATTAAAAACATATTGTCAAAGGGTGAAACGCAAAACAACCACCAAACGGCCATGCAATAACAACGAAATCCTCGCGCAGGACTAATATAACACATACCAACTGACTGCATAGGATGCCTGGTTTGATAAAATAACTAAAACTTGCAAATAGTTAACCTTAGGCTTGAAAACATGCCATTGAAGGGCGAAAAAGTAAAACTCCCCCAAATGACCCTACAAGAGGCATGAACCCCTTGCACGGGATCAACGTAACACGTAGAACCTGATCGCATAGTCATGGGATGCTCGATTCGAGAATATGACCAAAACATGCAAATAGTTAGACTTAGGCTTAAAAACATGTCGTTTAAGGGCGAAAAAACAAAACTTACCCCAAATGACCCCGCAAGAGGCATGGACACCTTGCAAAGGACCAACGTAATACGTAGAAAATAACCGCATAGTTACCGAATGCTCGATTTGAGAACATGTCCAAAACTTGTAAATAGTCAGATTTATGCTTAAAAATATGCCGTTAAAGGGAGAAAACACAAAATAACCCCCAATGGCCTCACAAGAGGCACGAACACCCCGAACGGGACCAAAGTTACACATAGTGACTGACCGTGCAGTCACGAGTTTCTCGATTCGAGAACATAACCAAAACTTGCAAAGAGTTATACTTAGGCTTGAAAACTTGTCGTTGAAGGGTGAAAATGAAAAATAACGCCCAAACGATCTCGCAAGAGACCCGCACACCTCGCACGGGACCAACCTAATATGTAGCAACTGGCTGCATAGTCACGGGATGCTTGGTTAGAGAACATGACCAAAACTTGCAAATAGTTGGACTTAGGCTTGGAAACATGTCGTTGACGGGCAAAAATGCAAAACAGCCCCCAAACGTCCCCACAAGAGGCACAAACACCTCGCTTTGGACCAACGTAACACGTAGCATTTTACCGCGTAGTCACGGGACTCATAGTTAGAGAACATGATCAAAACTTTCAAATAGTTAGACTTAGGCTTGAAAATATGTCGTTAAAAGGTGAAAATACATAACACTCCCCAAATGGCACCGTAAGAGGCACAAACACCTCGCACGGGGCCAACGCAACACGTGGCAAATAATCTCATAGTCATGGGATGCACGGTTCGAGAACATTACTAAAACTTGCAAATAGTTAGACTTAGGCTCGAAAACTTGCCGTTGAAGGGAGAAAATGCGAAACAATCCCCAAATGGCCCAGTCAGAGGCACGAAAACCTATCCCGGGTTTAATATAATACATAACCGCGTAGTCATGAGACGTCTGGTTAGAGAACATGACCAAAAATTATAAATAGTTAGACTTAGACATGAAAACATTCCATTGAAGGGCAAAAATGAAAAAAAATCCCGCAAAAGGCACAAAAACCTCGCACGGGACCAACGTAACATGTCGAAAATGATCGCATAGTCATGAGATGTTCGGTTCGAGAATATAGCCAAAACTTGTAAATATTTAGATCTAGGCTTGAAAACATTCCGTTGAAGGGTGAAAATGTAAAGCATCCCCCAAACGGCCCCGTAACAGGCACGTACACCTTGCACGGGACCAACATAACATTAACTACTGACCGGGTAGTCATGGGATACCCATTTCGAGAAAGGGGTCAAAACTTGCAAATAGTTAGACTTAGGCTTCAAACATGATTTTGGAGGGTGAAAAATTAAAACTGCCCCAAAAAGGTTCCACAAGAGGCACGAACACCTCGACGGGAACAACGTAACACATACAAACTAAACGTGTAGTGACGGGACACTCGATTCGAGAGCATAACCAAAACTTACAAATAGTTAGACTTAGGTTTGAAAACATGTCGTTGAAGGGAAAAAATACAAAACAACCCCCCAAATGGCCTTGCAAGAGGCATGAACACCTCGCACAGGACCAAGGTAACATGTTGGAACTGATCGCATAGTCACAGGATGCTCGGTTCGAGAACATAATCAAAACTTGCAAATAGTTAGACTTAGACTTGAAAACATACCCTTGAAGGGAGAAAATGTAAAACACCCCCCAAATGGTCCCGCAAGAGGCTCAAACACCTCGCACGGGACTAACGTAATATGTAGCAACTTATCTCATAGTCACGGGATGTCCGGTTCAGAACATGACCAGAACTTGCAAATAATTAGACTTAGGATTGAAAACATGCCATTGAATGGAGAAAATGTAAAATGGACCTGCAAGAGGAATGAACACATCGCACGGGATTACCATAACACGTAGCAACTAACCGCATAGTCACAAGACACTCGGTTCAAGAACATGACCAAAATTTACAAATAGTTAGACTAAGGCTTGAAAACATGCTGTTGAAGGGCGAAAACGCAAAACAACACAATTTAGAGTGTTCTCACAATTATGCATTCATATATTTGTCGTAAATAAAAAACTAAAAAAGGGGGCCTATACCATAATTTTCAACAATTTTAACACATTTGACATAAATCTTCATAAATCAAAAGAGAAACCCTAGATTCGAATTATGGGTTAGTACCCAACATTGTTCATCTTACGAACTACATGAACTATGATATCATTTTTGGCTACGTAGGCATTCTAAAGTTATTTTTAGGATTCAATTCTTTTGTTACTTACTACTTGGGACATTTTTGAAGTTTTGTTTGCAGGCTCAATGGAGAAGGAGCATTTGGAATATTTACATGCAAGCATTCATTGCATTTTTATTTATGTTGTACATATTCATACAAATATGCGTTGTATTAATTTTGTGTTGTACATATTCATGTAAGCATGCGTTGTATTTTATTACATATTCACGGAAACATGCGTTAGTTAACTTGTGTTGTATTATTATATTCATTCAAGCATGGATTTGTTAACTTTTATTACATATTGGTGAAATATTTATTTCTGAAAATATAAACAAGTTTAAAAAATATAATGTACAAATTTTTTTAGGATTCAGAAAAATAAATTTAATTTTTTTATTTTGTCACGGTCTAAAACCGTGACTATATATATATATATATATATATATTAAAATAAATCTATTTTCATGGTCTAGAACCGTGACCACATATTTATTTTAATTAAAAATATATATATGGTCAAGATTTTGGATCTCGACCAATTTTTTTTTTACTGAAAAAAATAAGGGGTCATGTTATGGATCACAGATACCGACGGTGACCCATAATTTTGTCACTCTTAATATTGTCACGAGTACAGACTGTGACCCATAGTGGTGATCATGGATCAAAACCGTGATCATTGGCGATTTATGGTGTAGTGTACCCTGAAGCCCTTATACTCTTGACTCACTTGAGTCTATATTGTATAAGTGTTCATCTAGTTTGAAAATTGTGACAAAATTATGTCCAACCTAGAAACCAAAGAACCTCAGAGCTTGCATTACTATTTCATCTTTGATTGAAGAGACCTAGATTTAATTACCAACACTCACACACAGTAGAATGATTCATTTACATGTCATGTTGCATATTAGTGTGTGTATATATGTTGAGTGTTTTTAAATCCCTAAATTTGATTTTTAAATATTTTTTTGGGATTTTTTAAAACATTTTAAATTAAGGTTTTATTAATAAAACTTGGTTTTAAAAGGTTATGGGGTAAATATGCTATTTTAGAAATATTGTTTTAACTCTCTAAAGTTGGTTTGGGTAGAAACCAAAAGCGGTAGAGACTTCAGGGTTTACTTTGTAATTATTTTGACGTGCGTTTTATCTCGTGTTATTGACCAACATTTGTCACCCTCTAATTGGTGAGAAGTGTGTTTCTTTGAAGAGAGTAAAACTACGCCTGCTTTCAACCCTTGGATCATATGTAATCAACGATTTGCATGTCTTCTATCATAATCCCTGTGATTACATTTTGAACCAATCAGAAGCGTTTTAACCACCGCTTATCGTATGCCCTTGGATCTTAGTCAATCCATCTTGACTCTATCTGGACCCTTGATTTTGGACCTCGATCTCGAACCTTCTCAGCCTCCTATAAAAGGAGCCCTTTACTCAGCTTTCTAAGACTTTTGTTATTTCGTCATTTGAGAGAAAATAAAGAGAGAGTAGAGAGAAGAGAGAGAGAGAGAGAGAGAGAGAGAGAGAGGAACAGTTAGAAACCCTAACCCTAACCCTAAATCGTCTACGCAGTTCAAACCAAATACAAACCTTCAAACCTCTATACTTTACCAAACACAACCTTGAGTGTTTGAGTGTTTTTGAGAGATGATTTGAGAGTTGGTTTGTTGTTGTAACCTCTTCTTCTTTGGATCTTGTTTCCAACTTAATCATTTTCTTAGATCTGTTGTTCTAGTATATTAAAACTTTCAGATCTAAGTTTTTCATGATATATTACACTTAGTTTGCATGTTTGTTTCTCATCTTGAGAAATATTTTGTTGATTCATTTTCTGTAAATGTTTTTAACTTTGAAATCAACAAAAATGTTTTATGTTTCTAGTTCTCTTGAAACAAGACCTTAGACCTAGTTTGGAATCACACTTGGAGGTTTTCAATCTCGAAAAACTTTTCTAAACTCTGAGATTGATTAAGACCTTGACTGTCTTCTAAGCAAGGTATCCGTGGATTCTGGGATTGTTTTAAAGGTCAAAAAGGTTAAGTTTTGTGAGAAGAGAGAAAAAGAAAACTCACATCATATAGACTTATTTGTAATTTGCTAGGACTGTTTGTACATGATAAGTGTGTGTGTGTGCATGCATGTGTTAGAAAGCACCTCCACAAACACGTTCACACTACAACACGAAAAGTGTTGGTAATAAGATCTTGAGATTAAGAGTCGACGTAAAGAGCTTGAATAAATTGGAGTTAACAAACTGAGAGGACAACATCAACAATCAGAACTGCAGAGAAGTTATAAGGACACCAGAGGGTACATTCCTAAACTTATATAGCTCGAATTGTATGCATGTTTGGTATATAGTTTGTAACTGTTAAATTTGTTTATAGTGGATTTTTGTTTTACTCCGTAGAGGGAGTCGTGGATGTTTCCTCAATTGGTGAGGTTTTACCACGTAAAAATCTTGTACTTAATCTTCCTACATCTTCTCATCTCATTCTTGGTTGTGCTGGGTTTTAAAGTTTGTTTAAAACTGTTTTATAAACTTGTTAGTAAAATCTTGAATAGATCTCGTACATACTGTTTTGTTAAACACATATTGTGTTCAAATAGTTTTGGTTTTTCAAGAAAAGAGTTTCTCAAAAAAACAGATCGGAGTTACTTAAATAGTTTATTTTTAATAAACGGCTTTAGTAACAGAATTTCATACCCTTCATACAAAATAAAATAAATAAAAAGTAAAATCTATTTGTTGGGGACGATTCACCTCTGAGCTTTTTGTTTGCTGGCGGAGATGTTCGAATCGAGCCCCACACATGACAAGTTGTCCAAACAAAGGTATTCATCTTTAGGGTGAACACTTCATGCCTAATGTACTATTCCATCTTGGAAAAATCTATAGCGACACATGAAAGTAGACACACTCGCTAAAGGACAAAAATATTAAAGGCACTTTCACTAAGTAAAAATGACACTCTTTCTTTATAATATGAGAAAAAATAGAAAGACAAAAAATACCTTGCCACCAAATTCATGACTCACTTTCTCTCTCTCAATAATTTTTTTAATTATTTCATCTTTGTTCCTTAAGTTAATGTTATACTTTGCTACTCATATTTTTTTCGGTTCTTTGGTCTTGATCTCCATTTATTATTAGATATTGAGTCAAACACCCACAATTTTTCAATCTTGGAGTTTGACTCCCGAAATAACACTTATAGTTAGTTGGTAACACTCACCATTTTGACACTCGTTTTTTCGAAATGACCCTCATAAATTGGCAATCATCAATAAATAATGTATATATGTATATTATTCATAAATAAACATTCTTTTTGTTTAAATAAAAATAGCTTTTATTTGAGAAAGTATCTTATAAAAAATGACAATAGCTTTTTATGAAAATAAATATGTTTTGACTACTTAAAAATTGTCTTTAAAAAAAATCCTTTTATATATAATAAAAAAGCAGTTTTGACTACCTAAAAAGTTTTTTTTTATAAAAAGACTTTTTTCTTAAAAAAATATATTTATATAATTTTTTTTTATTATAAACAACAGTAAATTATTAAACTGTTTTTATTGAGAAATTTATGCTACTTAAAAATTGTACTTGATTAATTTTTTTTAACAAAGAATATTCATATTTTTTATAAAATGGTTAAACTGGTATAAAAAATAAAATTAAAAATTATTTAAAAAAAAACTGTTTTGTTATAAGAAACTATTTTTGGAAAAAAAACTTGTTTTACTGAAAAAATCGCCAACCACCATAAAACATATATTTTTTTAAAAGAACGTACATTTTTTGAGTCATTTTATTTTATAAAGTTGTTTTGACTAAAATACTATTTGTCACTAAATTGAACGTTATTAAACAGTTTGTTATTAAAAAAAGGCATGTTGGTTGAAAAATTGTATGTTTTATGGTGGTTGCCAATTTTTTTAAGTCAAAACAATTTTTTTCGTGTAAAATTAGTTAAAAAGATGTATGTTAAATTAGATGTTTCTTTTTGTTGATGTTAAGTTGGTTACAATTGAAACTTCTCCATTGTGTGGAAGTTTTTATGTTGTCAATGTTAAGTTTGAAATTTGATGTTATGTTTATCAAAAAAAAAAAAATCTATGCCCTATTTATGTTTATTTCTGCTTTTTTTTAACAATTTTTTTTTACTACAGATTTATGTTTATTTTCACTAATGTTGTTAAGTTTAAAATGAAGTTTGAAGAGAAGTTGGATGTTAAGTAGTTGGGAAGGTTTTAGTTTGGGAGGTTGACAACATGGTCTTATTTACGTAAGACATTTTCTAAGTAGGTCATATCAAAATACAATTTTCTCAATAAGCCTTATTTATACATGTAGTCAATATTTACATTTTTACAAATAGAATTTATTAGAATAAAAATATTTTTTTATAGGACTTGTTGAACCAAAAAAAAGATCGTCAAATTTATTAAATTATAAACTTAGTAAATGATTCCATATAAAACTTTTTTAATTTTTAATTTTATTTCTTCTATTGTTTTTGTTGAAAAGTAGCGAATCATTTTTACTTTGGGATATCTTTATTATACCTCTAATACATAGTATTAGAGGTTTAATTATGATTTAATGCAATTAATCCTCTTCCTTGATCAAAGCGTCCATCGATTCATTCTTCCGCTTCCTCATCATCTTGCATATCTTTTTCCTTTCTATCCATATTAAATTTCTAGACTCTTTATCTTTCTTCTCTCTACATCCATCCATAAAACCTCGTATCAAATGCCAAAAACTCTAGATATACATTTCCTCCCTATTATTTTAAACCCTAGTCAGGCTCCCGTGCGGGAGCCCAAATGTGGGATGATTTTTAGAAAAAAAATATTTTTTTGTGTTTTTTGTATGGGTTATAAACATTTCAGTCTCCCTGTAAAAAAATCAGTTCAAAATAACACTTTTTGATATTTTAAAAAAATTGGATTATGACTCTGTTTTGGAATGACATTTTTTTTGTATGACTTTTTTTTAAGAATTTTGGTATGAGATTTGTTTTGGAATGAGATTTTTTTGTATTAGATTAGGATTGAATAGGACTTAGTAAGTTTTATTAAAATCATATCTGTTTTTTTGTTTTGAAAAGCTCATTGACACAGGTAATTTTTTTATCCAGATATTTATAGATAAACACAAGAAGTTGTTTATATATAAACACAAGAAGGCTCTGTATGAGGCATTGGAGAAAATTGCTGACTCTATTTTGTAATAGTTGATGGTTCTCCATTTCATTTTGCTACTCCTGATATTTACTCAAGTGGAAAGGGGAAGCGTGAGTTGCCATTACCAATGAAGCCCAGGAGAGAGTAGAAGATTGTTTCTGCTACTTCTAAGAATGGGCTTGTTAGTGATCTTTTGGATGATTTGAACATGTTTGGTGAGGAGATTGATCATGATTTTGAGCATATGGATTTTCTTCAAACTGCCAAGGATCGAGGTTTGATTTTTCCTTAACCAAGCTGGTGGCCTCCAGAGGGTTTCGATGATTATCTTCTTCGATTGTTGATGCATGTTTTTATATTTTTGACGAACAGTGATCTTTCACGTTCTTTGTCCCTTCATTTTTTTTGTGTTTTTTTTATGTGTTGTTTTGTGTGTGACTTTTTATGGGGAAGTTTTTAATGGTGTGATGACAATATGTATATGTGTGAGTATGTGTGTCCGTGTTAAATATGTATACATGTATATATATACAATTTACTTAACAATGCGTGAGATTCGTTTTCTTCGATTTTTTACTCAAACTTAACTATATCATTATATGGGTATGTATTCTTCATTGTGACCATTGAATTTATATTTTATTAACCCTCCTCTAAATCTTTATTCTGAAGCACATTTTTTATAATTATTATATATTTTCTTTGTTCTGTCTTTTTAAATTATAGGTCATAACGTAATATTGTAATGCACCTGCGCATCGTACGAAATACATGCTAATTAAGATTATTTTTGTCATTTAACTAGTGTCTCAAGCATATGTGTCTACGATTATGTGTCCATCAAGCACTTTGACAAGGACTAGAGGGACCAAAATTATTTATTCCCACTGATGATCGTGATCAATTATGTTGCGAGAAATAAACACCTTCTTCACTCTTCCACTCGCAATGATGATTTAAAAAATTTATATGGCTAGAGTCCAAATTGTCGGTAAACTAGTTTACACTTAAGCTAATCATGCAAATACATTTGACTTGATCGAACCATCTTTTGTTTGAAAATTTCCAGCTCTCGATCTCGCACGGCAGCCGACCATTGAACCTCGATTTGAAGTATAATCATTATCTCAATATTGTATTCTCGTTTGCTTGTTCAAAATTATAAACTATTCGATTTATAAATTGTCATATTTATAAATTAATTTATTAATTTTATTATTAAAATGATTCATTAATTTATTTATTTTAGTTAATGTATAAAATCAGAAATTAAAATATTAAAAAAAATATGAAATGCATCTATCTAAGATAGAAATTTTTTCTCATATGCTCATCTTGCTCTTTCTCAATTTTCATTCGTTTTTAATTTTTTTTCTTATTAAAGGAATCAAGCACGAGTGACATTAAAATCTGAAATAAAAGAATAAAAAATTCTATAAGTGGATCCTTTATAAGCCTTTACACGAAATGCTAAAAGAATATCATCTTTGATTCTTCTGATTATCTGCGACGAATTAATAGGAATATCCTTAAAAAGATTTGAATTTATTGCTTTCCAGAAATGCCAACAAATGAAGGATGAAATGATTTTGCAAAGTAAGATCTGAATTGAATTTCCTCTATCATGAATCCACCAAAGCATTATACTGTCTTTAAAGGTCGACACTCGAAATGAGAGGCCCATCAAAGATTGAAAGTGATCCCAAATATTTTTTTGCCAAGTCGCCAACAAAGAATAAATGTGTCCGAGTTTCTTTTTTGTGAATGATGTTGCATCTAAATCTAGATGGAAGACTAATGTGATTTTTTTTTAGATACTCATTTATTGGAATACCTTGGAGAAGCAATTTCCACATGAACGTTGAGACTTTAGGTGGAATTCGAGCATTCCAAATGCTAGAGAAAGAAAGCTTGGAATGAGCTGGATGACGAATGATCTCCCAAGCCGATTTAATGGTGAATCCTACTAGATTAGGCTTCCAAATAATCTTATCCCCAAGAAGGATATTGTCATGCATGGTGGACCAAACATTTTGCGTGCGTCGCCATGTATACGAAGGATGAGAAAAATAGACCATGAAATTTTGACGAAGTTAACATTGCATATTTGGCATTAAGGAACTTTGCCCACAGTCCACTAGAAGTATAAAAATTCCACCGTAGCTCATAAGCGATGGCGTGACACCACTTGGATGCGCCTGAGACTGAGACCACCTTCACGACGAGGAACACAAATTTGTTCCCAAGAAATCCAGTGGTGCCTGCTAAAATTATTAGTACTGCTCCAAAAAAAGTTGCTGAATGGAGGAGATTCTAAATTGTACATCACATTGCGAGGAGGGTGCGAAGTAGCGAGCAAGTGGAATGAGGTGGATTGAAGAACAAATTTTATGAATGCAATGCGACCATCAGCAGATATAATTTTCCCCTCCCAACAGTTGGTTTTGTGAACTACATTATAAAAAATGGTTTTATTCTTATGACCAAAATAAAGAGGGACACCCATGTATTTTATAGGCATCTCTGTAATACCCAGTATTTTTAGGCATATTTATTTTTATGAAATTATGGAAAATGGGGATTAATTAAATTAAAGGGGGAAAATTTAAATTGAAATTAATCCGATTTTATCAGAATAATTACTAGCGTGATGAGAGTTAGTAGTTATTGAAATAATATTATGGCCGGGGATGAGATACACGGCAGTTATGTTATAAATATTTGGGACGCGTATGAGTTGTGTCACTAGTATGTATTTGGGGGTTTAAAAGGTAAATTATTTGTATATAACTCGGATGACTATTTTGAGTGCGCCAAACTGTTCGGAAGGGTCAAAATAGTCAGAAAACACTACTCGGGTATTTAAATTGGAGTCCGGGACATTTTAGCCCAAAACGACACCCCAGAGGGGTATTTTGGCCTTTTGAAATTTTTGGGTAATTAAATGGACGAAAATTGAGTTTAATTAAAAGCATTGAGGGTTAGTGGTCTGTCAGTTTCAACTTACGAGAGAAAGAGAGAAAAGAGAGAGAGACCTAAGGAAGAAGAGGACTTTATTGGAGCCCTAAGCCAAGAGATCAAACTTACACTCAAAAAATTACACCGGCGCGTAGATCGGGTCAAGAGTATCATACCCATACCAATTTTAGTCCGAGAATCAGAAGTTCATTTCGAGGTAAGTGTTTATCTTGCTCTCATTTTTAGCATATATTGTTCTTGTTAATTTAGGTTTGATGATATAAATTTGGAACAATCAAAACTTGGGTTTAATTAGACTAAATGATGAAGAAAACTTATGAATTGGAGATGAGTATGCATGTAGAGGTCTTGCCCTTGATTAGACTAATAAAATCTGGAAATCTTATGTCTTATTCAAGAATTATAATAAGATTTTTGGGCAATTAAAATTCCGGATTCATATTTAAGAGAATTATTGGAAATTTAAGAGATTGATAAATTTCGATTGATTTTATAAGGATTTAACCTTTAATTTGTGTTAAAAAGTGTCTTAAAGTGATTGGGATTAGTGTAGGAACATTTGATTTGGATTGGGTTGAGTATTCATATGTTTTTAATGATTAAAAATTGAGAAAAATCAAAGTTGGGGAAGAACTGGATCTGTTCGGAATTCTCGTAAGAAGACCTGCCCAGGTTGTTCAAACGACCTCGTTCGAATGAGACTTCTAACGAGATTTCCAATGACCTTTCTAACGAGTTATTGAGTTCGTTCGAAGTGGGAACTTTGTTCGAACGACCTCGTTCGAACGAGAATCCTGGAACTTCTAACGAAATTCCAAAATGGGTTTTTAGGGTTTGTTTGGGTTGGAAATCTTCCTAGGGTTATCTATATAAGTGTATTAAGCTTCATGGGTGGCTTAAATTTCCAAAGTGTTAAGGAATTTAGGGGAATAGTACTTGGGGTATTGAATTTGTGTGGGAACCTAGGAGGGGATGTAAGTCCTAGAGAGGCTATATATATATATATATATATATATATATATATATATATATATATATATATATATATACATACGGGTATCGAGGAGAGTAATGGCGTTGATAGTACTTACGGATTTTAGTATTTGGGTTATGTGATTACCTATTAATTTATATAAGTTGTGTGCATGCTTATTACTTGGAATATCATGTGTATGACATACCTAGCTACTGGCTATCGAACGGGGGTTAACGCGTTGTGGATGACCATATCTTGTGTACCTTCGGGGGATTTTGAGTCGTACGACTAGAGCATGGAACCTAGGTACGAGCTATCTGTGAGAATGATAGTGATGACGGTCATATGGGTGCGTAAGTATGTGCGTAGCCCATCGACTTGGGACTATGTTCGCCTCCAATATGTGTATATGTTTCATTGGTTCTTGAGAGATCGAACCTGTTGTCCTTTATGCATGAGTGTTGCAATGGGACTAGATAGCCAAGTATGCCTAGCACCAGGGGTTTCTTAACCATGGGTGTTGTGTAGATATGTTCGTAGGTATACATAGTGAAATTTTATATATGTATACTAAGTTCCATTCTTTGTTTCTTGTTGGATACTTTATTAAAGTATATACTTATTGGGTCACCAGTTGGGAATATAATGCTAATAGCATAAGTTATAACATCCTTAAACCTTTTCCTAAATAATAATAATATATTGCTTGTGGGTCATTAGTTATTGTATCAGGCACAACGATTATCCTACATAAAGTCAGGTAGAGTGACGAGACTAGTATGGGTAGTTAGACTCGCGAGGTGTGCACATTAGATGAGAGGTGAGCATCTCAAGTGAGTACGCTAAGTTAACATGGATAATATATGTGCTAATTAAATCAATTTAAGCACTTGCTATATTTAAACTCTTTTCTACTCGGGCTCTGACCCGTTTTATTGGAAATCTCTCCTCTTGTTCTATTATTTTAGGTGCTCAGCCACAATGACACCAGACTTAGAAGTTTCCATTCATTTGCCGAGCTGTAGCTGCTTTGGAAACTATAGGATATTGCTAGTAGACGTTTCTAAGTATATTGCTCCTTATCTATCAGTCTTCTATTTCAGTTGGACATGTCGTCCCTCCTATTTATATTCAGAGATTTAGAGTTATTTTATTTCATCATTAGACTTTAATTTCATGTCATGGGATTATTGTATGGTATTTGACTCGATGTGTTTGCTCCAGTTCCTTATTTATATTCAGTTAGCTTTCTTTATGTTATTGTGATGTTTGATAATGACTTTATATATTCACTGTGATGATGATGGTTAATAGCAAGATAAAGTTTTGACACCAACCTTTTTAAACATTGGGTGGTTAGTTTTATTAAATTAAAATTTGAGTTTTTCGACAGTGATGCATCATCTGAACCAACTTGATATTCTGAAATTAATTGATTAAGGACTGATCACCCGGTAATTAATTAGGCGAGGTGTCACAATGTCTGCGAGAATAACCTGTGACCTCATGAATAATATTACGCCTTGAAATATTTTTATCTTTGTTGATGAGAAGTCCTGAGTTGGTTTGAAAACCATCTAAAAAATTCATGAAATTTTTTAGAGATTTTTTGTCCCCATTCGAGAATATTAGGAAATCATACGCAAAAGATAGAGAAGAAATGAGTGGGCAACCCTTGGGGTGAGAATTGTTTTTGATAATACCCGATGTCATGAGTCTATGAAGACCCCTAGAAAAAACCTCAGAAGCGATGCCAAAAAGAAGAGGAGATAGAGGTTCGCCTTGACGAACTCCTTGGGATGATTCGAAAAAAACCCTCGGAAGCCCCGTTGATGCAAATAGAGTACCAACAATTAGAAATAAGCCTCCAGATGATGTCAATCACAGATTCTGCAAAGTCGAAAGCTCGCAACACTTTGGCAAGGAAGAACCAAGACAATCGATCCAAGGCCTGTGAAAAATCCTGCTTGAATAAGACATTAGAGCCCCTGACTTTGGAGTTGAAATTAGCCATAAGTTCATGTGCTAGAGTGTTATCAAGGACGTTTATGCCTTTGATAAAACCTGTTTGAGGCTCAAAAATAATATTAGGAATAATAGTTCTCAATCTATTCACTAAAAATTTTGACAAAATTTTGCAACAGAAATTACAAAGACTGATAGGTCTGTAATTGTTACAAAATTTTGCATTTTTAATTTTAATAATAAGAATGAGAAGAGTAGTAGTCCAACTGCGAGGAATGGTGTGGCCCAAAAAAAATGATTGGATGGCCAAAATTAAGTCAGATTTGATGGTATTCCAACAAACTTGGTTTTTTTTTCCGTTGAGTCCATTCGGACCAGCAACACTAAGACTGTCCATAGCAGAAATGGTCTTCCTGATTTCTTCTTCTTCTGGAAGTTTGCGAAGCTAAGAGTTGTCTTCCACCGTCACGATTGAAGGAATATTTCTAAAAAATTATTAGATTAGGCATGGCAGAAGGAGTGCATAGTATATCTTCTAATTTTTTTCTTTATTGAATCTTCACATAAATTTCATATTATCAAATATTGCGTAAAATTAAATTTAAATTCATTTCAAATCCACTAATTTGCAATTCATTAATTCATAATGAACCAATTTAGATAATTGAATAATTTGCGCAACCAAATATACCCTATATGGCTATAAAAATTAAAGTTCAGTTATATTTTAAAATATATCTTTTTACATGTGATTATCACTTTACTCAATGTCAATGATATGAATAAATTTTACTCATTTATTTCCAAATATTTGGATATATATACACACACACACATATTAATCTAAGGTGTGAAATGATTAGAAAACTCTAGAGGATCCTTGAGTCAATCTCTCGTTGTCATTTCTACCGAGTTAGATGTTTATGTTAGAAGAGCGGTTCTACATGAACCGCATGTAGAACTGCATTCTTGTCCCTTTTCCCTTTTTTTTAACAGTTTTCTATATATAAAAAAAACAGTTTTTTTTTTTAAAAAAAAAAAAACAGTCTTTTATAAAATAAAATAAAAACAGTTTTTATATATATAAAAAACAGTTTTCTTATTAATAAAATATTGTTATTAATTAGTGCCGCTGGCGCGGACCCACATTAAACAAATAATTTTGGTTCGGGAATGTGGGTCCGCGCCAGCAGTACTAATTAATCGCGATATTTTTTTTAAATAAAATATTGAGATTAATTAGTGCTGCTGGTGCGGACCCACATTCAACAAATGATTTTGGTCCGGAAATGTGAGTCCACGCCAATGAAACTAATTAATCGCAATATTTTTTTCTTATTCTTCTGTGTTTAACAATTGATATAAAAATAGTTTTTTATATAAAAAAATAGTTTTTCATATAGAAAAACAGTTTTTTCTATTAACATAAAAAACAAATTTTTTTATTGAAAGTAAATTTTTTATTAAAGTTAATATTTTTTTTATAAATAAAAAAAAATTATGTTTTTGACATAATATCGCGATTGATTAGTGTCGCTCGCGTGAACCCATAAAATATCGCGATTAATTAGTGCCGATGACGCGACACTAATTAATCGTCGAGATTGGTAAGTGCCGCTGGCGCGGACCCACATCATCGTCGCGATTGGTTAGTGTTGTTGGCGCGGACCAAATTTTCGGACTGTAAATCCGGGTAAAAATAACTTTTTTTATTAAAATTATATTTATTGAAATGGTATCGCGATTGATAAGTGTCACTGGCGCGGACCCGAATTTCCGGACTGTGGATCCGGGAATGTATCGCGATTGAAATGGTATCGCGATTGATTATATAATTTTTTTATTTAAAATATATCGCGATTAATTAGTGTCGCTGGCGCGGAACGACATTCCCAGACTTACATCATTTGTTGAATTTGGGTCCGCGCCAGTGGGACTAATCAATCGCGATATTTTTACCAGCGGCACTAATTAATCGCGATATTATGAAAAAATATGTTTTAATTTTAATTTTTATAAAAAACTGTTTGATTTTAATTTTAAAAACTGTTTGATTTTAATTAAAAAAATATTTTTTATATTAATTGAAAAAACAGTTTTTTTTAATATAAAAAAACTGTTTTTTTTTTAATATAAAAACAGTTTTTTTTAGTATAAAAAACTGTTTTTATATTAAAAGTTATAAACAAAACAGTAAGAAACTTAAAAAAAAAAAAAAGGAGGAGAAGAAGAAGGAAGAATGGAATTTGTAGGCGTACACAGGCGAGACGTTTAGAATTTTTCTATGTTAGAAATAGAAATAAAACATTCCAATTGGACTTTTTAAATGATTTTCTGTACGACGTGACAGATGAGTTGTATAGAAAGAAGCTTTCACCATTTTCTACATGCAAAACGGCTATGGAAAATTTTAACATGACCTAACACAACTAAGTGTTCTAATTCTTTTTCAAGTATTCATTGAAATAGGACCTAAAGCATGAACACACATTAGATATACAGTTTTTGTGTCTTCTCATCTGGTGTAAAAAAAGTAATATGTAGACATCAAGGCCCATTCGATTATGTATTCAGAAAATTCGATTTAACATTTATTTTTAAACAAAATTTTTAAATTTAGTATTTTATATTTATAAATATTAGTGTGCGTTTGGTAAACTTGTTTTAAAATTCAGTTTTCTGAAAAATTAAAAATATATATATATACATAAATGTATACACACACACACACACACACACACACACACACACACATAACTTCTCTTCTGCGGATTATTCCTTATTTTAACAGTGTGGACTGAACATGTGACACCTGAAGGTGAGCTCAGAAAAGAGAGAGTGCCTGTAATAATAGAGAGAGAGAGAATTTTCGGAATTAATTATGACAGGATTTTGCCTTCTATATATAGCCTCTTGTGGTGTCTGTTCATGAACAGACACCACATCCAAAGGTCATTTAATCACGGCCCTTGGATATATAACTATATTTTGAACGTTCCAGATTTGAACTAAAAAGGTGCGACTGTACGGATTAATACTTAACGAAGTGGTGCCAAAATTCGACGGTTCAGATCCACTCGCGCTATAATTATGTGTCATTTATTATCGATTTAATCTGGACCGTTTGATCTTTTGACGTTGTCAAAAATCAAAGGCCCCTACTGCTCCTCGCGACGATGCGTACGTGCAAAGTGCGCCCTAAAAGCCCAATCGCACGCGCGCGCGCGTGCGTGTGCGGATGGTGCAAAGCACCATCCTTGGACCTAAGGTGTACACTAGTAGCATACACTTCAATGCACACAAGTAATCTCTTATGACACGAGCATTTATTAACCCACTAACTTTTTCACACTTTTCCAATGTGGGACTTTGTTTTTCCCACTTTCCTTTGTCTTTTCTTATTCCAACTAATTAATGGTTTTAACCTTTCATTTTCTCTAACCATTAATACCCGTTAATATTAAAATCATCCAACAGTAAAAGCATTGGAGGATCTTCACTCCCCCTCCCCCTCCCCCTCCCCCCCTCCAAGGAAAAAAATGTCGCACTCAACAAAACACCCATGAAACCACATAAAACAAGCATTCGATTGGTGGGGAAAGAGATGGAGCTACACATGAATCATATTTTTATTTTTTTTGGATATATATATGAATCATATTACATCCTACATGTTTGAAGAGTGTCGGCTATCACTATCATCGTTACCAATAAACAATAGCATATATCGATTTCAGGGTGCATATATATTAGGTTCGCTTTATGTTGCCTTTCATTATTCAACTTTAAAAGTTACTATGAAATCTGTCTTTGCGTTCCTGGTATTCTTTTAAAAGTTAGGGTTGTTGCCTTGTTGGCAAGTGTAATGAGAGAGATATTTTATGTTGTTATCCAAAATGATGTTTTAATTAATTTACATAATATATAAGACAATAATTAATTCCAGCATAATAATTTAAAATATATAAAAACTTACAGAAATAATGAATGTAGAATTTTTTAATTGGGGTAAGTGTTAAATACTCTGATCTTAAAACGATATTTGTTCCGCACTGGAGCTCTATGAACTTAATAGCAAACATCTCTCAAGATACAACAATCACAATATGTAATAGTAGCACTCCAAATTGTAATTTTTCTAGCGAACCAACAATGAAAGAAACTCTTTTTGAACACGAAAACGAGACAGTCTTGACAAAAATTGTCTGAAAAAACCAATTACAAAAAATAAAAAATATCTCTACAGTCACAACTATTGGGATAAAACTGTTAAAATCGAAATATCAACAGTCACAACTATTGCGATAAATAAAAAAAGGAATAATAAATTGGGTCAGAAAATAAAAATAAAAAAACAAAAAATTGGACATAGAAATTAAATAAAAGACCCAAAAAAATTTGGCCCCAAAAGTTAATACTTTGCCGAAGTCCCACGACCGTTCACATGCCGACCTGGGTCGGACGGGGGGAGACGGTGCATGCGTGTGGGCTTGGAAGTCAATTCAAGCCCATGTAGGTCCTCCCTCCTTCAAAGACTTGGGATACCCCAAGGGAACCAAGACTTTAAGTCAAATTAGGTTATATTATACTACACCCATTTTTCACATTCTTCTTATGTGAGACAAGATCTTTAACATAGCACTTCAACCAGATTTCATATTCCAAGTGGGTACTTTGAAGTACAATTTGTCATTCATTAATTTATGGATTTACACATGTGAGTATACCACTTCGACCCATCTCGAAGACGTGTTATCTCATATTAAATTAACCCTAAAGTTGATCAAAATTTGATTTTGTCAACTCAATTAAATACCATATATTCCAACAATTCGCCATATGAATCAAATTGGTTGGATCAACATAAAAGACTATGCAGAAACTAACAGAGTTCTATAGAAAAATTCCTACATCGGGAGAGATAACTTTTGACCTTGAATCTTCGTTAATGAGAGACTATCTAATTTACTAAGTAATCAGTAAACGCGATGTCTTGAACTGTTTAGTGTTTTGTGTAAATCTAGTTAATAGACTTCACACAGTAATTTTTTAACAAAGTTGGTTATTTTAATTGTGTTCATTTTGGCCCTAGATAATTCATGATTTCATGAGTGCTTTAGAGAATTTCAGCCTTTCGAAGTTCTCATAGAAGCGGTCATTTCACACTCATATAGGTGACTTACCATTAAGAGTATCCCACTATACTCAACTTAAAATTTTAAAATATAGAAGTCATTAAAATCTAAGCTTATCCTTACTTACTTTATAGGTAACACTATTTTATTATGGAATATGTATGAGTTTGAAACTCATCCGTGCTCTCTTCAAAGAGTCAGTAAAGATTCAGTTGTCCCTTTGAACCTAGATCTTGGGATCTCCAGTCAGCTAGGTAGGGTTGCCATCAAGATAACTCTTTATTTTGTAGGCTTTAATCCCACTCTCCTCGATAAATTATACATTTGTTCTTTATTGAACCCTTTAGCTAACGAATCCACTATATTATCCTTAGACTTAATAATCAATGGAAATAATTCCATTAGAGAGAATTTTCTTAACGGTATTATGTCTTTGATGTATATGTTGAGACTTACCATTATACATATGACTTTGTGCTCTGCCAAATTCTGATTGACTATCACAATATATGAAAATTGCTGGAACATGTTTTGGCCACATTTTGAAGCCATTTTGCTTCTTCTGCAGCTTTATCTAAAGCTATAAATTCAGAATCCATAGTGGAACTAGCAATACATGTCTGTTTTGAGGATATCCAAGACACAACAGTACTACCAAGTATAAATACATTGCAATCCATTATTAAGGGTATATCTTATATATCTAAGAACCCTTATTATGGCTTTCCAATGGTCTTCACCTGGATTACTTGTATACCTACTCAATTTTCTAACGTAGGCATTATCTAGCTTAGTCTAGTTCATGACATACACTAAGCTGCCTATGATACAAGAGTATTCCTATTGAGGTATACAATATCCAGTGTTTTACATAAATAAAATTTGGTATAATGGGTGTTTTAAAATGCTATCACTACTTTATTAAAGTTATCAAACATCTTCTCAATATAATGAGATTGGGATAAGATAAGTCCAACCGATGTTTTAGAAATTTTAATTCCTAATATAACATTAGCAATATCTATATCTTTCATATCAAATTTGTTAGACAACATTCTTTTAGTAAATTAATGATATCTTTATTACTTACAATAATAAGCATATCATCTAGATATAGACAAATAATGACATAACCACTTTATTATTTTTAATGTAAACTTATTTATCACACTCATTTATTTTAAATCCATTTGACATCATTACATTGTCAAATTTCTCATGGCATTGTTTAGGTACTTGTTTTAATCCATAAAGGTATTTAACAAGTCTACACACTTCATTTTCCTGGAACTTTAAATCCTTTTTGTTGTTTTATGTGTATCTCTTCATTTAACTCGCCATTTAATATGGCGATTTTTACATCCATTTGATGTATCTCAAGATTTTGTAATGCTGGAATAGTTGTTAACATTCGAATGGATGATATTCTTGTAAGATGTGAGTAAGTATAAAAATAATCCAATCCTTCTTTTTTCCTATTGCCTTTAGCTGCAAGTCTAGCTTTGTATTTTTTAATTGATCCATCAACTTTCAATTTTCTCTTGAATATCCACATGCATCCAAGAGGTTTACTTTCTGGTGGAAGTTCAACCAATTGCCACATATGGTTTTGTATGATGTATTCAATTTAATTATTGACAACCTCTTTCCATAAAGGGGCTTTCTGCAGTTGACATCGCTTCTGCGAAGTTACTAAGCTCACTTTCTAACATATAAGCGAGAAAATATGGATCAAACGACTTTGAAGTCTTTATCCTTTTGCTGCGTCTAGGTTCAAGTTCATCATCTTTCTTACTATATTCATTTTCTACATTATCTTGATGACTACTAGATACAATGTCATACGTTCTTTTATTAGAACTTGAATCAACCACTTTATTATTAGGAAATATATCTTCGAAAAAATATGCATTTCTAGACTCAATAATATTATTTACGTGTATATCAAGAATCTCAAATTTATGTATAAGAAATCGATATGTACTACTATTAATTTCATAACCAATGAAAGCGCAATTAATAGTTTTTGGTCCTATTTTATCATGTTAAGATTAAGAACCACCACCTTTGCAAGACATACCCACACTTTGAGGTATTTGTAAGAAGGTGTTAGACCTTTCCACAATTCAAACGGTGTCTTATGTCTTTTCTTATGAGGCATTTTATTAAGATGGTAGATTATAGAAAACAAATTCCCTCCCCCCCCCCCCCCCCCCAAGTTCTGAGGTATACCTGAACTTATCAACATAATATTCATCATCTCTTTTAAAGTTCAATTTTTGCATTTCGCAACACCATTAAATTGAGGTGAGTAAGGAGATGTAGTTTGATGAATAATTCCGTGTTTTAAACAAAATTATTCAAAAGGAAAATCATATTCACCTCCTTTATCACTCCTAACTACTTTAGTTTTTTTTGTTAAGTTGGTTCTCAACTTCTATTTTATAATGTTCAACAACATTTACCACCTCATCCTTGTTTCTAAGCAAGTACGCATAATAATATTTTGTGAAATCATCAATAAAATTAATAAAATACTTATTTCCACCTCTTGTTTGTATAAAATTCAAATCACATATATCACTATGAATCAACTCAAGAGGGTTGGTACTTCTTTCAACAGTTTAAAGTGAGTTTTAGTTAACTTAGATTCCACATATTTTTCACACTTGTGATTTGTGTCAGTATTAAATTTTGGTATTAAGTCTAAATTAATTAATCTATGAATAGCATCATAATTAACATGACCTAATATACCATGATAGACATTTACAACACTCGAGAAAATAACCAGAAGATATATTCTTATCATTATTAGTAGGCATTACAGTCATTACTTTGAGTTTAAAGATCCCATCACTTAAACATCCTTTCCCCACATACATACCACTCTTAATGAGTAAAAATTTATCAGATGCAAATACAAGTTTAAATCTATTCTTACTAAGCAAGGATCTAGAAACTAAGTTCTTTTGAATGTTTGGGAGATGAAGCACGTCGTTTAGAGTATGTTCCTTTCCCGAAGATATCTTGAGTATAACTTTTCCTTTTCCCTTCAACCTTCGAAGTTAAAGAATTTTCCATGAAAAGTTTCTCCTCATGATTATAGTAATAAAATGAAGTAAACATATTCTTGTCACAATGTAGGCCCCCTTTTCTATGCGAAACGTGTTTTATGGATGACAAAAACCAACTTTCTTTTTATGAAAAACATTTTCCCAAATTTCAAACCTCACCAAGTGTGAACCAATTTTAACTTAACCAATTTTTATCTTGATTAATCCTCAGCATACATCTAGTGGTTAAAGCAAGTAAAGTAAGGAAAAGAGTGCTCACAACGCCAGATGTACGAGGAAATCACAAAGGGAAAAAACCTCGAACGTTCCAAGCCAGACAACCACTATGATGTGGAATTACAAGGAACAGACACAAGTCTTACTCAACGACTCGATCCCCACGAGACTTGACGCTCTTATGATCTTCAACCACTCCTCCATAGTGCCCACGCAAATCCTTTCGCGATAATTGTCCACATCATTCGCCTCCAAGAATGCCTCGGTGTCCACCTATGTAGCTTGGAAAGCCTACAAAATCGAAACATGAACTCCTTTGCTTCTTCTCCTAAAAACCCGACTATTTTCTTAAAAGTGTAGAACAAACTCCAACAAGGTGAAAACAAAGATAATTATTACATATGATAATGAAAGCTCGGATCTTTGAAACTCTAAGGATATTTTAGACTTAGAAAACCTTAGAAAACTTTGTCGTTTGTACAAATTCTGAGAAAACCATGCCATAAATAGATTTCTTGAGGCGACGACTCGCTCGAACAACTTTAGTTGTCACTCGAACGAGATGGCTATGTCATTAGAATGACATAGTGATCTCGCTCAGATGATTGCTGATGTCGTTTGAGCGATATAGCAAAATAGAGTTTGTATAAAATATAACTCTAATCATCCTTATCAGAATAAAACGAAGTGTAAACATTTTGAAACACTTAAAAAAAATTTAAAAATATTTTCTTAATAAAATAATATCCTTAAACATATAAAAATATATTCCGAGTCCCATTAACATTACGCATTCATACCTGAGTGATCTCGGAACCCAATTTGACTGAAGACGAAATATGCACCATAAACCGGCATGATGAATCTTTGAAGCTTTGCTACAATATCTTCAATAAACTTCAATAAATGTACTATTCGTATACTATTTTTCTGAATTGCAAACTTACAAAATTGTGAGGAAACCATCCCTTAAATAGATTTCTTAAGGCGAAAGATCACTCAAACGACTTTAGCTGTCACTCGAACGAGATGGTTATGTCGTTTGAATGACATAGTAATCTTGCTCGAATGACTACTGATGTCATTTGAGCGACAGAGAGAAATGAAGTTTGTATAAAATACAACTCTATTCATCCTTATCAGAATAAAACGAAGTGTAAACATTTTGAAACACTTTAAAAACATTTTAAAAATATTTTCTTCATAAAAACATCCTTAAACATATAAAAATATATTTTGAGTCTTATTAACATTACCCATTCATACGTGAGTGATCTAGGAACGCAATTTGACTGAAGACGAAATATGCACCATAAACTAGCATGATGAATCTTTTTGAAGCTTTGCCGCAACGTCTTCAATAAACTTTAATACGTCATAGTCTGTGTCGGATCATGATAATAAAAATACGACCTATGACTCAACGTGTTTTGTTGTGAGAATAAGTCACATAGACATACAATGGACTCAATTGGAAATTATGTCCTTATGAATCTTCCCCTTTGACTATTTCGAGACAAAACCAATAGTGAAATGCCTAGGCCGGGTCTTTAAGCCATATAACACCTAAATCCCATCCCATAAACCCAAAATAAAAAATACAGGATAAGACTAGTAAATGATGGTCCGACAAGCATGAACTTGTCTGAATGTGATGTAGTCTTGAAATTTCGAATCTTTAAAGCATACTTACACACATGAAACATACAAATACCCAGTGAAGTATGGAGAAAAAAAATATATAAATCTTATGAGCAAAAATATGATATCAATTTGTAAACAATATCTAAATCAGGATACCAATTTGTACAAACTAATTAATACCAACATATAAGCATGGAAGCATATGATATCAATTTGTAATGCAACAAATCTATGTGCTCAACAACTCTCCCCCTATATCACTTACATCTCTCCCCCTTTTTATCTAGAATAGACAACCCTGTAAAAAAAATAAGCAAATCTAGCATGAGATAATCAATGAAGAATATCTAGATAGACATGAAACAACCAGCTAAAAATGATAAAAACATGTCAAATTCGTAGCTAGCAAACAATAATCACACAATAGGAATCATCAATCTAATCAGGTGTGACTAAATGAACACAATGCAGTAATAAATGTAATCAATGAGAATCTGCATACAACAAATTATCCAGAAGCAACCTAGCAGTACCAAAAAATATGTCAATATGAACCAGGGTACTGAAATAGAAGGAAACTATAGAAAAAAAATCTCCAGACTGTCGCTCGCACGACACAGCCTTATCGTTCAAATGACATAGGCTTGTCACTTGAGCTCTTCACATGACATTAATATCTCGTTAGAACGAGAAAAAAATAGAAAACTCAGTTCCAATGCTGAAAAACATGTAGTTTCGTTCAGTGAAAAAATTTCATGAAAAAGTTAACTGGAAAGAGCAAAAACCATAAAGCAGTAGTAAAATAGAAAACAAACAAATAAAATAATGTGAGATACGTGCTAACATATCAAACATGAACATGGAATGTATGGGAGTGTACTACAACAAATGAATCACAATTCCAGCATATCGAAACGATCAAGAAGCTCTAATTGATAGATAAATATCATCAAACTTTATTTTAGCCATATGTGACATTTAAAGTGTGAGCTTAATGAACTAAAAAAACATCATGCACATAAATCTAGAATATTGACGATTCTACAAACAATAGCGTCATGATACGATTTTTCAACGTTAGGATTCGTGGTGCAAACCGATTAAAATTTTTTCCAACCAAACTCCATCATATTTATATTTACTTTTTAAGCTCTTTTGAGGTCTTTATCATTCTCTATCATTCAAACCACACCAAGTGTGAACCAATTTTAAGTTAACCATATATTATGTTGATTAATACTAAATATACATCTAGTGATTAAAGCAAGTAAAGTAAGGAAAAGAATGCTCATAACGCCGGATGTACAAGAAAACCACAAAGGGAAAAAACTTCGGATGGCCTAAGCCAGAAAATCACTATGATGTGGAATTACAAGGAACATGCACAAGTCTTACTCAATGACTTGATCCCCACGAGACTTAATGATCTTCTAATTTTTAACCACTCCTCCACAGTGCCCACGTGAATCCTTTCATAATTTCTGTGCATAGCAGTTGCCTCCACGAATGCCTCGGTGTCCACCGATATAGCCTAAAAAGTCTATGGAATTGAAACACGAACTCCTTCACTTCTTCTCCGCAAAACCCAACTATGTTCTTCAAAGTGTAGAAAAAACTCCATCAAGCTGCAAACATATATCACTATATCGTAAGATAATGAAATCTTGGATCTTTGAAACTGTAAGGATGTTTTAGACTTAGAAAACTTTGTGCAGAAAATGTACAGTTCGTATACGATTTTTCTAGAGTGCACACTTACGAAATTTTGAGTAAACCCGCCTTAAATAGATTTTTTGATGCAGAAGCTCACTCGAACGACTTTAGTTGTAGCTCAAAAGAGATGTCTATGTCGTTCGAACGACATCGTGATCTCGCTCGAACGACTGCTGATGTCGTTTGAGCGACAGAGCTAAATAATGTTTGTATAAAATACAACTGTAATCATCCTTATCAGAATAAGATGAAGTGTAAACATTTTTAAACTCTTTAAAAACGTTTTAAAAATATTTTCTTAACAAAATAACATCCTTAAGCATATAAAAATATATTTCGAGTCCCATTAACATTACGCATTCATACCTGAGTGATCTCGAAACGCAATTTGACTGAAGACGAAATATGCACCATAAACCGGCATGATGAATCTTTGAAGCTTTGCCACAACGTCTTTAATAAAATTCAATATGTCATAGTCTGTGTGGGATCGTGATAATAAAAATATGACCTACGAATCAAACGTGTTTTGTTTCGGGAATAAGTCAAATAAATATACAACGGACTAAATTAGAAATTATGCCTTACACATAACATATATGACGAGTGGTCCCAGTGTGTACCCACCATTTCCTAGCATTTCCTACCATGTTGACTTCGGAAACCATGACCGAATGACTCAAATCATAATATCATTAGAAAGGTTCTAAACTTCAATGACATTGACTTGTGCATGCCTATATTTATTATTCTCTTGATTTTTTTGGTTACGACAATCTTTAGCACGATGTCCCGACTTGTAAAAAATAAAGCATTTTCCATCAAAGTTATTAAAGTTTCCACCTTTAGTCCCTTTGATTGGACCACCTTGGTTCACACGCTTCCTTTTTGTTGTTCTTGCTACTTTTCCATCCTTTCGAAATATGTTCTTTAGATTCCATAGGATTTTAGTTTTATTTTCTCGAATACACGATTATCCTCTTCAATCCTTAATCTCACAATCAAGTCCTTAAGCCCCACTTCTTTACGTTTATGTTTCAAATAATTTTTGAAGTCTTTCCAAGATGGTAATTTTTCAATCATTACAGTTACTTGGAAAGATTATCTCAATTCTATTTTTTCATAAAAATTTCATGATAAATCAGTTGGAGCTCTTGCACTTGATTAATGACAGTCTTTTAATCAACCATTTTCAAAATCAAGAATCTATTAACAACGAATTTCTTCATTCTGGCATCTTCTGCTTTTATTTTTTGTCCAAAGACTCCCAAACTTCTTTAGCCATTTTAAGAGGGTTATACACATTATACAACATATTTTCCATATTGCTGAGGATATAATTCTTGCATGAAAATCAACATGTTTCTATGCATCAACTGCAAAAATTACATAGTTGTTAGTCTCACCTTCTTTCAAAGTTGACGCTTCTTAATTATGGAACTTAACGAAGTTCAAAGTTGTCAAATAAAACAACATCTAATGTTGCCAATGCTTGAAATCAATCCCTTTGAACTTTTTGGGTTTTCACCATGTCCAACATTTGTTGGTACAACCGTAACGGGCAATGCAGAAGTAGATGCCATTTATGTTTTAAACATAAATATATATATGTATTTATGATAGGATATATGAGTGGACAAATTATATACATATAATGACATTTTTTTTATTATATAAGAACTTGCAAAAAAAATACTAAGTCTAAAGTAAATAATACAAATGTAATAAAAGTGAACTATTTTTCTGACTTAAAAATAGATTATTATAACATAATTTTTTTTCAGTTTGTATAAATAAGCACTAAGTATAATTTTTTTTATAAACAGTTAAATATGTAAAAATAATTTTTTTAGTGCACAAAAAAATTCATAACACAAATTATTATAAAAACTTTTTACGAAATCACTAGTTTCGTTTGAACCGATTTTTTTCGTTCAAACAAGATTAAGATCTCGATAGAATGATGATCAAATGACCATCAAATGAGGTTCCTTTGCCAAGGATGTCACACTTCGTTAGTAGCTCGTTTGAACGAGATTGTAGCTTCATCCAAATGAGAGTGCAATTCTAATTCGAACGACTTCTATTTTCGTTCGAACGAGCCACGCCTCGAATTTTGTGCATTTAGTATTTAATGTGTGTTGGACTCAAAATTTTCAATAACTTTTGGAAAAAAAAGTTTTCCTACATCTTTACCAAAGTTCAACCCTAAGTTTTACCCTATACGTTTAAACATCCAAGATTCATAATTCTTATGCTTTGATATCTTGAAATTAGGCACCAAAGTTTATTTATTTCATCTGGAGAGAACTTATTTCATTCGATGGACTCCGGATATGCCTTTTGTGGTGTTCGACGATTGTGAGACTTATCGGGTGGATACCGAGACGTGCATGGACTCGTGCGTTGTGGCAGTTGGCGTGGGTGGACTCTTGCTCTGCACCGTGGAGGAGCGGTCAAAGATTGAAGAATGTCAAGGCTTATGGGGGATCGAGTCATTGTGTAAGTCTATTGTCATCTTTTATAATTTCGCATCATAGTGAACTGTTTGGCTGGGCCGTCTGATGTTTTTCCCATTGTGTTTTTCCTCGCACATCGGCGTCTTGTGGTTGATTTATTTATTTTATTTGCCATCACCTTAGATGAATTCTTTAGGGTAAAAAGATAAAATTTGGTAAATTGGTTTTCCACAAGAAAGTTTTAGAATCGGTGCTAAGTTCAATTAGGTTAATTTAGTTTAAAGTTTCAATATTTAAAGTTTATAAATATATAAAAATTGGACTTGTGTTTATTCGGACCATCCTTTCCTTAGCACAGACACTATTAGGGACTGCGCATTCTCAATTATGCAGTTTTATAATAGTAAACAAAAATATCGTATTAAGATTGTTATCCAAAATGATGTTTTAATTAATTTACAAAATATACAAAATAATAACTAATTTAAGCCTAATAATATGAAACATATAGAAATTTAGAGGGACAATAAATGCAGAATTTATTGATTGAGGCAAGTGTTGGACATTCTGACCTTAAGATGATATGTTCCCATGCACTGGTACTCTATGGACTCGTTGCCAAACGTATCCCATGATGTAATAATCACAACATGCAATAGTAGCACTCCAAATTGTAAGATTTCTGGGGAACCAACAATAGAAGAAAATCTCTTTTTGGACATGAAAATAAGACAAACCGAGATAAATGTTGACTGAAAAAACCAATTATAAAAAACAAAACCAAAGCCACCTATTTATAATAAATAAATGGCTATTAAAAAACAGTTGAAAACTATCCCAACACTCACAACTGTTGGGATTAAACTGTTAAAATTGAAATATCTCAACAGCCACAACTATTTAGATAAAATTTCTTTAAAGAAAAAAATGTAATAATAAAATTGGGCCAGAAAATAATAAAATAAATCAAAAAATTAAATAAAGGGCCCAATAAAATTTGACCAAAAAAATTAATAGTTTGGCCAAGTCAAAGCCCAAGGCTTAAGTCCATGACCCACGTCCGTGCATGTGCCAAGCCGAGCCGAACCGAACCGGGCCAGATTATGTGGGCGGCAGCGGCGCGCGCATTGTCTTGGAAGTCGATCCAAGACCATGTAGGTTCTCCCCCCTTCAAAGAGTTGGGATAAACCAAGAGTACCAAGCCTTTAAGACGAAATAGGTTATAATATACTACACTCATTTTTCACATTATTTCTATGTGGGACAGAAGCTTTAACATAACACTTCAACAAAATTCCATGGTCCAAATGAGTATTTTGAGCTATGATTTCTCATTTATTAATTTATTATTTTACACATGTGAGTATACCACTTTATAATCCTCGCGAAGGAGAACGCGTCACCACTTCAAACTGTCTCGAAAGATGTATAGGTCCCATATTAAGTTGACCCTAAAGTTAATCAAAATTTGATTTTGTCAACTCAATTAGATACCATAAATTCCAACGTATGTTTGGCAACAGTGATTTTTCTTTATTAGAAGATATATTTTCTCAAGTTTTTTATAATTAAATTTGAATTTTCTTTGCTTATTTCGATATATTATTTAAAAATATATGTTTTTTACAATTGATCAATGAAATAAATATCGTAAAATAGAGGGAACGCAGAAAGAATTCCGAGGGAGAGAGTTTCTTCATTTAATTGATATATGAATACTCATGGGGTGTGTTCCCTATTAATAGTACAAAATAAGGTATCCCAATAACCCTTTTAATAATTATGGAATACCTGTGGACACCCACTATATAAATATTTTATAACATCCCTTTGGATGTACTAGATATCTACCATTTAATGATTGTTGCCTAATTAAAACCTTACAAAGAAAAAACCTAGTGGGAAAAACACTAAAGTGAAGGAATAAGAGTACAGCTTTTGTGATCATTGAATCGGTGTTGGACGCGCATAGTTTTACCTCATTAAAACCTTTAACTTGGAAAGTTAATGGAAAAAAACCGAGTTTAAAGAAAAAAGAGAACAACATGCATATGTCAAAAATATCATGTTATATTTTCCTTCGATCAAATTCTCCCCGTGATTATGTCATTTCTCTAATAATTGAGTCGATGCATATTAGTTTCATAAACAACCTTCTAAAATGTTGCTTTGACTTGGTATATAAATTTAATAGGCAGTTACTTCAATTTCATTTCTCTTCATAAACTCGACTCCCATAAGACTTGGGTAAAGAGGGATGAGTATGTCACTTTATCAGATCTATTTGACTTCAATAGAATAACTCTTCTGGAGTTTATGTGTTGCATAACTCTTCTCGAGTTCATATACGTAGAAGAACTAAAATGTGTTAGTCATATCTTCCTCGATGTAGCCTCATTGAATTTGAGCTATACAAGCATCATTGCCTTTATAAGTAGTAGTAGGACCATTTGTCGTTTGAGGCAAGTCATAAGTGCTTTGATTATTCCTTGTGAAAATCATGGGGATAATCTATATGTACATTGCTAAATTGATATGGATCGTTAGATCTTAAAATTATTACACCAATTATTCTACGAGTGTATCACATAATGTCGATATTAGTCCTATGCTTTTCAAGTTAATGACAATAATTTCTTGCCAAGATATTGACTGCAACTATAATATCCAATATCATGCATTGTGTCATGCATAACAATATACTAATAATGTACAAGTATGGTACTTCTAGACCAAATACAATAATAATATACACATATAGTACCTCGGGACCAAATTTATATTTGTCATCCTCTTTAGAATGATATGTATAATTTAATATCCAAATACCGGAGGCCATGGGTATACTAAAATTATATGCTTAATATATGTTAAATCATTACAATAATTTTCAATCCATTTGACTAATGGATTCGAGTTTAACATAAAATGTGCTCGATCTACAGACCGAGAGAATAACTAGTTACACTAAGGTCATTGATTTTTGAATTTCTTATTTGGATATTTTGCATTTTAATTGAGATCTTTGGGAGCACATACATTTAAGGATATTTTATAATGGCACATTTACATATATAGTACCCTTCCTTAGATAAATATTTACTAAACCGGTTGTACATATATCCTTTTGGATTGTTTGCTGTACAATAAACGTCTTAGTGCATTTGAGTACATACTATTTATCTTTGCTTCTGGTAAAGAAAATCCGTGTAGGATTTTTATATGTATCGTTTATCTAAGTCTTATCCTTATAAGAAATTATAACATTCATGAGACTCATATAATATATTTAAAAAAACTACAAAGCTAGTCAGATATCTGAAAAGTATTTACGGTCATACCGGGATGGTATGTTCATATATAATCAATTTTAGTTTCTTCTAGAAAACCTTGTGCCATATATCATGCATTTTTAGTGAGTTTTAACACTTCACATTCTTATAAACACCCATTCGTAACCTTCAGGGTTAACATCTTTTGGGATTGCTACTACAGGTCCAAATACACCACGTATATTAAGAGACTCGACTTTTGCCATCATGGCATTTTATCATTTTTGGCCAATATATTCTTTGTCGACATTAATTTATAATACGTAGATTTGTATCAACATTACCCTTTTATTTGTGTAGACACAATATATATATATATATATATATATATATATATATATATATATATATATATATATATATATCATCGATGATCATCGTTGGTGATCCTACTTTTCTCTTGTATATGTATAAAACATAGAGATCTCATTTAATATTAGGTACCTTTGCCAACTTCAGGGGCTTTATAGTCACTTCAGGGACTTGTGTATTTTCATAGACAATAACCTCTTCTCGAGCTTTAGAGAAAGTGGATCATTTGTTCAAAACATTTTCTAGAGAGTTATGCATAACCTCTTTTGGGCATGATTTTATTTAACCTCCATTTATTGGCAGTCAAGTAGTTGGGACCTATAGGTTTGCCACACTTCTGGTGTGCAATAAATTTATTTGCTGCCGAATTTATCTTGTCCTTATAGGATAATGATTTTGGCAAGCACATTTGTAACTAGTCCATGTGACATTTGATGTTGCAATATCGTTTTCACTTCATTTTTGCATTGAGCGACACAAGGGATTATATGAGACAAAGTGGAAGTATTTCACTATAATTCTCTTCGCTCTTCAAGAATAATTTCTACTTTGGGTACGTTCTATCCTCCCCTTAACGACGAGAATAACGTCTCATCAAAATAAAATTGCATATATACGATAAACATTGTATTTTTCAACTGTTAAATAGATGGTGAATCAAAAGAACCATATATATACCCTCATGATAAATATCATTCGCATTCACAATGTGTTATAAAAAACATTTAAGGTAACCAAAATGGTCTTTATATTCTAATAAATAATTGAACCACGGAACTTCAGGCTCATGGCAAAGCGAAATTTTACAACAATAAATGTTGTATAGTGTAACAACCCGTCCTTTTGAAGACAATTAAATTCCATAATTGGGTATGAATTGAAGATTTGGAGGATTTCTCAGAATAATGATTTTCAGGGAATTGAGGATTTGTCGATGGGTGAAATATTTACTTTTGGGGTAAAGTAAATATGTCGAGGTATTTTAATTTCGCGTCGCCGTTGAGTAAAGCGACAAGAGGTGAGATTTTAATTGGAGAACCCGCATTAAGTCGTGTGGGGTAAAATAGCGAGTTGTGGTCAAGTACCTCGGATAGAAATTTCGACTACGCGGTGAGTCTCGGAATGGCCGAGATAGTCGGAAAAGAGTGTCCGATTATCAAAATATAGTTTCGAGTAATTTTGGAGTAAAAGTAACTCGTAATTTAGTAAACGAGTCATTTTTGGGTTTTAAGGGGTATAAACCCTTTTCTTTCTATATAAATAGGGAGAAAAGAGAAAGAAAGAAAGAAAATAGATAGAAGATAGAGAGGAGGAGAGAAAAGAGGAGAAAAGGGTAGATTCCGGCCAACCTCCGCGGGATTCGACTCGGGGTCGTCGGATTTTATCCACGAGGCAATTGTTTACTTGCTTTATTTATTTTTGAGCATAAATATCTCATATCATTGTTGGTATAAACAAACCCTAAAGATTTTGGGTTGGGTTTTCGTGGATAAAACGGGTTTTCGGGAGTTAAAACGAATAAACCCCAATATTTTCCTAATTGGAGAAACTTAGGATTTAATTGAAATAAATTGGTGATTTCGGGTTCTAGGACGTTTAGAACCCTCATTATATGTGTATGTGTTGTTGGTTGAGGTCGTAGGATGTCGGGGGAGGCGACAAAAGCTTGGGAGAAACTTTAATGGCCGAAAACAACTTCTCGGAGAATAAGCTGTCTGGCATGATCGATCGATCGACTGGCAGAGGTCGATCAATCGAAGGCTCGATCGATCGATGACCAGGGGTTGATCGATCGACCCCTTCCGAAAGCTAGGCAAACTTCCTAGGGTGAATTGGAGGGGAGGAATTCCAATTCTAATTACCTCGAGGTTCATTATGGAATAACATAAGGGATCTTTTAGGAGTATTTAGTCCTCCAATTGAGGAAATTTAGGATGGAAAGGTGAGGGTTTTAAATGTTTAACCCTTAAATTATATTCTCGAGGAAAATATGGAAATGGTAGAATTTAAAGGTTTAGGGTTCCTAAGTTAGGGTAGGGACCTCTAATTGATTATAGGAGTGAGATAAATCCTTGGGTTCATGGAAATGAAATCCATGACCTACAAAAATTAAGTTGATCGGGGAAAGGAAAATCCCTAGGATATTCAGTGTGTAATTAGGTCTATATAGTTATGCGTAAAGGAAGCATAATTATATCGATATTGATGGGGTAAATCCTATGAGATGATTAGGATGAGATTTGGAATATATATATATATATATATATATATATATATATATATATATATATATATATATATATATATATATTCACTTAGTATGAGATGGTATAATTGGAGATATCGAATAAATCCTTGGAAATGAATAAGGAAATTATTATTTATCAAAGTAAGGGAATACCTTGGGTTTAGTATCATGCGTATATGAATGCATGATTATGATTCTTTGAGAGAATCTTTGGGATTATTGGTCATCGCTAGATGTGATTAGCAATTATGGCTATATATATATGTTCGAGGAGGAATATAGTGTATATATATATTATATGATTAAAGTATATCTATGATATGATATAAATACATATATATCTGTATGTGATGATATGTGTGCATTTAGATTGGCTGCTTTCCACGAACTTTCCTTTGGTGTAGGGTTGGAACAACCGAATTTATATATTACTCTAGTGCGATCCAGGGAGGTTGAGCGATGTGGGTGAATCCCCTGGCTCGAGGAGCAGGGTGAGTATAGTCCCTAGGTCATTTTACGTCCCGCGTTCGAGTGAGATTTATGTGATCTCCCACTCGAAGGGGGAACTTGACCGTCTCCACCGTTGTGTATTTTACCAGGACTGTTGAGGATTCCGGCTGGTACCGTGGTATATGAGCAAACCCGAATTTTTGGATCGACACTATGAGACCGCATCCTCGAGTTATAGCTCAGTGGGATGGTTTGTATGCATGTGTGCATGGTATATTACTTGTGTATGATAATAATGTAATATATATCTCTAATGAGACTAAAGAGATAAAAATGAAAAAATAATAAACCTCAATCCGGGAGATATTATCCAGATGTATATTGTAAGATGTATATAAGAATGAATATAATAAGTATATTCTTATATAAGTATAAATTTATATATTAGTTTCGTACTATGGGCCTAATGGATCTCTACCATTAACCCTGCCAAGTAGTAGTGTATCGGGGGGTTCCTTGTTTGGATTTCGCTTCGTGAGACACCCCATGCACGAACTTAGCGCAGTGTTGAGAATGGAGAGAAGTTTAGCGCTTAGTGCTCAGGTTGTAGAGGTTTCTAGTAGACGGGGGTATTAGATTAGTTAGGCAGGGTAGCTTAACTAGAATGTTAAGTGCGTTAGGAGTGCACCGTTAGAAGAGAGGTGAGGGGTACCTCATGGGAGTGCGATACCAATTTAAATATGAGATAAAAATCTATTTTTCTAAAAATAAAGCACTTATGCACTTGCAAAATATTTTCAAACTCGGGCTCTGACCCGTTTATTTACTTTTCCTTCTTTCTATATATATTATATATATATATAGGTGTCCAGACACAGGGACGCCTGAATGGCACTTCCTTCGAGTCAGACGTCAGCTGCAGCAGCTGTAGATGCATGCAGGTTCTCGATAGACGCTTCCATTCTTGTAATCTAGATAAGAGGTATTGTATAAACATTCGGGTTAATAACCCAGCTGCCTTTATTTATTCTTTTACCGCCTTTTAGTGCGGCAATCAATATGGTTGTATATTTTGACCGAGTGTTCGGTTACTTAATTTCATTTGAGTTTCATTTACGGATAAACTATGTGGATGTTTTGTTTATAGTTGTTTAAAAAGAGTAGTTAAGTAAAATTTTGACGCCAGCCTAATAGGTTATTAGTAATTAAATGGATTTTCGACAGTGATGCTAAGAATGATCCATATACGACTTATGTTTTAATTTGATATAGGAGTGATCGCCCGGTATTTTATTAGGCGGGTTGTCACATATAGTATAACCCCTTGAATAATATAATGATAGTTTTCTTATGTAAGTTTCTCGCATCTAATACTAGAAGTAATGCAAATTTACTTTTCATTGTTTATTTCAATATGGTACCCATATATTCCTATGCCCATAAAATGAAGAGAATTTCTTTAGGAATGGCTTTTATATAAGTCATCGCATATGAATGGGCGGGTACCACATAACAACATCCCATATGATCTTCTAGATACTTAGGTTCGACTAGGTTGAAACCTTTATATATTATATACCAAGTCTGAAAAAACTTAGGGCTTTTCAGATTAGTGTGAGTTATTCATTGTCTGCTATGCAAATGTCATTATCTATTAACAATTAATAATTACAACATTCAATATAGAATGTGAAGTGAGCAGGAGTCCAAATATATACATGAACAACAATAATTTATATTACGATCTTTGGTGACCAAACTTAAACGAATAGATGTATTTAAAATTTTTTGTATCAAATAATTATCAGATATTCAAAGAATGGGATGGATAATTTGAGGATATAAATTTTCTATTAAAAATAATCCAAATAAATATGTATTTAAAAATCATGCATTATGATTACTTTGGATAGTCAAGAATCAGAATTTCATCATTATGCTTTAAGCAAAAAAAACTCCTTAACTATACGGATATAAAATCAGGGTGTATATTTAAAAGAGAAAAAATGATCAACTAAAGTTAAAACTTATGGTTCATAACTAATTTATCAAAACTTCATGTTCTTATGTCATAGGTTAGAGACTTTAGTCTCAGAAATAAGAAACTTAAATATAATTATGACTACTAAACTAATTATGCCCCATATTTCTTTAGAAAAGTAATGGGAACTTCAGGTTCTCAATGTTGTTAATGTCAAAGGACATTTAATTCTATACCTTTTTTTTAGTCAAAATTTTAAGTTTATTTATGGGTAAAAATATTAGAGGATCTTCTAAACAAGTACCATATATATATATATATCAACTTTGACAAATGATAATACAATTTACCTTTTAAAAATAAGGGGCTTAATTTCACGTTTTTTATACATTCTCAATACCCAATGTATAACAAATGATTGGAATGTGAAAAGTATTTACAATATAATACCATTAAAAGGATAATTTAATACTAAAAAGAAGCGAAAGGTCAAGCGACAAAAGTTTAATGATGAACTATTAATAGGATAGTTAGAGGGACATTTAACCATTAAAAAAGTATGCAAAAAGGTCTTTCATTTAGTAAAGAATATAAAAAGTGAAGAAGTTAAAAGATATGTTTAAATATTCAATTTATTTTGAAACTAATCCCAACAAAAATGATATATTTGGAGCTTCAAGTCCAAATTAGAAATAATTATTTGAGAATTTTCAAAATTCATACCCCATGAATAATCAAAACTTCAAGTTTTAAATTGTGGTGTATTTTTGTTGGAGCTTAAGATTCAAATAGTTTGAAATACAATGAGAACTTCAGGCCTCATATTTTCAAAATTAATTTTGAAAAACTATATTCCAATTACAATTAATAATTTATGAGCTTCCGCCCATAATAATGATAATGGATCTTCATATCGCAAATATACTGGGAGGACTCTTGGTGTACACCCATCCAATTAGACAATCAACATTTCAAGTTTGAAAATGGAGAAAACTGCATTTTCCAATTTTCCAAATCTGAATAATTATTAGGAAACTTCATGCCCCAATTGTAAATAATAAGGACAACTTCATATCACAACATTAAATATTTAGGGACTTTAAATGCATTGCCCAATTATATCCAAAATTCAACTTTAATGAGGGAAAAATTATTTGAAACTTCAAGTTCAAACTATTAATAATCATTATGGGGCATTTAGTATCCTTACTCTTACTCTTATGATAAATTATTTTCTTGGAACTTCGGGTCCAAAATTTAAATACTAATTCAGAACTTTTAGTCTCAACTTTAAATGACTTGGGAACTTCTGTCTCCAAATTAAAATGATTATACGAGAACTTCGGGCCCCAAATAAAAATAGCTATATGGGAACTTCGAGTCCCAATATTGAATTATAATTAGGAACTTCGGGTCCTAATAACAAAATATGGATCTTCTGATTCCAAATTTTAATTTTCTTGTAACTTATAAACAAACATAGGAGTCATGAAGGTGTTCTGAAAAATTAATTAGTCGGATAATAAATATGCAGTATTTGAACTTAAAAAAATGCTTACTTTGGTTTACATCTCACCAAGAACTAAAGAAATATTTATTCAAAATTTCATCACGAAGAGAGCACTAATAAAGATTTTTTTTCTTTTATTTTTGAAACAACAAAGTCGAGACAAAGTTCCACTAAATAATAACATATTAAAATATATACTCATATGAGCTCTTAGTTTATGAAACAAATGGACCATAATATATGTATATAATATTTAAATTTTATATGTAGGAACCACTAATATAATAATACAAACAAGAACAATAATTATACATGCTTTAAGTAATTAAATAGTTATTTACATATCCATTTATATATAGCTATGGATGTGGAAAATTTACCTATCAAATCATGTAGCTCTTGTTGAACTAGATTGATTGAGTTCTTGACTAACAAAAGATCCAAACAGAGGTTTGTGAGATTACTGATAATGATAATGGCCTTTGAAATTTCAGAAGAAAACTTTAGAAGATCAATGCAAAAAAAATACTTGGAGAATTGATCTCAATGGTTTTATTTTCTAGAATTACTTGAGAGCCAACTCGTGATGATAACGCGTTGTAAAATAAAGGGGACACAGAAAGAATTTAGAGGGAGATAGTTTCTTCAATTCATTAATATGTGAAGACTCAAGGGGTATGACCCTTTTTTATAGTACAAAATAAGATATCCCAATAGACCCTTTAACAATTGTGAAATACCAGTGGACATCCACTAATTACATATTTTATAACATGTTATGATAGTTTAAGTTTAAGAAATAATAGGGGAAGAGAGAGAGCTAAGGTGTTTAGTAATTAAATTTATGCAAATTTTATATGTTAAATCCATTAGCATACTTCTAAAATTAATTACAAAGAAATGCAATTCACATGATATAATAGAAATGGACTGTTTGATGTGCGATTATATTTAAATGTTTAGTGTGTGATATCTCATATTATTATATAACTGTAAGTGTGCAATAATCTAAATGTTCTTAATAGTTAGATGTTTTTTCCACTTTAGTAATGTTGTTGATTTCGATTTACTATTGTACTTACCCATTAAATTTTGGGTTTTTTTAACTTTAATATGTATAAATCTTCGATTTCAGACTTAAAATACAATTTATTTAAAAATTATATGTTGTCAAATTTTAAATGTTAAAATTACCGCAAGTGCACGGGCGATTGAAATATAGCGGGTGTAAGTACGGGTCGAACCCACCGAGATTTTGTAACACTCCGCGCGCCCAAAAAGACACGCGGCATGCTACTACGATAAAACTAAACTAAATCCATCAATCAACAAGTATAGAGCATCTAAATGTCAACAGTTTAAATGAAATAAATCCACAATTTCTATTCCCACAAAAAGATTACAATAAAGTTTCTTGAATATAAAATTCTCCAACTAAAAATTACATCACTATTTATACATAAAAAAAATAAATCTTCCAATCCAAGCTCTAAAATAATTCTCCAAAATAGTCCATAGTGTCCCAATCCACGCTAACCTGCCAACTAAAAGAAAATACGGGGAAGTACACAATACGACAGGAAAGATGCTCAACAAATATATTAGCGGTGAATAAAGAGTAAAACACGATTACGAATATTCAAATCAAATGTGAATCTTAATAGCATTTTAATCACTATAATTTCTCAACAACACATTAATTTGAGTCACCAGGCCTCACCATACCGCACCATAATTTATCAAGTAATTGGAATAGGAATCTTGGCGGGTGCCCAACATCAGTGCCATATTAAAATCTCATGACAACATGCTCAACACAATAATAATACGACATGAATCAAAATTAGATTCCAACAATAATTTCCAGATTCCAATTGAATTTAGCAATTCAAATATGAGTCAATAATCACAAGAAAACAAAGGGAATAACTCTCGTGAGATTAAGGAGCATATTGTGTAAAACCCCATACCTTAAATCACCAAAAAGGAACCAACAAAAATCTGCCCAAAAAAGTCAGAATAAGCCATCAAAATCATCCCACAAAGATCATCAAAAACTCCTCTAAATTCAACCTCAAAATATCACCCAAGAACACCTCTAAAAACTAGGGTTGAATGAAAAAATAAAGGGTACTGTTTGTATATAAAAAGAGAGGAAAGAAGAATATGTGTTCTGCCAAAAAGTTGTGCCTCAAAGGGTCACCCACGACCCTATTTTATAAGGCAAAACCAAAAGAGTTTAAAACCAAAACAAACTCCTTGAAAAACCTTGCTATTCACGAAACCTGCTGGGGTCGATTGATCGACTCCTGGCGTCGATCGATCTATCGCCCAGATTTTCTGGCAGTTCGGCTTAAATTTTTTACAAGGGGATAAATATATAAAATCATTTAAAAATCCATTTTAACTCTGATTTTGAAACCGTTTGAAATTCTCGCCTTTAAAAACAATTCTCAACATATTTGAGCAATGAAAACAATTTTATCTCAAAATTTATTTTTCCTCTATATTTTGAAAATACCCCCAAAATTACGCGGGTTGTTACACTTCCCCACTAACAATGGAATTTCGCCATCGAAATTCTCTGAAATCCTAACTCTCAAAATCAGGCCACTACAACAATCTCCAAAAATAATTTCGTCTCCTAAAAATAAATTCCTCACATCTAATCTCGGAATCTCTCACAAAATGATCATCTAAAATTTCTATCTCCAAATACGCGCCACAAAAACGCAACAGACCCAAAACCTAAGACCCGAGGGTGGTCGTATACCTAAGCTCTGATACCATCTGTAACACCCCGCGTGCTAAAAAAAACATGCGGCGTGCTACTGTGATAAAACTAAACTAAATCCATCAATCAACAAGTATAGAGCATCTAAATGTCCACATAATTTTATCTCAAAATTTATTTTTTCTATATATTTTGAAAATACCCCAAAAATTACGCGGGTTCCTAGAGATTTGGTCAATTTTTATAAAATATTGATTGTTCCACTAGACATATGAGTGTATAAATGTGATTGAGTTTCTAAATTAAGAATAAAAGGAATAAACGAATAGTAGAGATAATGTCAAATGTAGAAGAAACTAGGATGTCGGATCATTTTGTCAATTTTAATTAAATTTGCACATTAATTTAATTCCGTAATTCCGAATTTATAACACAAAATATACCAACTCTCGTCCCGTACATTTCGGGGAATATAACATTACATGCGTTCAAAATATTTTAACGTCTCTTGAATTATACACTATAAATCCCTATTCCCTAAAATTATCACATTCTAAATTTTTAATGTGTATTTTAGCACGAGGTATCAAAACATCTAAGTGCAAGCATAACCCATCAAAAATAACAACTTAAAAGTTTAAAAACATGAATTTATAATTAATTCTTGAGGTTTAAAAATACACTTCCATATAATTTTAACCGAATACCGTTTTTTTTTCAAATTAAAACACGTTAGAATATGTACGAAATTAAATTAACATGCGTAGTTTAATTAGTCATGAAAAACATCACCTAAGTCCCAGTAATTAAACTATTCACACATCATATTTGACACACAAATATTGCAAGATGAAATAATAATTTTCATTAATAATAATCAACTTACAAAATTCCGGGGTCCAAGACTTGAATTTCAATACACAATATTCCTCCCAAATTGCACAAAATTAATCTCCCAAAAACTCAAAGATACATACAAAGTTAAAAATAGTGTTTGTGTCTCACTATCTGTCTCTTCTTTTGTCTCTCTATATCTTGTACACGATTCAGATAAAAATATATAATAAATAACTACAAACTAAACACACACACACAAGGTTTAGGTATGGGTTGGGCTAGGTTTAGGGGTCGGTTTTGGTTAAGGGATTGGGTTTGACTTTGGGGTTGACTTTTGACTTTGTTTCGGCTTCGAACTTTGAACGGCCATAACTTCTTCATTTTAACTCCGATTGACACATTGTTTGAACATATGGGTCCCTTAACTCAAGGCCTTAAATTTTCGTGTTGGTTCGAGTCCAAAATCAGTCATTTGAATTTATAATATTGCTCTTGAAGGTGTGTAAGTGACCTTTTCATGCTCAATTTGCGTCCGGACTTCACTACTTTCTTTATAAACTTGTCAATACTCAAAAACAAACTTGAACAAGAGATTAGCAATGAATATAAGATGTGAGCTTGAAGTTGTCAAATTTGCATTATTAACCCCATTTATTCTTAAATTTGTTTTTTCTCTAAAATAATAAAAATGGCTCTAAAAATATTTTATTGATGGTGCAACGGAACTAACAAGGCCTATATTGGGTGTAAATAATACAAAATAATGCACTCATAAAATACCCCCAAAGCTAAACTTTGCTAGTCTTCGAGCAAAATATAAATCTAACTCATTTTCGTAGGAATCACCGTTGAACTTAGCATGTGAAACAAGCCGTTAAACCCCTAGGTTACCCTAGTGGATGAGTTTTGTCTCGTGAGGGTTTGCAGTGAATATACCCACAAAATTCAAAAACTTGACTCTTTTTACAAAAGACACAAATGTAATATAACCAAGTTTAAATGCAAACTTCATAAATATAGTAGAACTTAACTTTTCAATGTCAACTTATCATGTGTGTGTGCATAGCCAATATAGTTGTCCATTTCAAAAGATTTGATCGTTACATTTCTTATTCAAAAGTTCGTTTTGATTTAAAAATCTCACGGAATGTTCTCACAATCGAACAATCGAAAACTGGTAGTTTCTCTTGATATATGTGAATAAAAGAGTAAATTTAATGACCAGCTTCACATATATATCTTGAAAGACAGACATTTTATTATGGATGATTATGATCTCGTGAATGGAAAATCGATTACTTTTTGAAAACATTGAATCACACCATATATCCCATTCATTCTCTCCACACTATAACCAACTTCACTTGAGATCAATTAGGACTTTCATTCGGTTGTATTGTAGGCTCGATTTTGGATAGGAAGAACATATTTTGGAGTTTCAAAAATTTTCTGAGCATATAGAGATTATCGGGATTTTTACTTTTTAGGCACTTTCCAACCTCCATTTTAATTTTTTTTTCGACTCGCATAATCCATTTTTTTTATTCTTTCTATCTCCCCTTTTCTTCTTTATTTTCTCTTCACATATTATTCTAGCAAACATTCTTCTTTTGGCCTTTTACCATATTTTTACCTTGATATTCTCAAAAAAATGGGTATGGATTTTTTCAGCTTTCAATAAAAGGCTCGTTTTTATTTTGGCACAAATGGGCTTGCAACGAAATAATGTAAAAAGGTCGATTTAAGCTTTATTTTGGGGCTTTCAAAATGATGGCCTAATATCATTTCTCAAGTTCCGTTTAGTCAATTTTGTGTCTCAAGTCAACTTACTAAGGCATTTAGTGTATACGATTCACATTTTGACTTTCAGTTTTCAGTAATCGGATTTTGAGATCATCGACGAATTAGACGCTAAAGGAAAGTTTGAATTATTTTAACTCGGATTGATTTATTTCTCTAAAAAATAATGAATGGCACAAAATCTCACCGGGTTAAATTCTCCACATTTATTCGTTATATTAACTTTCCCCTCAATGTCCATTTTCGATCATATTATATGGTTAAGTGTCAAAAAATTTATAAGTTGAGAGATTTGTGAATTAATTATATATTAAGAAATCGTTTTAAAACTTACTTATATTGAAAATATTTTTGGATTTTTGAATTTTGTTTTGATTTTTTTTCAAAGCAGAGGAAAATGACCTCAATACCCCCAAACCTAATTTCTACATTGTCCTCAATGTATAAGACAAAAATTGAAAAGGTGGGAAAGATATGAAAGATATTACCGTAATGAGGGACTCTCTCCAACACATGTTTCCTGGAATAAAAATAATTACAGAAAGAAAAAAAACTATGATACAAAAACACGACCCAAGTTATGTTTACTCGTGGTACACCGAGTCTTGGAGGAGAATGTCCTCCACTTCTTGATCTCGTAATTCCAGATACGGTTTCTTCCTTTGACCATTAACTTGAATATTTTACCATTTTTAGGATTCTCTATCTCAACCGTCGCATGTGGGTAGACTGTCCTAACAACAAAGGGACCGGACCATCTAAAACTCAACTTACCGGGAAAGAGATGCAACCTAGAATTGTACAAGAGAATTTTTTGTCCAGGCTCGACTGACTTTCGTAGGATGGACTTATCATGGAACATTTTCATTTTCTCTTTGTACAATTTTTCATTTTTGTATGCATAATTCCTAATCTCTTCCAACTCATTGAGTTGTAGTTTTCGGATCTCACTTGCAGCAGGTAAATCGAAATTGAAGGTCTTAATGGACCAATAGGCCTTGTGTTCTAATTCTCCTGGAAGGTGATAGGCTTTTTCATAGACAAGCCTATACGGGGACATACCAAGTGGTGTTTTGTAGGCATTGCGATACGCCCACAGTGCATTCAACAACATTAAGGACTAATCCTTTCGGTTTGGATTCACTGTCTTCTTAATGATTTGCTTGATTTTACTATTGGATATTTCTACTTGACCACTAGTTTGAGGGTTATATGAACATCCTACTTTGTGCGTGACTGAATACTTTTTCATGAGACTCTCGTAGGATCGATTACAGAAATGGGTTCCCTGATCGCTAATGATGGTGAGAGGTGTACCAAAATGGGAGAAAATATTTTCTCGAATGAATTTGACCACCACGTGGTGATCATTCGTCCAACACGGTACGACTTCTACCCACTTGGATACATATTCAACTGCCAAAAGAATGTAGAGATTCCCGTAGAAATTTGGGAATGGACCCATTAAATCAATTCCCTAATAGTCAAAAACCTCGATAATAAGAATGGGATTTAAGGGCATCATATTCCTACATGTGATCTTTTCTAACCGTTGGCAACGGCCACAACTCCTACTGTAATCGTTTGAGTCATGAAAAATGGTGGCCCAATAGAATCCACACTGCAAAATCTTTACAGCGGTCTTCTTGGCACTGAAATGACCTCCAGAGGCTTGGTCATAGCAGAAAGAGATTACGCTTTGAATCTCATGATCGGGTACACACTTTCGAATGATTTAATCGGGATAATACTTGAAGAGATACAGGTCATCCTAAAAGAAATTATTGTCTTCCTTTAAAAATTTGGAATGATCTTGTTTAGGCCAATGTGGAGGCATCTCACCTGTCGCAAGATAGTTCACAATATCGATAAACTAAGGAAGATGAGAAATAAGCATTAGTGTTCATTGGGGAAGGACTCATTAAGTGTCAAAAAGTCATTGGAAGATTCAACGGTCAACCTAGATAGGTGATCCTTGTAACAACCCGCCCTTTTGGGGACGATTAAATTCCATAATTAAGTATAAATTGGAATTTGGGGAATTTTCCTAAATAGTAATTTTTGGGATTTTCGAGGATTAAATGATTTTCGAAGGATGTTGTGATGATTTTTGGGACTATAGAGGTCGAAATATTTTAATTATATGTCGCCGTTGAGTAAAGCGACATGAGGTAAGATTTTTAATTGGAAAACCCGCATTTATTTATTTTGGGTTGAAATAGTGATTTGCGGTCAAGTACCTCGGATGGAAATTTCGACTGCGCCATGAGTCTCAGAATGTCTGAGATAGTCGAAAAAGAGTGTCCGATTGTCGAAATTGAGCTTCGGGGAATTTTAGAGGTAAAAGTAACTCGTAATTGGGCAAGCGAGTCGTTTTTGGGTTTTAAGGGTTTAAACCCTTTTTCTTTCTTTATAAAGAGGGAGAGAATAGAAAGAAAAGAGAGAAAAGAGAGAGTAAGGAAGAAAGTGGAGAGAAAAAGGGAGATTAGGGCCAAACTCCGCCGGATTCGACTCGAGGTCATCGGATTTTATCCACGAGGCAAGTGTTTACTTGCTTTATTTACTTTTGTGCATTAATCTCATATCATAGTTGGTAAAAATATGATTTTGGGTTAGAACCCTTAAAATAAAATTGGGAAAACTTAGATATGAGTTTAAATGATGTAATGTAAACTCTTAATGATTTCTAGTATTAAAACCATGTTAATGGAGTAATAAATGGAATTGAAATGGGAGAAATGTCAAATCTAGGGTTTTGGGGTTTTAAGATCCAAAACCTAAGAAAGTAGTTTAATACCCCAAATTAATTGATGTGTTAGTTGAAAAATATAGATTAGATGTTGGTTGAGTTGTTGGATGAGGTTAGAGACAAAAAAAATGGGGAAAAATGGAGTTTGGGAGTTTGGGGAAGACAATGAATAATGAACCCGTAGCCTTTAGGGTCATTTTCGGCCAGGAAGAGAAATGATTTTGCTCTCGGCTAAAACATGAAAGTTGTAGAGCTTTTCGATACGGTCGCGTGGCCGCTGACCGTGTATTTTTCTAATTTTTCCTCGATTTGATATGATTTTTACAAGATGGAAGCTCCGGGTTGAAATCATCAACTCGGAAATCAAATCGGGAATTGGAAAAATACAAGCTAGGATTAGTCGTGCAGATGTTTTGGATGATTTTTAGGGTAGTTTATAAACCCCGAAAAGAATTTGGGTTGTTGGATTAAGGATTTGAGGAATTAAAGTTTTGAGGACCTGGTGTGACCGGTCGACCGCGCCCCTAAGGCCGGTCGACCGCGTCAAGGAAATAGGGCCTACTGCTTTGTTTCGTAGGCTTATTTGCATCCCGCGGTCGACCGGGGGTCCAGGACCAGTCGACCGGTGCCCTGTTTTTAGCCCAAGATTTTGGAGATTATTATTACTTCTCCTCTTTGAGATTTAAGTTTAAGAGCCTTCTAAATTAAAGTATATTAGAGGGTTATGTCCTAAGGGACTTGTGGATTTGGGAATATATATATATATATATTATTCACTTAGAGTGAATTAATATAGTTGGAGATAGCCAATAAATCCTTAAGAGATGATTAAGGTAATTATTATTTGTCGAAGTAAGAAATATTTGAGTTTAGTATCATGCTTATATGAATGCATGATTGTGATTCGTGGAGGGAATCTTTGAGATTATGGTCATCGCTAGATGATATATTCCATTATGGCCGGTTATATATTCTAGGAGGAATATAAGATATATGTATATACTATGTGACTAAAGTATATATATATGATATGATGGAAATGATTTTGAAAATATAAAAATGAATATTTTCAAAATGGAAAGACAAATGATTTTCATAATTGATAAAATATGGATTATACACACCTCCCTATATCGATATCATACGGGAAGTTGCGCGCGTTGTGGTGAAGCCTTCCTGGATATTGAGCAGGTTGGATATAGTCCATAGGCCATATGGGCGTTTATTTGTACTGCGCTGGTTAGGAGATTCTGGATGTGGTCTTGACTATCCCACAGGCATATGGACGCTTCCCGACGTTGTTAGGTTCCCAGGTTGTCTTGTATAGATAGGCCCTGGAAGATGATAGCCATTTAGGGGCGCGTCCAGTGGTGAAACCCGGAGGGGCGGTCTTAGATTTATTAAAGCAATTCATGATAATGAATTGGCTTTATATTTACATTTCCTGAGTATAAAAAGGGAAATGGGATAAAGGTTTGGCTTCGATAACACTCCCGGATGGAAGAAGGAATGTGGAAGCATATAATTTGATCAAAGCATTTTCATGCTAATGAAAATGGCTTTAGGTACATTTCCTGAGTATAAAAAGGGAAATAAGATGATATATAAAGGAAAAGCATTTTTATAATAATAAAATTGGCTTTTAAAAAGTACATGATATGGTAAAGAAATTCATGCTAATGAATTGGCTTTTAAATACATTTCCTGGATATGAGAAGGGAAATGGAAGGTTTTGATATGAGTATAGAATACACCTCAGTCCGGGAGGTAGATTCGGATGTGTATTATATAGTTTATTGCGTAAACCTCAGTCCGGGAGATATTATCCGAACGCATATTGTTAATGTGTGTATATATATATATATATATATATATATATGTATTTATACATTTGTGTGTGCTACGGCCCTAATGGATCTCTACCATTAACCCTGCCAAGTAGTAGTGTGTCGGGGGGTTCCTTGTTTGGATTTCGCTTTGCGAGACACCACACGCACGAACTTAGTGCAGTGTTGAGAATGGAGGGGAGTTTAGGCCTTAGCACTTGGACTATCTGGGGTAGATAGTAGATGGGTAAATTATACTAGTTAGGCAGGGATAGCTTGACTAGGGCATGTTGTTAGGGTGCGTTAGGTGTGCAGTATTAGGGGAGAGGTGATGGGTATCTCATGGGAGTGCGATACCAATTTAAATATAAGATAAAAATATTTTTCTAAAAATAAAGCATTTATGCACTTGCAAAATATTTTCAAAATTCGGGCTCTGACCCGCATATCTACTTTTCCTCTCTTGTTGTATATATATATATATATATATATATATATATTATATAGGTGTCCAGACATAGGGACTCCTGGATGGAAATTCTTTCGAGTCGGACGTCTGCTGCAGCAGCTGTGGATGCTTGCGGGTTCTCGGTAGACGTTTCGTTCCTTGTACTCTAGATAGGAGGTATTGTATAAACATTCGGGCCCATGGTCCAACTGTTTTTATTTATTCTTCACACGTTATTCGATATGATTGTAAAATTTGATCCGAGTGTTCGATTATTTTTTAATTTATTTCATTTTCATTTCAGTTTTATTTACGCACTAAATTGTGGATGTTTTATTTTAATTGATTAAAAGAGTAGTTAAGTTAAAATTTTAACGCTCGCCTAATCGTATATTAGTAATTAAATGGATTTTCGACAGTGATGCTAAGAATGATCCATATGTAACTCATGTTATAATTTTATATAAGAGTGATCGCCCGGTATCCCATTAGGCGGGTTGTTACAATCCTCCACTACATTCTCACAACCCTTTTTATCTCGGATCTCGAGGTCAAACTCTTGCAGTAATAGAATCCATCTAATGAGTCGAGCCTTTGCATCCTTTTTAGATAAAAGGTGTCGCAAGGCAGCGTGATCGGTGAAAATGATGACTTTGGATCCTATCAAGTAAGACCTAAACTTTTCTAGTGAAAATATGACAACCAAGAACTCTTTCTCAGTGGTGGAATAATTCAATTGAGTGTCGTTAAGAGTTCTGCAGGCGTAGTATATAACATGAGGAAGTTTCTCATCTCGCTGACCCAGAACCGCACCTAGTGAATAGTCAGAAGCGTCACACATGATTTTGAAAGGTTGACCCTAGTCGGGGGGTCTCATAATAGGTGCTGAGGTCAATTCCTTTTTTAAGCCTCTCAAAGGCTTAAAGGCAATCATCGGTGAACTCAAAGGGTGTGTATTTGGCTTGAAGATCGCATAAAGGACGAGAGATTTTTCTAAAATCCTTAATGAATCTCAGATAAAAATCGGCGTGTCCTAAGAATGATCAAATTTCATGCACAGTTTTCAAGGGTGGGAGATTAGAAATGAGATCAATGTTAGTCTTATCAACCTTAATACCCTTTTCAGAGATGATATGACCTAATACTATTCCTTATTTAACCATGAAGTGACACTTCTCCTAATTGAGTACAAGGTTCTTTTCCTTATACCTCTTCAGAACGAGGCTAAGGTGGTGAAGACACTCATCAAAATTAGACCCAAACACAGAGAAATAATCCATAAAAACCTCAAGAAACATTTCGACCATGTTCAAAAAGATACTCATCATGCACCGCTGAAAGGTAGAGGGTACGTTACATTGACCAAAGAGCATGTGTCGATAAGCAAAAGTACCAAATGGATAAGTGAATATGGTTTTCTCTTGATCCTCGGGAGTGATTGGAATTTTATTATAACCTAAATAGCCGTCGAGAAAATAGTAATAGGGGTGACCGAATAATGTCTTAAGCATTTGGTCATGAAAGGAAGGGGAAAGTGATCCTTCTGTGAGACAACGTTCAACTTCCTATAGTCTATACAGACACACCAACCGGTTTGAATTCTAGTGGGGACTAACTCATCATTATCATTTATCACCATTGTAACACCGTATTTCTTCGGAACAACCTGAATGGGGCTGACCCATTAGCTATCTGAGATAGGATAAATAATACCCGCATCTAACAACTTGAGCACCTAGGCTCGGACGAATTCTTTCAGTATGGGGTTAAGTCAACGTTGCGCTTCATGATAATTTTTATCATTTTCTTCTAAGTGTATTCTGTGCATGCACACTGACGGACTTATCCCTTTTAATGTTGTCTATAGTCGAACCGAGGGCTTCTTTGTGTTCGCTGAGAACACGCAACAACTTCCTTTCCTGTTCTTTGTCTAGGTCAGACGCGATGATAACATGTAAGGTATCAGAAGGTCCTAAGAACCTATACTCGAGTGATTCTGGTAACGGCTTTAATTCAAGCTCGGGGGCTTTTTCAATGGAGGGAAGAATTGGTGGCGCAGAGAGAGATAGGGGTTCAGGCTTAGATCTCTAAGATCCTATTTCCAAGACAGGGGTGAAGTCGAGGAGAGCGTTGACTTCAATAATGGAGCTTTTGATGTCAAATTCAGACCCAAAATGGGCAAGGCATGCTGTTAAAGGGTCATCTTTATAAGTGTGTTCGAATGTTTCCTGGACGATACAATAAATCATGTCAACTATTAGAGGTTCATCATCATCAAGTGGTTATTTGACTAAATTAAATACGTTCAGATCCATGGTCATGTTTCCAAATGATAAATTCAATTGTCCACCACAACACCTAATAACTACATCATAAGTGGCAAGGAATGGCCGACCCAAATTTTCACGAGGCATAAATACGACAGTTTGGAAATTTAGTTGGGACGTGCGTGTCAGTCGCGTCAGGAATGAAATTATTTAAATTAAAAATAGAATTATATTTTTATCAATCAAATGATCATTTTGAGTGTGCCAACATGTCCGGAAGGATCGAAATAGTCAGAAAACACTAGCCGGGGGTTTAGTTTGGATCCCGGGGCATTTTTAGGCCAAATCGGCTACCTAGAGGGGTATTTTGGTAATTTTAAAAATTAGGGAATTAAAACCCACGAAAATTAGAGTTAATATTTATTATATTAAAGGGGCCACTAAGTCCATTACCATCCAAAAAGCTTTAGAAGTGGGCTACAGGAGTTAGAGAGGAGTTACCATAGGGTTCCAAACCAAAAACACTCACCACCATCAAATTGGAAAGGATTTGTGACCGGATAAAGGAGAGAATCAACCTCAAATCATCGACAACACATTTGAAGAACAAATCTGAGGCAAGTGATTTGATATTTTTAAGTGCATTGAATATTTCTTCCATGTTTAGTGTAAGAACTATTTTGTCTTGAAAGTTTTGAGGAAAACTAATGAAATTTGTTGGAGAAACTCTAAATTTGGGATATGATTTGCATGTAGAATGACTATGGACGAATTTAGTATTCGAAGACTTAAATATGATGATTTAAAAATGGATTTATGATGAGTACTTGGGCACAATAAAATTTTGGGTTCATGTTCATAGGGTTTGGGGTAAAATTTGGGGATGGATGATAATTACATGTTGTTTAGGAGGATTTGACCCTAAAAATATGTTAAGAAACGACCTAAGAGGATTTAGAGAAGTTTAAGAACATTAAAATGCTATTGGGATGATCTTAGTATGAGTTTAGAGAACAGAAAAATTTGAGAAAAATGAAGTGATGAATTTCTGGGCGCAAACTTCCATCTCGTTAGAAGACCTGCCCAGGTCGTTCGAACGACCTCGTTCGAATGAGACTTCTAACGAGATGACAGTACCCCTTCTAATGAGTTGGTAGTTCATTCGAAGCCATTCGTTCGAACGACCTCATTCGAACGAGATTTCTAACGAGTTGACAGAATGCCTTTTTCGGCCTGATTTTTTTTAAACTTCGAGAAGACTTATATAATTGAGTGTAATCCTTCCCTTGTTAATTTGTGGATATAGTTGTGAGATTAGAAGTACGTCAAGGATTAAAAATTAGAGTATTGTAGTAAATCGGGTGATATTTATGGGTTATGATATCAGTATCTAAAAACTTCAACGCGAGGAGAGTTGATAACTTTAATGTATGTAAATTGGGGACTTGTAAACGTGTAACATGAGAGGAAGGTAAAGGAATGAGAAATATACCTATATTAATATTATGGGATACCGAAAATGTGTGAATGCTTGGTATATGTAGTTAGTTGCGTATAACATGAATACCATACTTGCTATCACGGGAGGTCGGCGTTCGATCAGGGCCATCTAATCTTTGTGTGCCTACGGGGGGAATTTAGATTGGTACCTCGAGGACATAGGTCAGAGAAGGACTTATTGAGAAGTTAATAAGTCTTCTGATAATGGGAGCGTAGGTATGTGCGTGACCCATGTGATGTGAACTATATTCGCCTCCATTATGTGTGATTGTTGTTCATTGAAAACGATTCCTGAGAGATTCGGAATACGTGGTCCCTATGTACGTGATGTACCGGGATTGGATAGCAGAGTATGTGTGCACCGCAGCTTGGTATCGGGGTGCCAGTATTGTATATTTATGATGAGAATAATATACTACTAATTGAAATGAACTGTCATGAATAAATGTAAGTGTAAATAATAGTAATCTTTTTGTAGAGTTAAAAATGGAAAATCTCTAGTGAATAGCATGATTAATATGGGAACTAAGAAGGAAAGTACAAATCTCTGTTTAAATGAAGATGTCGGGACTTAAATCGTGAATCGTATAGTAATGTTAGATTTTATATTGGACTAGTTAGATATGGTAATATCTACAATGGGTACGGGTACGATAGGAGTGCACGATTAGTTGAGAGGTGAGGAACTCATGCGAGTGCACACACTATCATGTACTTTATATTCACTGTTTAATTATATCGTATTTCAGCATGGACTATATCGTATTTCAGCAGTTACCTGACCAGGGACTTTTCGACTTGAGACAATAAAAGGGGAAGAATTCAAGAACCCTTGGAACGCTGAGCAACTTTGCAAATATTATCAGTGAATTAAGGCATTGGCATTTTGTATTTCTTATTAATTTATGTTCATTACAACTATCTTTCAAGTTTAATAAAAATATTGATTTTAGTTCCCTCAATTTTTTTGATTTTTTTCGAATTACGGGAATATCCCCTAAAATTAACAAACAAACAATGTCTCTTAGTCTTTATCTCTTGCCGATCAATAGCCCATACTTAATCAGGTTGAACTTATCAAATTTGAGATGCACCAACGTCTTAATGCACAGTCGTATCTCGCCCAAGTTATTACTTCATATATGACTTCGTATGTACACATCACAAACAAAAAGTTATTACTTCATGTATGACTTCATATTAACAAGTCACGAACAAGAAGTATTACCCGACCAAGTTAAATATAGGAATGAACTCCTAACACACTTGGTCGGAACTAATAATTTACTTCATGTATGACTTCGTCCTTGACAAGTCAAGAATAAGAAGTTTGTAAAACTTCGTAAACAACTTTAATAATTAAAAATAAGTTTTACCCGACTAAGTTAAATGTAGGTAGACATGTAAACAATCCTAACCATTGGAATACACACATATATTCCTCATATACTTGGTCTCCACTGATAACTGATGCTAAACTTGGATCAACAAAACTATTTGTAGTTTCTTCTAAGTGCATTAGTCGAATCTATGGTCGTATAATCAAAGTTTTAAAATTCATTATTAAATGATAACTTAGTTGACTAATTGATTAACTAATCATAATTTGACAACACAAAAGTATGAATTTTTATTCAAATACTAACTATATTACATTCAAGATCAAATGAGTACAAAATACAGAAACGTTATTCAGATGGATATTTTCCTTGAGCTTTGGAAGTTTGTGGCACTCTCTCTTGTTGCACTCTCTCCATTCCAGCAGGAGGATCATCCAGGGGATAAGGGGGAATTGATAAAGTTGAAATCCCTCAGTATTTTCCTATTACTTCTGCTCGGCACATTGATTAGATGAGGAGGATAAACTATTTCATGCGCATCTTAAAGACCATAATCTCCCAGGTATTTAGTAATTAAGCACTGGGGAATGGCTTCAGGAGGAATCTATGATATGTCCAACTAAAATGGGGGCTTGTCACAATCGAGCAAACCAGGCTCATTCCAGTACCATAGCTCACTGTTTTGATCATATTTCAGCAAGGTCAGCAAGTTGGTCCATCCCTATCTATAACCTTTGAGGTGGATCTGGGCAAGATGATCATTAACATGACTAAAGGACTCATTATATCCTTCTATCCAGACCTCCCTTGGTTGTTTGTGAAATAAAAGGTTAGCTTTTTAACCTGAGGCTGAAGTTTCTTCAAGACATCACTCATCACTTTCAACTGAATAGATTGATCGGCGATGGCTTTACCCTTAGTTTCCCAACTGGATGGACAAATCAGCAATGGCCTGACTCTTCGCTTTTAACTGGGAAGCTTGGTCGGCTAGTGTTTTTCTATTTCTTGCCTCTTCTACAGTTGGTCAGACAACTCTTTATTGCTTGGAAGTTTGCCCAGGTTTTGTTTTTTGTAGTGCTTCAAGCTATTCTACTAATCTGGCATTCTCATCTTCCAAGAAAGAAGCACTGTCATCAGCACAACTAGCATATGACTTCTTCAGGCTGTCCAACTCATTTATGAGATTATTATTTTCCTCTTCAAGTAGTTTGGCCACTTCCCGAGCTTCATCCACTTCTTGGTTCAATAAGAACTTTTTCCTTCTATGCATGGAGGCATACACTTCAAGCTTCTTCTCAAAACCCCATCCTTCACTCAATGCTTTATACTTAGCTTCATAGTTAACATATACCCTATACCCTCAACTACACCCAACTCACCTCTTCCTTTCCCTCACCATATACCCTATACCCTCAACTACACCCAACTATACTCCCACCCACACCCACCTTCCTATGTACCTCACCACACCATAACCTACTCCCTCCATCAATTTCTTCCCCAATAACCCTTCTCTCTCCTCAAACTCCATTAACACCTTATATCTCCAACAACAACCAAACCCACCTTATATCTCCATCAACCACCACCTTCACCCCTAGCCGCGACTCAGTCCACCTAATGCCTTACCTCCGTCGAAACCCCCTGCTTTCTTGCCTCGTCGGCGTCCGAAACCACAACACTCAAACCCACCAGTGATATCCCACCTCGTCACTAGCCCCTATCTCCGGCCTACCCGGGACCCGCTCCAGCGAAACAAACCCTCCTACACATCCACCTACTCCGGCCGTCCCATCTCGGCCAGCTGAATCCCGAAACCCCATTTCGACCCAGTAAACCCGAGACCCTCATCCATTTCCAACCTTACACCAATATCAGCCCAACTGCCCTCATTACAAAACCCTATATCCCTGGCTTGACCCGATCGCATCCCCAGACTTACCCACCCAACCCATTATAAAAAACAAGCCACATCCATATTCAAGACCCATTTCACCCTTTTACCCCCTAGCCAAACACGATTTCTTCCACCTGCCAAACGCCAAAGACAACTAAAATGCCACATGTGTTAATGAACCTTTTAACCCATATACCCAAACTACTCCCTACTACCTCCTTTTACCCCATTACCCAAAATACCCCATAACCATATCATATTTTGTCACCCAATTCCCTCACCCATATACCTTCCTTACCTCACACCTTTTCCAAGCACATGTGCACTCCCAATTACCCAAATTAGCCCCTAGCTCCATGTTTGCCATGTATAAATAGAAGTCCTCAACCCCATTATCAAGGGACTTTTATCATATCAATTTTAGAGAGAGTTAGAGATAGTTTAGTGTAGAAAATAAATGAGGATAAACACCATTTTGTAAATAGTTTTATTTTATTATTTTTATTTTTGTTAGATATTTGTGTGGTTAATTTTTTTAAGAGATTTAATTGAGTGATTATTTAATTGCAAATCACTTGGATGCTCAATTGGAGGGATGTAAATTGCAAATTCAAGGATTGGAGTCAAATTTCACTTAAATAGATTTGGTTTGATTGTTCTTCTATTCTACTTTATTTTATTAGCCTTTGATTGTTTGATTGTCATGTTTAATATGATGTTAGGCTAAATCCCCTTTCAAGGGGTGGGGTGAACCCTTATTTGATGTTATTTTAATTTAATTAGTTTGATTACTTGACAATTCCCTTTGAATATTAACTTTGATCCCTCACCCTTAAATTTACACCTCGAGAGAGGGTAAATGATTTTCGAGAGAAAATCGAAATTCTAGTTATAATACCCATCTTTAGATTCGAACTAGAGATAAGGGTTTCTTAAGTGGGGTGTTATCACTTTAATTTCAACACTATATTTATTTTCTAAGATTTACATGAATTTTAATCGATCGATCCTAGCGGGTGATTAATTAAAAGGAGTGTAGATCTATTTTCTAGAGTTGTGGGGTGTTAAGCTTAATATTCTAAAAAGTTGCTATTAAAATTACATTTGCAACGAGAGTTGATTTGTAATTTTGATATTAATTTGGGAGAATTCAATTAATTAAATTAATTAGTTAGAATAACTAAAATTTGCGGTGTAATCCCACTCCTTGATTGTTCTCACATTTATTTACCTCACTTTATCTCTTATTTTTGTGTTAGACTTTATTTTTCATTTTAGTCACTTTTTAGTTTGTAATTTGATCTTTGATCACAGTTAGTGTTATTTCACCTCACCTCACCTAATTGTTTTAATATTTGAAAAGGCTAAAAAAAATAGAAAAGAAAAATTCCAAAAAGAAAATAAAATTGAATTATAATTGAGTTTGTCTCTAGCTTACCCCCTTGATGTGGATTGATACCTTTACTTACCTCTACACTTTAGATTGTTATTATATTTGTAGGTAATGGATTTTGATTAACTTGGCTTGCAACAACAACGATATCCATACAAAAGTCATAGTTATCAAAGGATCTATTAGGAAACCTAGTTTTCATATAATAGCATCTGTCACCAGTAACCCATTTGTAACAAAACATCAGCTCAGGGATACCAATGTGGGTTTCATGTATTTAATTAAGCCTATGTATCCCGTTCACTACTCTCCAAGTGTTGGGGGCTACTATAGCAGGGCCGACTTCAAAATGGTGGCAAAACTCAAGACATAAACGATTGGGGAAAAGTGAAACCACTTTCAGCTATGAACAATGAGGGAATCCAGTGACCCTCTGGTAGTGATAGCACCTCAACTGGTGGTACTGGCATTTCTAACTCTATACAATCAGGGATGTTCCTTTCTCGCCTAAATTCGTCTAAGGAATCCCTACGAACTATGTAAATTTTGGTTACTGTAAAGAAATAAAGGAATCGAAAATAAAGGGAAGAAGAGAGATTATAGAGAACATGGTGGCAGAAGCAAAGGTAGGACGCAAAGGAAATCTCAAAGAAAAAGAACTTGGAGAAGAAGGAGAGTTTGAAAGCTTGGAAAATTTGAGGTAAAAAAACTGACAAAACTCTCGTCTCTTATAGCTTACTTAGAAAACTGTGCAAGAAATGATTACTTGTATCTACGATTGACGTTCTGACGGCTTCACAGTTCTAAAAGCGCAAAAATACCTATATACCCTTTGGCGGTTCGCTAATTTTCAAATTATTTAAAAAATGCCACCACATCAAGGTATGGAAAATTTTCACAAGTCCCACAAGTCAGCTTAGGCTAATCAACTTTGAAGAAAACGTACTCCATCATTTCAATAAAAATATCAAGAATGTAGTATTGGGGGGTTTTTGTTGATACCAAAAATTATCCACCTATGTGTACCAATCAGAAATGGCCACTTGTCTCCTTACATGGCAACAATCCTAGCCAACATCCACATCATTAGCCCCGAAGATAGTTGCTCGACAGGCATGCCGACCAACTTGAAGAATGTAGACCGTCAAAGTAAATAAATAGTCACCACTTAGGGGAAATAGACAAGGTTCCTTCTTCACGTGGTCTAGACTATCAACCATCACAATCATTATGTACGAGTGTAAATGCTTGAATATATAAAGGCATTCCTACCCTTTATCTTCGGGTCACGATAAATACATTGTATTCATTTCACAAAAGGCAAGATAGAACGGATTCTAGGTGATTCTTCTTAACAAGAGTACCTAGCTTTCTATTATCACTCAAATCAATACAATAACAGTGGACGTAGACTTTCTTTCATAGCCGAACCACTTTAAAAATTCTTTGTATTTTGTGTGATTTATTTTATTGCAACTTATATTTTATTTATGATTAGAAAATTGGATCAAGTCCATTTTTTGACATTAACATTATTTTTCAATCGCTTTGTTGGTAAATGGTGGTTGGATGGAGATGGTGCCGAAATGTGGGTGAAGAGAGAAGGGGACTGCTACCGAACGAGAAGGATAGGGGTTGTTATCGGAGTGGAGGGGTGGGTTGCTATTGAGGTGATTGTCGATTGTCTAGGGTAGAGGATACGACGGGGAGGGTGGCTGAAGGTAGGGGTGGGGGAGAGGCCGAAGGTGGATTGTTAAGGTTTTTGATCTCTTTTAAACATTATTTTTTAGTTTTTCATTTAATTTTTGGGTTTTAAGTTTTCTTCTTTTAAGAGATTTTTTGAGTCCTTTAAATCTTTTTTATTTAATACGCCACGTGTCAAGTAAACTAAATAGATTTTTTTATGTTTTTTTTATTAAAGACTAATTTTTAAACAAATTTGTATTTAAGTCTGAAATCAAAGTTTAGTAATGTATTAAAGTAAAAAAAAAAAAAAAACTTAATTTTTTTTTTGCAATTTTTAACCCTAAAAATGTTTGAGGTAGTAATTAACTAAATTTGGATTCTTACTTTGTTCGTGGATTTTTTGTTATCTCTCCTCTTTTCTGTTTAAAAAATTTCTCCATGGCTTCCTATATTTGTAACAACTTGAGTTTAATTTCAGACTAATAGATTCGGGCTAGAAGCATACGTTATAAATTTAATTTCAGACTAATAGATTCTAGGAATTTTAGTTTTAATATTCATTATAAATTTAAACACATATAAACAAACACATATAAAAAATATGCACATATAAAATAAACACATATAAAAAAAAAACCTCTTTTTATTGATTGAATTCTTGACTTGGTGTAGTGAGATGAGAGAGGGAGGAGAAGCAGCAAGTCTTGACTTGGTATTGATGAGGGAGGGAGGAGTAGTAGCAAGGGCGAGCAAGGATGCAGGTGTAGCAAGGTCCGACAGCGGTGAGGTGGTGAGCTGCTGAGCCTGAATGGGGGAGAGGGACGAATGGTTGAGCTGAGCAGCGGCGGGTCTGAAAGAAGAGAGGAGAGAAGAGAATAGGTTAAATGTCTTTGGTAATTGGTTTGGTATAAATGTGGTGGTTTCCAACCACCACGTTTCCCTTTTATTTCATATAAGGAGATGAATATAACAATATTATCTTTCAAACAACATAACCTTTACTTTGCTTGAATCATTATAAAAAATGGAGATCTCTACAAAATCAAATCACATAATATTCATACTATTCATCTTGTACATCTTTTTATACCTCTCAAAACCCTTTCAATGACATTGTCTCCTAATGCTCCTATCTAAATCCAAAACTGGCGTCATCTACCTCCACTGGCGCATCGCAAAACCATAACGCCCTTTCACTATCCTCATCTTCATCTCATTTTATGGATTTGTAAAACACATATGCAATTATATCCCCTACGTAAGGTTTAATCATTGCATGCCTCATTAATTTCTATAACATATACAATGATAGTTCATTTTTGGCTTTTAACAAAAAAGTTTATGGTAGTTCTTATCAACGCTGACAACTTCAAGGAAACCCTATTATGGGGACATCGATGGCAGAGGTTTCTATAAGATTGGGGTAAATCATTTTGAATTTATGTATTGTAATATCCTAATTTACCACCACCCTTGTATCCTCAAACTGATGCCAATGGGATCTGAACCCCTAGCATGTGGTATTACCAACCACACGCCTTACCAATTACACCGAAAAACTATGGTGCTAGAAGAGTACAAATATATATGGTCCTTTACTTTTCCCTCATCGCCAAGCGATGTGGGACGTAACTCTATGACTAGAAAATCAACCATGATACTAGTTTGTTACAAATATAGGGCATGTCTAAGCTTATTATGTGTTATATAATGATGAAGGTATACATGACCATATGATATACGATAGGAGATGTGTTGGGAGTGTGTGAGCCTTTATATATATACTTGCAAAATGCCCGTGCCTAAAGGCACGAAGAAACTTTTAGAAGTAAGTAATCGTAAAAAGACGAAAATTTTCAAAGTACATAATTGCAAAATGACAAAAAATTTCATTCTCCAACATAACAAAGTTTAATTTTTTTTTCAAATGGTCATAATCTCCTTTATTTATAGGACTATCCACCCTATTAACGAATAACAAATAATCCAACAACATTCAAATAGTTTAAATTCGTCAAATAAATTCACATATAACATGAAATATATAATATTCATCAACCGAATTCACATTGTGCATCAAATAAACAAAGTGTCAATTTAAAAAAAATGACAGTCTCCCTTGTTTATTGAACTATCCACTGTGCTTAAGGGATAACTACCAATCCAACAATTTTCAAAGAGCATAAATTCATCTAACAAATATTTTTTACGAAACAAACTTCCTAAAAAAATCACACACACACACACACCCCCCCCCCCCACACACATATATATATATATATATATATATATCAAATTTGAATACCAATTATCTTTTTCATGGGGAAAAAAGTTGTACTAAACTACTAATCTATAGCACCCCTACTTGAAAAACTCAATTGTAGACATTAGTAACTAATTTCCTTTCATTGGAAATCCCGTCAAAGTAATGCGGATCTTACATTAGGAACCTGCAACAAAATTACTGCTACTGTAGATATCAGTAACTAAGTCATTAAGTTTTTTTACACCACAAAAGTGTAAACATTTTAGAAAATTTTGGGAAAGTTTCTTTTTTATTGGACTATCCACCCTTTTTAAGAAAAAAAATACTCCAACAAAAATAATACTATCACAATTGTGCAATTATGAAAAAAAATCTAATGAACATCTAGTCCAATAAGGAAATAAACAATAAAGTCAGGGCTAGAAGTTTTGAAAATAAAGTATATGCTTACTACATGTATTATGAACTATATGGTGACCAATCTCCAAACATATAACATGAAGAGCCCGAGTCGAGCGTTAAAATTGAATCCCCAAATAAACTAAAAGCTTATATCCAAAATCACAAAACATAAAATCAAAAAATGTATAAAAATAAATCTTAAACTTTGAATTATAAATATAAGATAAAAGTAACTTTAACAAAAATATCATTTGATTCTTTGAAGAGGACAAATACAAATGGCATATGGAATTAATGGTAGTTCACGGTTGATGGTATTACTCGAGTGGGAGCATTGGTATCCTACGTTTGCAATCCTAAAAAACATTGCAACCCCAACTAAAATTGAAGATATCAAACCCAAGTACCATTGTGCATAAAAAAATTTAGTCCAGGAGAATAATTCAACTATCAAAACTATTAAAATAAACATAATAATCGTGATATGTGAGGTGAACAAAAAATTCTAGAGGGTAATGTTTGAAACTACTATCAGAAATATTGATAAAGACCTGTTATAAACTTTGATACCTGTTACAAACTTCATACCAAATGTATATCCAAACTTCGATACCTATTACAAACAGTTGAAATAACAGTGCTTATATACAACTTTCGATACCTATTACAAAAATATATAATCAATGTTGTTTCAACTATTTTCTAAATGTATTGCTGAATTCGAAACATATTTCTAATGTATAAGCACACTCCAAATCTATATCCAATTTTGTTAGAAATTTCATTGTTTAAAAAAAGAGCATTGCTGAATTAAATTATAAACTTAATAACAAAATAAATTGCACTGTTATGAAGAGCACTGCTGAATTCATTACAAACCAAAGTTTTCTAACTACTATATTCATTGCAAACCAAAAACAACTATTTGTTAACTGTTGAATTCATTACAAACCAAAGTTTCTGAATTACTGAATTTTTGAATTGCTGAATTTCTGAATTGCTTCACTACCCCAAAGTTGCTGAATTTCTAAATTGCTTCACTACCCCAAATATTCGCTTGAGAATTCCTCGGATGAGTAACCGCCACTATACAAACTCGTATCTTAAGTTTAATCCACATACATATAAAAACAAAAATAAGAAGCGTTGTGGTGGTTCCGATCTCGAGATGGCTGATGTTTTAATTTCTTAGGGTATCCTAGATCTTTTCCTTTGTTTTGGATAGGCGGGCCCTCTCCTTGTTCTTATCTCTCTCCCTCTTATAGTCCTCTTATTCTCGTTCCCGATCAAACCCCAAAATTAAACACAATGAAATTTTGTGAGTGCGCGTGTTCAACCTATCTTACTATTTATAGCATACATTATAAACATTGAACCGTAAATAAGGTGCAATTGTTGTCGTTTCCAACAATGATATGGAGAAAATAATGACATATGCAATGACTAAGGATAGATGACTTATAAGAATCAGGATATCAAGTTTTTTAGATTCATATTTTCCTTTAATTTTGACTCTCAACTTTCTGGATTCGATGTTTGAAGGTTGATTGCTGCTAATAGCATACCGCTTCTCTTCTTGATAATAAAAGGGAAAACCTAAAATTCGTTGAATTTCAAGAAAAGATGACATTGTGCATAAATGTTAATGGTGTTACACAACAATCTATATAGATAAAATTTTGAAATAGGTAAGTTGCATAAGAGTAATACTCCCAAATGTAGGCCCAAAAATAGTTGTACTCAATTTTGAAGAAAATATAAAAGTTCATTTGTGGAGTATTACTCTTATGCAACTTACAGGTAGTGAACAATACATGGCTATTATAACATGAACAAAATATCAATAAAATAGAGGCAACGCCTCTATGGTTCTCGGAAAAAGAGGGGATGTTATAACAGGGTTGTTATAATCAACACGCCTCTATAGTTCCTAGAAAAATAGTTGAGTAAGATATCGACTCGACATCCAATAAATAACAAAAATTTCCAAATTTTATATTTTTCATCAGTTTCTCATCAACAAAACATAAAAGGGGGTAAAAGGACCCCATCACTGATTTTAAAAGAGAATAATAAAGACAAACCTAAGAAACTTTAGAATCCACGCGATAAGACCATTGGATATTATAAGGATGCATCATTAAACTAAGGAACAATAAAGACAAATCACCATCCAACATTGCAAAATAATCAGTATATTATGTATTTATGAACCAAAAAAAGAAAAACAAAAAAAAAATAACATTATATAGATCAATGAACCCTAATAAACCATAAAACAATTAGTATCATATATAAAGAATAGAAAACTTCAAATGTCATTATCCAACCTATTCTCATCTGTAAATAAAAGAAAAGGCACTGAAGCTATTCTCAATTAACAAAATTACAATTATACAAAAAAGGTTATTGGATAAAAACTACTCAATGTTTTCTGAAGATAGAAATTTAAACCAACATAAAAAATAAATCTTACGCACTATAAAAAATAAATCTTACACACTATAAAATTTCTCAAATGAAGTATAAATTTTTTCTAATAAATTAAACCATAAACTTTGTAATAAATTGTGTATATATGAATAATTGTTGCAGATCTGATTCAAAATGTATCCCTGATTCAAAACGTATACCTGATTTAAAATGAATACCTGATTCAAAGCATATACTTGTTGCAGATCTACAAAAAAGTGTGTATATACATTTTGAATCACATATTGAATAATAAATCTTAAATAAATGAGTGGAAATGAAAAAAACTTATCCATAGACATTTTGTCTAACATCTCGAACATATAGAAGATGAAAGATTCCATACCTTTTTGAATAAGATACCGAGTACTATTGTAAGTTGCAAACAACACTAAAAAATAAAAATAAAAAGTATTCACGTGGTGGTGGTGAGCTTAGCAAATGTTGATGGCGAAGGTGCCAAGCTAAAATTTCAACCTCAAATTTCAAGAAAACTCTAAATACGAAAGAACACTCGCATCCATTTTTTAGTGGGAGCATTATGTCAAAAATGTCAAACAATGGCATACAAATTTTACACCCTCATATTTGAATAATTTTTTTCTTAAACGGAGAATGTCATGTAGAAACAGAGTGAAATGGTACCTGAGAGAAAAAACAACAAATAAAAAAAATACCCAATACTTCTACAATGGTACCCGAGAGTAAAAAAAAATCAAAATTAGTAATGATTTTCAATATACTCGAATAGTAGGAAACTGGTTAGCAACTCCAAACCAAGCACAATTTGAAAAGTTAAACATAAAAACAAATAGCAACAATATATTTGAACATCCCACGCCCCTGTTTTCCAAAAGATTCAAACATCTAAAACTAAAAATGAAACATATGTCAAAACCCTAAATTTTTAAATAACAAATTTAAGAAAATGATGTGAAGAATATCTTGAGTTGGATATACACCAAATATACAAATCTTGAGAGAGATATACATATTCTATACACCAAATAGTAACAAACGATATATCTGTACGAAAATAAGTGAACCATTGTCAAATAAACTTTTCGCCCAATTTTTCAACTACCAAAACCTAAAACATCCATTTTAGCACCTAAAAATATTACTTAAAATGCACAAAACTTCCCATCACTACAGGAAAAAAACATAAAATCTATAAATAGACAAATAATAAAGAGAAGAAAAGGAGTACACCTGTTTAGGCTCTTCCAAGTATAATTAGTAACCTGCAAAAGAAAAAATAAACAATAAAACACAAAAGAATAATTAGATCATAACACAGCCCTAAAATGAACCCATATCAAAACAAAATGAATGTGCGTATGTATTATAGGAATAACGGAAATCAGATCTTATTTTGTAAACAGATATAAAACAAAATTAATAAAATCGAAATAGATCTTAACCGAAATCAAATCGTAATTTCCCCATGTTCTCAGATATATTTTCAAAGCCCTAAACCCCGTGTATGTGCATATGTATTGAAGTATATGAATAAAATAAGTGTGTGTGTGTGTGTGTGTGTACGATCTGAGACTGGCAGCAGGTGAGGGGGAGAGGGGGCCACTGCGAGTTAAAAACAGGGGTTGGGGAGTTTTACTGAAAATGAAAACGGGGGTAGGATGTTAGAAGGCTTAAGTTATTTCCATGTTGCCATGTCACACTGCATAAGTGGTGACATGGCATAATATGACACCCTTAGATCGTCCTAGAAAACTCCATCTCGGTTGTTTATATTTTAGAGTAGTAAAACACCTTCCTTTTAAATCAAATATATATATATATATATATATATATATATATATATAAGGAGTAGAATGTTGGACACTATTCCTTAACTTGATAAGCTAATTAGGGGCTAGGATTAAACCACCAATACAAGAATCCAAGGGTTGAAATTATTTAGTTGTATTTTCCTTTTTTAACCTTTTATAATTTTAGTTCCCCCTCTTTTTTCTCCCTATTAATTCTTTCCCACTTTCACTTTGATTCAAAATGGAGGGTAAATTCGTAACATTCTCTCCCTCTCTCTTACTCGATGCTGCCCCCTCACCTCACCCTACCTAACAAACACCCAAACTGACGATCTGTCAAACTCACACTCCTACAGGTAATCACGCCACTACGATTATCCTCCACACACACAATCTAGATCTATTCTAATTTTGGGGCTTTGTCATTATTACGAGAGGTAGTTCTTTTTCCTCTGTTTCTTAATCGGGTTATCAGAGTTCTAATCTATGGGGTTTATGATCTATGTAGGACCAAAAAGGACAAACTTTCAAAAAATTTCTATAGTTCAGGTGAGTATTCTATAAAATATGCCTAAATTTTTTTATATTTTCATCAATTCTTGAAATCTTTGATGAACGCAAATACCCAAAAGTGCGAGCATGTCTGTCTCTCTCCGTTTGTTGCTTCTAAACTCTTATCGGTATAAAGACATGGTATTAAAAAGTTTGGGTATATGTTCATTTGATGTTTGATTTCTGGATTTACATGTTTGCAGATTTTTAGGATCTTTGCACCGATTTTGGAAAGGGTCGAGAAGAATGATGACTTTTATTGTTCGACAACACAAAGTGGATTATTTTCATGTGATAACCATTGTCAGCCACTGTTAATGTAAGCCACCACAATCATTTTAATTTTGAGATTAGATTTGAAGGGTTTTTGCAATTTCGGAATCGATTGAAATTTGTAGCTTCTTTGCAATTTCTATTCTCTTCCATCTTCGTATGTATGCATTTTTTTAAAATCTGTATCTTTGTATGTGTGCATTTTCTCACTTATTGGGTTTTTTAGGTTATGATGTTTTTAATTTAAATATTATGTAATTACAGAGTTAAAACTTTGGGTTATCATGTTTTTATCTATATCTTTGTAGGAGTAATATGGGTTATAGTATATGATGAGTTTTTCAAATAAAGCTTATTATGGTCCAAGTCTAAGAGCTTATTATGATCCAAGTCTATAAGAGCACATTTTCAATGATTCCATCTTACTTTCTTACCACAACTAGTGTATTTTTTCAGTCTAAGAGCACATTTTCAATGATTCTATCTTACTCTTACAAATGGTACGATTATCAATTCATTAACTGCACTGACTAGATTGAACACTTGATACTCATTTGATACTCATCTTACAAATGGTACGATTACAAATGGTTTGGCAAATATTATTTGGTTATTTTATTAATGTATCGTGTTCTTTTAAGTCTCTATAATGAATTCTCTCAATAACCATCATGCTGGTGTAATGTTTTTTTCTCTCAATAAATTCATTTTGTGATTGTATGTTTTTTTAACGGCATTTTTGTGCAGACTCTGGTGGCTATGGTCGGTGCCCTTGACATACAGTTGTGTCTCCATTGACCCTCACTCTATTTTATCTTATAGATTGCACACTAATGTTGACATCTCGGATTTGTAAGTTTTAGAGCATGGTTTTCATTTCAGATTTAGGGTCCTGCAGTGAATTTTTTAAGGCATTAATTTGTGACATTAACAGATCATCCACTTTATTTATTATCAAGAGCTACTTTGGACCGGGAACTTCTGGCTGCAAGATCAGCAAACCTAGCCAACCTTCTTAAATAGAACCCTCAAGAAGATCTCTCCCATTTTCTCCGAGACATTTTTGCTGACCCAAAAACATTAGAGCTCTTCGCAAGATTCTGCCACGGTTTCGAAGCTAACATATCTACTGAAAATGCCATTCGTGTTGCTTGCCTAACAATCTACTAAAAAAGTCCCTCACTTTCATTGAACAGAACATCATCCCTAGCTGGAATAAATCTATAATGGCCCTCAAGACCACGAAAAATATTCTCCAACAAGCAGCGAAGCTAGGCCTTATCGATGCCTGTGCGGAATCAGTTATGAAAATGGCGCTGGAAAATCCCCGCCTACTTGGAGAACCAATCAAGAATTTATCATACGATGACGATGATGAGGATGAAAATGTATATAGGGCAAATGCGAGGAGGAAGCACTTTGTTCTTGATTGGAAATCAGAAGATTTAACAACACCGTCTATTCAACTCTACGAGCCCATCATATGCGCAATGATTCAACGTCAGTTTGGTATGCGCAATGATTCAACGTCAATTTGAGGTGGATTAGCATCCATCTGCATTAGTTTGATATGAACTCAGTTTGGTATGTGTTGTTTAGTTATAGAAAAATGCTAAATGCTTTGTTTAGTTATACCAAAATTCGCAGGCATCTATTCATCTGTTCAGTTTACTACTCATTTAAGTAAATTGTCTAATAAGTAACATATGAATTATCACTACTCATGTATACTACTTAGTTATAGAATCTGTCTAATAAGGAACACATATGAAATTATTCATTTGTCCAAAGCATTTGCCCAAACTACTAACTTAATATTCACTACTCAGTTATAGAATTAGCTATTGTTGTTTTTAATTATGAATACTCACTACCTACTCAGTTAGAGTGTAGCTGATTATATGAAGAACTACACGTGATTACAGCTCATTCTGGTGCCGTAAATTTAAATTGCTTGCACGGTTGTCACGACTGCATGAGTAAAAATTGCCTTCATTTTGTTGTGTTTATTTAAAAAAATTCAGTACTCAAATGTATGTTTGAGGATTACTATTTCTTCCAACTTTTTTAAATGCATTTATTTTGATCGTGTAGGCATGTGATTCGCTGGAAACGGGAGATTGAATAATATAGCATCCACTGCATTCCCGATTATTTGGTTGCTTAATATCAGCCAAAGGTAGTAGAACAAAAAAGAGGACAACATACTTGGGTTTTATTTTGTTACCTCGATTTTGCTTTATTTGACTACCTCAAAAAAAGAGAGGACAACCTAAATGTAAATTTATTTAACATGTCATGATGTTGTATCATTTTTTTAATATAGGGTGATCTGATTGGCATGATTTTTACGCAGGCGTACTTCGTAGGTATGTGGTGACTGGACTTTGGGACCAATTAGCACTTACAGAACCCCCTGAGCTTAGTGCAATTGAGTCATATTGCAAATACAAAGAGGTACTAAGGCTGTTACAATTTCTCATACTCCACTACTGTTCATTGGTTAGAAACTTAGAATCAAGAAAATTTTCCCCTATTCCGTTCCCTCCCCTATCTTATAAGAATTATACAAAGCTTCTCATCCTTGCTCTCGAGGTGTTGATGGAATCAATTACAAGGAGAAGAGTCGGGCTTAATCTAAAAAGCTTATGACAATTCACACGAGGCTTTGTCATGAGAAGCAGCCTGCACTGAGCATTCCCTTGAGTAGATCCAAATCATAAATCATTATAGGAACCATAAACATTGAGGATCCAAAATATCAAGCAAACCATTTTACTAAAACCAAAACCTGGTGTGTCATATCAAAGTGCACACGTTAAAATCCAAGGTACAAAACACGCTGAAGCCTAAGGCTGAACCGTGGATCAACATACCATAAGGTTGACATGAGAACAGGACATAATCCTTATCTGAGAAAACAAATCGGATCTGATCCCGCGAGAACACTTTGTATTTAAAAATTACTATAGGTTACGGATGAATTGAAGGAAAATGAGTTTGACGATCTCAGAGGTCGTTTTTTGTTGATCTCAGAGGTCGGTTATAGTTATATTTATTCAATATATACTTTCATAGCACTGTTTTTGTCATATATATAGATTTTGATTTAAAATTCTCACATTTTAGGAGAAATGGAGATATACTTTTGGTATATGCACTTTATGACGATGAATCAGACAGACATGATGATCGTTTTAGTGCATTGGTAGGCTTCTTTGGATAGCTTCCCACTGCTATGTTTTGTGTGTATCTGTGTATTTCTGATTGGGATCTCTGTATTTCTGATATCTCGATCTAACACAAAAGGGTCATTTGTTTTTATTTTTAGTTTTGTTTTAGGCTCGGCTATTAATGGGCTATTAATGAAGTTTTAGCATGTTATCTTTATCCTTTAAAAATCTTGATATTGGATCTAAAATCAGGTGTTCAAAGAGAGGATATGAATTCTCTTATAACAGTTCTTGGGTAGCAACTTTGATTTCGATAAATATATACTACTACAAGAGTTGTTTTATAAATGTATACATCTTTATGTTCTTAACATTATCTTACATATTTCATAACTAACAAACTTACACCGGAGAATTAGAGTAATACATGTTGAAGTTTATATTGGTAGGTTCTCATATTTTTCAGGTAGCTTATAGATTTTGTTTCAGTTTATCCATATGTTTCTATTATGTGCATACGTCTTATAAAGATTCCATTTTTGGTATTTATTTTTCTATTAGCATTAAAACTAAACCATCATATTCCAATGCTTTATTACTTAAAATGCCCAATTTCATTGTCATATTCTTACAATTTGTAATTTTTCTTTTCACCTATAATGTTTTCACATAATATTCTAATGTTTTTTTGAATGTTTTTTTGTCAGATTCCATTTTTGAATGTTATTATTTTAATCATGTTATATTCTTTTAGTTTGGTTTTACTTGCTTATGCAATGTAAAGATGGCATACTGTTTGGTATTCTTATCTTAAGAGATTTTCCCCCAATAATGACCTTTGTTGTAGGTTCTATAATTTATCCAAGTCACTGAATCTTGATTGTACCTAATAATTGTGACACTCCGACTAATTAAATACCGGGTAGCTACTCCTTTATTAAATTAATTCAAAATGCCAAGTTGGCTCAGTTAATAGCATCACTGTCGAAAACCTTTTAAAGATTACTAACCACCTAGTATTTAAAAAGTAAGTTGTCAAATTTTAATTTAAGTCTGATTAACATGCAACAAGTGTAAAGACGAAATAAATAACACCATTCACCATACTGAAGTAAAACGAATAACCATCACAATAGAGTAAATAAAGTCTGGAGGAAAACTCCTCACTACAAACCCACAACTGAAACAACTAAACTGAATACTGAAATAATACATGCCAAAGTCTGAAAACTGAAATGTAAAAGATGTCTAATAGAAATGGGTAACATGCCCTACAACTGATAGATAATAACTCTGGAATCCAAAAGATCGAAGCGTCTACAAGCAAAGTCCCTGTAGCTTCCACAAACAGCTACAGCTCGTCACCTGAATGAGTATCCTATGCTTGGTGTCCCTGTGGCTGGGCACCTAAAATGATTTTACAAGAAAAAGATTTGAAAAGCAAACGGGTCAGAGCCCGAATGTGGAGTTATATTTTAAAAACCTGCAAGTGCTTTAAAAACATTTAAAACATTAAATGCAAAGTACATGTTAGGACGTACACTCACATGATATTCTCACCTCTCGTCTAACTGTGCACTCCTAACGTAAGTACCCATCTACAACGATATAAACCACTAGCTAAGTGACATCATAACTAGCTAGACTGTAATAGTTCCTACCCTTATTACCTAGTCCTATTAACACATAACGCTCGTAATTAAGTAGGGTTTTAACGTAACTCAGATGTTTAACATGCAATATATAAAACTACCAGTTAGCTCGTTATATTTATCGAAATAATACCGTAATTATATTCACATCAATAACATGAAGGTTCTCACTAATTAAGTGTATATTATTTACATCATAAATATACAATACGAGCACCCCGAGAACTAAGCTGCGGTGCACACATACTCTACTATCCATCCCGGTACATCACGTACATAAGGATCACATATTCCGAATCTCTCAGGAATAGTTCAGATAACACAAATCACAAATAGTGGAGGCGAACATAGTCACATCACATGGGTCACGTACATACCTACGCTCCCACGATCAGCGGACTTATTAACATCCCAATAAGTCTTTCTCTGACCTATGTTCATCGAGGTACCAGTCTATATCCCCCCCGTAGGTACACAAGGATTAGAGGGTCCTAAGCGAACGCAACCTCCCGTGATAGCAAGTATGGTAGGTATGTCATACACACAATTCATATACCACTACTAAGTAAACACACGTCTTAGTAATACCGTATCTTAATCGTAGTACATATTCTCATACTAACTATATTTATCACAATTGGTACTATTCGGTTTGTAATCATACGCGCCATAATTTTCTCACGTCGTAGTAGACACTCACGTCTCAACCCAAATCGTCCATATAATACACTCTCGTATGTAAATTCCTTCTCATAAATACCCAAATGTCCCAAACCTATCACTGCATCATCATTGGAAGGTTAACTCTATCCTCGAACAAGTTTACGGGACTCCAAAATTCAAAACAGTTCAAAATAGCCCAAACTGTCGGCTCGTTAGAAGTCTCGTTCGAATGAGACTGTTCGAACGAGATCCCTCTGTCAACTCGTTAGAAGTCTCGTTCGAACGAGGCTATTCGAACGAGATTCCAGTTCGTTCGAATGAACTGTACCTTCTAACGATATCTCGTTCGAACGAGATATCGAACGAAATCCCTTTTCGTTAGCAGCGACTGGTCAACTCGTTAGAAGCTCGTTCGAACGAGTTCGTTCGAACGACCTGGGTAGGGGCTTCTAACGAGCTACCAGATTCGGCCCAGATTTTCCCCAATTCGTTTTTATCCATTTTTACTCCTCAAATCTCTTCTAAAATTCGTTCCAACACTGTATTAAGTTCTCTAACTATCCTCAAACATACTAAGGAGATATACTAACATCTTTTAAGGGTTTAATACCTTCTAAACATCAATAAATCACAAGTTTCTACATTATTCCCTGATTTTCTTCAAGAACACAAACCCTAGATTTTTCTCATCATAATTTCCCAGATTTTAATCCGTTTATACATCACATAGATATGAAATCTCTGAATTCAATCTTCAAACAATGTTTCTACATGCAAACCTATCCCAAAATTAAATAATAACTTCCAATTTCATGGGTTTTCTTTTAACTCTTAAATAGGATTGATTATCAAGGTTTCTAACATGGAAAAAGCATTCACTGCATAAGGAATGTAATTTAAATCACTTGCCTCGGTTTGATTTCTGATTTTGGTGTAGATTTGATGAAGTTTTCTGCAGAAATTCCTCTCTCCAAGCTCTTCTCCAATGGTGGCTTAAGGTGGCTAGGGTTTGATTTGGGGAAACTTAGAAAACTCTCCTAATAACCTACGTAGCCTTCTATGTTAATGTGGTTTGGTTAATGGGCTTAGTGGGTTTAATCCACATCAGATTTACATCTCTAATTTTCGTCACTTTTAATTCCTCAAAATGTAAAATTACTAAAATACCCTTTATGATGCCGGTATGGCCTAAAAATACCCCGGGACCCAAACTACACCCCCGGCTAGTGTTTTCTGACTATCTCGACCCTTTCGGACGCGTTGGCGCACTCAAAATGACCATACGGTTTATAGATTTTAAATTCACTTTTATTATCAAAATATTACATCGTGACGCGGCGGTCCCACGCGTCTCAACAAAATTTCTAAAATGCCGTCTATCAATCTCACGACAAATTTTATAATACCAAATACATATATTAAAACATGTATGCACATAATCAAATACAAAATCACATCTCGTTAGTATTTATAACCCGGATTAATTTCCAATTAATACGCATTTAATTAATTAATCCCAAAAATAAATATAGTCAAAAGTACGGGGTATTACAATAATGTTATAATTAGCTTAGTTTTTTGTTTTGCTCAGCTTTATGTTTGTTGGATGAATCTGTATTTTTTGTTGGATCTATAATGAAAATGGCATGGTTAAATTACAGACTACTTTTACACTTTTGTGTAGGTTATCCTCTGAAATCTTTTCTTCCCGGTCACAAATTATAGACTACTTTTACACTTTTATTTATTACTATTAGTTTAGCATTAATAAGTCTAAAATTTAATTGAGTTAAATTCATATTTAAATTGACATCGTTTCTACTTTATATATTTTTTACAAGATTATTTGGCATAAACTCTCATCCTTGGCTTACAAGATTATTTGGCATCCAAATATTCCTCCTAACATGCCTATCTTTATGTGGAAAGTGATGTAATTATTCTATAGAAACTCTCAATCATCTTCTTATTTCAGGTTAGTAGCTTCAAACACGTGGGAGGTCTTTACTAGAATCATGGGAATCAATTATTTTGCCAAATTCAGTTCATGGAATAATTATTCATTCAATGGTGGCTTCAATCAGTTAGATCTAAGATGTCTAAGTGGTTATTTAAGGTTATCCCAATTAATGTCATCTGGGAACTTTGGCTAAGCATAAAAAAGATAAATTTGATGCAAAGCCAATGAATCCTATATCATAGTGCAAAAAGTGATCACAAGAATCTCAGATCTAACCAATCTCAACTGCTATAAAGGAGGAGCTAAAAATATAAGTCAAGAAGTTTTGAATTTATTTAGCACAAAAATGGTTCAAAATTCTTCTTTGATCAGAATTAATGACCACTGGGAGAGACCAACATCTGGTAGATTAAAGCAAAATGTTGCAGCATGTCAAAATCAACCGTTGGCAATGGTATCAGGGGAAGTTTTAAGGTATGATCATGGGAATTTAGTTTGGGATTCCTCAAATTTCAGAGCTAATGGATCCTATTTAGAATCTTGGGTTCATTTAATTCAAGATGGAGTTAGATTCTGTATAGATAAGAACCTTATAACATTGGTTTGGAGATGGATTCAAAACTTCTATTTGATATTCTTTGTTGCTTTGCTACATCTATTTTTTGTAAAATTAGACCAAGTATCGAAGAGATCTAATAATTAATTAATAACTATCAGTTTCGTATCATCTTCTACTCCAAAGAAGTGAATAAAGTAGCAGGTCGTTTATTAGTATATAAGATCTTAGATTCATTAAGTTTTATTTATTGCTAGACTCATTAAAATTTCTATGGAGTAAAGTAAAAAAAAAAAAATCTTCTTTTGTTAGTATATAAGATCTTCTTAGATTCATTAAGTTTTATTTATTGCTAGACTCATTAAAATTTCTTTCATTAGTAATATTTGATGTTGTTGATTTTTATGTTCTCCAGATTGTAAAGCCATCTAGGGAAGGCTATTCTCTCTATTCATCAATAAATTTCTTTAAAAAAAAAGACATTTCCTTAAATTAGTATATGAATGAGTTTGTAACATCTTGATTCTGCAGCAAGCAGCGAACGAAAAGCTTCCATGATTCTGCAGTGAGCAGCGAACGACATAAGCTGCGAGAACCGCATGACATAGAAACTCCCATGATTCTGCATAGCGATACTACTATTTGGGCCGCTTTGGTATCAAATTTGTCCATTCAAGCTAAGTCGAGTTCATTTTTTTGATAATCCTAATATACAAAATAAGATTTTGTGTTATCTTTATGGTTAGAAATACTACGTTATTTTATATTAACACTAATTTACTACGTCTTTTATATTTGGGGTTTTCATTTCAGGTATCGCTGCCGTGATTCGACATACCGATACTACTATTTGTGCTGCTTTGGTATCAAATTCGTCCAGTCAAGCTGAGTTGATTTCATTAACTCATAATTTTATTTTATACGGTTGAGTTTGACTATTCTGCTTTTAACCAAATATTTTTTATGTTGCAGATTTAGATTAATTGGAAGAAAATATGCAATGTACAACCTAAATTGAAGAATCAGCTCAACATTGAAGAGGTTCAATGTTTATATTTATTATATTATACAACAATTTTATTTAAAAATAGTTAGTTATATTTAACTATTAATAACTATATAATATATTTATATATAAATATATTATTTAACAGTATATATTTATATGTAAATATATTATTTAACAATTGTATAAATATATTATTTAACAGTTATAACAGTTATATTCTTAAATATAACTGTTATTATAACTGTTAAATAATATATTTGCATATAAATATATTATATATATGTATATGTATATTATTATATAACAGTTATATTTAACTATGATTAAATATAAATATAACTGTTATATAATACTATACATATACATATATATAATATATTTATATGTATTATATAACAATTATATTTATATTTAATAATAGTTAAATATAACTGTTATATAATACATATCAATATATTATGTAATATATTTAACTGTAAATATAACACATAAATATATTATATAATATATTTACAGTTAAATATATTATATAATATATTGATATGTATTATATAACAGTTATATTTAACTGTTATTAAATATAACTGTTATATAATACATATAAATATATTTAACTGTTATTTATAGGACTGAAATATTTATATGTATGATATAACGTCGTATAAATAACAATTAAATATACAATCCTTGCCTTTTTCATGTGAGTAATAGATAATGAAAAGGATTAATCACAAGTGTACCTTTTAACTTATTTGAAAATAAAATTGACTAACCATAGTTTTTGTTTTGTATCAGGTCACATTTGGAAAACTACGGACAACTCTTATAATGGCGGAGGATTTCAGTTGCTATATATGTGATTTTTTTACAAAGTTTGTTTCGTTGAAGTATTTGTTATATGAATTTTGATATATATGTGAATTTTTTTACGAAGTTTGTTTCGTTGTAGTATTTGTTGGATTGGTTGTTATCCCTTAAGAGGGTGGATAGTCCAATAAACAAAGGAGGTTATGTCCATTTTTTTTAAATGGACACTTTGTATTTTTGAGGCACAATGTGAATACAGATGATGAATATTATATATTTGATGTTATATATGAATTTTTTTGATCACTTTAGACTATTTCAAGAATGTTGGACAATCTGTTCTTTGTTAAACTTGGTGAATAATTCTATAAACAAAGGAGATTATGGTCAATTTTTTTAAAAATTACACTTTGTTTTATTGGGGAACGATATTTTTGCCGTTTTGTAATTACATACTTTTGAAATTTTTGTGTGCCTTCAGGCACGGGCTAATTTTTTTAAAATTACAGTTTATTTTGTTGGGGAATGAAATTTTTTTCATTTTGCAATTACGTACCTTAAAAATTTTCGTCGTTTTGCAATTAGATACTTTTGAAATTTTCGTTGTTTCGCGATTATGTACTTTCGAAATTTTTGCCGTGCCTTCAGGCACGGGCATTTTTGCTAGTATATATATATATATATATATGTTGATGTAAAAAACTAGATTTGATCTAATTATTTAATCACAGATAAAAATGAATATATGAATATGAAACAAATGATTTTTAAAGTGGTTCAGCCTTGTAAGAATGGCCTACATCCACTGTTTTTGTTATTGCTGACTGTTCTTAGAATTCTCGATAATGGGTTTACCAAGAAATTTCGAGTCCCCTGCTAATGAGGAGGTTACATTGTATTTATAGCCTTGAGGCTGTACAAATGAAAGGACAACGCGCTGTTATCCAGTAGACATGTACATATGTATGATATTAATGAGTATTTAATGCGCAGTCGTCTCTTTGATTCCCTGATTTGAGTGCACTGTACGCTAAGTAGCTCGCACCGACTAAGTTTCTCGCACCGCTTAAGTTGCTCGGGGCCCCTGAGTTGCTCGGGTATCCTTAGTTGCTCGGTGCGCTTGAGCTGCTCGAAGTGTATGAGTTGCTCATCTGGAGTATTCGTATTTACCATGTAAGTTGACATGTGTCTCCAGGTGATTGGTCTATATCAACAGATTAAATTTGGTATCAACAGAAGCCCCCAATGTTTCGTAGTTTGATGTTGAAGAAAATTATGGAAAATTCTCCTACTTAGATTTTCGGTTTGTATGATTTTTAGGAAAGCATTCATTGTATATAACTCCTGTTCTGAGTGCATAGTATTAGGCTTTTAAAATATTTTGAATTCTCATAACCGCTTCGATATTTGTGCTCCTTTTTTTCTTTTATCTGCCGGATATGCAAACGTCCGCCGTGATAATCATTGCTTTTCTCTATTCCCAAGGTAAAGTATTTAAACGCGGCAGAAATCCTATCGTCTTTCACTTTTCAAATCTGTGTCTTCAAACTTTTCATTTCTTCTCTATCTTGTGCATTCATTTCTTCCTTTGTTCGTTGTCAACTGGTTCACTCTTCTCCTGTAAGATCTTCTTCCTTCTTTTCTACTTATTTTGTTCATCATGGTTTACCCTATTGAATCTCTTGACAAATTTCATTCTGAATTTTCAATTCCTTCATGGGTTATATTAGAAGAACTTTCTGAACCTTCTAACTATTTTTCTTTGGCTGAGGGACATTGGTTCCCAAGTCTCCTTGTGGCCTAATTTGACTTTTATTTTCCTCCAAATCCTTTATGTTTGGAGTTCTGTCAATATTTTGACGTTGTTCCTGCAAAAATAGCACCAAATACCTGGAGAATAGTTAATGGGGTTCATAGGTTAAATCAACTTCATGGAACCCGTTTCGGAATTCCAGAAATTATGTTTTGCTATAGATGGGTTGTCGGTGATTCTACCTTCTATTTAAAAACTAGGTTTTTAAATAGGGCTTTAGTTGTTAATCTTCCAGACGCCAATAGGGATTATTTTGAGCATGGGGTTGTTATGAAAAATTGGCAACACGCTCCATTAAATGGAGATGCTGTATATCAAGGTCATAGGTGTCCCCCTTATGGCAATGGAATATGTTGTTTTTTTGTTTTTTGAAATCTTATTTTCTTTATGTTTGATAAAATGTATCACTGACATTTAATTTTTATTTATTTTCAGTTGACAGCAAAAGAAAATCTCCCAAAGAAGCTGACGTTAATTTGAAGAAGTTAAAACTTATCTGGAGTTTGCACCAATCCGTGGCCGAGGAGCACATTAGATTTGCTTCTTATTTATTGCAGTATAAGAGTTGTACTTCATCTTTTACTGCTCGTCCGGTGGTGGTTGACATTGGCCAAGTACCAGGTGCTGATACTAGTGTGGAAGGTTCTTCTTCAGAGTCAAATATTCCTATTGGTGTCATAATGAAGAAAAGAAAAGTTCCTGCCTTTTTTGATAAATCTTCTTCTACTATTGGAGAGGCAAAGAAAAGTAAGCAAAATGTCCCAGAAGAAGGGATAAGGAATTTTGATGCACCCCCTCCTGCTACTGCCAAGAAGGTTGTTGAGAAGCCCCCAGTGGCTCCGAGCAAGGTTGTTGTTGTTTCTCCTCCAAGTGAGGTTATCGTTATATCACCAACCAAGACAACATCTTTGGTTGAGAATGTTCCTGCTCCTACGAGGAGGTTAAAGAAAAGTTTTTCTGAGAGACCAGCAGGACCTGTCTCTTAATTTTTAAATGTTGAAGGTGGTATTCCCACTTTTGTTCCTTCGAGCTCTTCTATGGGCTCGGTGAAGTCTTAGATTATCCCAGAAGTCCAAGGTATTGAAGATTCTCTTTCTCGTGACAGGGTCACTACCTTGGCTGCTCAACATATTCCTCAGTAAGTATTACTAGTCTATTTTTTCACTTTTCAATGCTATGTCCCAGTACTGACTCAAAGTTATTTCTTTTTTTTCAGCTGGTAACATGTTTCAACACTATTCTGAAGAAGAATGAGGCCATCAAGGCTTTAATCTCCTCAGGAGGTGTAGAGGAGGCTTTTACTGGATTAACCCAGTCTTTGAAAGACTCTCATCAGAAGCAGGTTAAGTCCGTTAAGAAAGAGAGAGATCGAGGTGTGGAAACCTCCAAAGAATTGGAGAATAAATTGAAAGAGTTTGAGAAGAATAATAAAGAGCTTTAGGAGAAGCTCAAGAATGCTGAAGATTTTGAGAATAAGCTCAAAGCTGCTGAAGAGGAAATCGGTAGACTTCATGATGTTGATCGTCAGAAACAGGAGGTGGAAGGGAAATTGAAGGCTGCCAAGGAACTTCTTATTGAGAGGACTTCCTCGGAGAAGGTTAAAAGGAAGAAGGCTGTTAAAAAATCATTCAACGTAGGTTGGGATAAAGGCTGGAATAAGTGTTTGGCTACCATGTCCTCACAAATGGAATACGCCAGCCTTAAATACTTTAGGGATAGATGGGTGGCAGCCCTACAAAAGCTTAAAGTTGTTGAAGATTATGACTTATTTCAGTAACACACTCATGGCCCTCCTCCCTCTTCTGGAGAAGAAGAAGAGGACAAAGCTACCACAGAAGAATCATCTATGATGATTACAGACCAGGTCCCTTTAGTTCCAGTTGTGCACCTCCCCGAGCAGCCCCAACCAACCAGTACTTCTGCCGAGCAACTAATCTTATCTACGAGCAACCAGTCTCTTCTTCAAAACCTTCTGAGGACGTTATAGGAAACAAAGAAAAGGTGTAGAGTCGTTTGGGTGTTTGTTTTGTTATTTCTGAATGTAATCTCAGATTTGTACTTTCCCTTATAATGGAACAAAAATTCGAACTTTTGGTCGTTCATCTTGATGTTTTCTCCTACTTTCGCTGTCTGCATTCTTATTGATTCTTTCTATTTTTTTTCTTTGTTAGTTTATGGCCAGGATGGAACTCTTATCAGCTCACGACACAGAACTGATGAAAAAATGCAATGATTACTTCAAGACTGGTCGTGCAGATCTGAATGAGGCTAAAATCATTAATATCTTGGGTTCAGATGCTTCTGAACGAGCAGTTGAAGCTTACCAGTATCTCAAGTGTTTGCTTGATCGTGCAGTTGCCAATAATGTGGCCTACTATGAGATGACCGAGGATCTCCAAGGAACTATAGAGGAACTCCATTAGCAATACAAAGAGTCCTCCACACTTTTGCACCAAGGGTACGAGAAGAAATACCAGCAGTTAAGTGATAAAAAAGGATATGATAAATTCATCTCTACTTACGAGAAGAAAGAGAGCATTTTAAATCTTGAAGTTGAAGAGCATAGGCATATCGCTAAGTTACTGGAGCAAGAGAACATTGCCTTGCAAGAGGAAGTAAAATAACTTAAGTCTGCTGCGCCTTCCTCGGGAGCCTTGGTCCCTGTCAATGATGAAGGTATTTCTTTTTTGGAGGTAGAAAATGCCAACTTGCGAGATGAGTTGGAAACTTTAAAAAGAGTTGGACCCTCCACCTCTACTTATGGTTGAAAAAGATCTTCTTCTCGGGGACGAGCAAGAGCTGGTTGAGTTTCTATTGAAGAGGAAATAACTCAAGCATCTTTGGAAAATCAGGCAATTCAGTTGGTGACGAAGAATAAAGCTTTGGCGGAGATGTCTAAAAAGATTCTAAATTTCAGCGAACAACTTTCTACCCAAAGCTCTGCCTTGGAGAATAAAGAACTTCTAGTGAAGAATCTCCACGAGCAACTGGAGAGGTTGACTTACCAGTTTCACAAATAGCCCAGAGATTTTTGGATGGCCGGATACAACGAAGCTCTTTACCATCTTGATGATCGGATCCAGCAGTCAAATAATAAGGGTTACAAGCAAGGATGGATTAATGCACTGGGTGTATTAAAGTTGGAGCAGGACCACTATTTATGGGATTATTATGACCCTGGATTGCTCGAGTTGCCCGTGCCACCTTTTAAACTTGATATGAGTTGGATTCCTTCTCGGTCAATTCCTCAGTGCTTAATCTCCAAGTATCTCGGCGACTACAGTCTTCATTCTAATTTCGAGATATCTCGCCCAGAGCACTTGCTTGATAGGCCATCTGTAATGAATGTCAGGATGCTTCGAGATGTAAATTTTATAAATTCTCCTTATGCCTTAGATGATCCTCCTGCTGGAGTAGAACCTGTTTCAAAGGCAGAAGGGAAAAAACAAATAGAATAGGATTTTTTATGTAATGAAGTACATTTTTCACATCATATGTAATTCCTTTTGATTTGAATAAAGAAATTTAGTTTTCTGCTATTCCATTTTTCTCTAAGTATTCTACAAAATGTCTTTGTTTGTGAATATATACATATTTTGATATGTCCATTCTGTTTTATTTTTTGATTATAGTGATTTATCACTCTTTGATCCTAAGCAATGAAACAACTTACATCCCATGATCCTGCTTAGTTTAACCAATCGGAGTTGATTGTATTTGATTTACCGACCAACCGGGGTTAGTAGTAATTGATTCCCGACCAATCGGAGTTGGAAGAGATTGATTTGACGACCAACCGGAGTTGGAAGATATTTATTCCCGACCAACCGGAGTTGGAAGAGATTGATTCCCGACCAATCGGAGTTGGAAGAGATTAATTTGCCGACCAACCGGAGTTGGAAGTAATTTGTTCTTGACCAACCGTAGTTGGAAGAGATTAATTTGCCGACCAACCGGAGTTGGAAGTAATTTGTTCTCGACCAACAGGAGTTAGAAGAGATTGGATTCCGACCAACCAGAGTTGGTGGTAATTTGATTCTGAATCTGAACTTGATGCATAGTGTGTAGCACTAATACTCCAAAAAATTTCAACAAAAAGAGAGAACTAGGTAAAACATCTAAAACTTTATTCATACTGAAGAAAATTGCATTACATAGGAATTCCAACTACTGATAATACTTGCGTAGATGTTCTGCATTCCATGCATTCTTAAATTCTTCTCCTTCCAAGGTTTCTATCATGTATGTCCCTGGACGAACAGCCTATGTTACTCTGTAGGGTCCATGCCAGTTAGCTTCCAGTTTGTTATGCTTTTAAATTACTTTCTTCAACACATAATACCCTCCCTTCAATTCATACTTTTTCACTCTCTTGTTGTAGAACAGAGATGTTCGTTGTTGGTATGCAGCATTCCTGATTGTTGCTTCTTCTCTAACTTCTTCGAGCATATCCAGATCTAATGGCCTCATCAAGTCACTGATAGGAGAATTGAAATTCAATACTCTGTGTGTGGGTAGACCCAACTCATCAGGTATCACAGCCTCACTTCCAAATGCCAGCACGTATGGAGACTCTCCTGTTGCTGCTCGTGGCGTGGTACGATAAGCCCACAACACAGAATGTAGCTCATTAATCCGATTTCCTTTTGCATCATCCAGTCGTTTTTTCAAACTATTCAGCAGTGTTCTGTTTGTCACCTCAGTTTGTCCATTGCTCTGGGGATGGCCTGGTGCAGAGTGGGTCTTCAATATGTTTGACTGATGACAATATGCCGCAAACTCCTCGTTATCAAACTGAGTCCTATGGTCTGTAATGAATGCATGGAGAAGACCATTGTTAACGAAAATATTATTTATCCCTAATTAATTAAATTAGTTTAATTAATGTACATTTTAGCTTAACTTAATATATTGATTTTGATGATTCCACACATATTTTTATTAGGTTATTCTATATATATTTATTATCGTATAATATTTATTATATGATCTTGTTTATATACCATGATATACATATATTTATTCTGTATGGTATTATCCTGTTTATTCACATGTTTTGCACATTTGCACTTGACACATTAGACACACATGCATATTTCTTGATCTATGATTTTTTAATTTTGTGACTAATTAATTGTGAGCATAATAGTTTTCTAAAAATGAAATTATATTATTTTTACTGAAAATAATTTTTTTAAAATAAAATTGGTGTAACTTTGTTTAAAATAGAGTTCTTTGTTTTTAAAACAATTTTCGGATTTTTTTTAATCTTTTAGAAATAGAGTTGATAAACTGAATTTTCAAAAACAACATTTTAATTAATTTTGGAAGTTTAAATTTTCTTTTAATCATTTTGTAAGCGCTGAGATATTTTAATGTTCTGCTATGCCCATACTGCTATGCCTACTGTTATACAATATATTACTCATATGTGCACATCTCTTATATCAATTTTTTTTGTACGAATGATAAGACATACTTATATATATATATATATATATATATATATAATGCACAACGTGCACATCTCTTTTACTGTCTGATAGCATGTGTTCCCATGCCATACTGCTGCTAATATGACCTATAGATGTCTTGGTTCTTATCAACTTTTCACTCACGTTTTTCTTTCTTTTTGCTCCTTTATCTGTTGGAGAATTGATCTCTTATGGCCGAATGACACTACTGACTGCCTATAAAACTTAGGCCAATACAAGCCTTATCTGCTGCAGATTTGATCTCCCTTGTGCTGTCATGACTTTGTTTTTATTAATGAAAAAAGTCCGGTTTATTGTTTTTAAACGACATCGCATGTTCCAACAGTTATTATTGGAGCTGACTGTATCGTAACCAGTTCAGCTGAGATCTGATCTCTTGTTGGCCCCTACCGATTTGAAGCCACTTGTACCCTCTTATATATAGCCTTTTATCTTTTTTTTGTAAATGAGCTAATGCTACCAAATCTGCTGTACACGGTTTTGACCTCATAGGGGCTTTTTAATATTTTCTAATTCTTCTAGGATTTGACTCTTTAGTCACTTCATTACTTAACTTTCGGCCATACTCATTTATTGAGTACAGTTTTTGTTGAACAATGCGTCCTTATGTGCAATGTTTGGGTCACCATCTGTTAATTTTTAATATACAAAGATATGTATATCTGTTCGGAAATCTGTTTACATATACTTCAGTCCGAAATTCTTTTTACAAATATCTGTTCGAAATCTTTTATTTATATATATGAGTTCGGAAATTTTCCTTACATATTTATCTATCAGAGATTTATTTTATATATCAGTTCGGAATTATATATATATATATATATCAGTTCGAGAAATATTTTTTTTACAATATATATATGTATACCTTTCATATATACATATAATTATGGTGATTGATGGACAGCTTGCAAAAGACCCCATTTTATATTTTATTCTCTCTTAGTCTACATTTTGTTTTTAGACAGAAAGTATAGTTGATCAGATACGATTTGCTCTCAAGAATATTGAGCATTTATTGCACCTCACCATCTCTTTCTATCAGTTCACAATTAATGCTCCAAATTGAAGTTGATTTCAGCTCAAGCTTTCTCCAACGGCTATTTTTCAAGGCTACAAAAAAAAGAATACTACATTCAGTTGAAAAAGAAGCACATATGAAAAATAAGAGAGCATCCAAAAATTTATTCAGCTCCACATACTCACAGAAAAAAAGAGAGCAACTAGAATTTATATTCAGCTCATACACTCGTTCAAGAATAGCATTGAAGTTGACACTCAGATTTGAGATAGCAACAAAGTTCTATTCAGTTATTTGTTGAAGAAGTAATTGAAGAGCAAAACAATCTTTATCTGCTACAAAGATTTCAAGTGAAGACTTGGGCCAAATTCAAAGTCATTTACGAAGTCTCAACCAAGAAGAAACTCGGTCTCATTTTGTATCTTTAAAGAGTTTCAGAAACTGTACATCATTTCTACTCCATTTGTGTAAAAATTTGAAGCTTGGGTTTTTAGCTTCGGTGGTTGTACTAGTAGCGGGTTTTTGCTGCTCGGTTGTACAAGAGGTGGTTTGATCCTACCTTCAAGTGGATCAGGACTAGTGAAGCGCGGGAGACGGAAGCTTGCTCTTGGCGCGTGGACGTAGGCCGGGATTTGGCCGAACCACGTTAAAATACGGTGTCATTTATTTTCAGCACTTTTATTTATTTATTTGCTTGTGTGTGATTGGTTATTTTTATTTTAAGCACTTACACTTGCAATTAAATTATTTCTAAAAATTTGATAATTTTATTTTAAGACAGAAATAGTTATTTTCGTAATATTTAATTAATTCCAGAATATTAATTTTTATTAAATACGAAAATTGTTTATAAAATTATTAGGTATTTAACAACTTGTTTAATTTGTTGAGAGTATTTATTTGTTATTCTTGATTTGAATCATTTAAGATTTATTCAGAATATTAATATAAATTAAATACGAAAATTGATTATTTATTTATTGGATGTTGTAATCTCTTATTTAATCAATTGGAAGTATTAATTTGATAACTTATTTATTGTATGTTATAATCTCAGATTTATATTGTTTAAATTATTTGATTACATTTATTTTATCAGTATTGGTTTAATCATTTAAGATTTATTTAATCAGAAATTTGTATTAGGTGTTTTAAATTAAATATTTTCTGAAATTTTAATTTAACTTGAAAAGTTTGTAAAATCTCAATTCACCCCCCTCTTGAGTATTTTTTTGGGCAACAATTGGTATCAGAGCTAGTGCTCTTCTTATTTATTTTGATTTAACAATCATAGAGTTAAAGATCATGACAAACTTTTCTGTATTTATTTTGAATATTGCACTTTACATTTTTATTATTTGTATGCTAAAATGTTTGTTCTCTTGTAGCTACTCCTTGTTTCATTATATGAAAAGAAAATGGATGAGCAGTGAACCATATGTTTCCAACTTCATTTTGAAAGAAAACTTCCTTGAAAGTTCTGATTTTGATGCACTTAGTAAAAATATGTGCACCCCTTGCCTATATGCCAATATTGATGAATCAAGCATTGGAGAATCTATTACTCCCTGTCTCATGGCAATTGGTAATGAAGAGGTACAATCTAACCCTTGCATTAGTAATGATGAATCATATTCTACTTATAGTGCAAATCATGATATTGGAGATGATATTGTTGATGATTATGATGAATTACAAGATGCATTTAATGAGTTATATGAAAAATATGAAGATATTGGAAAGAAATTTATTGCACTGAAAAAGACTCATTCCAAATGTGATTTTATATCAAAAGATTTTGATAATCTGAAATTAGAAAATGAATCTTTAAAGAATGAAATTAAATCTTTGAAAAAGGAAAAATATGTTAGTATTCCTAATCCTCTTGAATCTGAAAATATTGAGTTGAAAAAGGAAATTGAATATTTAAAGAAATCTTTAGATACCTTTACTAAAGGAAATGATTATTTTCATAAAATTATGGAAAAAACAAAGAATTCGATTTAATAATAATGGTATTGGATATGAGGAAGAAAATGAGAAAAATAATTATTCTAATTTATTTCGAAATGATGCCTCATCTAGTCATTCTAATTCTTTATGCTCATATTGTGGTAGACATACACATTATTCCAAATTTTGTAAATTTAGAAAAAGAAAGTATAACACTAAATTAGCTTGGATTCCAAAAGAAACAATCATGTATGCTAACCCTAATTTGCCACACTCTTTTTGGGTTCCAAAAGATAAAGTTTTTAGGTGAAAAATCGGTATTGGGACTTGAACAAAAATTTATGAGAATTTAATTAGTGTTAGATTTATTTTCTTATTTATATATTTGTTTAAGATGATCACATTCTTGGATGGAAAAGAGAAAATCTTTAAAGTTGTGTAGGTTGCATTTTGAGATGGAATGCTGATTTTCAAGGCATATGATTTGGTCATATTACAAATTTCAAGTATCATTGCCTAATGTTGGAAATGCCACACTTGGAAGAAATCTTCATGAATATATCTTTGGTATTGGTAAGGTGGTAAGGAGCACCCTTCTTGAAATTAAATCATATATTTGTTGATGATTTATTTTATGATATATTTCCATGCATAGAATATTTGTTATAACACATGAGTGTGTTGATTGAGTATTTAGTATTCACGTGTAAATTTGTATATTCATTATTTTTGATGATTCTTTATTATATCATTCATTTGATTTTGATCATTATTTTATAAGAAAATTCATAATCTTTTGAATTACATCTTGACATATTTTTGTGAATAATAAGATTGGATCAATTCATGCTTTTATTGAATATTTATTTGAAACCAAAATGTCATTTGTATAATTGTTAGTCATATGAGCTACTTGTTGATTTTATGATATGCACTCATTAATTTTGATGATATGATCCATATTAATCTTTATGAGCTAAATTTATGACATATTCCATGTTTTGTGCCATTAATTAAATATTAGTGACATTTCATGAAGTACATAATTTTTTTAGTTATCATTTGTGTTACTTGTGCTTACTTGAAAAATCAGATGATTATTGAGATTTTTATATTTTAGTTTCATGACATGTTATATGAATCGATTAATTGAATATTATTGTCTTTTATCTAGTCCATTATTTTGGGATGAAAATGATTTGTAAAATGCTTTTACTCGAATAAAAATAAAAAGTTATTCTGATTAATGAGTTTTTGAAATATATTGAAGTTGATTAACTTATGTCACTTTCATTATTGAAAAATTTATTGATTGATTGATTTTGAAGTTCCTAAACAAATTGTTTAGTATTTGTTGAAAATCTGAATATATTGATTTTGTGTCGAGCTTCCCGTTATTAAAAATCTGAAATTACTGAGTTTAATTTCTTATGGCCTCATGATATGTTTCATTCTTGGAAAATTGATTTAATGACTTTCATAGGAAATATTACATCTTATTAGAAGATAACAATTGAGAAAGCAAATATTGATAACATTTTATCTCATGAAATAGATGCACCAAATTTATTTGCATATATGCCTTAATTGGTATCCCTTAGGGGGAGATAAAAGTTTATTGAAATTTGTTTGATTATTTGTTCGAAAAATGCTTAATCATAATCTTGATATATCATTATGGATTTTGCAATTTAGTTGATTATTCCGAGAATTTTAGCTCGTATCTTGAAAACGGCAAAGCTTGAGCAAAATGCTATTTTTTTGCCGCTATTTCTAACTCTTGTTATGTGCTTAATTCAAATTATTTGTAAACATCGAGTTATGAAATACTTATTTGTTGTGCACTTGAAAGTTTATATCATGATGATTTATACAACAATTGGTATTGTGCCTATTGAAAATTTATACATTGCAATTTTATTACATTAGTGAGAGAGTTAATTATGCCCATTGATATATCTCTCATAATTACACTATTTGAGAACATTGAGTTGTGATTCCTATTTATGCATAAAAAGTTGTTCCGAGAAATCATTGTGTGCAACGCACGGTTTGTGTGACTACAACAATTGGTATCAGACAACTATTGGTATCATTTATCATTTATCATTTTTGTGACTTATGCATTATTTGATGATATTATTGTCTATCTACACATTTAAATACATGCTATGAAAAATTTATGATGACTTGTGTGCGTATTAAAAATTTTCATGTTATTTATATGTCCCTTGAGATTTATGGTTATATCCCATGCATATATTATTTTTGATAGGGGGAGCTTCGCACCTTTACCCGATGACACTCGATTTATATTGAAATATCTTTTTGATAATGTCAAAGGGGGAGAAATATTTCTGATTCACTATTTGTGCTTAATATTTCATATTATGAATATTTGTGAATCATTGTTTGTCATCATCAAAAAGGGGGAGATTGTTAACGAAATTATTATTTATCCCTAATTAATTAAATTAGTTTAATTAATGTACATTTTAGTTTAACTTAATATATTGATTTTAATGATTCCAAACATATTTTTATTAGGTTATTCTATAGATATTTATTATCGTATAATATTTATTATATGATCTTGTTTATATACCATGATATGCATATATTTATTCTGTATGGTATTATCCTGTTTATTCACATGTTTTGCACATTTGCACTTGACACATTAGACACAAATGCATATTTCTTGATCTATGATTTTTTAATTGTGTGACTAATTAATTGTGAGCATAATAGTTTTCTAAAAATGAAATTATATTATTTTTACTGAAAATAATTTTTTTAAAATAAAATTGGTGTAACTTTGTTTAAAATAGAGTTCTTTGTTTTTAAAACAATTTTCGGATTTTTTTTAATCTTTTAGAAATAGAGTTGATAAACTGAATTTTCAAAAACAACATTTTAATTAATTTTGGAAGTTTAAATTTTCTTTTAATCATTTTGTAAGCGCTGAGATATTTTAATGTTTTGCTATGCCCATACTGCTATGCCTACTGTTATACAATATATTACTCATATGTGCACATCTCTTATATCAATTTTTTTTGTATGAATGATAAGACATACTTATATATATATATATATATATAATGCACAACGTGCACCCCTCTTTTACTGTCTGATAGCGTGTGTTCCCATGCCATACTGCTGCCAATCTGACCCATAGATGTCTTGGTTCTTATCAACTTTTCACTCACGTTTTTCTTTCTTTTTGCTCCTTTATCTGTTGGAGAATTGATCTCTTATGGCCGAATGACACTGCTGACTGCCTATAAAACTTAGGCCAGTACAAGCCTTATCTACTGCAGATTTGATCTCCCTTGTGCTGTCACGACTTTGTTTTTATTAATGAATAAAGTCCGGTTTATTATTTTTAAACGACGTCGCATATTCCAACAGTTATTATTGGAGCTGACTGTATCGTAACCAGTTCAGCCGAGATCTGATCTCTTGTTGGCCCCTACCGATTTGAAGCCACTTGTACCCTCTTCTATATAGCCTTTTATCTTTTTTTTTTGTAAATGAGCTAATGCTACCAAATCTGCTGTACACGGTTTTGACCTCATAGGGGCTTTTTAATATTTTCTAATGCTTCTAGGATTTGACTCTTTAGTCACTTCATTACTTAACTTTCGGCCATACTCATTTATTGAGTACAGGTTTTGTTGAACAATGCATCCTTATGTGCAATGTTTGGGTCACAATCTGTTAATTTTTAATATACAAAGATGTGTATATCTGTTCGGAAATCCGTTTACATATACTTCAGTCCGAAATTCTTTTTACAAATATCTGTTCGAAATCTTTTATTTATATATATGAGTTCGGAAATTTTCCTTACATATTTATCTATCAGAGATTTATTTTATATATCAGTTCGGAATTTTATATATATATATATATCAGTTCGAGAAATATTTTTTTACAATATATATATGTATACCTTTCATATATACATATAATTATGGTGATTGATGGACAGCTTGCAAAAGACCCCATTTTATATTTTATTCTCTCTTAGTCTACATTTTGTTTTTAGACGGAAAGTATAGTTGATCAGATACGATTTGCTCTCAAGAATATTGAGCATTTATTGCACCTCACCATCTCTTTCTATCAGTTCACAATTAATGCTCCAAGTTGAAGTTGATTTCAGCTCAAGCTTTCTCCAACGGCTATTTTTCAAGGCTACAAAAAAAAAAAAAGACTACATTCAGTTGAAAAAGAAGCACATATGAAAAATAAGAGAGCATCCAAAAATTTATTCAGCTCCACATACTCACAGAAAAAAAGAGAGCAACTAGAATTTATATTCAGCTCATACACTCGTTCAAGAATAGCATTGAAGTTGACACTCAGATTTGAGATAGCAACAAAGTTCTATTCAGTTATTTGTTGAAGAAGTAATTGAAGAGCAAAACAATCTTTATCTGCTACAAAGATTTCAAGTGAAGACTTGGGCCAAATTCAAAGTCATTTACGAAGTCTCAACCAAGAAGAAACTCGGTCTCATTTTGTATCTTTAAAGAGTTTCAGAAACTGTACATCATTTCTACTCCATTTGTGTAAAAATTTGAAGCTTGGGTTTTTAGCTTCGGTGGTTGTACTAGTAGCGGGTTTTTGCTGCTCGGTTGTACAAGAGGTGGTTTGATCCTACCTTCAAGTGGATCAGGACCAGTGAAGCGCGGGAGACGGAAGCTTGCTCTTGGCGCGTGGACGTAGGCCGGGATTTGGACGAACCACGTTAAAATACGGTGTCATTTATTTTTAGCACTTTTATTTATTTATTTGCTTGTGTGTGATTGGTAATTTTTATTTTAAGCACTTACACTTGCAATTAAATTATTTCTGAAAATTTGATAATTTTATTTTAAGACAGAAATAATTATTTTCGTAATATTTAATTAATTCCAGAATATTAATTTTTATTAAATACGAAAATTGTTTATAAAATTATTAGGTCTTATTATAACAACTTGTTTAATTTGTTGAGAGTATTTATTTGTTATTCTTGATTTGAATCCTTTAAGATTTATTCAGAATATTAATATAAATTAAATACGAAAATTGATTATTTATTTATTGGATGTTGTAATCTCTTATTTAATCAATTGGAAGTATTAATTTGATAACTTATTTATTGTATGTTATAATCTCAGATATATATTGTTTAAATTATTTGATTACATTTATTTAATCAGTATTGGTTTAATCATTTAAGATTTATTTAATCAGAAATTTGTATTAGGTGTTTTAAATTAAATATTTTCTAAAATTTTAATTTAACCCGAAAAGTTTGTAAAATCTCAATTCACCCCCCCTCTTGAGTATTTTTTTGGGCAACAACCATATCTATAAATGATATTCTTCCAAATAAATTGATACACCTTGTCATACGTCATATCAATAAGAGGCTCAGCTTCTACCCATTTAGTAAAATAATCCACAGCTATCACGAGGTATTTAATCTTCCTCGGGTCGTTGGAAGTGGCCCGAGCAAGTCTATTCCCCACATGGCGAATGGGCAAGGAGACGTGATGGGTGTTAGCAATTCTTGGGGAGTTCTTCGGATAGAGGAGAAACGTTGACATTTATCACATTTATTGGCATAAGCTACACAATCAGCTCTCATCGTCGGCCAGTAATACCCATGCGTTGTCATTCTTTGCAAGAGTGTCCGACCTGCTATATGGGCTCCACAAGACCCTTCATGTACCTCTTCAATCAAAATTTTCACCTCGGAGGGGTGGACACATCTTTGCAAACCTGCTATAATTCCGCGTCTATATAAAATGCCATTAGTCAATACATAATGAGCAACTTTAAACTTTAGTTTCTTGGGTGCGAGTTTATCAGTCGGTAAAGCCCCGTCCTCAATATAGGCCCTGATGGGATCCATCCAAGATGGTCCTAAATCAAGGGCAATGAAGTTCATCATCAGATCTTTGTCAATGCTCCGACTAACCAAGATATCTATTGGGATTGTTCTTCGTAGCTCGGTGCGTGTGGCTGAGGCTAACCGATCTAAGGCATTTGCTCTTGTGATCTTCGTTAGCATATTGTCAACATAAACCTCCGTGTTATGACCGATTTTCTCTGCAAAAACCTTGTTCATCAACCGCTGATAGGTAGCACCTGCATTTTTAAGTCCAAAAGGCATAACATTATAACAACAAGTTCCCCTCGGGGTAATAAAAGAGGTACTCTCCCTATCTTCAGGCTTCATTTTAATCTGGTTATAACCAGAATAAGCATCCATGAAACTTAATAGTTCGTGCCCCGAGGTAGCATCCACCAGTTGATCAATTCGGGGCAAAGGAAAATGATCCTTTGGGCATGCCTTGTTAAGGTCGGTAAAGTCTACACACATCCTCCACTTGTTATTTTTCTTCTTTACCATCACAAAATTTGCTAGCCAATCAGGATATTTGACGTCCTCAATGAAAGAGGCTTTTGTAGCTTCTTTACTTCCTCCTATATAGCTTGATTTTTCTCAGGGCTAAACGATCTTCTTCGTTGCTTTACTGGCTTGATTTCCTTGTTCACATTGAGCTCATGACACAAGAAATTCGGATGAATTCCTGGCATGTCTTCATGACTCCACGCAAAAGTCTACTTTCTTTGCCTTAGGAATGCTATCAATTCTTGTTTTATTGATTCATCCAAGGATGCACCAATTTGAGTGGTTCGTTCTGGATGCTCCTCATCCAGAATGACATTCTCAGTAACCTCCATGACCTACCCTTTCACGAGTTAGGACTCATCTCTAGGGTCTAATGTTTCAATCTCCGCATCTTTTATTTGGTAGGTAGTAGTTTTCTTTCTGGATTCTTCATGCTCTTCCTGCTCGACAGATGAATAGTAGCATTACCGAGCTACTTTTTGGTCGCCTTTCACCACTCCTACTCCAAAATTAGTTGGGAATTTTAAACATTGATGTATAGTAGATGGTTCTGCTTTGAATTTTTTTAGTCCTACCCTTCCCATGATGATGTTGTAAGCTGATTGGACATTTTTATCCATTACGAAGAAGTGTACTCTTTCTGTTCGACAAGCAGGCCATGTACCAATAAGCATATCCAACTTGATCGTCCCAAGTGGAAAAACCTTTTCGACAGTAAAACCAAGGAGGGGTCTATGATATGGCTCCAACTAGGATAGCTTCAAATTCAAACTATCAAAGCATGGATTAAACATGATATCTGCCGAGCTACCATTATCCACCAGTACTCATGAAATCACCACTTCCTTCATTCTCATTTTTATCACCAATGGGTCATCATGAGGATATAGTACACCTGCCAGGTCATTTTTAGAGAAACCAATGACAAGTTTGTCCTTATTCACCTTCCTCGGGCGATCATCTTTAGCCAGATTTATTTGCTGAATGTACGAGCAAGCTTGAGCCTCATTGAGGTAAGCCTTTCTCTCGGTAATCATATCTCCGCCTCTTGTATCCCCACCTGTAATGACATTACATTCAAACGATCCAAAGTGGATAGAAAATACCTCACGTTCTGGTTGTTTTGGTATTTTGGGGAGATAGCGGTCGTCTTGGTCATCATTCGGGTCTTCTTCATGACTTCTCTTCTTATTTTCTTTTGCTCGACGAGGAGATCTTGACCTCTACCTTGCTCGGTCATTTCTCTTTCCACCATTTCGATGATTAACAAACTTGTCCAGCTTTCCTCGTCTGATGAGTGCTTCAATTTCATTCTGAAGGGCTATGCAATTTTTGGTCGTGTGACCATGGTCTTTATGGAACTCGCAATATTTGGACTTATTTCTCTTGTCAGGATCTGCCTTTATTTTCTCTGGCCAATTTAGCTCCTCGCTGTTCTTGATCTCTTCCAGAATGTGGTTTATATCTACTTTCAAAGGAGTATAATTTCCAAATTTTCTCAACTGTTCCAATGCTTGCTTTTCTTTTGACTGCTTGTTACCACCATTGTTCTTCTGCTCCTTTTTCTTAGCCTTATCAACCTCAACTTTGGTCTCTTTGGTATCCATATTCTTCTTCGCAGCCATAGCTTCCTCGGCGTTAATAATCTTGGCTGCTTTTGCCATCAGTTCTGCCATGGTTCTAGGCGAATCTTTGGCTAGAGTGTAGTATATTTTATCTCGCAACAGTCCACTCATCAGAGCATTAATTGTTATCTTCTCCTCGTAATCAATAACTTCGAGCTTCTCATTATTGAAATGAGTAATATAATCCCTGGTGCTCTCACCTGCCTTCTGTCTAACACTTAACAAATGTGCTACTCGTTTAACTGGTTTTGCTCCAAAATAGAAGTTCCCAATGAAGAGTTCTGCTAGCTGAAAGAAGGTAACAATTTTTCCCCGAGGAAGGTTATTGTACCACATTTGAGCAGATTTAGTAAGAGTTCTTGAAAATGCTCTACATCGCATCTCGTCTGAAATAGCATAGATATCAGTAGTTGCTTGGTATTATTCTATATGGAGTACATGATCTGTTTTTTCATCATATTTAGGCGTCACTACAGGAGCTTTGAATTTTGATGGTGTGGGAAAATCCACAATAGCCTATATAAAGGGTGTTCCTTGAACAAAAGTTATTTATAAAGGGTTCTTGGCCTTAGCCATTTCCCCTAACCTGTCTTCCAACCTCTGAATAGAGCCCTTCCATGCGTCATTTCTTTCCTCGGGTCTATTGGTTCGAGCAATTGACCGCGTAGAATTTCCTTCTTGGGATCTTTCATTACGAGCAGTTGGTCGTGATTGGGCAGAGCCTTCCCTTAGGTCGGAAGGTCTTGGAGAGTTCCTCGACGCATCCTAGGAGGACTTCTATTCCTCATAGGGCCCAATCTATTAAAAGGAGAGACTCTACTCAACCTTTCAAGAGTACTGGTTCTTTTCGGAGATACAGTGACATTTTATTGAGTGTTTGTTGATCGTACTGAGGAAGTTCGACCAGGTTGATAAGAAGGGTCATTAGATCTATCAGTGCGATATGACTCGGTACGTCTAGATTGAGATTCCTCTAAGAATAATGTCCGCTTAGTTTGTGAGGAGGGAAAACGGGTATTTCTTTGAACACTTCGTTGTCCTGATTGGGCGAGTACTCCGCCCTGGACAGTTTGTATGAGTTGTCGCATGGTTTCCTGCATGGCGGCCTGGCCCTGGGCCAAATTAGCCATTATACCAGCCAGATCTTGTATATTTGGGGGAGTAGATGGATTTGGAGGAATTCCAGCATTTCGAATGCTGGACTCCGGATTATCAGCCATTGATGATGAATTCTTTTGGTGAAAAATGATGAGTACAGTCTATTCCCACAGACGGCGCCGATCTGTTGATGTAAAAAACTAGATTTGATCTAATTATTTAATCACTAATAAAAATAAATATATGAATATGAGACAAATGATTTTTAAAGTGGTTCAGCCTTGTAAGAATGAACTACATTCACTGTTTTTGTTATTGCTGACTGTCCTTAGAATTCTCGATAATGGGTTTACCAAGAAATTCCGAGTCCCCTGCTAATGAGGAGGTTACATTGTATTTATAGCCTTGAGACTGTACAAATGAAAGGACAACGCACTGTTATCCAGTAGACATGTACATCTGTATGATATTAATGAGTATTTAATGTGCAGTCGTCTCTTTGATTCCCTGATTTGAGTGCACTGTACGCTAAGTAGCTCGAACTGACTAAGTTGCTCGCACCGCTTAAGTTGCTCGGGGCCCCTGAGTTGCTCGGGGCTCCTTAGTTGCTCGGTGCGCTTGAGCTACTCGGAGTTTATGAGTTGCTCATCTGGAGTATTCGTATTTACCATGTAAGTTGACACGTGTCTTCAGGTGATTGGTCTATATCAGCAGATTAAATTTGGTATCAATAATATATATTTATAATGAGGAGTAGGTGTGTTTCACTATTCCATAAGTTGGATAAGTTAATTGGGGCTCTAGATGTTTCCAACAAACCAAAAAATGAAGGGTTGTGATTTTCCTTTCATTTTCCTTTATCCTTCCCATACACCCAAAACTAAGATGCTTCACTTTAATTTGAATTCCTTTCAGAATTCAAATCTCTCTCTCTCCCCCAATGATTAACCTCTCTCTCTCTCTCTCTCTCTCTCTCTCTCTCTCTCACTGTATGTTGTATTTTTTTTCTCAATTTATATTCGATTTATAATTTTAAACATGTTCATTATTTTTAGTGTTTTTTCTTTCTTCTAGATGGTTGTGTAATAGAGATGCTTTTGGTGATTGTTTGTAAAGGGAGTTTCATTGTTGTCACTGTGGGGGTTTGGGTTATGGGGATTTCATGGTTTCAGATGAGATTTTAGGGTTTTCAAAATCAAGGACGGTCCTGGGCACGAGCCAAATGGGCAACCATACAAGGCCTTTTTGTGTCATTTCAGTGTATACTATAGGGCCTATAATAGTCATTTCTCATGCATATTGGGGGCTAAAAATATTTTGTAATCTTTCCAAGATACATAAATAATACAATTGTAGGGCTCTAAGCATTTAACAAGGAAAAGTTCCAATGTTTCTAGAGTCCATAAAAGAGACTCCTCAATTTCCTCCCTACACGTTTTATTTTTAAATATTTTGTGATTAGTCCTGTATCCCCATGTTTCATATGGGACCGATCCCACGTCTTTTGTTTTCTGTTGGCAGTTCCAAATTTGCAACTTTTATGCCCATTTCATGTGTCAACTGTTCCTCTTTTTATGGGTGAGCAGTTTTTTATACTCGACACATTTGTATGGAGTGGGACTAACATCCAAAATGAAAAGTCTTAGGATTGCTCACAAAAAAATCTCAGAATACAGGAGTAAATGCATGTAAGACATTTTTATTTTCTCTCTTTCTCTCTCCTATCCATTTTTTCCCTTACTTTTTATCTATTCGATTTCTCTCATCCTCTCTTCTCACCCTTTATTCCACCCAAAACAAACTGTTTAGATAGTAATATGGTATTATGCATTTGTTATTAAAGAACAAATAGCTGCTGGATATAAATTGTAAGTGAAACCAAATTTTTTGGTTTGGAGGAGGCAAATAACTAGTGATATCTTTCCATTGTGCTGTGACTTTAATACTTAAGGAATTGAAGAAAAAATTTGATTCCTAGGTTCTATTTTCCCATAGTTTTGTTAATTGATTATGATGGGTATTAGTATTGTATTTATTATTTTGTGCTTTTTTATTGGTTTTGTAATATATGATGAATATAGTGATACTATTTCAAAAAAATCAAATTTGTATAGGCCCTATATTTAATTTTTGCATGGGGCCCTTTAAATATTAGAAATGACCCTATTCGAAATTTTGGAATCGATTGAGGAAACAAATAAAATAACCCTTTTATTTCATGTGATTGGCAAGTTGTTTTGCTTATTTGAGGTTTTAAACCGTGCCTATATTTTATTTGGTGGTTTTACTGATTTGGGTGTTAACATATCTTTTCAGATCTATAAGTTTTCTTATCAAATTTTTATTACCTTTTGGATTTACTAATCTATTCTTCTCTAATTTATTTTTAGATGTATGGATTTATTGTAATGTAAGGTGGCGACTGATTCATATTGACAGGTGAGCAAAAATATTGGGTTAGTGGCAAAAGTCTAATATCCATTTTTTTTGTTTTTAACCATATATTTCAATACTTAATGTTACCTGTTTATTTTAATTTCCCTTTTAGTTATTGTGTTTCAAAAACTAATTTTAAATTCCTCCAAAAGATAATTTTTTTACATAATATAATACTCTTACTTTTCCTTAAATTTCATTTTTTTCTTTAACAATGCATGTGTTGCATACTCTTATGCTTGAATTGTCTCTAATTTTTTTAAACCTCGATTTTGCAGGAATTCTAATCAGGTCTTTATCTTCTAAATTGGATGTAAAGGTTTAATATCAAGGGGAAAATGATTTGTCCATCTCTATATTTGTTCATTTCTTTTTGTTATTTAGTTGAGGGGTTTAAATGATGATACGGACCATATTATTAAGAGCTTTGACATTCTCTTATTTTTTTAAGGTTAATTGATAAAATAGTTTTGGTTTAGTGGACTTTTTTTGGGTGTTAATTTGGACGATGAAAATAAGTTATTACTTGGTGGAGGCTCTTGGGTTGTTTTTATCGTGACAAAATTTGGTGTTGTGGATATGGTATTTTGTAATTAGGCTTTAATCACCCATGCTATAAATGAATTTCCTCTTGATATCGAATTCATATTCTCCAATTCATATACTCAATATGCTACATGTAGTGTTTTCAGTTGTTAACTTAATTCGTGGATGGTAGCTTTAAATTTGTTTTGTCCAGTTATCGCTTTTAACTGTTAGTTCGTTAGAAGTTTAATTGATTATTCTCGACTATGATTATGTGTTAAGTTTAGTATGTTACATTTTTCTCTTTTCATTTTTTCAGTAGCTTTGCATGTAGTTACAAATTTTGAATCATCTAATTTTGTTTGCTTTATTGGGTGAAGCTATTTTTAGGTTAAAATCGTGGTTGCAAAATTCGGGGGACGATTTGAAAGGTAATATCGTTATTATTTTATTTTGAATTTAACACTATTTACTTTCTTTTACACTTATAGATAGTTAAATTTGTCAATGTTTTGGGTAGTCTATAGTTCATTCTTTCCATTTTCCTTTTTAGGTTGATGTTTTATTGAGATTCCTCTTTGTTTAAACTTGCTGTATTTTTTTGAAGTTATCTATTTGTTTTGGATGCTAATACAAGAACTATTTATATGAGAGTTATTACTTCCTAATTAAGTAATAGCTAAAATGACTAAATAACTAACTCAGAAATAAAAGAATGCCTAATTATTCCCAAACATGCTTGGAAACTAATTAAGGAAAGAAAAGGCCTACAAAGAACTAAAAATAGAAAATAAAATAGATCCGCATCACTCTCCTCCCCTCAAAAAGAGTTCGTCCACGAACTCAAAGGGGATGACCAACAGTGTCACCTTCTAAACCTATAATCAAGGCATGGCTTGGGGAATGCTCAGTCTCATCAAGATACTCTGGGGACTGATCTATCGCTAACAGTATCCCTAGTGTCAGAGGAGGAAGAGGAATCGGTATAAAGTAGAGAGAGGTCATGATGTGAAGGGGTATTATGGAAAGATGGGGGATGTGGTATGTATGGTGGTGGGTGAGGATATAAACGCATATCAATGTTTTAATATTCAAAAATACCAAAATTATATGGATCGGGTGGTTCGGGTGGTCGAATATGATTGAGATTGGATGGATGGTTGAGGGAAGTTGTGTTTGGGATTTTGGGAAACTTGGGTTGGGTTTATTTTTGGGTGAAAATTGGGTTTCTTAGGTTATTTGGATTTGAATTTTCCTCAAAAAATTATAGTGGGGTACGGGTTCAGAACGGGTTTTATGGCTGGGGTCGGGGAAATGATTAGTATTCGGGCAATGATTTGGTTAAATCCATACGAGTTAGGTTTTCAAATGGGACAACAGGTGTTAGGGTTTTATTTGTGTTGGTTGGACAACAATTAGTGTTTAGAGTATTTGATGATGTTCTTGGTAGGGATGTGTGGTATAAACACGAGAATCGAAAAGATCCATGGCAAAAAAAAAGGGATCGGGGCCACCGGGAGGGTGGTCAGACCCAGTGGTGGAGCTTGGGGTTTCTTCGAGAGGTTGTTGACAGGATCTTGAGCACGTGGAGAGGCGTCAACCACCAGATGGGTGGTCCGACACAGTATGTGTAAACATTCGACCTTGGTTGACAGGTTTTGACCCAAAAATAGTCCTTTTCGGTGCCAAAATTAGCCCACGAGGACGATCAATAGCTTTGGGTCGTTGTTTACCTGTTTCGTGCAGTTCGATGGTGAGTTGTTGGGGTTCTTGGTTGTAGATTTTGCCTGTGGTCATTTCATGATTGTTGATGGAAGAACTAGGGTTTTGTAATTTCATCAAAAGTTAAAAAGATGGCCTCCATTTGTTGTTTCATCCCACGATTGTTCTCTATCAAATTTTTGATGGTTGTGTTTCAATTATTCATTGGTTTGTCTAAACTCTTCGTTAATCTCATCATGAATTCACGTCTCTTTCTTCAGGAACATTGAGAATGTAGTGCACAATTTGATATTCTACTCACACCGATACACGCTAACACCAATATTTTTTATACCAATTTGATGTGAACTACACGTCAATGACCTCAAAATCAAGACAATATGATTTCTAGAGAGAGAAACAAAAGAGTTCTTATATTTCAAGAATTGAAGAATGAGTACAAAATGAGAATACAAGAACTATTTATATGAGAGTTATTACTTGTTAATCAAGTAATAGCTAAAAGGACTAAAGGACTAACTAAGAAATAAAAGAATGCCTAATTACTCCCAAACATGCTTGGAAACTAATTAAGGAAAGAAAATGCCTACAAAGAACTAAAAATAGAAAATACAATGAAAATAAAAGGAAAATAAAATTGATTCCCATCATAAAATTTCATTTGTTTTATTGGTGATGATGTTAAAGCTATCTCTCGCGCGCTTCTCTTTTGATACTCCCTTATGTCAGCTATTCTATCTATCTCTTAGTATTATGTATTATGTAAATGAGCTGTGAAAATACTCTAAATAATGACCAACATGATGACAAACAACAACCAAAACTTAAAGTAATATTTGGTCCTTTACATTTTTATTTAGAGTTGTTTGATGGGTTTTGGATATTTCTATTTGTTCTTGACTTCCTTAAAAATCTAAAATTTTTGATTTTGGTCCCCCACATCACAAGGATGAAGGTATTTGACAAGCTTTTTTTACTGCATATGTTTAATGTTTGAAACATAGTAGTTTTCCATTACCATTGGTTTCCCATCTCTCAAATTTCTTATTAATTCATTACTCATTAACACACGTTTGTACCCAACATCTACAAATGGCATAAATCATAGCATTGGAATAACAACATCCCCCACCCCACCCCACCCCTCAACCCACCCCTCAACCCACCCCACCCCATCCCCTTTTTTTTATTCTTTTTCATGAGTAGTACATGTGAACATTTGGAGCTGTTAATTTTATCATTGAGTATGACAAGTAAATATCATTTTTTTTCTTTATTATTTCTCTTAGACATCCTTAAATCAACGTATCACTTCTCATAGAAATATTTATGAACATTAGCTTCCTCCAACATTTTGACAATCTGACCTGACGATATTAGGATCAAAATGCGTTATCCACATTTTTGACACTTTGCTTTTTTTTTTTTGTGTGTGTGTTTATGTGAAGGATATTAAATGAGAATATGAAAGACTCTTGTTCGGTGACAATTTCATGCCTTGCATATAGGGCACATTAAACTAGATTGTGTTCATTTTTATTTTGTTTATTTTTTCTATTTATTTTAAATGGTTTATTTTTTATGTTGAAAACTCGCTATTGTCGACAGTCCGAGAATGGAAATTGTCACCAGATCATGCGTTTCTTTATGTTTATCAAATACTTAGGATCTTTTTTTCATTTTGATGAACCATTAATGAATTCCATTAGTTTTATTTAGCATTTACACTCCTTTTCCCCTTTGTTTTAGGTTTTATAATTCACTCCCATCAATAATTAAGGCTTTATATGATGTTGTGTTTGTTGGATACTACAACATTTTATTTTGGGCTTTATAATCCTGAAATATAGCATTGTTATATCATCCAGTAATCTTCCATTTTCAGGTTTGGTTATGAACTAACATTCCAAGTTGATGTTTAATAATGAATAAAATAAAAATATGAATAATACATGAAAGTTGTCGATGATCACATGTATTAAGAAAAAAGTTCCTCTACAGTTATAGTGTTTGTCATTAATTCTATGAAAAGTACATAATACCCTTTAATTATTGAATTTCTTTTTATTGGGAAATAATGGCTACATGTGTTTTTTTAGTACACGATGTTTCATTGCTTTGTTTTTGTAGTATGTTCTATCAGGTTTTGTGTCATATTTAATAGATTATAATTGCAAGTTTCATTTGTACAAATCATTGAGGTGACTTTTGGTTACGGTCACTGATGTCATACTGGGGGTTACTATTTTATATATTATGTTACCTTTAGTGGGGTTTATATGTTCAAATACAAGCATCGATCTACAAGCATTGGTTTATCTTGGATATGTTGTAAAATTCATAGACTTAGATATTTCATTATATTTTATTTATGCTGGGCCTGTAGCTATTTTATGGTGTGTCATTTATAATCAGTTGGAAACTGCAATCAACCAAATATCAAAGGAATGTGATTTTTTTATTATTAGTTTACTAACAAGGGATTTGGATTCTACAGGTGGATGATTGATGTTGATGGTGGTGTGGTAGCATGAGGTGTTGTGGGAAGGAATATAAAAAAAAAATACAATGGAGAGGAGGTGTGGTGTGGTGGGATTGATGGAAACTATTTGGCTTCTATCTTTGGTGAGCAAACTACAAAATCTCTACTACTTAAAAAGAGGGAAGTTTTATTCCAAATCTCAAAAGACTAAAAACCCCTCAAACAATATGCAAACCCAATCCTACCCTTCAAAGCTTATATGTCCGGATCCAACCTTCCAATTTCAACATTAATACGTTCATCCTAAAAAAACCTCTGAATCTGAAACATACCCTTCATCCAATGTTTCAATTTGAACATTAATAAATTCATCTCAAAAAACCCCAAAAATCATCCTCCCTCCTCTCACGTAGCCAACCCCAAAATCTTTCTCGCTCATCCCTCCTCTCCAACGCAGACATCCCCTCAACATTGTGTTGTGTCTAAGGTATGATTCAAAAACCCACCACCCACTATTTTATCTACCTTTAAACTGAACCAAATGAGAGAATGGGATGAGGTATATAACTGTTCAAAAAATGGAATGCATTGAGGTTAAATGGAGTTAAATGGAATTGTTTGTTTGAATTTTAACGAACAAAAATGGTTGTGAGTTTAGCTGGGAAAAATAAACAAGAATCACATCCTACTTTTTTAAAATTGAATATCATTTTTCTGCACAAAATACATGTGTATAGTTTTAAAAAAGTAGTGTTGAAAAAATTTATGTTGGTTACTTTTTTATTTTTATTTGAGTTAATGTGGTACAATACCATTTTTTCTACACAAAAAATGGAGAGGTGTATAGCTGTTCAGAAATGATGGGTTTAGTTGGAAAAAATGAACAAGAATTTCATCCTACTTTTTTTAAAATTGAATACCATTTTTACTACACAAACTACATGTATATATCTGTTTGAAAATTAGTATTGAAAAAATTTATAGTGGTCATAATTTGTGTTGTTACTTCAGTTAAAATTATATTGGTTAAATTTCTATTTGTAAAAAAAATCTGTTTTGTAATAGTGCCACTTCCAATTTTATATAAACCATATATTTGTTTATATGGTGTATAGTGACACTTCGTGTTTTCTTTAAACCATATTTTGTTTATATGAGAGAGACGGTGTAGGTGACAGAGTAGAGAGGAAGATTTTTGGGACAAATCTTGTGAGAGACGAGAGAGGTAGTTGTTTGTGTGTGTTGGGTTTTTGAGTGAGGGGGTGTCAACTTGTGTTTTTGGGTATCTATATCTTCTAATACAGTTTTCATCTTTCTTTGATGGCATTTTTTTTGGATTTCTCTTCGTTCAACAATTAACAACCGACCCAAAAAAGTATAAGTTACAACTTATATGGAAATGAAACTACTCATGTGCATCATAAAAAACATCTAATAGATAATGCAACTTGTAAAATGAACATAACTACAAGAAAAAACTAGGATTCAATAATAGGTGGGGGTGGGGTGTCCATTGTGGATTTCTATAATTTCTTATAGATTTCATTTTCTTCTATTGTTTAAGAATGATCATGCAGAATTTGTAATGATGATTTCCTTTTTTAGGGTTGTTTTACACCAGATGTGGTGGTGGTTTATTAAGTGTTTGAAGGTTTTGGTAATGTTTCTAATTTCTACAACTAATGGGACATTACAGACTTTGAGTTTTTGGTTCAAGTTCTTACTGGTTTAAGTTTTGGCAGGCTTAAATTCTATTAGGTTATTTTAATTTATAAATTGATCATAACTTGGAGGATGATTCCTAGAATGAAGAATTTGAAGAAGGAATATCGCAAAAATGGGTTGGCGCTATTACTGTTGTTGGTAATTAATTCTTGAATGCTACCTTTCATATATTTTTTTTAATTTAAATTGGGTTGCCATGATATGTGTTTCCCACTTTTGTGTTGATTTTAGTTCAATCTCCAAGAAAATCTAATACAATCTGAAGCATGATGATAAGCACAATGTATTGTAATTATGTGTAAATGATTTCACATAGACAAACTATAGTTTAAATAGAGATGGAACTAAACTTTAATTTAATAATTTATTTTTATTTATTGTGTGTGTTTTGGATGGGTAATGAATATTGTAATTTGAGTTAGTGACAATGCTGAATGTATAGTTTTTTCTTTTGTAATTATCTTTATATGTTTTACTCTTACAATATCCCTCTCTAATAGCGATGTATTAATTGGATTGGCCATTTTCACTCAACTACACACATGATATCAATGAAAATATCATACCTTGACCCATTAGAATTGATAAAATTTATTATTGTAGAATATAGCTACTTAAAAAATAATTGATTGAAAAAATATTAATTCGAGATTTGACTAACTTTATTCCTAAAAAATTACACTTTTTCCTCATTATCACATGTCTCATATTATTGTTTTATGTAATCATAAATAATTTTCCCCTTCTTATAAGTGCATTATGATTCCATCTAAGTACATGAATATCAATGAAAAGATATAATTAAAGAATAGGAATATGTACTTACTATATAAGAATAGGAATATGTACTTACTATATAAGGACATAGTAGATGAATATCAAAGAAGAGATATAATTAATGAATATGAATAAAAGAAAAGACGTAATTAAAGAATATGAATATGTATTTGGTATATCAAAGAATGAAATAACTTAAGGTATGATAAAATACTTTTTTTTTATCTAGATGTGCGAATATTATATTGTGGTATACGACACAATTTATTTATAAGACCCAATTTTCCCTAAATTGGTTGACATGAACTCATGTGATATTATCTATTTTCATAATAAATTGTTTGAGCGGGTTTTAATATGATTGTAATTTTTAAAATATTATAATATTTCTATGTAAATTTTAATACATATGGTGCTCACAAATTCACTATAATTATTTCTTTGTTATGGGTTTAAGTTGTTACATTATCAATTTTTCTACTTATAGAACTTTTTCCATTACTTTATCTCATCACGTTGAATATTCGGATTCATTCACACGTGCAACGCACGTGGGCGCAACTAGTAATATTAAAGGTGACAATTTCAAATTTATCCAATTATTTTTATAAGCAATACGTATTCAAGACTTTTAATGATAAGGTCATAGCCAATAAGGTTATTGTCACTAATCTAAATTGGTAGGTAAAAATATGCCATTTGTTTATATGCGTGTTTTTTCCGAAGATATAGTGTGACTATTTTCTTTTCATATGATTACTGGAATGTCAATAGAAACACTATTTAGTTTGAGGTATTTTCCATTTATCTTATTTAATTTGTTGTTGTAACATTTTATTGTTATAATTATAGAATTTAATACATTTCTTATATTTTTTTGGTCTAAATCAACTCAATTCTTATCCAACGATCACTTTAAACACCATTAGTTTGTATATTTTGGCTCACTGCTTATTAGTTCAGCAGTTTAACTGTTCAATGCTTTTGTTAATCATGGTTGATTGCAACCTATATATGTTTGTGCAGATTTCAAGGATGGTGGTGGGAATTTACTTGCTTTGTGACATGAATATGAGATGGGAAGAGATATGTGAAGTTTTTTATTTTCTTCCCAAATTTCACTCATTATTTCTAGAATCCAACATTAACAATTATTATTTCGAGAAGCCAATTTGTCTCTTTTGATGCCAAAATTAAGAACTGGGTGTATGAATATGAAGTGTGAAGTTGTTTTTTTGGCAGTGTACAATTTTTTTGATTGGTCTTTAATGAAAGTATTATTGGTACAATCTATAAGTAGTATTATTGGAGTATTTTTTTCAATTTCTTCAAGAGGGTGGATGGTCTAATTAATAGAGTAAATTATGCTCATATTTTTTAAATTATACATGACTTGATCATTTGGAAAATTATCTTCGTGCCTTCAAGCACAAGAAAATTTATTTAATATGGGAGAGGTGTGTTTTTAATCAGGGTGCATAGTCTTATAAACAGATGAAACTTCGTCAAAAAAATCTAAGTTGTTTACAATTATTTCTATTAAAAAATTTTTTTGACTTAAATTATACATAATTTAATACTTTGGAATTTTTTCTCTGTGCCTTCAAGCACGAGCATATATATATATATGTGTGTGTGTGTGTGTGTGTGTGTGTGTGTGTGTGTGTGTATGTGTTGGAAATGCACGAGCCTATGTTTTATGTTGCAAGATAGATTGGGCATTTGAAAGAGGATAGTATTATATGTTATTGTTAATATATCCCATGAGAGTAGGAGTAATGTAGTGGCACGTGTGATGGCCCAATTAGATTAATGTAGTTGTGCAGAGTTATGGGTTAAGGTTGTGTTATCGGATGTTGAGTATTATGGTATAATATTTACCCATGAGAGACGGGAATGATGAGTATGTGGATCAAATGTTGTTAGTTCGTGAGTAGGACTTGTGGTGATTACATGAGTCATGTTATTATTTTTTATGTTCACATAGTGTGGATGATGTGGCTACAAAGTTGTGAGATAGTTGTAATGCGATGAACAAATTGACAATTTAACGAATGTGATGTTGAAATGATGTGGGATAATTGTAAGAGAATTAACAAATGTGATGTTTTCATTATTGGATATTTATTTGGGAGTAAACAATTGTTTTCTTGTAGTGAGCCTCATCCACATTTCGTTGATCATCCCCTTTTAGGTTCAGTTGATTTTGGTACTAGAGGAGTTAGTTTCCTAGTTTTTCTTTCCTTTGGAGTGTGATTTCAGTTTGATTATCTGTAGCATAGGTTCAGTTATATTAGTTGGATCCTTTGTTAATGAGATTCCAAAATTTCATTAAGTTACATTATTCTTGTTACAATTGAAATATGTGGATATAATGGTTTTTATTTATGATCTTTTTTATGGTTTAGGATATACATATCGTTTACTAGAGCTCTTTATGTTACTCTACATGATTAAAATGATTATTAATAGTTTAGTTTTGGAAATTTTGATATTTTGGATTGGTCTCCCTAAATATAAAAATTAATATTTGTCACATATCACCTATGTATCAAACAAAGTACTTAAAACATTCAACTTAGTAAGAAACACAAGAATCCATGGTGGGTTTATAATCCTTAACCTATAAACTTATTTAATCATACAAGTTGAAACAAAATGGAAGTAAAAAGTTAAAAGATAGACAATACAACAAATAGATATTTTAACAAGAAACTTCTTCAATAAAAGCTTAAATAAAGATTGTAAAAGATATAAACAAGTTGGCACATCCTGAAAGGCATCCAAACTTTAAAGTTTTCATATCCAATACCTATAAAAGTTCAAATAGCGATGTAAAAGATATAAATAATGAAATAGAGACTATATATATATATATATATATATGAGCATAAGTGATGGGGTATACTCCATTTGGAGATGCAATAATGCACAAATTACTAGGGAAAATGATTTAATAAATGTAACTATCAAGATTATTTATTTGGTAAACCAAATTATAATTTGAATAGGATATGAGAGAGTTCAATAAAGAGGAGGAACTATTGATGAACACCGTTCGCACATACAACACAATTTTCTCGGTGTTAGAAATTTGTATGAAGGTTCAAGCAATCAAATATGAAGAACAACCAATAGAGATTATGGATATATAAAGAAACATAAAAACGATAATATGAATGAAAATCAAATGGATTAAAATATGGGAGAAAGAGAAGAAAACTAGAATGTATTTGGTTGGCGACCTACGTTTATGGAGAAGTAGTTGCTTTCCACTATTTAATGGTGATGAGTTACAATATTAATAAGATTTCACTATCTTATCTCAAATAATCATATATATAGTATAGCGTAGTGCACACATTCATATGGCACATGATTCATGAACGATGACCATTGCCAATTAGATGTGTATCCTTCTAGTGTGATTCATGATGAATGATGATTATAAGGAATATGTATGCTCAAGTTCCCTCGACTTGTTAGATTGTATCATTCTATAACCAAAATCCACTTTGAGTCTTAGTGCAAGAGGTCTCTAGAAAGATTTGCATTCATGATTTCAATACTGGACATCACTTAAACTGTATCATGGCAGTTTCCAAAAAGGCTTAGATATTACCCCCTTGGTGAAATATTTTTTCTAAATTGAAAATCTTTTATATCTAACTTTGTGGATTTTTAAGGTTTGAAAAATACATGATAAAGTATATTGTTTCAATATAAAACTTATGTTTTAAAAGGCTTCTTTTATATTTAGAACTTACTTGGTCATAGGTTGAATGAGAAAATTCTAATTTTTTGAAAATATGAAAACTTAGTAAACTCTGGTTTCATACACGACCATTCTCGCTGAGGCTTCGTGTTCGTGAAGCTCTGCCTCCGATCGGATGTGATCTTCAGAATTCTTCATATAAAATCTTTATTTTGTGGTGCGACCTAGTGTCATGGAGACTCCGCGTTCGCGATGGTTTAGCGAACTTTATGTGATTTTGTACTTTTTATGATATTTCCATAAAGAGATCCTTGGAGAATGTGCCAAGACAAAATGAAATTTGGACAACCAAATGAGATTATTGTGACACCCCGACTAATTAAATACCGGGTAGATACTCCTTTATTAAATCAATACAAAATGTCAAGTTGGTTCAGTTAACAGCATCACTGTCGAAATTTTTTTAAAGATTACTAACCACCTAATATTTAAAAAGTAAGTGCAAAATTTTAAGTTAAGTCTGATTAACATGCAGCAAAAGAATAATGAAAGAATAACAACCATTCACCATAATGAAGTAATGAAATGACCAACAACTAATAATAAGTCCAGAGGAAAAATCCTCATAACAATCCCACCAATGAAAATAATACGACAAGTCTGAATCCTGAATAATTACATGCCAGAAGTCTGAATAACTGAAGTAAATGAAATGTCTCTAAAAGAAATGGGCGACATGCCCTACAACTGATAACTGAAGAATATAGAGTCAAGATAGATGAAGCGTCTACAAGAAAGGTCCTGTAACTTCCACAAACAGCTACAGCTCGTCACCTGAATGAGAATCCTAAGCATGGTGTCCTTGTGGCTGGGCACCTAAAATGGTTTTTACAAAAAGTAGATTTGAAAGCAAATGGGTCAGAGCCCGAAAGTGGAAATCATTTTGAAAACAGCAAGTGTTTTAATAACATTAAAACATTAAATGCAAAATACATGTTAGGACGTGCACTCACATGAAATTCTCACCTCTCGACTACATGTACACTCCTAACGTACCGTACCCATCTACATGACATACACATCTATCCAAACCGTAATAAGTTCTACCCCTTACTACTTGATCCCCATATTACATTCTAGCGTTATCAAATAAATAGAGGGCTTTACTTAAACTTATATTCTCAATTAGTAATATAATTCACTATCGGTTAACCCGTTATGTTCTCTCACACCATTACCATAATTATGTTCACAATAACAACATGAAAGTTCCCATTAATTCAGTGTATATTATTCACGTCATAAATATACAATACAAGCACCCCGAGACTAGCTGCGGTGCACACATACTCTGCTATCCATCCCGGTACATCACGTACATAAGGATCACATATTCCGAATCTCTCAGGAATAGTTCTCAGATAACAACATCACAAATAATGGAGGCGAACACAGTCATATCACATGGGTCACGCATATACCTGCGCTCCCACGATCAGAAGACTTATTAACATCCCAATAAGTCCTTCTCTGACCTATGTTCATCGAGGTAACCAGTCTAAATCCGGGAAACACAAGGATTAGAGGGCCCTAAGCGAACGCAAACCTCCCGTGATAGCAAGTATGGTAGGTATGTCATACACATAAAATCAATACATATACTAAGTATGCACATGTCTTAGTAATCACCATAATATATTGGTGGTACACTTCTCATCCTTGTATCGACATATAAGGCTACAAAATTTATATGTTCCCGGTTAATATAATAAATTAGGCCGTCAATAGTTCTCGCAACGTAATAGACACTCACGTCCTACTTCACATTTACCCTTAGGTTCAAACTACACTTCTAGGTTTGACTCCTCATTATATCCCAAACACCCCCACTATAACAATTAATCATCAAGGGAAGGTTATCTCTACATATACGCAAGGTTACGGGACACTCGGGATCAAAACAGGCTAAAAAGCCTAAACTGTCAACTCGTTCGAAGTCTCGTTCGAACGAGGCTGTTCGAACGAGAGTTCGTTCGAACGAAGTGGGCTTTCTAACGAGGTCTCGTTCGAACGAGAACATCGAACGAACTTCACCCTCGTTATAAGTCAAAGGTAAACTCGTTAGAAGCTCGTTCGAACGAGCTCGTTCGAACGACCTGGGCAAGTCTTCTAACGAGTGGCCAGTTTCGAGCCCAGATTTTCCTTAATCTGTTTTTCCGTATTTCCTTCACCTCTAATCTCACCTAAGTGTCATTCCAACAATTTTTCAAGGTATCTAATCCTTCCTAAACATGTTTCAACCGTATTACAACATTTATATGGGTTCAAATCACCCTAAACTACATCAAATTATCAAATCTCCACCATTTTTCCCAAATTCTCAAGAACATGAACCCTAGAAAAATCAAGTCATTCAAAGACATAAATAAATCCGTTTTTATAATGTAAAAGATGTATTATCATCCCACTAATCATCCTATCAATGTTCTACATGCAATTTCCTCAATAGATTTATAAATCTCTACATCCAATTAAATGGGTTTTCATTATACTCCAAGAACAATACAATTTTAACCAATTCCTACGCATGGAAGAAGCATTCTCTGAAATTAATTGGAATTAAACCACTTGCCTTATATGTATCTCTGATTTGATGACGAATTTGATGAATGGTACTCTCTCTCTCTCTGCAGAATCCTTCTATCTCTCCCTCTCCAAGCTTTCTTCTCCAAGTAGCAATGGTGGCTAGGGTTTTTGTCTAAGGAACTCTTTTGGGTCTAATTCTAATAACCCCCGTAGCCCTCTAATTAGTAAATGGTTGGTAATGGGTTATTGGGTGTTTTAATTTTCCATTTAAAACTCCTAAAATTCGTTAATCAAAAATCCCATAATTCTAAAATTACCAAACTGCCCTTTTTGGTTGCCGGTATGGCCTAAAAATACCCCGGAACCCAAACCAAACCCCCGGCTAGTGTTTTCTGACTATTTCGACCCTTCGGGACGCGTTGGCGCACTCAAAACGACCATATGATTAATAGAACTAAAATTTACTTTTTAATTAGAATAAATATTTCCCTGACGCGACTGTCACACGCGTCTCAACAAAATTTCCAAATTGACGTATTTCAATCTCACGACAAATTTCATAATTCACTATTCATATATAATCATATATGCACATATAATCAAATACCAACTCGCATCTCGTTAGTATTTTAATCCGAATTAATTTCCAATTAATACACATTTAATTTAATTAATCCCATAAAATAAATATCACAAAAATACGGGTATTACATACTTCCCCCCTAATAACTGAATTTCGTCCCGAAATTCGGAACTAGAAAGTACCTGGTAAGAACAACTCTGGATAACGTTCGCGCATCTCATCTTCGCGCTCCCATGTGGACTCCTCGACATTATGATGTCGCCACTGAACACGCACTAACGGAACTATCTTTGACTGCAGTTTCCGCTCACTTCGGTCCAAAATCGCAATCGGCCCCTCTTCGTAAGAGCTGTCAGTTTGGAGATCGATGTCCTTCAAAGCAATATGAGAATGAGCCAAATTTTCTCTAAGATATTTCCTTAGCGAGGAAATATGAAATACATCGTGAATCCGATGCAAATGCTCCGGTAATCCAAGCCTATACGCAACTGGTCTAATCCGCTCAATAATAGGAAATGGTCCCATATATCTCGGTGCCAACTTCCCTTTCTTCCCGAAATGCATAATCCCCTTAATCGGAGATACTCTGAGCAAAATTTGGTCCCCCACTTGGAACTCCCTGGAGAATCTCTTCGCATCAGCATAGCTCTTCTGCCGATCTTGAGCTACCCGAATGCGACTCCGAATCAATTCTATCCTCGTCGAAGTATCCTGAATCACTTCCGGCCCAAGTAGTTTGTTGTCCCCCACCTCCAACCAACATGCTGAGGAATGACAAGGTCTACCGTACAATGCCTCAAATGGAGCCATGCCAATGGTGAACTGGTAGGAGTTGTTGTAAGCAAACTTCACTAGTGGAAGATACTGCTCCCATCCACCTCTAAAAATCAATGATACTCATCCGTAGCATGTCCTCCAACATCTGGTTTGTACGCTTAGTTTGCCCATCGGTCTGCGGGTGATACGCCGTACTCAACCGCAATTCCGTTCCCATGGCCTCCTGAAAACTCTCCTAAAATCGTGAAACAAATATCTTGTCTCTGTCAGACACGATATTTAGGGGCACACCGTGAAGTCTCACTATCTCTGAAATGAAGAGCTGGGCATACTGTCCCGTAGTGTAGTCCGTCCTTACGGGTAGAAAATGAGCGACTTTGGTCAACCTGTCCACAATTACCCAAATGGATTCGTGACCTCTCTGTGACGTAGGCAGCCCCGTGATAAAGTCCATCGAGATGCTCTCCCACATCCACATCGGGACCTCCAATGGCTGTAGCAGTCCGGCCGGTCTCTGATGATCCACTTTTACTAGCTGACAAGTGGCGCATTTAGAAACAAACTCGGCAATATCTCTCTTCATTCCGCTTCACCAATACTGTCGTCTCATGTCTTGGTATATTTTGTCCCCACCGGGATGTACCGCGAACCGTGAGCCGTGCGACTCTGCCATCACCTCGTGCCGCAATTCCTCCCCTTCCGGAACTACCAATCTCCCATTGAAGCGTAATCCCCCGTCTGAGCTAACGGTATAGGAATTAGCTCCCTCTTCTAATAATTGAACTATCTGCTCCTGACAGAACGAGTCATTTGCTTATGCCCTTACTACCTTCGTGATAATATGAGGTGTAACGGTCATCACAGACATGAACGATCGGGCCACTGCATCCTGGTGTCCCAATTCCTTCCACTTGGCCTTCCACACCCCTACTACCTCATCATCTACTGGCCTACGGCTCAACGCATCTGCTACCATGTTAGCCTTCCCCGGGTGATACTGGATATCAAACTGATAGTCCTTCACAAACTCAAGCCACCTTCGCTGCCGCATATTCAACTCTTTTTACGTGAATAGTTACTGTAGGGACTTGTGGTCCGTGAACAATCGAAACTTCTCCCCCAACAGGTAATGTCTCCAAATACGAAGGGCAAATACAACTGCTGCCAACTCTAAGTCATGAGTGGGGTAGTTCTTCTCGTGAGGCTTTAGCTTACGGGAAGCATAAGCTGTGGCCTGACTCTCCTGCTGCAATACACCTCCAAGTCCTTGTAAGGACTCATCGGTGTAGACTAGATACTCAAATCCCGGTCTCGGCAATGCTAACACAGGTGCTGAGGTCAACTTATCCTTAAACTCTTCGAATGCCAATTGACAGGCATCATTCCAGATGAATGGCACACCCTTACGAGTCAGATGTGTCAAAGGACCCGCTATCTTCGAAAATCCCCGAATGAACCTCCTGTAGTATCCTGCTAGACCCAAGAAACTACGGATCTCCGTTGGTGTCGTGGGCTGTCCCCACTCCCTCACCGCGGATACCTTCCCCGGATCAACAGATATTCCCCGATCGGAAATAATGTGTCCCAAAAACTGGACCTCCTTCAGCCAAAACCCGCACTTATCATACTTTGCATACAGCTCGTTCTGACGTAGCGTCTGCAAAACTTGTCTCAAATGCTCAGCGTGCTCCTCCTCTGTCTGGGAGTAAACCAGAATATCATCAATGAAGACAATGACAAACTGATCTAGGAAATCCCTGAAACACCCAATTCATCAAGTCCATAAACACGGCTGGAGCATTGGTCAAACCAAAAGGCATAACCCGAAACTCGTAAGAACCATATCTCAATAAGAACGCAGTCTTTGAGACGTCCTCCTCCCTGATACGCAACTGATGGTATCCCGATCTCAAATCAATCTTTGAGAATAAAGAAGCTCCTCTCAACTGGTCGAATAAGTCATTGATTCGAGGCAACGGATACTTATTCCGTATCGTGACCTTATTAAACTCTCGGTAGTCCACACAAAATCTCAGTGAACCGTCTCTCTTCTTCACGAACAACACAGGGGCACCCCATGGTGAAGTACTCCTCCGAATAAACCCCTGACCCAACAACTGCTCAATCTGATTCCGTAACTCCCTCATCTCAGCTGGAGCCATACGGTACAGTGCGCATGCTATAGGTCTCGTATCTGGCAATAAGTCTATAACAAAGTCTATCTCTCGACTGGGGGGTAGGCCTGGTATCTCCTGAAACACATCAGAATACTCCCTGACAACTAGGATCGAATCTAAAGGAATCATAACCTCCTTAGAGGTATCCTCCTCTATGTAATACAAATGAGCGGTCGAGCCTCCCTCTGGGCGAGGCATCGCCACTACAAACATCTCTTGCCCCGGAATGGCAAAAACAATGCTCCCACCGAAGCAATCAATCATGGCTCTATAATCTGCGAGCCAATCCATACCGATAATCACATCATGAACATGCATATCTAATACCAACATATCTGCAGGTAATACCAGACTACCATTCTCTACCCCCACTCCCCGGCATATAAAGAAAATAAGTGACCCACTCCCCAACAGTGAGTCTACACACGTCACTGTGCTCTCTGCTGTAGCTAACAATCCTAAGGCTTTCGCAAAATGTGTAGCTATAAAAAAATGTGTTGCCCCCGTATCAAACAAAACCCGACCCATAGTACCATGGATAAGAAACATACCCTCAATCGCGGGTCGTGCCTGCGGAGCTGCTGCCTGGTGGACATTATAGACACGTCCATACTGTAACTGTCCCTGCTGCACAGGAACTGTCGGAATGGATGGAAGAGACGGCACGTGGGCTGGAGCTGGGAGAGCAGGTGGAAAAAGTGGCCTCTGGGGCTCATGTCGAGCACCCTGCTGCTGCTGCGGGGCCCTGCCCCTATCAAGACAGTCCTGGCGTTTATGGCCAGTCTTGCCACAAACGAAACACTTCCCCGGGAAGTTTCCCCCTCTCTGTCCCTGCTGCCCCCGACCCTGGTGGTCGTTACCGTTTCTCCACTGGCCCTGCTGAAACTGATGTTGACCATTCTGACCCTGCTGGTTCTGATGGACGTTCGAACCCTGATGGCCCTGCCGAAAACCTCCCTGTCCGTTCCTAAAATTCCCTGACCTGAACCTCTTGTGATCCCCTTGCTGGGAACCCTGATCACCCTGTCTCTGCCCCTGAACAGATTGTACCCCACTGGCACCATTTCCCCCGGTCTTGCCCTGATGGTTGGACTCTCCTGACCTCTTGCCTTCAGTCATGTGAAAGCGATGATCCTGGAAATGGAGCAATGCAGCGTTAACCACATCAGAATAAGTGGCTAACGAGAGGTTCCCTAACAAGTACTGACGAATCCTCCATGTCAACCCGTCCGTGAATTTCTGTATCTTCTTTTCCTCTGTTGGTATTTCATCCGGAACAATATTCAACAGATCAGTGAATTCGGACTCATACTCGGCCACAGTCTTACCCTCCTGCTTGAGGCTCATCAACTTCCTTCTCATCTCCGTGTGAACATCTTACGGAAAGTATTTGCGGTCGAACCGCACCCAAAACTCCTGAATAGTAAGAGTATCTCTCTCCTCCACGGTGGTAATAGACTCCCACCACTGCAGTGCAGACCTTACTAGCTTAAAGGTAGCTAGTATCTGCTTCTGGACATCTGTGCACTCATACATCCTCAGGTGTCGCTGGATGTCCTTCCTCCACTGACTTGAAACTACCACATCGGAGCTACCTGCGAACTCCGGAGGGTGTGCTTTCTGAAAAGCATCACGTACATGTTCCCAAGCAGACGGGAATGCATGAGCCTGAACTGGCGCGGCTATCGGCGCCTGAGGTGGTGCCTGCTGAACTACAGCTAGTGCGGCATTTACCGCCTGAGCCACAATGGCTGCAACCTCGGCGGCATTCATCGTGCCCTGAACTGGTGCGGGCTGTGGTTCTGGCGTCGCATCCCTGGGAACCCTTTGTGCACGTCGTGGAGGCATTCGAAATAAGTATGAAGTTTATAAGTTCGCAGTTATAAACTTAAAAATAGCTGAAGAACGTAGCAAATACAAAAGAATACAACAGTCCTAAAATATAGGGCTCTACATCAAAGAAAGCTCAGCGGAGAACATAATAAGCCGTACAGATCCTAAAGGACACTAGAACCTGATGCTCTGATACCACCTGTGACACCCCGACTAATTAAATACCGGGTAGCTACTCCTTTATTAAATCAATGCAAAATGTCAAGTTGGTTCAGTTAACAGCATCACTGTCGAAAACATTTTTAAAGATTACTAACCACCTAATATTTAAAAAGTAAGTGCCAAATTTTAAGTTAAGTCTGATTAACATGCAACAAAAGAATAATGAAAGAATAACAACCATTCACCATAATGAAGTAATGAAATGACCAACAACTAATAATAAGTCTAGAGGAAAACTCTTCATAACAATCCCACCAATGAAAATAATACGACAAGTCTGAATCCTGAATAATTACATGCCAGAAGTCTGAATAACTGAAGTAAATGAAATGTCTCTAAAAGAAATGGGCGACATGCCCTACAACTGATAACTGAATAATATCGAGTCAAGATAGATGAAGCGTCTACAAGAAAGGTCCTCTAACTTCCACAAATAGCTACAACTCATCACCTGAATGAGAATCCTAAGCATGGTGTCCTTGTGGATGGGCACCTAAAATGGTTTCTACAAAAAATAGATTTGAAAGCAAATGGGGCAGAGCCTGAAAATGGAAATCATTTTGAAAACAGCAAGTGTTTTAATAACATTAAAACATTAAATGCAAAATACATGTTAGGACGTGCACTCACATGAAATTCTCACCTCTCGACTACATGTGCACTCCTAACGTACCGTACCCATCTACATGACATACACATCTATCCAAACCGTAATAAGTTCTACCGCTTACTACTCGATCCACATATTACATTCTAGCGTTATCAAATAAATAGAGGGCTTTACTTAAACTCAGATTCTCAATTAGTAATATAATTCACTATCGGTTAACCCGTTATGTTCTCTCACACCATTACCATAATTATGTTCACAATAACAACATGAAAGTTCCCATTAATTAAGTGTATATTATTCACGTCATAAATATACAATACAAGCACCCTGAGACTAGCTGCGGTGCACACATACTCTGCTACCCATCCCGGTACATCACGTACATAAGGATCACATATTCCGAATCTCTCAGGAATAGTTCTCAGATAACAACATCACAAATAATGGAGGCGAACACAGTCATATCACATGGGTCACGCATATACTTGCGCTCCCACGATCAGCAGACTTATTAACATCCCAATAAGTCCTTCTCTGACCTATGTTCATCGAGGTAACCGGTCTAAATCCAGGAAACACAAGGATTAGAGGGCCCTAAGCGAACGCAAACCTCCCGTGATAGCAAGTATGGTAGGTATGTCATACACATAAAATCAATACATATACTAAGTATGCACACGTCATAGTAATCACCATAATATATTGATGGTACACTTCTCATCCTTGTACCGACATATAAGGCTACACAATTTATATGTTCCCGATTAATATAATAAATTAGGCTGTCAATAGTTCTCGCAACGTAATAGACACTCACGTTCTACTTCACATTTACCCTTAGGTTCAAACTACACTTCTAGGTTTGACTCCTCATTATATCCCAAACACCCCCACTATAACAATTAATCATCAAGGGAAGGTTATCTCTACATATACGCAAGGTTACGGGACACTCGGGATCAAAACAGGCTAAAAAGCCTAAACTGTCAACTCGTTCGAAGTCTCGTTCGAACGAGAGTTCGTTCGAACGAAGTGGGATTTCTAACGAGGTCTCGTTCGAACGAGAACATCGAATGAACTTCACCCTCGTTATAAGTCAAAGGTAAACTCGTTAGAAGCTCGTTCGAACGAGCTCGTTTGAACGACCTGAGCAGGTCTTCTAACGAGTGGCCAGTTTCGAGCCCAGATTTTCCTTAAATCCGTTTTTCCATCTTTCCTTCACCTCTAATCTCACCTAAGTGTCATTCCAACAATGTTTCAAGGTATCTAATCCTTCCTAAACATGTTTCAACCGTATTACAACATTTATGTGGATTCAAATCACCCTAAACTACATCAAATTATCAAATCTCCACCATTTTTCCCAAATTCTCTAGAACATGAACCCTAGAAAAATCAAGTCATTCAAAGACATAACTAAATCCGTTTTTATAATGTAAAAGATGTATTATCATACCACTAATCATCCTATCAATGTTCTACATGCAATTTCCTCAATAGATTTATAAATCTCTACATCCAATTAAATGGGTTTTCATCATACTCCAAGAACAATACAATTTTAACCAATTCCTACGCATGGAAGAAGCATTCTCTGAAATTAATTGGAATTAAACCACTTGCCTTATATGTATCTCTGATTTGATGACGAATTTGATGAATGGTACTCTCTCTCTCTGCAGAATCCTTCTATCTCTCCCTCTCCAAGCTTTCTTCTCCAAGTAGCAATGGTGGCTAGGGTTTTTGTCTAAGGAAATCTTTTGGGTCTAATTCTAATAACCCCCGTAGCCCTCTAATTAGTAAATGGCTGGTAATGGGTTAGTGGGTGTTTTAATTTTCCATTTAAAATTCCTGAAATTCGTTAATCAAAAATCCCATAATTCTAAAATTACCAAACTGCCCTTTTTGGTTGCCGGTATGGCCTAAAAATACTCCGAAACCCAAACCAAACCCCCAGCTAGTGTTTTTTGACTATTTCGACCCTTCCGGACGCGTTGGCACACTCAAAATGACCATAAAGTTAATAGAACTAAAATTCACTTTTTAATTAGAATAAATATTTTCCTGACGCGACTGTCACACGCGTCTCAATAAAATTTCCAAATTGCCGTATTTCAATCTCACGACAAATTTCATAATTCACTATTCATATATAATCATATATGCACATATAATCAAATACCAACTCACATCTCGTTAGTATTTTAATCCGGATTAATTTCCAATTAATACACATTTAATTTAATTAATCCCATAAAATAAATATAACAAAAATACGGGGTATTACAATTATTTTCTTGACGTTTGAGTGTGTAACACTTAATTTATATCCCATTAGTGTATAAACCTAAGGGTTGTCCATTTCTCCATTTATGAGGTGAGAAGAAGATAATTATTGATAGAATGTTTTTTAGCTTTTATAATAAAATATTATTCCTTCGACGTTGTTTTCTTTTGCATTGTTATATTTAAGTTTCTTAGTTCTTGAATATGGTCTTCTTTCAAGCTTAAAAGATACTTCCTGAGATTTTTTGAGTGAGTACAAATATTTTCTTATCCATCAACCAATAAAATATACTCACATATGCTAGGTGTTTATCCTCGGATTCTCTTTATTCCAATTTACTTGGAGAAAAGTTCATATTTTACTTTAAAAGAATATTTGTTGAAAGGTTGGAACGAGACATTACCAACAAGGTTGAAACGTGTGATGTGGTGAGTGGTCAGATAGTGATTTGTGCTTTCTCTTGGTACTATAAGGTGGAAAATGGTTCTTGTGGAGGTTGTGAGTTATTGAGTCTAGGAGATGTTCAAATTTCTAAGTCATTTATCCCTTATTATAATGCTTTAACTATACTAGTGAAAGGCATCGGCTTGACTTGAGCTTTTATGTTGTGGGTTATTCCTCGTATAAATTATTGGCTTAAGTATATGATTTATTATTCTGCATTTTAATTCCTTTATATGCTCAATAAAAAAATTATAATAAAAGAATCAATTTTTTAAATAACATTTTATCAATTAGATGTTAGGATAAGTTTTGCCCGAATATGGATTAAAGGAAAATATTTCTTTTTTTTTCAGGAAATAATTTTATTTGGGTAGCTGTCATCGAGATCTATACTCTCTCAAATGGTATCAGAGAAGGGTTCCCTCTTTTTAGGTTTTATCACCTAGGGTGGATCTTTTTATGTGTGGAATGGAGAGACGTTCTTTGACTTGAACATTTTTTTATGGAATTAATTATTCTCATTGTAAAAATAGAATGATAACTTATTTATATTCCATGGATCAAAGAGTATAGTATAGTGGGGAAGCAGGCTAGGAATATCCAATGATTGTTTCGTGTGGTGTCCAAAGGAAAAATGAGTAAATCTAGTTGGGATGACCATGATAAGAAAAATAGTGGGTGAAACACTGAAGTTTAAATGCTATATTTAGATACATTAGTATTGGTGAGGGTAGACACCCTATCTCGACAACCGTACACTCCATAGGGTCCAAATAAAGTCCCTTCATTCATGGACCCCTAGTCCTTCTTCAAACCATAATCATAGAAGAACAATGCTCTCCCCAGGATTGTTTGAATTTGGTTAGCTCTTGAACAAGAGAGTTATTCCTTTATAAAATCATAGATTTATGAATCCTTTTTACAACGGTCCTGATCGTGCGCAAATTATACTTCCAGATGAAAAATTATGGCCCAAAACACAATAAAACCTTCCAAGACTTACATATAGGCAGGACACCTCACCTGCCTAGAAGAAGATATGGTTTTCCTAGTTGGAACATCTATCCAGACTGCCTATAGATAAGACACGGGACCTGTTGATTAATAGGACCCTAAGGGCAAACTTATCTTTTTTAATTTTGGGTTTCCATATTTAGGAACCTCTGACCTCATTTGCACATGACCTCGATTTTAGTGCACTAATAATTTCAAATTTAGCATACATTATTTTTCCACACATTACGTTACATCATTCTACCCTTCCATTAACCACCACTCCACCACCATCACCATACACAAACAATCAGCAAACCAAGTGTTCAAAACAGATTTGAAATAATTTGAAGGATAAAAATCCTTTTTCATTTACTATTCTTGTAAATACCACTTTCCATATTTTTGTGTTTTTCTCTCTTTATAATTTTTATATTCTACCACTAGCTCTAACAATTCTTTACTTTTACTATCGTATATACTTTCAAGTCTATTTTCATAAACAATAAATCTGAAAAGAAGTTTAAGCCATATTTCCCATTTGGAGTGTTCTCATCATATTTTCCACTATTTTGTTAGATTTCATCCTCTTTTCCTAAACCAAAATATATACCCCAAATTCGGATTATGATTGTAACAACCCGAGACTTTAGAGACGATTATTTATTCATTTTTGGGAGAAATAAATATTATTTTATTGGAGAATAATTAAATTGGCATTTGAGGTCAAAATTTGAAGTTGTTAGAAAGTGTGTCGAATGGTAATTTTGAGGGTGTAGTTGTGTCCTGAAGGGTCGAGAAAGTCAAAATGACTGTATTTGGGGTCTATTTAGGTTTTGAAATAATTTTAAGTTCATTTGGCTCGAATTAAAGTTACCGAGTCATTTAAAGTGTTTATTATCATTTAAAGATGTGTACATTGGGAAATAAGGCTTATTAAGCCTACAGGAGATTTATTCTCCTTAAGAGAGAAAGAGAAATAGAAAGAAAGAAAGAGAGAACAAGAAAGAAGAAAGATAAAGAAAGAGAAATGAGAGAGAAAGAGAGGTTTTTTCGATCCACACGCGATATCGAGGACGGATCCGACCCTACGAACCCGAGGCAAGTGATTAAACTTTCTAAATAATTGTTGTGTACCATTTATTGCATGATTTGTGGATTAAATCTTTGGGTTTTAGGTTTAGTTTATCAAAACCAAACTTTTGGGTATAATCTTATATTTGTTTTGTAGAAATGGATTTGAGGTTATAAATAAGTTTATGTGGGTTCTTGGATGATTATTGATGATATATATGTGATTGGGTTGAAGAGAAATGAAGAGAAAATGAAAAAAAAAATGAATTTTGGGATTTTTGGCTTAATAAAAAGTAGCCATTTTCGTGAGTTCTGAAGGGCCGAATCGATTCGGCCCCTTACCGAATCAATTCAGAAATATGCAGTTTCCCAGGTCTGAGTGACCGAATCGATTCGGACCCCTGCCGAACCGATTCGGCCTGAGACAGAATCCCAGGTCTGATGACCCGAATCGATTCGCCTTGGAGGCCGAATCGATTCGCAGGGCCGAATCGATTCGAATCGATTCGGAATTATCCCGAATCGATTCGGAAACAGGGCTTTTTGAGGGATATTTTTCTAGGGAGAATTTCATTCCGCTTTTATTGAGGTTATCGATTGGGAACCTCTATAGGAGTTATGTGGAGTATATTTTAAAGACTTTTAGAGAGTTTCCCTTATAAGAAATTATTGGAGTCATATTGACTTAAATTGAGGAATACCGATTAGAGATTTTGGTACAATCTAAGTGGGGAAGCCCACTATCACTGTAAGTTCTATTTGGAGATAATTATTAAATTTATATGAAAGAATAAGAATGAGTTTAGAGATATTGGATTTTAGGATCAAATCCCAAATGGGATAACATTAAAGGTTCATAAAATTAATTGAACCCTATTATGGATGGAGAATTTTAAATGCTAATTGATGTGCATACGGATATGGAAATATTCTTAATGATGATTGATTTGGGAGAGGTCTCACATAATGAGAAATGCTAATTGAGGAGCATTAGGATAAAGAATATCCTTAACTTAAATAGAATTGAGAGACAATTCAAATAGAAGCGATATGTGAGCTTCAAGCGAGAAATAGTATAGTGTATACTAAGTGGGGAAAGATGTGTGAGAATTGACGAATAGTATATCGAGAGGGAATATACTAAACAATAATGATACTAATTCAACTACGCCTAAGTGCGTACTATGAATATGTAGATGATGTGGAAGGTATACCTTATATGATGGTATATCTTTATATGATGTGATGATGTATGTATACCTTATGTGATGGTATATATATATATATATATATATATATATATATAATGAAGAATACCCCCTCCTTACTATCATTGGGAAGTTGTGTGCGATGAGGGTGAGCATCCTGGCTTGATGAGCAGGGTGTGGATATTCCCCAGGTCATAGTCGTCCATGGTGATTATTATGTGATATACATTTATTAGTTTGGGGGTGAGAAGTCGTGGGTATGTGTCGTTCTCACTTACCGGTTAGGAGCTATGATCGCTTCCCGGGACATTGTGTACGTCAGTTGATCACGAGGTGGGTGTCGTTGAACCCCACCAGGTGGTTCCCAGTTTGCTATGTGGTTTGGGCAACTGGAAGATGATAGCATTGTGAGACCTGCATCCTCGAGTTATAGCTTATTTGGATGGTTATTATATTATGGATGTGATTGGTTATTCGGGTATCGAGGGCATAATGGACCTCAACGAACAACATTGCCAATAAGTAATGTATCGGGGGGGTTCCTAGTTTGGATTTTGCTTTTTCGATATGTCCCACGCACGAAGCTCAGTGTAATATTGGGAAGTGAGGAGAAGTTAGTCCTTAATGCTCATAATTATATATATAGTATTTCTCGACGATCGACAGTGCCAGGAGTAGTGTATCGGGGGGGTTCCTTATTTGGATTTCGCTTTGGCGAGACGTCCCACGCATGAAACGCCGAGTACTGTTGAGAATTGGGAATAATAATAATTAAAATTGGAATAATGAGAATTTGGGTTACGTGCATCATGCATTGAGGTCATAATGAATCTTGATGATCAATACTGCCAGAAGTAGTGTATCGGGGGGGTTCCTTGTTTGGATTTCTCTTTTGCGAGACATCCCACGCACGAAACACAGTGCGGTATTGAGAATTGGGAGAAGTTTAGTCCTTAGCACTTAGATGCTAATACCTCATATAATAATATGTATACTGATGGCATAACTAGAATATGAGAACTTCTAGTAATAGAGGAATGTTTATGAAATGTGAATATGTTGGTATGAATGGTTATGTAAACTCTATATGTTGAGTAAATGAACGAAAAGGGGGGGGGGGGAACTAAAACATTAAAAGTTAAAGTATATGATTTAGATGGAATTTAGATAAGCGTAGATTGAGAGATAGTTAGATTCATTTTCCTAAATAGAATTGGGCATTCATTTGGAGATCACGTGCATACGTTAGTGCGCGCTTTAGTTGAGAGGTGAGTTTGGACTTTTATGGAGAGCACGACTCCACCTGAATAATGTAATAATGCATTTATAATTATTATGCATTTTAGTGCACTTGATATAAAATGTTTTTAACTCGGGCTCTGACCCATTTATATTTTCTCTTCCTATGTATATATTGTATTACTCTAGGTGTTCCTTCGCAAGGACTCCATTGGGGCTTATCCATCCAGTGTATTTGTGGAGCTATGGCAGTAGCGGGCTGTTGCGGCACTTTGTTCTAGTCTATTCCTATCTCTTGTATATCTAGATTAGGATTCATTTTGTATATCGGGTTTATACTCCACTGTTATAGATTAACACTTTTATATTCTCTCTCTCAGATTATTGTATTGTCTTTGACCCGACAGCATATTCAGGTATTTCATTTTAGAGATTTTATTGTGCATTTTGTTGTACTCTTTTATACATTATTGGTGTTTTGTATCACTCATCATTATTAAATGTATTACTGTTGGTCATTGGTAGAATGGTTGGTTTTTTTATTGATGTTAAATAAAAGTTTTAAATTTTTGGCAATGCTCTTTTAATAGTTTTGGGTAGTTAGCCTTATATTATTGAGTATTGTCAGTTGATGTTGAGACTGTTCCATCTGAGATACCTGATTTAATGTAGTATAGGGATGGCCACCCGTTATTATTTTGATCGGGTTGTCACAGATGGTATCAGAGCATCAGGTTCTAGTGTCTTTAAGATCTGTGTTCGTTACTGCGATCTTCCGTAAGTGTTCTTGATATAGATCCTTATTATTAGGACTGTTGTATTCACACATCCATATTTCTTCTGTGATTTGAAAACATTTGAAAGGCGTTCTGATACAATTGTTCTTATTTTAGATGCCATCGAAGAGAGGTCGTTCAGTCATGGCAAATAAAGCGGCTGAGAATGTGGAACCCCAAATGCCTCAAAGGAGCATGACTACAGATGAAGTTTCCAATATTGTGGTACAAGCAGTAACTGCTGCCATTTCTATGATGGCACGACAATATGCCGCTCAAGCAGCCCAAACCCATTTAGGATTGTCCTTGTGGGAAAGAGTGAAGGAAGATTTCAGTAAGGGTCATCCTCCCGAGTTTGCAGGGGGAGTGGATGCAATGGCTGAAGTCGAGGGAAGAATAGTATGCAGAGGCACCTCCGTATGGTTGAGTGTAGTGAGGTGCAAAAGCAGTTTTTAGCCACCTTTAAGTTATCGGGTGCATCTCTCCTATGGTGGGAGTCTGTCATCACATCAGAACAGAGAGATACTTTGACTATAACAAATTTTTGGGATCTTTTTTATCGAAGGTATTTTCCTTCCCCAGTTCAGAAGGAAATAAAGAGGGAATTGATGGATTTGTTTCCAGGTAATCGAACGGTGGAAGAATATGAAGAAGATTTTTCTAGATGGGCAAAATTAGTACCTGATGAGGTAAATACGGAAGAGAAGCATATATCAAAGTTTGTTCGAGGTTTAGATTGGAGAATTCGACAACATTTGTTAGAGAGTCCAACATTAGTGACTTTCGTCGAGGTAGTGAATGCGGCACTGTTGAAGTGTCATGAATATCGTCTTTGTTCGCAAGAGGGTAAGAACTTTGGAGATTCAAGTTCATCAAGTATATTTTGCAAAGAGAGTGCCAGTTATGCGAGCGAGTACAAGTCGGACTATAGAGAGTCACAATGACGTTTTGTTCCTTAAGGTGGGTCGAGAGGACGTGCGAGTAGATGTTTCTTTTGTAATGAAATAGGTCATAAAAAGAAAGATTGTCCTAAAAGAGGTAAAGGACCACGTTTTGATGAAGTTTTGGAAGTGCAAACCCTACAGCAGATTCGAGGTCATTTTAGGCTAGGGGACATTGTTTGGGAGCCCAATGATGAGGATGGGCAATCGGACTAGAGATGGATGATGCAAAGTTATTTTCCTTTGTGAATAGGAATATTAATATATGAAGTTTTGGTAATATCGTATGGGAGATATTTCTTGGAGGGTAGTGCTATAACCCTATCATGTATGGAATAACCCGAAAGGGAATCTTGAGCAAGTTAGGCTCTTGTGTTAGTATCTTTTGAGAGATTAGATAATTTTGTGATATGCTCAAAAAGAGCTATAATCTTATCATGAATGTAAGAATGGTTATTGTGTGATAAGTAGTGATGATAAAGCTACTTTTTCTTTTATATAGTCATGTTAGACTTATATAAATTGTTGTATTCCACATATGGAAGAGCCTAATAAATGGCAATATATTAATATGATAAAAGATATCATTACTGAAAAGGGTTAAGAACTTGTGGTTGATTGGGACGCAGGAAAGTTTAGCTCATAATTATGCAAATTTTTGTGAGCTATATATTGTTATATGTATGATGATTGATAAGACCTTGTGCTATGGACATAAGGCACTTTAAGTAAATATTGTAAGACATAAACCAAATTTTTTTTATAAACTGTTTTCAAAATCAAAATTTTCTTAGGCCTTTGGGCCATTCAAAATGATTTTTCACCAAAATATTTTCAAACTCTAGTCCGGATTTAACAAACTCTCAATCACCGACATCGCCACATAGTAGTGTATTGGGAGGGTTCCTTATTTGGATTTCTCTTTTACAAGACGTCTCCCGCATGAAAGTGGCGAATGGAATTGAGAGGGTTTACTTCCTTAGACCCTTCAAAATTTTTACACCATTAAAATGCTAGTATTATTTATATATATATATATATATATATATATATGGAATTGTGGAACTCTAGAGGCAAATGAAGCCTCATTATGATGGGTACGAGTAATAGCTCGAATAAAGGGTGTATGGGTGCCCTCATTGTTGAAATTTATTTTATATAACTTAAATCAACATAAAATAAATTCGTCATGGGAAGTTAGAGGATTAGGTATAGGATTAGTGAGGATGAGTGTAGTAAGGACTAGTGGAGTTTTGGAGGATTAGGCTTAGCTAAATTTCGAGGCCAAAATTTTTGTAAGTGGATAAGTTTGTAACAACCCGAGACTTTAGAGATGATTATTTATTCATTTTTGGGAGAAATAAATATTATTTTATTGGAGAATAATTAAATTGGCATTTGAGGTCAAAATTTGAAGTTGTTAGAAAGTGTGTCAAATGGTAACTCTGAGGGTGTAGTTGTGTCCGGAAGGGTCGAGAAAGTCAAAATGACTGTACTTGGGGTCTATTTAGGTTCCGAAATAATTTTAAGTTCGTTTGGCTCGAATTAAAGTTACCGAGTCATTTAAAGTGTGCATTATCATTTAAAGATGTGTACATTGGGAAATAAGGTTTATTAAGCCTACGAGAGATTTATTCTCCTTAAGAGAGAAAGATAAATAGAAAGAAAGAACGAGATAAGAAGAAAGAAGAAAGAGAAAGAAGGAGAATGGAGAGAGAGAGAGGATTTTCCTGTCCACACACGATCTCGAGGCCGGATCAGAACCTATGAACCCGAGGCAAGTAATTAAACTTGCTAAATAATTGTTGTATACCACTTATTGCATGATTTGTGGATTAAATCTTTGGGTTTTAGGTTTAGTTTATCAAAACCAAACTTTTGGGTATAATCTTAGATTTGTTTTGTAGAAATGGATTTGAGGTTATAAATTAGTTTATATGTGTTCTTGGATGATTATTGATGATATATACATGTGATTGGGTTGAAGAGAAAATGAAAAAAAAAATGAATTTTGAGATTTTTGGCTTACTAAAAAGTAGCCATTTTCGTGAGTTCTGAAGGGCCGAATCGATTCGAAAATATGCAGTTGCCCAGGTCTGAGTGACCGAATCGTTATTTGGACCCCAACCAAATCGATTCGAACCCCAACCAAATCGATTCGGCCTGAGACAGGATCCCAAGTCTGATGACCCGAATCGATTCGCCTTGGAGGCCGAATCAATTCACAAGGCCAAATCGATTCGGAAACAGGGCTTTTTGAGCGTTTTTTTTTCTAGGGAGAATTTCATTCCTCTTTGTTTGAGGTTATCGATTGGGAACCTCTGTAGGAGTTATGTGGAGTATATTTTGGATACTTTTAGAGAGTTTCCCTTATAAGAAATTATTGGAGTCATATTGACTTAAATTGAGGAATACCGATTAGAGATTTTGGTACAATCTAAGTGGGGAAGACCACTATCACTGTAAGTTCTATTTGGAGATAATTATTAAATTTATGTGAAATAATGAGAATGAGTTTAGAGATATTGGATCTTAGGATCAAATCCCAATTGGGATAACCTTAAAGGTTCATAAAATTAATTGAACCCTATTATGGATGGCGAATTTTAAATGCTAATTGATGTGCATACGGATATGGAAATATCCTTAATGATGATTGATTTGGGAGAGGTCTCACACAATGAGAAATGTTAATTGAGGAGCATTAGGATAAAGAATATCCTTCACTTAAATAGAATTGAGAGACAATTCAAATATAAGAGATATGTGAGTTCCAAGCGAGAAATAGTATAGTGTATACTAAGTGGGGAAGATGTGTGAGAATTGACGATTAGTATATCGAGAGGGAAATATACTAAACAATAATGATACTAATTCAACTACGCCTAAGTGCGTACTATGAATATGTAAATGATGTGGAAGGTATACCTTATATGATGGTATATCTTTATATAATGTGATGATGTATGTATACCTTATGTGATGGTATATATATATATATATATATATATAGTGAATCATACCCCCTCCTTGATATCATTGGGAAGTTGTGTACGATGAGGGTGAGCATCCTGGCTTGATGAGCAAGGTGTGGATATTCCCCAGGTCATAGTCGTCCATGGTGATTTTTATGGGATATACATTTATTAGTTTGAGGGTGAGAAGTCATGGGTATGTGTCGTTCTCACTTGCCGGTTAGGAGCTATGATCGCTTCTCGGGATGTTGTGTGCGTGAGTTTATCACGAGGTCGGTGTCGTTGAACCCCACCAGGTGGTTCCCAGTTTGCTACGTGGTTTGGGAAACTGGAAGATGATAGCATTGTGAGACCTACATCCTCGAGTTATAGCTCGTTTGGATGGTTATTATATTATGGATGTGATTGGTTATTCGGGTATCGAGGGCATAATGGACCTCAATGGCCAACATTGCCAATAAGTAATGTATCGGGGGGGGGGTTCCTTGTTTGGATTTCTCTTTTGCGAGACGTCCCACGTACGAAGCTCTGTGTAATGTTGGGAAGTGAGGAAAAGTTATTCCTTAATGCTCATAATTATATATATAGTATATCTCGACGATCGACAGTGCCAGGAGTAGTGTATCAGGGGGGGGGGGTTCCTTATTTGGATTTCGCGTTTGTGAGACGTCCCACGCACGAAACGCCGAGTACTGTTGAGAATTGGGAATAATAATAATAATTAAAATTGGAATAATGAGAATTTGGGTTACGTGCATCATGCATTGAGGTCATAATGAATCTTGATGATCAATATTGCCAGAAGTAGTGTACCGGGGGGGGTTCCTTGTTTGGATTTCGCTTTTGCGAGACATCCCACGCACGAAACGCAGTGCGGTATTGATAATTGGGAGAAGTTTAGTCCTTAGCACTTAGACGCTAATACCTCATATAATAATATGTATACTGATGGCATAACTATAATATGAGAACTTCTAGTAATAGAGGAATGTTTATGAAATGTGAATATGTTGGTATGAATGGTTATGTAAACTCTATATGTTGAGTAAATGAACGAAAAAAAAGGGGGAACTATAACATTAAAAGGTAAAGTATATGATTTAGATGGAATTCAGATAAGCGTAGATTGGGAGATAGTTAGATTCATTTGACTAAATAGAATTGGGCATTCATTTGGAGATCACGTGCATACGTTAGTGCGCTCTTTAGTTGAGAGGTGAGTTGGACTTTTATGGAGAGCACGACTCCACCTTAATCATGTAATAATGCATTTATAATTATTTTGCATTTTAATGCACTTGCTATAAAATGTTTTCAACTCGGGCGCTGACCCATTTATATTTTCTCTTCCTATGTATATATTGTTTTATTTTAGGTGTTCCTCCGCAAGGACGCCATTGGGGTTTATACATCCAGTGTATTCGTGGACCTATGGAAGTAGCGGGATGTTGCGGCACTTTGTTCTAGTCTATTCCTATCTCTTGTATATCTAGATTAGGATTCATTTTGTATATCGGGTTTATACTCCAGTGTTGTAGATTAACACTTTTATATTCTCTCTCTCAGATTATTGTATTGTCTGTGACCTGACAGCATAGTCCGGTATTTAATTTTAGAGATTTTATTGTGCATTTTGTTGTACTCTTTTATACATTATTGGTGTTTGTTTTGTATCATTCATCATTGTTAGATGTAGTATTGTTGGTCATTGGTTGCATGGTTGGTTTTTGATTGATGTTAAATAAAAGTTTTAAATTTTTGGCAATTCGCTTTTAATTGTTTTGGGTAGTTAGCCTTATATTATTGAGTATTATCAATTGATGTTGAGACTGTTCCATCTGAGATACCTGATTTAATGTAGTATAGGGCTGGCCACCCGTTATTGTTTTGAGCGGGTTGTCACAATGATTCAGATTCATCCTTGTTCATTATGCGAACTACATGGACTTTGATGCTTTTTTATAGGCTACGTACACATCTCAAATTTTTTTTTTTTGGAATTCAAGTATGTTTTTATACATTTCATTTAGTCCATTTCATATTTCCTCATTTCACTCATGTAGTTGGTACATTTTATTCATGTAGTTAGTTTTCTCACTTCCATTACTATTTTTATGATCCCACTTATGCGTACTCATTTTTCCCTAATGAGATTATGATTTCAGAGTGTTGGTCATATTTATAGTCATTTTTATACATTTTCATCATTATATTACTCATGTTTAGTTAGTTTTTTCTTCTTTTAGCCATCCCATTTACGCGTACTCATTCACCATAGCGAGGTTATGATTTCGGGGCATCGCACACAATATCACATATTCTATCCATAGTTCACTCTTTCTAGTTAGTATCATTAATATTTTATTTAGTAGCAGTCCCATTCATACGTGCTCGCTCTTCATAATGAAATAATTGTTTTTTGGATGTCTCTCACATTTTGACTCCTTAGGATAATACATACATGTTTTCCCATAATGTGGATCCATGTATATATTCACCTTTATTCCACCTTTTGTCACACACACGACAAGTTTGTCTTATACATACACACACATTCATGCATTAAAGAGAAGGAAAACATATTGTAGAACCTATAAAATCTTCAATGGTTGACCCTTGGAATCCTTCATAGAAAATCTTTATTTCGTGGAGCGACCTAGCGTCATTGATCCTTCGCGTTAACAAGGACATACCTTCACATTTGCGATGGGTTAGTGAATTTTTTATGATTTTATCACCTAGGGTGGATCTTTTTGTGTGAACAATGAAGGGAATTTCTTCGAACTGCCCACCTTTTTATGGTAGTAACTATTCCTATTATAAAGATAGAATGAGAAATTATTTAGATTCCACGGATCAAAGTGTAATACCCCGTATTTTTGGCGATATTTATTTTTTGGGATTAATTAATTAAATGCGTATTAATTGGGAATTAATCCGGGTAAAATACTAGCGAGATGTGAGTTGGTATTTGACTATATTGAGCATATATGATGCTATATGAATACTGAATTATGAAATTTGTCGTGAGATTGATATACAGAAATTTGGTCATTTTATTGGGACGTGTGTGACAGTCGCGTCAGGATATAATTATTTTATTTATAAAAGTGAATTTAAATTCTATTAACCGTATGGTCATTTTGAGTGTGCCAAAGCGTCCGGAAGGGTCGAGATAGTCAGAAAACACTAGCCGGGGGTGTAGTTTGGGTCCCGGGGTATTTTTAGGCCATACCGGCATTATAAAGGGTATTTTGGTAATTTGTATTTTGAGGAATTAAAAATGACGAAAATTAGTAAAGTAAATCTGATGTGGGTTTGACCCACTAAGCCACTAACCAACCCATGTTAACCCAATAGGTTACGTAGGTTATTAGAATTAGGTTTCTAATTATTCCATAAGAAAACCCTAGCCACCATTAGAGAAAAGCTTGGAGAGAGAGATATAGAAGGAATTCTGCAGAAAAGCTCCATCAAATCAACATCAAATTCAGAGACACTCAAGGCAAGTGGTTTATTATCGTTTAATTTCATAGAATGCTCTTTCCATGTGTAGGAATTTAATAAAATTGATTTGTTCTTGGTGAAATATGAAAACCCATGTATTTTGGAGTTTAGAACTTGAAATCTTGAGGAGAATTGCACGTAGAATGGTAGGTAGATGATTATACTGATGATATTAGTTATTGGATGAAATTAAAACGGATTTAATTGGGTTAATTCATGATGTTAATTCATGATTTAGAACTTTAGGGTTTATGTTCTTGTAAAAATTGGGTGAAAGTGATGTGATTTAATGATTTAATGATGATTGGGATGAATTAACTCCTCAAAATATGTTAGTATGTGACCTAGGTACGTTTAGGGATGATTAGAGACCTTAAACAATCATTGGCTTGATGTTTAGATGAGTTTTGAAGAGATACAAATGGTGAAAAACGAAACTAAGGAAATCTGGGCTCGAAACTGGTCGTTCGTTAGAAGACCTTCCTAGGTTGTTCGAACGAGCTCGTTTGAACGAGCTTCTAACGAGTTGACCAGTCGCTTCTAACGAGGGGATATTTCATTCGATACCTTCGTTCGAACGAGATGTCGTTAGAAGGTACAGTTCGAACGAACGAACTGAATCTCGTTCGAACAGCCTCGTTCGAACGAGACTTCTAACGAGCTGGCAGTTTAGGCCTTTTTGGCCTGTTTTTATTTTGGGAGTCCCGTAAACTTGTTCGAGGATAGAGATAACATTCTTTTGAAGGTGTATTAGTATACTTGGGACATTTGGGTTATAATGAGGAGTAAATTATATAAGTGTGGATCAAATCAAATAGATATTTGAGTCGAGACGCGAGTGCCTACTACGAAGTGAGAATAAATTATGGCGCGTATAAATATGGACCGGGATTATATAAGTTGTATATATATTAAGTGGGTACGAGAATGCGATATGTACTACAATTAAACTACGGGATTACTAAGATGTGTGCTTACTTAGTATTGGTATATGAACTGTGTGTATGACATACCTACCATACTTGCTATCACGGGAGGTTTGCGTTCGCTTAGGGCCCTCTAATCCTTGTGTTGCCCGGATTTAGACTGGTTACCTCGATGAACATAGGTCAGAGAAAGACTTATTGGGATGTTAATAAGTCCACTGATCGTGGGAGCGTAGGTATGTGCGTGACCCATGTGATGTGACTATGTTCGCCTCCATTATTTGTGATGTTGTTATATGTGAACTATTCCTGAGAGATTCGGAATATGTGATCCTTACGTACGTGATGTACCGGGATGGATAGCAGAGTATGTGTGCACCGCAGCTTAGTCTCGGGGTGCTTATATTGTATATTCATGTTGTGGAAATATACGTTTAATCAACTGGGAACTTTCATATAGTATTGTGTGTATAACTATGGAATAACATAGAGAGATAATATATAACGAGTTGTATTACTTCTGTATGAGAACCTGAATTTACGTTAAGCCCTATTTAATTGAGATCGTCAAAATGTTAATGGGAACCGAGTAATAAGGGTAGAACCTATGGCAGTCTAGCTAGATATGATGTCACTTAGCTAGTGGTTTGTGTCATTTTAGATGGGTACTTATGTTAGGAGTGCACAGTTAGACGAGAGGTGATAATTTCATGTGAGTGCACGTCCTAACATGTACTTTGCATTTAATGTTTTAAATGTTTTTAAAGCACTTGCAGGTTTTTAAAATATTTCCACATTCGGGCTCTGACCCGTTTGCTTTCAAATCTATTTTTTTGTAAAACCATTTTAGGTGCCCAGCCACAAGGAAACCATGCATAGGATACTCATTCAGGTGGCGAGCTGTAGCTGGTTGTGGAAGCTACAGGGATTTGCTTATAGACGCTTCTTTCATTTGGATTCCTGATTCAGTATTTATCAGTTGTAGGGCATGTTGCCCATTTCTATTAGAGACATCTTTCCATTTCAGTTTTTCAGACTTTGGCATGTATTGATTCAGTATTCAGTATTTAGTTACTTATTTCAGTTGAGGGATTTGTAGTGAGGAGTTTTCCTCCAGAATTTATTTACATTATGTGATGGTTATTCTATTTACTTCAGTATGGTGTATTGTGTTATTATTTCTTCATTACACTTGTTGCATGTTAATCAGACTTTAATTAAAATTTGGCAACTTACTTTTTAAATACTAGGTGGTTAGTAATAATAAAATGTTTTCGATAGTGATGCTATTAACTGGACCAAATTGGCATTTTGAATTAATTTAATAAAGGAGTAGCTACCCGGTATTTAATTAGTCGGGGTGTCACACAAAGAATATGGTATACTATGGAAGCATGTTAGGAATATCCCGTGATTGTTTATTATAGTGTCCAAAGGAAAAAAAGACTAAATCTAGTTCAGATGACCATGATAACAAAAAGAGTGGATGAAATACTAAAGCCTTAAATGCTATATTCGGAGTCGTTAATATTGGTGAGTTTAGACGAATAAATTTTTTTATAACGTCTAACCGAACGTATGATGTTTTAGATGAAGGCACCCCGATCATAAATCATGCTAAACTTCAAAGGTTGACCACATCTTTTGAATTCTTGATCATGAAAGACAATAAAAGGTTTAATGAGTTATATGCACACTTGAGTGAAATAGTGAGTTCACTTACTATATTTATTTGCGTGTGGATGAGTTTTATGCACATTTGACCACATCTTTAAAATTCTTGCTCATGAAAGATAATAAAAGTTTTAATAAGTTGTATGCACATTTGAGTGACATGCCGAGTTATCTTACTATATCCCTTTGAGTGTGGATCTAAATATGACCATATCTTATAATCTCTAACAAAGAGGTTTAATGTTAATGTTGATGTTATAGATAAACTTAGATCCGATACTAATATGCCATTGTGTGTGGATGATTTATTGGGTTCACTTCAAATGTATAAGGTTTGGATCACTGAAAAGGGCCAAAGAATGAAAATATATTTATTTTAAAGTTGAATGTAACATGGATTTAATCAATTAATCAGTTCAAATCTACAATAAACGTGTTTAGAAATAATATTATACAAACCAAAATAAAATTTTAAACCCTATTTTCATGCTCCTAACCAATTGATTCATAGAAAGGGATGAAATCATAAATAGAGTACATTAATACGATAATAAAGGTAGTATTTCTTGCATGAAACAAAGCTTGATTCTTGATGAGTTCCTCTTTAGTGTTCTTCCTCTTTTCCCAAAGCTTGTCTCTTGATGATAGGGTTTGAATTGTGATGTATTATGATGTTTAGTGAGGCTTACTAAACTTTTTAACACCTTAAACCCACGGGTCTATCATGGTCCCAGTTTTGGACCTTCAAATAGTCCCAAAACACTAAATGAATCCTCTTAAAACTTGGCCAAAAGGTGTACCTACCCCTGGGACTCAACTTTCCACTTTAAAAATACAAATCCGAGCCTCTGTACGCCCCTAGAATCCCATCCAAACATGCCAACCCAAAATATCAAGTTAATTACAGCCGAGTTAATCAAATTTATGAGGCGTTCAAAAACTATTTCAAATTCTCGCTTCAAATTTCGGTTAATAGTCCAAACCCATTAAACCCAATAAATTACACGCTAATTCACCTGAGTAAATATTAATTAATAATTAAATACTCATTTATATAATTCTAAAAATACGATGTATTACACTTGCACCCATCGTAGAAGGGATGGTCGCTTAGTGGAGCTTTTTTTGTTTTATTAGGAAACCTCTTATTAATTTGAATGGTAAGAAGAAGAACAAATTTTTATGTAGAAAGGGGAAAAGAAATAAAGAACCCGACAAAGAAAGGTTCATAAGTATAGAGGAAAAGCTAAACCCATTGTGCCTCACATTAAACCTGTCAACCCTATCATATTTGTCCCTAAGACCCCCGGAGTGAGTCATGCTTAAATTTGGAAAGAGGTTTTGGATCAAACTACTTTATATGATAAAAAGGTTCCTACTTTGTTTCTCTTTGCCTATACTAGTTCGAACGTATCCACGAGTGCCTAGGATCCTTTTAAATTACTTATCATGTGTGCTTAGGCTTGTTTTGATTCTTTTCGAGTTTTATCTTTTATGTGGTTTTATATATAGGTATATTTTGAAAAATCCAACATGTTTTTTTTAAATAGCTTCGTCATCATTTAATATCATTATATCTTATTCTAGGTAATTTTCATTCGATTATTATATAAGTTTTATATATTATGCTTATCTCCTTGATATCTCATATTTGAATTACCTTTATAATTATCTTTTAGTTTGGTAATTCCATCTATATGTAGTTAGGAATATCACATATCTAAAATCTTTGTTTAGTGGTGCAGCCTAATATCATTGAGCCTTGATGTCAGCAAAGACCTATCCTCACGTTCACGATGGGTTCATAAACTTGTTGTGATTTTATCACCTAGTGTTGATCTTTTTTTAGGTTAACACCTAGGGTATATCTTTTTATGTGCACAATGGAAGGAATTTTTTCGAATTGACCACGTTTTTTATGGTAGTAAATATTCCTATTGTAAAGATAGAATGAGAAATTATTTAGATTCCATGGATTAAAGAATATGGTATAGTGTGAAATAGGGTTGTGAATATCATGTGATTGTTTCTTATGGTATCCAAAGGAAAAAAAGTGTAAATCTAGTTAGGACGACCATGATAACAAAATAATGGTGGAATAAAAAAAATCTTATATGTTATATTCGAATCCATTAGTATTGATGACTTTAGACATATAACAAATTGTATAATGTCTAAGAAAGTATAGGATGTTTTCGAGATTCCCGTTAAGGCATCACGACCATAAATCACGCTAAACTTCAATTGTTGGCCATATATTTCAAAGTCTTGATCATGAATAATAATAAAAGTTTTAATAAGTACTACTCACATTTGAGTGATACGGGGAGTTATCTTACTATATCCCTTTGCGTGTAAATGATTCTATTCACATTTGACCACATCTTTTAAAGTGTTGATCATGAGTGACAATAAAAGTTTTAATAAGTTTTATTCACATTTGAGTGACATAATAAGTTCTCTTACTATATCCCTTTGCACGTGGATCGTAAGATGACCACATCTTGCAATCTCTATTCAAGAAATTTAATTATAACATTTATATAAAGTTAGATCCACTACTAATATCCCTTTGTGCATGGCTAATTTAGTGGGTTCACTTCAAAATTATAAGGTTTGGATCACTAGCAAGGGCCAAAGAAAGAAAAAGGCATTTCTTTCAAAGTTGACTTAAATATGGAGTCTATCCATTATCTTGACTTTGACGAATAATATGTTGCTTAATTATCCAAAAACATTAACCAAGTTTTAGATAACTAAAAATCAAAACAAGGGTAATGACAAGTGTAAGTAGGCCATATTTTATTTTAATCAAAGAAGTGGGGTTAAGAACGTTGAATCCCCAAATGTGTCAATGACTTATTCTACTTGTAGCAGAAGAGGACACATGTTCTACCCATTAACCTTTATTCCCATAGAATATAGATGTGGTATAATATCGAGATCCATCACGAGTGATACACGTTAGGACTCAAAGAATTCCACCTCTATAAAGGAGGGTATGTTCAAAGCTTTTATTGCCAAGGAAAGTCCTTTAATTTTTAGCGACACACTAGCAATGAACACACCCGATCTAATGTCCACTTGTCCTTTTTTAGTGATAGTGAAATGTATGATTATAAGACCGTATATGATTGTATATTAAGGGAATTTATTTACCTTGGGATTAGAAACCGTGATCATTCCACCCAATTTTCCCTAGTGGAAAAAAAGAGATATAAAGGGATGGTGGATTGTGATTTTTTTATTCAAGTAGTTTCTGTAAGAGATATGCTTATAAATAAGATAGTTTGTTTAGAGATTGAAATAGGCACTTTAAATGGTGAGAGATATACTATTTGTGTGGAGTTAGAGAAAACAAAAAAGGCATTAGAAGATTATATGAAATCTAATAATGCCTTGTATATTAAGCTCGCATTGCTTGAAGTATATTTGATCTCAACCACTACTTTAAAAGTGGATATTGAATTGGTTAGTAAAGATGTTGATGACACAGACCAAAGAAGACAAGGATAAATTTGGTTTAGGCTTTAACAAGTCTGAGGCGACTAGTTCTAATATTTTCATGGTTTTTGTTAAAGTGTCTTCCGATAACGACTGTACTCCAATAATTACTAATATTTACTAAGATTGAAAATGTGAAAGAAGTTGGAGTTTATAATAAGAGCCCTATCTATGTGTACTCTTTTTTTCCCAAATAAAGGCCATTTAAAGGAATTTTGTTCTAATTTGCACAATATTCAGTACAAACCCCAAGTTTTTCCTAAGACAACATATAAAGTGAACATGACCAAAACTTACTCTTGCACCTATTGTAGAAGGGATAGTGTGACAACCCGTATATAATTATGATAAATTGTATTTAAATTATACTTATCTTATGTGATATGAATAATGTGTTATTAGTATATCTAATGTTAAGCGATTATGGTTAGTATAATTCGACTTTCATAAATCATGAAATGTCGAATTATTTACGAACACAAGATTTGGTTATTTTCGATAGAAATGTTCCTGTTTAAGACTATTTTTGACCCTTGTAAAATTACAATTGACTTGAGGTGAAAACTACATAGTTGTAGATATGTGAGTTAGGGTTGTAACACAACAAACGGTGCATCAAACGGATGTTCGAGTAAGAAGTTAGGTCGAAGTTACGAGAAGGGGTGAATCTGTCAATTCCCATAAGTGGTAAATTGTCTTTTATTAAACCAAATATTTTAATTTGATTGGATGGTTTGGGAGGCAGACTTGGCCGACTTAAAACTCTCCCTTAACCTTATTTCTTCAGCAAATAAGTCCCTAGGTTCAGTTTGAGGTGATATTAGCTTGAGGAAAGAGAGGTAGAAGTTAAGGAAGAAAGGGTTACAAGGAAAATCTAGGAAAACAATTCCAAGAAAATCCTTAAGGTATTTACAAGGTAATATTATGTGTTAATATTGTTTTAATCTTCTATTATACTTATTTCAAAGTATATAAATCGTGAATTATTGATCCAAATTCCATCCTCCATTGTGATAATATGTATTGGTTCATATGTGAGATAAGTGGTGTTATAGGTGATATTGCTTTGTATTCAAACTTGCATATCTCTTTGTGTGCTTACTTGAATTACTGAATCCCAATTGGATATGAAAATAAACTTATATATTCATATCATATCCGAAAATCATAATTTAACTCCTTATGGTTAGGTCTTAGTGATGGTTGCAAGTTGGTATATAATTGTTGTTTGAATATTTCATTTCAGTATGCCCTGAGTTTGGTCAAGCTTTTGAGATAGCAAATGAAGTCCAAATATTATGAAACTTTAATTATGTACTATTTAGTATGTCTAATGAAATTGTGTTGAAAATCATGGAAATTTATGCTGTATAAAAATTATGAAAATTCTTGGAAGTCGAAGGAACAATAGAGGAGTTTGTAGGGCAGATTTCTTGTGTTGTAAAGAAATGGCCATAACTTGCCCTAAGAAGCTTGAAAAATTACACCATCACTTGTAACGGAAAGTATATTCAGATTTGTTTTCAGATTGATAAGATTGAACACCTGTATGTGTACTATTTATGAATATGGTATGGTTAAGTATGGACGACAATGATTTGACGCCATATTGGATACCTCATGAAATAATGTTTTTATCTACTCCTTCCCAGGGGTATTTTGAGTACATGTTTCATGTATATATATATTCAGAAGTATACTTTTATGTTTACTTGAGTTTAGTTATAAATTCCTTACGAGGTAGTTTCTAGGGTTGAATGTTCATGACCTTATCAACATATATACCATCGTTTCGTCTTTACATATGTTTTATGGAATATGACTTGAGTATAATCATATTGTGGTTGTGTACTTATTTAAAGTTACATAATTATATTAAGATAATACTTATGATTGAGTTTCAATACTGATTTAGTTGGATTAACAGGTGTAAGGTCAAATCAACCAAGTTCAGCTCCACCCGAGGGAAACGCGAATACATAGTTGACAACACAAGGTGAGTGTACTTACTGGGTTGATTTTTTATATGACATATATGTATCATATGTTGAGATGAAATGACTTATTTAAAAGCCATGAGATGTTGATATGTTATGGCTTATTTAAAATCCAAGAGATGTTGAGATTTTATGGCTTATTTAAAAGCCAAGAGATATTGAGATGTTATGGCTTTATAAAAGTCAGGATATGTTGAGTTGCTATGCAATTCAGGAGATTATTAGTTTTTTTTAAACCAATGGATATGATTATTGCCTACGGGAAGGAGATGTGGGGTTTATTAACTCCGGATATGTATATGGCCGAATTTGGCACAGAGATGTATATACTGTTATGTTGAGATGTTAATATAGTGCTTTTACTAAAGATACATGTAGTACATTCACTGAGTTTTTAAACTCATGGTTTTATATGTTTACATTTTCAGGTTTTCCATCTGCCACTGCCAGGTCTAGGAGGTTGAGTAAATAGAAGTAGGGTCTTGTTAGTTTTTTTTATACACTGTACTAGTTGTAATTAAGTTAAATGATATGTGAGTTCTGGTGATATTATGTCTCCTTAAAACGATTGGATTTTTTTAATATTCCGCATTTTAACCTTGAAGTTGTTTCAATATGTATTACCTAAATAATATATAAATTATAATTGTGGTTTGTAAACTATTCAGTTAATTATATCCTAATGGGGTAAGGGGGGTGACAACTTGGTATCAGAGCCTTAGGTTTTTATATTCTGGGGTTAGAGAGTCTAGATATGGCAGTGGCAGAAATAGCGTTGTGTGGGTCATTTATATTATTTTGTGAGAAATACTAACCATTATGTTAGAAATAAATGTTGTATTCTTGTTTCGATAATTGTGGTTTATGACAGATAGTAAGCTATGGAAGGAGCAAATGTTCATGAGAGGGTAGATGTGGAGTCTTCAAATACAGTAAACCAGCAAAATCCAAATAATGTAGAGGGGGATCCTGAACAACTTACAGATATGCAGAAGATGGCTCGTGCCATGACTTTAATGTCAGAGCAACAAAACATGTTTATGATGCAAATAGCAGAACAACAGGCCAAGTACTTGGAGGAGCAGACTTTGGCAAGAAGAGAAAGGTAAATACAACGAGAGGAGAAGAATACTCTATACGAGAAGTTTATCAAATTGAACCCTCCAGCATTCTCAGGTTCTGTAGATCCTTTAGAAGTTGAGGCTTGGGTTAGAGACACAGAAACTATCTTCGGGGTGATGAATGTACCTGGCGCGCAGAAGGTGATTTTGGCTACTTTCATGTTAAAGGGAGAAGCTAAATATTGGTGGGAGTCTTCCAAACATTTATTGCTTACTCCAGAGGGAGGTGAGGTAATTACTTGGGATTCCTTTATTAAAGTCTTATATGAAAAGTATTTTCCTTGCATGTACCGAAAGCAAAAGGAGAGAGAATTTTTATCATTGACTCAGGGGAATATGTCGGTCAGGGAGTATGAAACTAAATTCACATCTTTGTCTCGATTATCATTATATTTCTTACGTGATGAGGAGGATAAATGCACCAGATTTCAGGATGGGTTGAATTTGGTTATCAAGTCTAGACTCACTGCACTTGAGATGGTAGATTATTCTTCCTTAGTTAACAAAGCTATGATGGTTGAAGGAGATGTTAATGACACAATAAAGAATAGGGAACAAAGGGGAAAGAGGAGTAGATTTGATCCATCTCAGCAAAAAGAAGGCAATGTAGAATACTCGAAATAGGGGAGTCAAAGATTTTAGCGCGGTAGAGGGTTTGGAAATTTTGTGAGGAATAGGACAACAAGCAGTTATAGGGGTGCAGGATCGATGGGCCAACAGAATAGACAGCAGGAGAATGACAATGGGCATTCTAAGCCTGTTACATGCTATTTTTGCAAAGCTGAGGGCAATATCAGTCCAGATTGTCCCAAGTTAAAGGGGGTATAGTGTTATCACTATCATCAAATTGGTCTTACTAAGAAGAACTGTCCTATGCTACTGGGAGGAATTCAATCAGCTACTACTAGTCGAGGCTCATCACCAGGAGGCATAGGGAGAGGAGGAGGTAGAGGACAGGCTAGTGGATCTAGGGCTCCGGGAAGGATATTTGCTATGACTTTACAGGATGCTCAGGCTACTCCAGAGGTGGTGACAGGTACATTTTCTGTCATGAACAAACATGCTTATGTGCTTATTGATCCAGGTTCTACTCATTCATTTGTATCACTGTCATTTACCATGCATTTGGGTAGACCATGTTCTTATCTATATTGTGGTTTATATATTTCTACACATATGGGGGATGTGATGTTAGTTGAGCTTGTGTATAAAAATTGTGTATTGTATATGGGGGAGAGGGAGTGGACCATTGATTTAATTCCCCTAGATATTCGAGATTTTGATATTATCTTGGGTATGGATTGGCTATCTTCCTACCATGCATCAATTGACTATTTTCGTAAGGAGGTTACATTTAATATGCCGGGGGAGGAAGAATTCAAATTTACCGGGGAAAGAAATGTGGTTCCGAACTGTCTTATTTCAGCCCTTCGGGCGAGGAAATTGTTAAATAAGGGTTGTCAAGGCTTTTTAGCATATATTGTGGATACAAACAGGGAACTGCAAAAATTAGAAGATATCCCAGTCGTTAAGGATTTTGCAGATGTGTTCCGAGATGAATTACCAGGATTGCCACCTAGAAGAGAGGTAGAGTTTACTATCAATTTAGTGCCTAGTACAACTCCAGTTTCTATTTCTCCATATAGAATGGCACATGTGGAACTAAAGGAGTTAAAGGTTCAACTGCAAGATTTTCTAGATAGAGGTTTTATTTGACCCAGTGTATCACCATGGGGCGCTCTAGTATTATTTGTGAAGAAGAAAGATGGCACCATGCGACTCTGCATTGATTATCGACAGTTGAACAAGGTGACTATTCGAAATAAATATCCATTGCCTCGTATTGATGATTTTTTTGATCAATTACAGGGTGCTAAAGTGTTTTCAAAAATTGATTTGAGATCGGGTTATCATCAATTAAGGGTGAGAGATTGTGACATTTCTAAGACAGCTTTTCGTTCTCGCTATGGTCATTATGAATTTTTGGTACTGCCATTTGGGTTAACGAATGCTCCTGCGGTGTTTATGGATTTAATGAATCGAGTATTTCATCCTTTCATAGATTCATTCGGGATTGTCTTTATCGATGATGTTTTGATATACTCACCAAGCCAAGAGGAACATGAGAAGCACTTAAGAGTTATATTACAAGTTTTGCGAGATAGTCAATTGTTTGCGAAGTTTAGCAAATGTGAGTTTTGGTTAAATCAGGTAGTATTTCTGGGGCATGTTGTTTCGGGAGATGGAATTTATGTTGACCCTAAGAAGGTAGAGGTAATTGTGCAATGGGAAAGACCGAGGAATGTAACGGAGATAAGGAGTTTCCTAGGATTGGCTGGATATTATAGAAGATTCATAAAGGGGTTTTCATCTATAGCCTTGCCATTGACTAAATTGACCCGAAAGGAAGTGAAATTTGTGTGGAGTGATGAGTGCCAGCACAACTTTGAAATGTTGGAAAATAGGCTAGTATCAGCTCCAGTTCTCACTGTTCCATCTAGTGGAGAAGGTTTTGTGATTTATACTGACGCTTCACATCAGGGCCTGGGTTGTGTTTTCATGCAACATGGAAAGGTAATTTCTTATGCATCTAGACAGTTGAAGACGCATGAACGTAATTATCCTATGCACGATTTAGAACTTGCGGCTATTATTTTTGCCTTAAAATTATGGAGACATCATTTGTATGGAGAGACGTGTGAAATTTTCACTGACCATCAAAGTTTGAAGTATTTATTTACACAAAGGGACTTAAATTTGAGACAAAGACGTTGGATGGAGTTAATTAAAGATTATGATTGTACCATTCACCATCATCCAGGGAGGGCCAATGTTGTTGCAGATGCTCTGAGTCGAAAGTCATTGGGGAGGTTATCTTGTATTCAATGTGCACGGGTTGGCAATATTATGGAATTAAGACTGATGGGAGTCGAGTTGAACTTATCTAAAATTGGGGCGTTATTTGCACACGTTACAGTGAGACCTTTACGGGCATAACGCATACGAAATTTGCAAGTCAGTGATCCATTCCTTGAAAAGAAGAAACGGGAAATCCCGGATGGTAAATAGAGTGACTTTGAAATTAAGAAGGACGAATCATTGTGTTATAAAAACAGAATTTGTGTACCGAATGATCCGTCCTTAAAGAAGGATATATTAGAAGAGGAACATAGTTCTATTTACTCTAAGCATCCAGGAGGTTCCAAAATGTACAGAGATTTGAAAGAGTATTACTGATGGAACAATATGAAATGTGAGATTGCCGAATTTGTAGCTAAATGTTTAGTATGTCAACAAGTGAAAGCGGAGCATCAGAAGCCGACAGGATTATTGCAGTCATTGCCTATTCCGAAATGGAAGTGGGAGCATATAACGATGGATTTTGTTGTAGGATTGCCACGATCACCAAAGGGGCATGATTCTATTTGCGTGATTGTAGATCGATTGACAAAGTCAGCTCATTTTCTTCCAGTTAAGACCACCTACACGGTTGACAAGTATGCACGTATATACGTTGATGAGATTATCCGTTTACATGGGGCACCAGTGTCAATTGTATCAGATAGAGATCCAACGTTCAGTGTAAGTTTTGGCCTCGTTTACAGAATGCCATGGGTACAAGTTTGAAGTTCAGCACTGCATTTAATCCACAAACCGATGGGCAATCGGAGAGGACGATTCAAATATTAGAAGATATGTTACGAGCTTGTGTATTTGACTTCAAGGGAAGTAGGGATGATCATTTGCCATTGATGGAATTTGCGTATAATAATAGTTATCAGTCCACCATTGGTATGGCTCCTTATGAAGCTTTATATGGGAGGAGATGTAGAACGCCATTATGTTGGGACGAAGTGGGTGAAAGGAAAGTTTTGGGTCCTGAACTGATAGATATGACAACTGAGAAGATCAAAATGATTCGGGAACGGATAAAGATAGCGCAAAGCAGGCAGAAATTTTATGTAGATAAGAGGAAGTATCCATTAGAATTTCAGAAGGGGGATTTTGTATTCCTACGTATTTCCCCGTGGAAAGGCGTTATGAGATTTGGAAAGAAGGGGAAACTAAGTCCAACATACATTGGACCATATGAAGTGTTGGAAAGAATTGGAACCCTAGCATATAGATTAGCATTACCTCCAGAGTTATCTCATTTGCATGACATGTTGCATGTATCAATGCTTCGTAAGTATTTGGCAGATCCATCTCATCAACTGAAAACCCAACCTATTGAATTGAAAGAAGACTTATCGTGCATCGAGGAACCGGTGGAAATTCTTGATCGTAAGGAGCAAGTATTGAGGAATAAGGTTATTCCCTTATTTAATGTTATGTGGACGAGCCATGGAATTAAAGAAGCAACTTGGGAAACAGAGGATAGCGTGAAGAAACAGTATCACCATTTGTTTGGTAAGTGTCAATCGTATTAAATTTCGGGGACGAAATTTTCTAAGGGGGGGAGGTTGTGACAACCCGTATATAATTATGATAAATTGTATTTAAATTATACTTATCTTATGTGATATGAATAATGTGTTATTAGTATATCTAATGTTAAGAGATTATGGTTAGTATAATTCTACTTTCATAAATCATGAAATGTCGAATTATTTACGAACACAAGATTTGGTTATTTTCGATAGAAATGTTCCTGTTTAAGACTAGTTTTGACCCTTGTAACATTACAATTGACGTGAGTTGAAAACTACATAGTTGTAGATATGTGAGTTAGGGTTGTAACACAACAAACGGTGCATCAAACGGATGTTCGAGTAAGATGTTAGGTCGAAGTTACGAGAAGGGGCGAATCTGTCAATTCCCTTAAGTGGTAAATTGTCTTTTATTAAACCAAATGTTTTAATTTGATTGGATGGTTTGGGAGGCAGCCTTGGCCGACTTAAAACTCTTCCTTAACCTTTTTTATTCAGCAAATAAGTCCCTAGGTTCAGTTTGAGGTGATATTAGCTTGAGGAAATAGAGGTAGAAGTTAAGGAAGAAAGGGTTACAAGGAAAATCTAGGAAAACAATTCCAAGAAAATCCTTAAGGTATTTCCAAGGTAATATTATGTGTTAATATTGTTTTAATCTTCTATTATACTTATTTCAAAGTATATAAATCGTGAATTATTGATCCAAATTCCATCCTCCTTTGTGATAATATGTATTGGTTCATATGTGAGATAAGTGGTGTTATAGGTCATATTGTTTTGTATTGAAACCCTTTGTATTCAAACTTGTATATCTCTTTGTGTACTTACTGGAATTCCGAAATTCCAATTGGATATGAAAATAGACTTATATATTCATATCATATCCGAAAATCAGAATTTAACTCCTTATGGTTAGGTCTTAGTGATGGTTGCAAGTTGGTATATAGTTGCTGTTTGAATATTTCATTTCGGTATGCCCTGAGTTTGGTCAAGATTTTGAGATAGCAAATGACGTCCAAATATTATGAAACTATAATTATGTACTATTTAGTATGTCTAATGAAATTGTGTCGAAAATCATGGAAAGTTATACTGTATAAAAATTATGAAAATTCTTGGAAGTCGAATGAACAATAGAGGAGTTTGTAGGGCAGATTTCTTGTGTTGTAAAGAAATGGCCATAACTTGCCCTAAGAAGCATGAAAAATTACACCATCACTTGTAACGGAAAGTATATTCAGATGTGTTTTCAGATCGATAAGATTGAACACCTGTATGTGTACTATTTATGAATATGGTATGGTTAAGTATGGACGATAATGATTTGACGCCATATTGGATACCTCATGAAAGAATGTTTGTATCTACTCCTTCCCAAGGGTATTTTGAGTACATGTTTCATGTATATATATATATTCAGAAGTATACTTTTATGTTTACTTGAGTTTAGTTATAAATTCCTTACGAGGTAGTTTCTAGGGTTGAATGTTCATGACCTTATCAACATATATACCATCGTTTCGTCTTTACATATGTTTCATGGAATATGACTTGAGTAGAATCATATTGTGGTTGTGTACTTATTTAAAGTTACATAATTATATTAAGATAATACTTATGATTGAGTTTCAATACTGATTTAGTTGGATTAACAGGTGTAAGGTCAAATCAACCAAGTTCAGCTCCACCCGAGGGAAATGCGAATACATAGTTGACAACACAAGGTGAGTGTACTTACTGGGTTGATTTTGGATATGACATATATGTATCATATGTTGAGATGAAATGACTTATTTAAAAGTCATGAGATGTTGATATGTTATGGCTTATTTAAAATCCAAGAGATGTTGAGATGTTATGGCTTATTTAAAAGCCAAGAGATGTTGAGATGTTATGGCTTTATAAAAGTCAGGATATGTTGAGTTGCTATGCAATTCAGGAGATGTTAGTTTTTTTAAAACCTATGGATATGATTATTGCCTACGGGAAGGAGATGTGGGGTTTATTAACTCCGGATATGTATATGGCCGAATTTGGCATAGAGATGTATATACTGTTATGTTGAGATGTTAATATAGTTCTTTTACTATAGATAGATGTAGTACATTCACTGAGTTTTTAAACTCATGGTTTTATATGTTTACATTTTCAGGTTTTCCAGCTGCCACTGCCAGGTCTAGGAGGTTGAGTAAATAGAAGTAGGGTCTTGTTAGTTTGTTTTATACATTCTACTAGTTGTAATTAAGTTAAATGATATGTGAGTTCTGGTGATATTATGTCTCCTTAAAACGATTGGATTTTTTTAATATTTCGCGTTTTAACCTTGAAGTTGTTTCAATATGTATTACCTAAATAATATATAAATTATAATTGTGGTTTGTAAACTATTTAGTTAATTATATCCTAATGGGGTAAGGGGGGTGACAACTTGGTATCAGAGCCTTAGGTTTTTATATTCTGGGGTTAGAGAGTCTAGATATGGCAGTGGCAGAAATAGCGTTGTGTGGGTCATTTATATTATTTTGTGAGAAATACTAACCATTATGTTAGAAATAAATGTTGTATTCTTGTTTCGATAATTGTGGTTTATGACAGATAGTAAGCTATGGAAGGAGCAAATGTTCATGAGAGGGTAGATGTGGAGTCTTCAAATACAGTAAACCAGTAAAATCCAAATAATGTAGAGGGGGCTCCTGAACAACTTACAGATATGCAGAAGATGGCTCGTGCCATGACTTTAATGGCAGAGCAACAAAACATGTTTATGATGCAAATAGCAAAACAACAAGCCAAGTACTTGGAGGAGCAGACTTTGGCAAGAAGAGAAAGGTAAATACAATGAGAGGAGAAGAATACTCTGTACGAGAAGTTTATCAAATTGAACCCTCCAGCATTCTCACGTTCTGTAGATCCTTTAGAAGTTGAGGCTTGGGTTAGAGACACAGAAACTATCTTCGGGGTGATGAATGTACCTGGCGCGCAGAAGGTGATTTTGGCTACTTTCATGTTAAAGGGAGAAGCTAAATATTGGTGGGAGTCTTCCAAACATTTATTGCTTACTCCGGAGGGAGGTGAGGTAATTACTTGGGATTCCTTTATTAAAGTCTTATATGAAAAGTATTTTCCTCGCATGTACCGAAAGCAAAAGGAGAGAGAATTTTTATCATTGACTCAGGGGAATATGTCGGTCAGGGAGTATGAAACTAAATTCACATCTTTGTCTCGATTTTCATTACATTTCTTACGTGATGAGGAGGATAAATGCACCAGATTTTAGGATGGGTTGAATTTGGTTATCAAGTCTAGACTCACTGCACTTGAGATGGTAGATTATTCTTCCTTAGTTAACAAAGCTATGATGGTTGAAGGAGATGTTAACGACGCAATAAAGAATTGGGAACAAAGGGGAAAGAGGAGTAGATTTGATCCATCTCAGCAAAAGGAAGGCAATGTAGAATACTCAAAATAGGGGAGTCAAAGATTTTAGCGCGGTAGAGGGTCTGGAAATTTTGTTCAGAATAGGACAACAAGCAGTTTTAGGGGTGCAGGATCGATGGGCCAATAGAATAGACAGCAGGAGAATGACAATGGGCAGTCTAAGCCTGTTACATGCTATTTTTGCAAATCTGAGGGCCATATCAGTCCAGATTGTCCCAAGTTAAAGGGGGTATAGTGTTATCACTGTCATCAAATTGGTCATACCAAGAAGAACTGTCCTATGCTACTGGGAGGAATTCAATCAGCTACTACTAGTCGAGGCTCATCACCAGGAGGCATAGGGAGAGGAGGAGGTAGAGGACAGGCTAGTGGATCTAGGGCTCCGGGAAGGATATTTGCTATGACTTTACAAGATACTCAGGCTACTCCAGAGGTGGTGACAGGTACATTTTCTGTCATGAACAAACATGCTTACGTGCTTATTGATCCAGGTTCTACTCATTCATTTGTAGCACTGTCATTTACCATGCATTTGGGTAGACCATGTTCTTATCTATATTGTGGTTTATATATTTCTACACATATGGGGGATGTGATGTTAGTTGAGCTTGTGTATAAAAATTATGTATTGTATATGGGGGAGAGGGAGTGGACCATTGATTTAATTCCCCTAGATATTCGAGATTTTGATATTATCTTGGGTATGGACTGGCTATCTTCCTACCATGCATCAATTGACTATTTTCGTAAGGAGGTTACATTTAATATGCCGGGGGAGGAAGAATTCAAATTTACCGGGGAAAGAAATGTGGTTCCGAACTGTCTTATTTCAGCCCTTCGGGCGAGGAAATTGTTAAATAAGGGTTGTCAAGGCTTTTTAGCATATATTGTGGATACAAACAGGGAATTGCAAAAATTAGAAGATATCCCAGTCGTTAAGGATTTTGCAGATGTGTTCTGAGATGAATTACCAGGATTGCCACCTAGAAGAGAGGTAGAGTTTACTATCGATTTAGTGCCTGGTACAGCTCCAGTTTCTATTTCTCCATATAGAATGGCACCTGTGGAACTAAAGGAGTTAAAGGTTCAACTGCAAGATTTTCTAGATAGAGGTTTTATTCGACCCAGTGTATCACCATGGGGCGCTCCAGTATTATTTGTGAAGAAGAAAGATGGCACCATGCGACTCTGCATTGATTATCGACAGTTTAACAAGGTGACTATTCGAAATAAATATCCATTGCCTCGTATTGATGATTTTTTTGATCAATTACAGGGTGCTAAAGTGTTTTCAAAAATTGATTTGAGATCGGGTTATCATCAATTAAGGGTGAGAGATTGTGACATTTCTAAGACAGCTTTTCGTTCTCGCTATGGTCATTATGAATTTTTGGTACTGCCATTTGGGTTAACGAATGCTCCTGCGGTGTTTATGGATTTAATGAATCGAGTATTTCATCCTTTCATAGATTCGTTCGTGATTGTCTTTATCGATGATGTTTTGATATACTCACCTATCCAAGAGGAACATGAGAAGCATCTAAGAGTTATATTGCAAGTTTTGCGAGATAGTCAATTATTTGTGAAGTTTAGCAAATGTGAGTTTTGGTTAAATCAGGTAGTATTTCTGGGGCATGTTGTTTCGGGAGATGGAATTTATGTTGACCCTAAGAAGGTAGAGGCAATTGTGCAATGGGAAAGACCGAGGAATCTAACGGAGATAAGGAGTTTCCTAGGATTGGCTGGATATTATAGAAGATTCATAAAGGGGTTTTCATCTATAGCCTTGACATTGACTAAATTGACCCGAAAGGAAGTGAAATTTGTGTGGAGTGATGAATGCCAGCACAGCTTTGAAATGTTGAAAAATAGGCTAGTATCAGCTCTAGTTCTCACTGTTCCATCTAGTGGAGAAGGTTTTGTGATTTATACTGACGCTTCACATCAGGGCCTGGGTTGTGTTTTCATGCAACATGGAAAGGTAATTTCTTATGCATCTAGACAGTTGAAGACGCATGAACGTAATTATCCTACGCACGATTTAGAACTTGCGGCTATTGTTTTTGCCTTAAAATTATGGAGACATCATTTGTATGGAGAGACGTGTGAAATTTTCACTGACCATCAAAGTTTGAAGTATTTATTTACACAGAGGGACTTGAATTTGAGACAAAGACATTGGATGGAGTTAATTAAAGATTATGATTGTACCATTCACCATCATCCAGGGAGGGCCAATGTTGTTGCAGATGCTCTGAGTCGAAAGTCATTAGGGAGGTTATCTTGTATTCAATGTGCACGGGTTGGCAATATTATGGAATTAAGACTGATGGGAGTCGAGTTGAACTTATAAAAAATGGGGGCGTTATTTGCACACGTTACAGTGAGACCTTTACGGGCATAACGCATACGAAATTTGTAAGTCAGTGATCCATTCCTTGAAAAGAAGAAACGGGAAATCCCGGATGGTAAAGAGAGTAACTTTGAAATTAAGAAGGACGAATCATTGTGTTATAAAAATAGAATTTGTGTACCGAATGATCCGTCCTTAAAGAAGGATATATTAGAAGAGGCACATAGCTCTATTTACTCTATGCATCCGGGAGGTACCAAAATGTACAGAGATTTGAAAGTGTATTACTGGTGGAACAATATGAAACGTGAGATTGCCGAATTTGTAGCTAAATGTTTAGTATGTCAACAAGTGAAAGCGGAGCATCAGAAGCCGGCAGGATTATTGCAGTCATTGCCTATTCTGAAATGGAAGTGGGAGCATATAACGATGGATTTTATTATAGGATTTCCACGATCACCAAAGGGGCATGATTCTATTTGGGTGATTGTAGATCGATTGACAAAGTCAGCTCATTTTCTTCCAGTTAAGACCACCTACACGGTTGACAAGTATGCACGTATATACGTTGATGAGATTATCCATTTACATGGGGCACCGGTGTCAATTGTATCAGATAGAGATCCAACGTTCAGTTCTAAGTTTTGGCCTCGTTTACATAATGCCATGGGTACAAGTTTGAAGTTCAGCACTGCATTTCATCCACAAACCGATGGGCAATCTGAGAGGACGATTCAAATATTAGAAGACATGTTACGAGCTTGTGTATTTGACTTCAAGGGCAGTTGGGATGATCATTTTCCATTGATGGAATTTGCGTATAATAATAGTTATCAGTCCACCATTGGTATGGCTCCTTATGAAGCTTTATATGGGAGGAGATGTAGAACGCCATTATGTTGGGACGAAGTGGGTGAAAGGAAAGTTTTGGGTTCTGAACTGATAGATATGACAACTGAGAAGATCAAAATGATTCGGGAACGGATAAAGATAGCGCAAAGCAGACAAAAATTTTATGCAGATAAGAGGAAGTATCCATTGGAATTTCAGAAGGGGGATTTTGTATTCCTACGTATTTCCCCGTGGAAAGGCATTTTGAGATTTGGAAAGAAGGGGAAACTAAGTCCAATATACATTGGACCATATGAAGTGTTGGAAAGAATTGGAACCCTAGCATATAGATTAGCATTACCTCCAGAGTTATCTCGTTTGCATGACGTGTTCCATGTATCAATGCTTCGTAAGTATCTGGCAGATCCATCTCATCAACTGAAAACCCAACCTATTGAATTGAAAGAAGACTTGTCATGCATCGAGGAACCGGTGTAAATTATTGATCGTAAGGAGCAAGTATTGAGGAATAAGGTTATTCCCTTAGTTAAAGTTATGTGGACGAGCCATGGAATTAAAGAAGCAACTTGGGAAATAGAGGATAGCATGAAGAAACAGTATCCCCATTTGTTTGGTAAGTGTCATTCGTATTAAATTTCGGGGACGAAATTTTCTAAGGGGGGGAGGTTGTGACAACCCGTATATAATTATGATAAATTGTATTTAAATTATACTTATCTTATGTGATATGAATAATTTGTTATTAGTATATCTAATGTTAAGCGATTATGGTTAGTATAATTCTACTTTCATAAATCATGAAATGTCGAATTATTTACGAACACAAGATTTGGTTATTTTCGATAGAAATGTTCCTGTTTAAGACTAGTTTTGACCCTTGTAACATTACAATTGACTTGAGGTGAAAACTACATAGTTGTAGATATGTGAGTTAGGGTTGTAACACAACAAATGGTGCATCAAACGGATGTTCGAGTAAGAAGTTAGGTCGAAGTTACGAGAAGGGGCGAATCTGTGAATTCCCTTAAGTGATAAATTGTCTTTTATTAAACCAAATGTTTTAATTTGATTGGATTGTTTGGGAGGCATCCTTGGCCGACTTAAAACTCTTCCTTAACCTTATTTCTTCAATAAATAAGTCCCTAGGTTCAGTTTGAGGTTATATTAGCTTGAGGAAAGAGAGGTAGAAGTTAAGGAAGAAAGGGTTACAAGGAAAATCTAGGAAAACAATTCCAAGAAAATCCTTAAGGTATTTACAAGGTAATATTATGTGTTAATATTGTTTTAATCTTCTATTATACTTATTTCAAAGTATATAAATCGTGAATTATTGATCCAAATTCCATCCTCCTTTGTGATAATATGTATTGGTTCATATGTGAGATAAGTGGTGTTATAGGTGATATTGCTTTGTATTCAAACTTGTATATCTCTTTGTGTGCGTACTTGAATTCCGAAATTCCAATTGGATATGAAAATAGACTTATATATTCATATCATATCCGAAAATCAGAATTTAAATCCTTATGGTTAGGTCTTAGTGATGGTTGCAAGTTGGTATATAGTTGCTGTTTGAATATTTCATTTCGGTATGCCCTGAGTTTGGTCAAGCTTTTGAGATAGAAATGAAGTCCAAATATTATGAAACTTTAATTATGTACTATTCAGTATGGTTAAGTATGGACGATAATGATTTGACGCCATATTGGATACCTCATGAAAGAATGTTTGTATCTACTCCTTCCCAAGGGTATTTTGAGTACATGTTTCATGTATATATATATTCAGAAGTATACTTTTATGTTTACTTGAGTTTAGTTATAAATTCCTTACGAGGTAGTTTCTAGGGTTGAATGTTCATGACCTTATCAACATATATACCATCATTTCGTCTATACATATGTTTTATGGAATATGACTTGAGTAGAATCATATTGTGGTTGTGTACTTATTTAAAGTTACATAATTATATTAAGATAATACTTATGATTGAGTTTCAATACTGATTTAGTTGGATTAAAAGGTGTAAGGTCAAATCAACCAAGTTCAGCTCCACCCGAGGGAAACGCGAATACATAGTTGACAACACAAGGTGAGTGTACTTACTGGGTTGATTTTGGATATGACATATATGTATCATTGTAATACCCCGTATTTTTAAATGACTTTTTAAATGGGTTATATTTTAAATTAATGGATTAATTATATTTTATTATTAATTAATTCATTCGGGTTTATCCAGACGGTGGATATTATTATTGATGATTCTGAATATTACTTAAAGATATTTAGGTAATATATGAAATGTGATGTCATTGATATGACTGTATGATATAAATTCGGTAATTTATATTTTTAGTCAGACGCGGTATGGGACGTGTCGGGACTAGTTTATTAAATTAAAAAGGAAATTTATTTTCTATCAATCTAATAGTCATTTTGACTGCGCCGTTGCATCTGGAAGGTTCAAAATAGTCAGAAAAGTCTATTTGGATGTCAATTTTGAGTCTCGGGTCATTTGGGAATGAATAGACAACCCGAAAGGGCATTTTGGTCATTTTTCTAGGGGGGATGAATAGTGTTTCGGATTTGGCACTATTATAAGAATAGGTAGATTAAGTGAATGGGAGTTATTCATCTCCTCTTCATAAATAAGAGCAGCCATCTTCCTAGAGAGAGTGTGAGAGTGCTTGGGAAGGGAAAAGTCACTTGGGAAGGAGAAGAACAAGAACCAAGGTTCACCACCACCAACCACCACCGGAGTTTGACCGGAGAAGGGAAACCAACTGAGATATACTACACCAAAGGATCAGACCTACAAGAAAGGCAAGTTTTTAATAATGGCAAATTAAGTTTGTATATTGTCCATGTTAGAATAATATGAAAAGAGAAGGTTATTATGGTTTGGAAGAAATAATGGATCATTAAATGGATTTCTGGAAAACTGAAATGATATAGGAATTTAACTCATGTGTTAGGATGTTAATAATCCACGAATTAGTCATGAATCTGTTGAAGAAATTATGGAAACCATTGTTATGTTCTTGAAGAGGTTATGTTAATAAATTTCTGGGAATAAGGATATAAACAAGCTTTTTAATCCAATCCTTTGATGATTCTAGGATGTTTAGAGTATTGAAAATCGTTCATATATGTTGTTATATCATGAAGTAAAGTTTATAAGACATTTGGGATGTTTAGATGAAGGTTTAAATGATCAAAAGTTGTTAAACCCGTAGTTGAAGAAAATGCAGAAAATGCAGGCCTGGACCTGAGGGATCGATCGATCGACCCCTGCCTTCGATCGATCGACCTCCCCAGTTTAGGTAAAGTTGTTTCTTTTTAAATGATGATTCTTATTCCAAACCTTTTATGGATCTTTGGTGATTATTATTTGGAGATTATGGGACCTAGAAAATATCAGTAAACCCTTGATGATAGTTGAATTAAATTTGATTTGGATTCGGGTGATTTAAATGTTAGAAATTATATTGAATGTTATTTCGGTTGCTAGATTCATTTGTTAAATTCTAAATGGAGATGTATGAGGATTAAAGTTAGGACCAGTAAGGGTGATTGAATATAACACCTGGGTATCCTTAAGTTTACAAGAGGGTTTAATCCTAAGTGAAAGAATATGTGTTTATAAGAGATTTGAAACTATTGATTTTAACCTTATTAAAAAGGAGAAATAAACTTGTAGTAGTTCGGGGGAATGATGTTATGGACCAGTAGGATATTAGTGACTTCTTACTGAATATATGTTGAGGAAAATCCTATTTGAATCTTATGAGATGGGAGCTTAGAATACATTTGGTTAAAAGAGGTTATGAGGTTATCCCGATCGCATAGTTTAAGATTTCGGACCTCCTCGATTGACAAAGTTAAGTAGTAGTGTATTGGAGGGGTTCCTTGTTTGGATTTCGCTTTGCGAGACGCTCCGCGCATGAACCTTAACGGCGTCGGTAGTGGAGAGATGTTATAGGATGCGAGGATAATTAATTTATGAAGTAAAATTCTACGTATGGGTAATATCTTAGGGTAGTGATAATTACCTTATTGATATTATATTATAGGTATGATAATACCTATTTGATTGATTAATGATTATGTGTATGACATACCTAGCTTACTTGCTATCGGTGGGAGGTTTACGCGTGAGGGCAGTCATATCCTGATGAATCCATGGGATCTTTGATTTGTCGCTCGAGAACATAGGTCTATGAAAGACTTATCGGGGAGTTGATAAGTCCGCTGACTGTGGGTACGTAGGTATGTGCGCGACCCATGGATACGAGAACTATGTTCGCCTCCAATTTGTTTGTTGTTTGTTGTTTGTGGTTCGTGGAATCTTACCGAAAGTTCCTTATTCAGCGACATACGATGATGGGACATGATAGCAGAGTAATGCATTGCACAACAACTGTGACTCGGGGTGCTGTATTATATATGAATATATATATATAATGGATTAAATAGTTACATAATTATTTATTATGGTTAAATCTATCTACGGTGATAATTGTAGATAACGGTGAATAGAGAAAGATAATGGAATTAAGTTCATAAATGTTTATTCTTAAAGAATTGAAAAGCTTAACTCATATTAATGAGTAATGATTCATGTTAATTGATTCGTATCGAATATTGCATATTTCCGCCCGTTATCTTTATGCATTCTAGCACTTTTACGGTCCTAAATGCCTATAATTATGCTCATTAACCAGAAAACCTTGGATTTGGATATAAACATGCTTTACAGGGGTTATTTGTGTTTTTGTAGGTATTGGAACGCTAAAAGTGAGGTTCAGTTGCATTTCAGAGAAGTTCCATCGTCGAATGCTACTTCAAGGGCAATTTGGTCTTTTAAAACTCACTATTTTTTATGGAATGAAGTTACCAACATGTATATCATCAAATTATCCTTTCGTGGCCACTGACCGTGCGTCATTCTGACTCCGTATGTGGAAGTTATGCCCATTTTCGGAAGGTTTCGGTATTTTCTTCTACTTCAAGGGCATTTTGGTAATTTCATACTGCATAATTTGGAGGGTTTCAAAACATAATCATGTATATAATTGAATTAGCTTCGCGTCGGTTCCGACCACGCCTCATTTCGATTCCGTATGAGGGAGTTATAGCCGTTTCCGTGCAACGCCTCAAAATTGGTTCAAAGTGGAAAAGTGGGCTGCCCCCAGCCCAAGGCAAATTCCTAAAGTGTGGTCGACCGGTCCCAAACATGAGGTCGTCCGGTCCCATCAGATATGTACGAAAATTGACTTATTTTGGGTTTTTTGGCTTGGTTTTGTTTGGGGTTTATTTTCGGGTATAAATAGAGTGTTAAGGGCATTTCTTTGGAGATATATTTCATTTTAGGTTGGAGATAGGGGATTATTGGGTGGAGCTTCTCTTCCTAGGGTTTGCACCCATTTGGGTATTGTAAGCACTATTCATTATCTCCTCCATTGTTATTAATTGTTGTTGCTTTGTTTAAGCTTTGTGTTGTTCATTTCTTGCTTTCTAATTTAGGTTTATTGCTTTATTTACTTGCTTTCCATTTATTGCCTTCTAGTGTAGATTTACTTTCTTTGATTTATTTCTTGCTATTTGCCATGCTTTGTAGCTAGGTTAAATTAGGTTGTGTCGGATTGAACTCACTTAGGGTTGATGTGTTGCTTTGCTTTGGTGATGGAGTTTACGGGTCTATTTCGAGTGTGTTGTCCTAGTTATTACGCCTAGGGGATTTGACGGGGTATATCATGTATGCTCCGTGCTTACGACCTTACGTGCGTAATTTTCGGGATATTTGTTGACACCAAAATCTTATTAGACTTTTATGTGAATTTAGGGGTGTGACAACTCTTGATTTAATTAACTGTCGAAACGAGACGCGATCTTAATAACTCGTCGACCCATGTAACCATTTTATACTAATTAACTCGGGGTGAGGGATATTCGACGCAACCTATAGTTTTTATTCACTTTGTTAACATAGTTTAATTACACTCGCCTAGTTTAATCTTTTCTCTTTATTATCTTTTCCTTTTTGTTATAATTACCTTTCACACTTTTATTTCGGAATATTAAATCATATAAATTCTAGCAACTCGTCTCTGTGGATTTTCGATACCCGACTTACCGTTATACTCACCCATTGAGTGTAGTCGTAATTTAGGTTTTTGTATAGTTCAGGTGAGCCGAATTCAAAACGACCGACGCGTAGGTGACTCTCGCGCCGCGGCAAAACCCTGTCTATCAAATGGCGCCATTGTGGGGGACTAGTTTGTTTTAGACTTTATTTGATTTAGTATTTCATATTATTTCTTTCTATTTGTATTATTTGCTAACCTTTTTACAGGACATCCACATTTGAGCACTTAGAAATGCTCGAATTTTTCCCGCGCGCACCTACTTTGTGGAATTCGCCACTTGAGCCATTTTTGGGGTAAGCATGTCTTATTCCAATTCTTTCGGTAATCGTTGTTATAATTCTCAAAATTCTCACAAACCTATGACTTTCGGTGAATACTTAGAGTCCCAAAGTATAACAAATTCAAATATGACTTTGGGCGAGTATAACGAAAGTCAAAATTTGGGTTATTGGAATTTTGATGATGATGATAATGATTTTGGGCCTTTAACTCCTTATAATAGGAATTTTGAAACGAATTCGAATAGTTTTCTAAATTCCTATAATAATGAGTTTTCGTTTAAGTCCGATGGTAATTTTCAAAGTTCCCATTTTCATGTATCCGTACCTCGACCTATGACTTTCGGTGAGGGTTTGCGTATGTATGAAAATGAGAAAATTGAAAATCGTTATCGGGAAGAAAATCGTTCGTGGGAACATGAGTTGGATTTATTATTTGAGTCCGACGACGATTTTGCTTCCGAGACTTTCGAGGTCGACGAATGTTTTGAACCAAATGAGGTACTTGTGCCTACTTTGGAACAAGCCATTCTAGACTTTGCCCATTGCGTAATAGATATTGAAAGTGAGGATGATAATGACGTAATATCTATTTGCAATGAAATGATTTCTTCTTTGTCTCCCAAAGAAGAACATTTCATTGAAAATGATATTATTTCCTTTGAAATTCCAACTTCATGCGATGATGATTCATCTCATGAGTTTGAATTTCTTTCATCCCCATTTTCATTCTCTATTACCCCACCGAAACAAGTACCCGATGATTCGGTTTCGAACTTCAATGTTTTAAACCCTATCACCGATGAGGAGTACTTGCTCGAGTCTCCCTCCACGATCGCATCTTTGCCTTTGTGTGCGCCACCTCCCATTCCAACTTCAAAATCCTTGGGAGGATATTCAGCTTTTCTCGGTCCCCACTTGTTTTTGTCACCCGTTCAATCCAAACCCCCCATCGTCCCACCAAAACTTTTAATTGGCGATGGTTCTTTTCTTCCGCCTTACACATGCCTTCCATTGTTAAAACGGAATTCATATTTTTCGGAAGGCATGCTTGTATGTGAGGGTACACCGGTTATCCTCCAAAGTCAAATCGTTCTTATGGTGGACCCTCAACTATTTAGACTTCTAGTGTACAGTTAGTGTGAAGCCTAAATAATAGGTTGTAAATAGTTAGCTTTTTATTCTTTCTTTTCTTTTTAATTTAGTCTAGTATAATTAGTTAACTTTTCGTTATTTGTTTTTCCTATGCTTGGTACTAACTTGTTTGTAGATTCTTTGGACTTGTTCTTATGGGGATCACTCCACTTTTGGGTAATATCTCTCTTTTCCTCTCTTTGACTTTGATCTTAATTTACATTGAGGACAATGTCATGTTTTAAGTTAGGGGGTGTGGGATATTCTATCCATTTCTTATTTTAGTCCATGTTTTTGATCACATGTTAGTTACTTAGTATGCTTTTCTTAGAAAAATTCAAAAATTTCAAAAAGATTTTCTTTATTTTTTCTCCTTTTTTGGGCATTTTGCCTTTGTTTCCGATGATAAATTTCAATAATTGCCCGATCCAATAGACAACCCAATGATGCATGTTCTCGATTTTAGAAGTTATTAGACTTTAGTCTCGATTATTGATATTATGAATAACTTCATGAATTAAACTTTAATCCCGTGAGCACATGCACTTTTCTTGCTTTATTGATTTGGTTTAAGATTTTTATAACTCGGTAATCTTTTGTTGCATTGTATATACTTACACCGAGTAAGCTTTGCACCTTTCGTCGTTTGTGAGTGTATACACTATTCTTTTCTCATTGAAAACGTTGAATTCGTCGGTGATCTCACTATTCTTTCATTTGACCGTTCATTAATTGAGTTCATACTTGAAATGTGTTACTTGAGCATGATTTTCATATATTGTTTTGACTCGAGAATTGCGTAAACTTTGTGAAATGATCATAGGCATTCTTTATTATATCACCCATATTAGCCTTGACCTCACCCTTATATGTTTACCCTCGTTAACCCCGTTGAGCCTAAATATAGCCTTTCGTTTCATAACCCCCTTCCCATAACCAACTCTAAATTGGAGTTATATACCATACATACACTTTCCATACCTTTGTTTGGAATGTTACTTGGGATTGAATGTTGTTGTTATGATGTCGGTTGCAATTTAGGCATATGAGAGTTTGATAAGTAAAGAAAAGTGATGTGAAAAAAGTGAAGAAAAAGAGAAAGCAAAAAGCAAAAGAAAACAAAAAAAAAGAAAAAGTGAGAAAAAGAAGAAAAGAAAGAAAAGAGAAAGTTGTATATGTTGTGTATAGTGTTCAATAAGCTTTGATTACTCTCCCCGATGATATATCTAATGCCGTTTTGGAACTTGTTTTTCTAATTTTGTTATTGCACGCATTCTCCCATTATCCCGAGTTTTCATTCCGAACACTTTGAATCCGTACATACATTCCTTCGTTTCGCACCCTAGCCATACCTACATCATAACCCTATTAAAGTCCTATGTGATCTTAGGGTGCATTTAATTTAAAAGTCATAATAGTTTTGATAATCTGTGAAAATGAATTTCGCCTCTTTTAGTGTGCGGTATCCTTTCATTGAGATTACAGTTTTTCAGTTTATATATAGCGTTCTTCATTTGTGACATGTGTGCGGCCTAGTTTCCATTTACATTTACTCTTAAGCCCACATGTTCCGTGTGTTATCTCCCTGTTTTGAGTGAATTCGCTTGATGAGCGTAATTCCCGTGAGGATTGAATATATGCTTGCTTTAATGTATATCCGGTTTATATAAGTTTTTCGCAAAATCACACTTTGCATGTGCTCGCTCCCCTCCCACATTTTAAGGTTTCAATTCTATGAGGTGCATTCTATAATGTTAATAATTTGGACTTTTGTGTGAATTCATTCACTTTGCTAATAATGCGTATGAAATCTTTTTCGTTTTTTTTGGGCTTGTAGCATGTTGGTTTGGGCATATTTTGAGGAAACCATATGATGTTTGTGGGTACCATCCCTGAAAACCCTCACGAGACGACACTTGTCCACTAGGGTAACCTAGGGGTTTAACGGCTTATTGCATATGTTAAATGCAATCGTGTTCCCTACGAAAGTGGCAATTATATTTCGATGCATATATACGTTTTGTATTTCCTTCTGTGGACTGGTTTTGCTTGTTTCATCACTAGGGACTAGCAATGTTTAAGTTAGGGGGTGTGATTCGTATCGAATATTGCATATTTTCGCCCGTTATCTTTATGCATTCTAGCACTTTTACGGTCCTAAATGCCTATAATTATGCTCATTAACCAGACAACCTTGGATTTTGATATAAACATGCTTTACAGGGGTTATTTTTGTTTTTGTAGGTATTGGAACGCTAAAAGTGAGGTTCAGTTGCATTTCGGAGAAGTTCCATCGTCGAATGCTACTTCAAGGGCAATTTGGTCTTTTAAAACTCACTATTTTTTATGGAATGAATTTACCAACATGTAGATCATCAAATTATCCTTTCGTGGCCACTGACCGTGCGTCATTCTGACTCCGTATGTGGAAGTTATGCCCATTTCCGGAAGGTTTTGGTATTTTCTTCTACTTCAAGGGCATTTTGATAATTTCATACTGCATAATTTGGAGGGTTTCAAAACAGAATCATGTATAGAATTGAATTAGCTTCGCGTCAGTTCTGACCACGCCTCATTTCGATTCCGTATGAGGGAGTTATAGCCGTTTCCGTGCAACGCCTCAAAATTGGTTCAAAGTGGAAAAGTGGGCTGCCTCCAGCCCAAGGCAAAATTCCAAAAGTGTGGTCGACCGGTCCCAAACATGAGGTCGACCGGTCCCATCAGATATGTACGAAAATTGACTTATTTTGGGTTTTTTGGCTTGGTTTTGTTTGGGGTTTATTTTCGGGTATAAATAGAGTGTTAAGGGCATTTCTTTGGAGATATATTTCATTTTAGGTTGGAGATAGGGGATTTTTGGGTGGAGCTTCTCTTCCTAGGGTTTGCACCCATTTGGGTATTGTAAGCACTATTCATTATCTCCTCCATTGTTATTAATTGTTTTTGCTTTGTTTTTGCTTTGTGTTGTTCATTTCTTGCTTTCTAATTTAGGTTTATTGCTTTATTTACTTGCTTTCCATTTATTGCCTTCTAGTGTAGATTTACTTTCTTTGATTTATTTCTTGCTATTTGCCATGCTTTGTAGCTAGGTTAAATTAGGTTGTGTCGGATTGAACTCACTTAGGGTTGATGTGTTGCTTTGCTTTGGTGATGGAGTTTACGGGTCTATTTCGAGTGTGTTGTCCTAGTTATTACGCCTAGGGGATTTGACGGGGTATATCATGTATGCTCCGTGCTTACGACCTTGCGTGCGTAATTTTCGGGATATTTTTTGACACCAAAATCTTATTAGACTTTTATGTGAATTTAGGGGTGTGACAACTCTTGATTTAATTAACTGTCGAAACGAGACGCGATCTTAATAACTCGTCGACCCATGTAACCATTTTATACTAATTAACTCGGGGTGAGGGATATTCGACGCAACCTATAGTTTTTATTCACTTTGTTAACATAGTTTAATTACACTCGCCTAGTTTAATCTTTTCTCTTTATTATCTTTTCCTTTTTGTTATAATTACCTTTTACACTTTTATTTCGGAATATTAAATCATATAAATTCTAGCAACTCGTCTCTGTGGATTTTTGATACCCGACTTACCGTTATACTCACCCATTGAGTGTAGTCGTAATTTAGGTTTTTGTATAGTTCAGGTGAGCCGAATTCAAAACGACCGGTGCGTAGGTGACTCTCGCGCCGCGGCAAAACCCTGTCTATCATTAATGAGGAATTAATCATAAAGGAGATATGTAAATAATAATGTGACGTATGGTATGGGACATACGGGGATTATGATATGGGAATGGAATTATAAAATGGAGACTAGAAAAGAGGAACCATTAACTAGGAGGTTAATAAGAAACGTTAAGTGTGCACTCTAGTTGATAGGTGAGAATAGCAAGTGAGAGTTGGATCTAACATGTACATAATAAATGCTTTATTGCACTTGTTAAATACTTGTTGTTTTAAAAATACTCTACACATTCGGGATCTGACCCGTTTCCTTGCATATTTTCTCTTCTATTGTATCCGTATATCAGGTGTCCAGCAACAGGGACGTCAACCATAGTTGATTTCGTCGAGCTATGGAGCTATGGAGGTTTTGCTTAGACGCTTGTCATCTTTTTGATTCACAGTATTCTTACATAGGGCATGTCGCCCAAAGGATTTCAGTTATCATTTTCTGTCGGAGTTAAACTATTGTATTTGTGTCGTTTTAATACATTTATCATTGTTGGGATTGTTGTAAAGGATTTATATTATTTGGGAATGTTTATTCCAGTTGCATTTAAATTCTTTTGAGTTATTTATATAGTGATCTGTGTTGTAGAATAAGATGTGTTGTGTTATTCTTAAATTGTAAAATGGTTTTTGTTAATTTAAAATTTGGAAAGTTTTTTACACCAGCTTAATTGAGTTTTGGGTGAGTTGTAAATGTTTTCGACAGTGATGCTAAGAATGAGCCAACTGCATATTCTGTTTTAATTTGGTATGGGGCTGGCCACCCGGTATTTAATTAGGCGAGGTGTTACAATCATATGTTGAGATGATATGACTTATTTAAAATTCATGAGATGTTAATATGTTATGGCTTATTTAAAATCCAAGAGATGTTGAGATGTTATGGCTTATTTAAAAGCCAAGAGATGTTGAGATGTTATGGCTTTATAAAAGTCAGGATATGTTGAGTTGCTATGCAATTCAGGAGATGTTAGTTTTTTTTAAACCTATGGATATGATTATTGCCTACAGGCAGGAGATGTGGGGTTTATTAAATCCGGATATGTATATGGCCTAATTTGGCACAAAGATGTATATACTGTTATGTTGAGATGTTAATATAGTGCTTTTACTATAGATAGCTGTAGTACATTCACTGAGTTTTTAAACTCATGGTTTTATATGTTTACATTTTCAGGTTTTCCAGCTGCCACTACCAGGTCTAGGAGGTTGAGTAAATAGAAGTAGGGTCTTGTTAGTTTGTTTTATACACTGTACTAGTTGTAATTAAGTTAAATGATATGTGAGTTCTGGTGATATTATGTCTCCTTAAAACGATTGGATTTTTTTAATATTCCGCATTTTAACCTTGAAGTTGTTTCAATATGTATTACCTAAATAATATATAAATTATAATGGTGGTTTGTAAACTATTTAGTTAATTATATCCTAATGGGGTAAGGGGGGTGACAGATAGTCACTTAATGGAGTTTTTTTTATTTTGTTACGAAACCTTATATTCATCTTAATGGTAATGAGAAGAACTAGTTTTTATATTGAAAGCGTAAGAAAAATCAAAGAACCCGACAAAGAAAGGCTCATAGAAATGGAGGATAAGTGTAATACCCCGTATTTTATTTAGTATTATTTATTATTAATTATGGGAATAAATTATTAAATATGAGTAATTTTTACTTATGAGGGATGGTAATAATAAATGCATAATTTATGTGACATTTAAATATGGATGTCATGTTTTTGTGGAATGCCTGTTATTAATTAATTAATCTGTGGACTTAGTTAAGTTGTAATTAGTTATGTGGACTTAATCTTAAAATAATTGAGTCGATTATTTTATTTTATGTTGTGAGATATTATCATTTGGATCATACTCTAGGGTTGTATAGAGGCCCGAAGACGTATTTGTAGTGTTTGGGATTGGGCCACAGAGGTAGGTATACCTTTAGCTTAAGTTTTGGGTCAGTTTGGGTAGCATTTTGGGCGTGTATAGGGATCCAAAATTAGGCATTTTAAGGACATGTGAGATTAAGGTTATAAACGTAGTATTAACCCTCATTAATTAATTACTTTAAACCTAAAACACAATCACTTTTAGAAAAATATATTTAGGAGCGCTAAGGATGGTTTGGGGGGAAGAATTAGAAGATCACAAGAGGAAGAATCAAGCTAGCATCTCCAACCTTCATATTCAGGAAAGAAATATCTTGCTCTATCTCAATGTAACTTGTAATTTTTTTATGTATTGATGGTTGTTAAGAATTTATTTAGCATTAGACATATGCTAGGAATCTAATCTAATAGTTACCCTGTATTTGTTATACCCCTTACTTTTGAGTATTTATTTTTATATTGGTCGCCATGTGGGTTAGTCGTTTAAAAATAAATGGAAATCGAATTTAATATTAACTTGTTTGATTTAAGAATTAATATTTATGAGTATTTCATATTGACGGTAACACGAATGTAAATAGTGTAATTAGTATGTTATGTTGCATCGTTGCGCTTTAAAGCGATGGGTATGGCTTATATCCCAATCGGACAATTTAAGTAGGGTAATATGACGCTGGGATAGGAAATTATAAATGGTATCAAGGATTTTAGTTTAGAGGGCACGGTTAGTCTGGGAAGGGTTGAGATAGTCAAAATAAGTGTCGGGTGTGTTTTTTGGTTCCGGGGCACTTTTGGCTAGTTACGACTTAAATATGATGTTACGAGTCATTTTAAGAATGTAGTAGCATTTAATGTTAGACTTAAATGTATTTGGGATATTTTAGATATTTAGTCTTGCAAGAGCAATTAAAGCTCATTTGTGTTTAACCTAGAAAGAGAAAGAGAGAGAGAGAGAGAGGAGAAGAGCTTGAGAGAAAGAAGAGAAAAAGAGAGGAATTGGTGATTTGAGCTTGGAATCGTTTCAACGAGGAGGAATCTGAGACTTCAATAATGAGGCAAGTTTTCTAACTTGCATAGATGCATGATTGCATGTGAATAAATTGTATACATTGTTAGTGTTCTTCACTTTGAACCATTTGTGGATTTTGTTGAGTTTGATGTTTAAACCCTTATGTATGTGATGTAAACCTGGTTGAGGGGTTCTTAATGGTGGGTTATCATGTAGGAATGATTTGTAGATGATCTTGAGTTTAGATGGAAGAAGAAGTATTTTGGGGATTTAGGGTTCATATAAATCCGTAGGCAAAACTGGGTTGTCCGACCCAAGGGAATCGATTCGCCCCTAGCGAATCGATTCGATAAAAAGGTAGGCTACAGGTCTTAGTTAGGGAATTGATTTGGGCAGTCCGAGTTGATTCGTCAACTTAGTAGGAAGTTTCATTCTTTCGATCGAATCGATTCGGCCAGGGCGAATCGATTCGCTTCCAAGGGCAAAATCGATTCGGCCAGGGTGAATCGATTCGAAAATAGTGTTGTTTTACTAAATTTTTCTAACTTTGTTTCTACTCCTTTTCTATTGGGTTTAAGGCTTAAGTACCTTCTCATATGATGTATTATAGATTATTATGGTCTCACCTAAGGGGAGTGACACCCTAGGATAGTAAGGGGGTGTCCAGGCTTATTTTCGGGGATTAGTTAAGAGTGCATAATGCCTCTTTTCTTTAAGTAAATGGTTACAAGACTAGTGTAGAGTCGGTTAGTGTAGTTTTGACTTTCAGGGGATAGTATGGGAGTGTTTATAGCTTGTATCTAAATTTCATTATGCACATATGGTTTCAGAAGTAAGAATTGGGTGTTTAAACTAATATATCTTATGACTATGACATTTATGTACATACCTCTCTAAAGGCTATCATAAGGTAAGTTACGTGAAAGAGGTGAATCCCCTAGCTAATGATGTAGGGAGAGTATAGTCCTTAGGCCATAGCACCAATTGTTACATTGTGTGATTATTTATTCGAAGTGAAGTAATTCCGGGTTTGGTTACGCCTCACTGTCGAAGGTATATGGACACTTCCCATGCATTGTGATTTAGGGTACCCAAGTGGTCATGAAACAAGGCCCTGCAAGATGATAGAAATTAGGGAACACATCCAGTGGGGAAATTCGTAAAAGGATGGTCTTAGAAATGTTATTATATGGAAATAACTGTTGTTATTCAAATTGTGTTTTAACACAAATGATTAAATGGAATTATGAATTAACTCCGATTACATGTGATCATTAATGATTAGTTGACTTGTGAGGATAACTGATAAATTGGTAAATCAGGTATATTGGATAGATTTAGGTTATTCCTATTAAGTATTAGGGTAGCTTAACTTAATAATGAATTGTACGCGTTAGGATGTGCACTTTAGAAGAGAGGTGAGTATTATTCTTTAAGTGAAGAGTGAATCTAACTTGTTTATGAAATCTGGCATTCATAAATGTTATGCATATTATTCACTTGTAAATCATATCAAACCAGGACCTGACCCATTTATATTTTGTCTCTTGTGTGGTTATTGTTTATATTCAGGTGTCCCGCCGCTAGGGCGCCCCCGTTCTAACCTTACCTTCCATGTCAAGGAGCTACATCACATTGCGGATGCTGTAGGGTTTTTATTTTAGAAGCATCAAATTCTTTTTGGATATTCTAGTTATGATCTGTCACTTATATTCGGGCATGTTGCCCAAGTTTACATCATATAGCTACTATTATTGATAATTAAGAAATAATTTCTTTCTCTATTGTAGATTTTTTGTGTCGTTGTTGCAACTTCTTTCTATCAAAATTCCCTTGAACCTACAAAATTATAACAAAACTAGTGTAGAGGGTAAGTAAGGGAGTCAATCCAAATCTAAGGGTGAAACACAAAATTGGAGAGGACATATATATAGATTCATTTGCATTTTATTATATTTTTCTATTTTTTTTCTTTTTATATTTTTTTATGGATTTTTCAAGGGAATATTAATTAACTAACTATATACTAATTTTGAAAGTACTACTAAGATGTAAAAGCAAATAAAAAAATGAGGTAAATAAAATTGTGCTAAAAAGTAAACTAACTAAATTGGATTCATGAGGGCTTCAAAATTTCATCCCATGATTGGGATATTAGCCCTCAATAATCATCATCCACAAATATAAGATAAACAAATAAAAGCATGAGAAGATTAAACTAAAAGTAATCAAGAGGAGGAGATCAAACCCATTTAAGCCTTGAATTGACATGAAATCTTCAATTACATCATCAATCTCTCAATTACAATTTCTCACTCATGTATTTATTGAATCTAAACTAAAACTTACAAAATAAACATAAAAAGATAGTGGATGAATTCATAATGGACAATTAAATAATAAAAGAGATTTGCTAAAAATGCAAATCCTAAAATTATAAAATTGTACATTAGAATTCACCCAAAGAAATAAATTCTAGATCATTACTTTATATTGAGATAATTGATAAAAATGAAAAATCTCAACATAAAAGAATGGATTAGAATTTACCTCCCATAAGGGATATATTCAACTACAACAATCTATTATGAAATAATTGCTAAAAATGCAAAAATTCATAATAGATGGGTGAGGTGAAATTCATCCTAGAGATAGATTTCACTACACACCTTTATATTGAGATATTTGCTAAAAATGGAAATACTCTCTAAAGAGGGGTGTAGAGAAATTTATCACATAAACTGTAAACACTAAATTGGAGATCCCTCAAATGGATACTTGAGTCTTCTTTTATAGTAGATGCATGGCACACATGGGGCTAAGGGGGATTTTTGGGAAAGTTTAGTGTGCATGGAAATGGGGTGTGAGGTCATGTGGATGAGGAGAGATAAAAAATCTGATTTGGTACAAGGGTGTTTTGGGTAAAAGGTGTGAAAGGTGTTAGTTGGGGGTAAAATGTGTAAAAGGGGTTTAAGTGGCACATGGGGTTATTTTGGTTTTGTTGGCTTGCTTTGGTATTTTTGGCAGGTGATGAAATAAATCGTGGATGGCTTGAGGTAGAAATGAGAAATGGGTCTATGGAAAGGTTTGGGGATGAGACGGAATGGGTTCTCGGATTTTAGGATTGGTTGGGTGGAGATCGGGTCGGAGCGCTGGTCGACCGCCGGTGTAGGTGCTGACCGGGGCTGGGTCGCGGTTTGTGGGTTGGTGCGATGGCAACGGGGAGCAGGTCCGATGGGGTGTCAGGGTTGGTGGCTGGCGCGAGGGGTGTCACGAACGGTGCTCGCGAGTTCGAGAGGTTGGTGGGTAGGTGGATGGTAGTTGACAGCCCGCCGGAGGCTGCTCCGATTTGGGGTCGGGAACAAGGTCGTGAAGAGAGAGAGAGAGAGAGAGAGGCTGGAATTTCTGGGGTAATGGAGGTAAGGTGGCTGGAGGTTTGTTTAGGTGCTGCTTGATTGTTTGGGAGAGTAGAAAGGTTTGGCGTGGGTTAATGGATTTTGGAGAGAAGAGAGAGAGTGAGATGGTGAGGGAAGAAGATGAAGTAGGGGGTGTTAGTGTGGGTGAGGGTGTAGAGTAGGTTTGTGAGGGTTAGGGTTTAGTTAGGTATAGGTGAGTGTGTATGGAAGTAGGGTGTGTGTGTGTTATTTGTACCCTATTAAAATAATAAAAAGACTCAACTAAAAAGAAATGAAAATAAAAAATAAAACTAGAAATCTATTAAACTAAAACTAAAATCTTAAAAAGAAAATGTGAAATCAAAATAAACTAAAATACATGAAATCCTAAAAATTCTAATCCTAATAAAATAAAATAAAACTGCAACTAAAAACTAATAGAATAAAAATCAAAATACTAAATAAAAAGAAATATAAAAATTGGAAAATAAATCCTAGAAATTCTAAATAAATCTAAAATAAATCCTAAAAATAAAAATGACTCAAACTAAAAATCTAAAAAATAATAAAAGGTCAAATGAGACACACACGGGGTTCGGGGTAGGTTTAGGCTAGGTTTAGGCTCGGGTAAGGTGAATTGTTATGGGCGATGGCTCACTTATATTCTTTATTTGTAAAGGGTTGGGAATAAACCTTGGTAGATTGCGCTTTCTTTTTTTGGATATGGTCGGTTATGATGTTATTCTGGGTATGGATTGGTTAGTGAAGTACCGGGCCATGGTGAATTGTTATGGGAGGAGTATAGACTTTGCCATTCCGAGGCAGGAAATATTTTTAGTAGCCATGCCTCTTTCGGAAGGAGGTTCGAGCACTCACTTATACTGTATTGAGGAGGAGACTTTGCAAGGTATAGTTATTTCCTTAGACATAATTCCTCTTGTTAGAGAATTTGAGGATGTCTTTCAGGAAATTCGTGGCATGCCTCCAAGTTGTGAGATTAAGTTTGTAATTGACTAAGCGCTGGGGACTATGCCGATTGCGCGAACTCCATACCGTATGGCTCCTTTAAAAATGCGGGAGTTACGAGATCAAATTCAACAGCTATTGGGTCAAGCTTTCATTCGGCGTAGTACATCGCCATGGGGTGCCCCTATATTATTCGTGAGGAAGAGATATGGTTCCCTCCGATTATGTATTTACTATCGTGAGTTGAATAAGGTAACCATCCGAAATAAATACCCCTTACCTCGAATTGACGACTTGTTTGATCAACTGAGAGGAGCATCATACTTCTCTAAAATAAATCTGAGATCAAGGTATCATCAGCTGCGAATTCGGGAGCACGACGTGTCCAAAATCGCGTTCTTGACCGGGTATGGGTCCTATGAGTTTCTAGTTATGCCCTTTAGTCTAACCAATGATCCTACGATATTTATGGACCTTATTAATCGAGTATTTCGCGACTTTCTAGACCATTCCATGGTAGTGTTTATCAATGACATTCTAGTCTATTCTCGAACTGAAGTTGATCATGCTGAACACTTGAGATTGGTCCTGCAGACACTATGGGATCATCGGCTATACACAAAGTTTGAGAAGTGAGATTTTTGGTTACAAGAAGTGTAATTTTGGGGCATATCATGACGGATAAGGGTATTTTTGTAGACCTAACCAGGGTTACAGCGGTGAGGGAATGGGATCAACCCACAACACCGACTGAGATCCGTAGCTTTATGGGCTAGGCGAGATATTATCGCTGTTTCATTAAGATTTTTTCGAAGATTGCTGGACCTTTAACGAATTTGACCCGAAAGGGAGTGCGATTTGTTTGGGATGACTCCTGTCAGTTAGCTTTTGAGGAGCTAAAAGACAAATTGACTTCTTCCCTATACTCGCGTTGCCAAGATCGGGAGTAGATTATTTAGTCTTTACTAATGCATCTCTACAGGGATTAGGAAGTGTGTTACAACAGGAGCATAGGGCCATTGCATACGCATCTTGTATGCTTAAGCCCCATGAGAAGAATTATCTCGTACATGATTTACAGCTTGCCGCAATAGTGTTTGCCTTAAAGATATGGAGGCATTACCTTTGGGTGAGAAATTTAGCCTCTTTATGGACCACAAGTTATTGTAATATTTGTTCACATAGAAAGACCTAAATATGCGTCAATGTCGATGGTTAGAGTTTGTGAAGGACTACCAATTTGATATTCACTGCCAACCACACAAAGCAAATGTGGTGGCTGATGCACTGAGTCGAAGACCCGTGGGGCAATTAGCGGAAGTGTGGAAACATAAATGGAAGGAACTTGGCTAGGATGATGATGTATCTAGAGCGTGCATATCGATGTTAGCCATTGCGCTCGAAATAATTATGCGGGTAGTAAAAGCACAAGTAAGGGATAAAGACTGTCAAGACTGGGTACGATAGCTATTGATCGAGGGAGCGGAGTCCTACTCTATTAGTTCTGAAGGTGGGTTACATTTCCATAGAAGACTTATAGTCCCATATGATGGAGACTTGAGACGTGATGTCATGATAGAATCCCATGGTTTGATATTTGCAGTACATCCCGACGGGGAAAAAATGTACCAATATATGCACCGTCAATATTAGTGGGAAGGAATGAAAAGGGACATTTATGAGTTTGTCTCCCAATGCGCCACTTGTCAATTAGTAAAGGTGAACCTCCAATGATTGATTGGAATGTTGCAACTGTTGGAAATACCGGTGTTGAAATGGGAGAATATCTCAATAGATTTTATCACAGGATTGCCGACAATGCAAAGTGGGCATGATTCTATTTGGGTCATCGTCGACCGATTGACCAAGTCGGCAAACTTCCTATCGGTGCGGACGGATTATAATACGACACGTTATGCTCAGCTTTTTATAGCAGAGATTGTGAGACTTTATGGGGTGCTGATCAATATAGTATCCGAACGAGATAAAATTTTTGTATCCTATTTTTGTCAAAGATTCCAAGAGGCGATGGGAACCAAATTACGGTTGAGTACATCATACCATCTGCAAATCAATGGGAAAACAGAGAGAGTCAACCAAATGTTAGAGGATATGCTTCGAATGTGCATGCTTGATTTTAAAGGAGGATGGGAGCAATTTCTTCCATTGTTCGAATTTGCATATAATAATTCATACCAATTCACAATAGGTATGGCACCGTATGAGGCATTGTATGGTCGACCGTGTCGATCGCCTGCGTTTTGGTTGGAAGTAGGAGACAATAAGCTCCTTGGACCTGAAATGATCCAAGATACATCTTCAAAGATTGATCTTATTAGAAATCTCATACGGATTGCACAAGATCTACAGAAAAATTATGCCGACGCAAATCAGAGGCATGTGGATTTAGAAGTGGGGGATCAAGTTTTATTGCGGGTGTCTCCAGTGAAAGGTTTTATTCGATTCGGGAATAAAGGAAAACTTACACCAAGACATGTAGGCCTTTTTCCCATTATTGAAAGGATAGGCCCAATGGCATATCGACTTGCGTTGTCGGAACACCTACAACGAATTCATGATGTATTCGATGTTTTATCTTTAAAGAAGTATAAAAGATGCGAGGGAGCTCATTTGCATGTTCCATTTAACGATATTGAGTTGCAGCTCGATATTTCGTATGAGGATCAATGATTGCCATTTTAGGCCACGGTGAGTGTAGACTAAGCTCGAAAGTGGTGCCCTTGGTTCGAGTTCAATGGGGACACCAGAATGCTAAGGAATCAACTTGGTAATGAGAGGACGATATTCGAGAAAAATACCCATACCTCTTTTCACCAGGTACGTCTAAATTTTGAGGGCAAAATTTCCTTATAAGGGGGGGAGTATGTAATACCCCTTACTTTTGAGTATTTATTTTTATATAAGTCGTGTGGGTTAGTCATTTAAAAATAAATGGAAATTAAATTTAATATTAACTTGTTTGATTTAAGAGTTAATATTTATGAGTATTGCATATTTACGTCTACATGAATGTAAATAGTGTAATATTATGTTATGTTGCGTCATTGCGCTTTAAAGCGACGGTAACTGCTTATATCCCAATCAGACTATTTAAGTAGGGTAATATGACGTTGGGATAGGAAATTATAAATGGTATCTCGGATGTTAGTTTAGAGGGAACAATTAGTCTGAGAACAGTTGAGATAGTTAAAATAAGTGTCGGGTGTGTTTTTGGGTTCCGGGGCACTTTTGGCTAGTTACGACTTAAATATGATGTTACGAGTCATTTTAAGTATGTAGTAGCATTTTATGTTATACTTAAATGTATTTGGGATATTTTGGATATTTAGTCTTGCAAGATAAATTAAAGCTCATTTATGTTTAACCTAGAAAGAGAGAGAGAAGGAGAGAGAGGAGAAGAGCTTGAGAGAAAGAAGAGAAAAAGAGAGGAATTGTGGATTTGAGCTTGGAATTGTTTCAAAGAGGAGGAATTCGAGACTTCAATCTTGAGGGAAGTTTTCTAACTTTCATAGATGTATGATTTTGTGTGAATAAATTGTATAAATTGTTAGTGTTCTTCAGTTTGAACTATTTGGGGATTTTGGTGAGTTTGATGTTTAAATTCTTATGTTTATGATGTAAACATGATTGATGGGTTCTTAATGGTGGGTTATCATATTGGAATGATTTTTAGATGATGTTGGGTGTAGGTGGAAGAAGAAGGATTTTGGGGATTTAGGGTTCATATAAACCCGTAGCCAAAACTGGGCTGTCCGACTCAAGCAAATCGATTCGCCCCTGGTGAATCGATTCGATAAAATGGTAGGCTACATGTCTTAGTTAGCATATCGATTCGGGCAGTCCGAATCGATTCCTCAACTTAGCAAAAAGTTTGATTATTTCGATCGAATCGATTCGGCTAGGGCGAATCGATTCTCTTCCAAGGGCGAATCGATTAAAAAATAGTGTTGTTTTACTAAATTTTTCTAACTTTTTTTCTACTCCTTTTCTCTTGGGTTTAATGCTTAAGTACCTTATCATATGATGTATTATATATTATTATGGTCTCACCTAAGGGGAGTGATACCCTAGGATAATAAGGGGGTGTTTGGGCTTATTTTAGGGGATTAGTTACGAGTGCATAATGCCTCATTTCTTTAAGTAAATGGTTGTAGGACTAGTGTAGAGTCGGTTAGTGTCGTTTTGACTTTCAGGGGCTAGTATGGGAGTGTTTATACCTTGTAGCTAAATTTCATTGTGCACATATGTTTTCGAAAGTAAGAACTGGGTGTTTAAACTAATATATCTTGTGACTATGTCATTTATGTACATACCTCTCTAAATGCTATCATAAGGGAAGTTACGCGAAAGAGGTTAATCCCCTGGCTAATGATGTAGGGGGAGTATAGTCCTCAGGCCATAGCATCAGTTGTTACCTTGTGTGATTGTTTTTTCGAAGTGAAGTAATTCCGGGTATGGTTACACCTCACTATCAAAGGTATATGTCCGCTTCCTATGCGTTGTGATTTAGGGTACCCAGGTGGTCATGAAACTAGGCCCTGAAAGATGATAGCAATTTGGGAATACATCCAGTGGGGAAATTCCTAGAAGTATGGTCTTAGAAATGTTATTGTATGGAAATAACTATTCTCATTCAAATTGTGTTTTGACGCAAATGATTAAATGGAATTATGAATTAACTCTGATTACATGTGATCATTAGTGATTAATTGACTTGTGAGGATAATTAATAAATTGGTAAACCGGGCATATTGGATAGAGTTAGGTTATTCCTATTAAGTAGTCGGGTAGCTTAACTTAATAATGAATTGTATGCTTTAGGATGTGCATTTTAGAAGAGAGGTGAGCATAATTCTTTAAGTAAAGAGAGAATCTAACTCGTTTATGAAATCTGGCATTCATAACTGTTATGCATTTTATTCACTTGTAAATCATATTAAACCGGGCTCTAACTCGTTTATATTTTGTCTCTTGTTTGGTTATTATTTATGTTCAGGTTTCCCATCGCAAGGGCGCCTGTTCTGACCTTCCCTTCCAAGTTAAAGAGCTATGGCACATTGCGGATTCTGTAGGATTTTTGTATTAGAATCATCAAATTCTTTTCAGATATTTTACTTATGATCTGTTAGTTATATTCAGGCGTGTTGTCCAAGTTTACATCTTATAGCTACTATTATATTTGGTGTAACCTTTTTGTATCAGTCTATTAACTGACAACTTATTCGTTTATGTTTTATAAATGCTATCCAATTGTTAGTTGTATATTAACCATTTTGTTATGAAAGTAGATGACTGAATTAGTTCATTGTAAATTGGAAAATATTTTGACATCCATTTTTAAAATGTTGGGTGGTCGTATCATATTATCTTCTATGCGATAGTGATGCTAATAATAGACCATTTAAGATTCCTATTTTATTTGAGTAGCGGGCTGGCCACCTCTTATTTTAATAAGCGGAGTGTCACAGTATTATCTTAGGCGAATGTTGATTAGAGACTTAGTTTTGTTAAATCTGTCATAAATCTGGTGTTAATTGGAATTGATGATGAAAACCCATGTAATCTATAAATGATCAATGGTGATGCAACAGTGATGCTAATGATATTTGATGATGAAAAATACTTATAAATGGTGAAACCAGAATTTGTTAATGACTCTTAATCAAGACATGCTAAAATTAATGATTATTAATACTATTCGAAGTAATCCTTACTTGTTCATGATCCTATAATGGTAGAATTTGATTTGAGACCTTTTAATGATAATCTGGAGTTGTTTTAGAGCTTGTCCAATCATTAATTACGTATATAGGATTTAGGGATTTGAATTGGGAGGTAAAGGATGACCAGAGAACAACAAAACTATATTATATTGGGTATACCACATGAAGGGCTGCACCCGTAACATTTTTTACCTCATTGAGGCAAGAGGGGATCGTGCCCATTAAGATCGTGCCTGCAGTTTTGGCCTAGTGGGCTCACGGGTTAGGTTAGTTTTGGGTCTTATCTTGGATTTTTGGTTGGTCCTTTTGGGGAGGATTTTTAGGTTCTTTTAGGAAATATTTAGTTGGGCTTGGGTCGATAAACCTATGCATAAATTGGAGATTACGGTTTTGGACATTTGAACGGATATTGGAATATTTGAGCGTTAGTATGATACTCGTTATTTATATTAGGATTTATTTATGTATGTGTTGGATGCAAGCATACCATATGTTAGTATTTGACTCGTGAGGAATTTATCGACAGGGGTTGTTGATTTAAACGGATTATGGGATCGAGTACCGCGCCCCAAGATGACATAGCATGCTATTGTGATACACCGCCCAATTAAATAAAGGTTGACCAGTCATGTACCAATTTAAAACAGAATGTTTGGTTGCTTCATTCTTAGCATCATTGTCGAAAACTTTTTAACATATTAATCACCTAATATAAAATTAAGCTAGGTGTCAAAACATATCCAATTTTTTTTATAAAATCAAGTAAATCGATTTTCATTCATTCTTAAAATATAAACCATTCACCACACATAGGAATATAATAAATATTGAACACGAATCAAGTACTAAAATAAATAAGACTGGGTAAAACCTCCCAGTTCAAAACTCTAAACCACAAAATAAACTGAATACAATATCTCTGATGAAGGACTAGAAGTGAGCGACACATGCCCTAGACAAGAAGTCTAGATGAAACTGAATGGAAAAGATAGATGTGTCTACTGCAAGGACCTGCAACTTCTACAACAACTGCAGCACATCTGACACTCCAATCTCTAATTCTGGTACCCCTGTGGCTGAGCACTTGATATAATATTTATATATATATATATATATATATATATATATATATATAGCAAAAGAGAGAAGAGATACAAGAAATGGGTCAGAACCCGAGGTTTAAAAATGATTCAACAAGTAATTAAAACTAGTTCTTAAAACAAGTCTTATACTCATGTTAGCTATTGAACTCTCACAAGAGTTTCTCACCTCTCATTTATTGTGCATGCCTAATGTACATCTAATCTTGCCCTAGTTATACCACCCAGTCTAACTAGTCAGAAACCATACTATTACTAACTATGCTAACTAGTAGTATTCCCATATCGCCCATACAATACACTATTCAAATAGTTTATCTCACATACTAAGTTTCATTACTCACCGTTTGAATAGTTAATCTTTTATCCGCTAAGATTATTTTATTTCTCATCTCCACTTTATCTACTAGTTTCACAGAGTAGAAAGTTCTCCCAGTATACTCATATATATATATAGTCTCATCATCCCTATATATATACACTAATCCTGCACCCTTCGGTTAAGACCACTTGGTGCAATGTAATCATTATTATTATTACCAAGTCTACTAATTTCATACAGTAGAAATACTCACAAGTTCATATATATATACAGACACACACACACACACACACACACACACACACACACACACATATATATATATATATATATATATATATATATATATACATATAGTCACATCATCCCTATAAATATATAGATACTAATCCTGCACCCCCGGGCTAAGACCCATTAGTAGAAAGTTCTCCCAGTATACACACACACACACACACACACACACACACACACATATATATATATATATATATATAGTCTCATCATCCCTATATATATACACTAATCCGGCACCCTTAGGTTAAGACCACTTGGCGTAATGTAATGATTATTATTATTATTACCAAGTCTACTAATTTCATACAGTAGAAATATTCACAAGATCATATATATATATATATATATATATATATATATATATATAGTCACATCATCCCTATAAATATATAGAATACTAAACCTGCACCCCCGGGCTAAGACCCATTAGTGCACCTATCAAGAGAATCTTGCAGCCCCGGGTTAGTACCCATTAACGCACCTATCAATAATAATCCAACACCCCCGGCTTATCACCCATTAGTGCTCCTAACAATAATAATCATTGTACCCCCGGGTTATCACCCATTAGTACACCTAGCAATAATATCCTTGTAGCCCCGAGCTATCACCCATTAGTTCACTTACTCAAAATGTTCTTGCACCCTTGGGTTATCATCCATTAGCACACCTAACAATAATATTCTTGTACCTCAGGTTATCACCGATTAGTAAACTTAACAATAGAGTTCCTGCACCCTCGAGTTATCACTCATTAGTGCTCTTAACTATAAGATTCTTGCACCCCCGGGTTAACACCCATTAGTGCTCTTAGCAATAATATCACATAATGGGCATACACACGTCCTATAAAATTTATAGGTATTTCTCCAACCTACATATATACTTCTCATATGTATTTTAACCTCCACTACGTATGGTATAAATATTTAGATTACTATCTCTCTCATAATCTTCAAGGTACATTTTTGATCTCGAATATTTAAAGTATTAATGCTTTCATACTTTCCCGAAATTCTGTCCTGTTTAAATTCACTATCCGGCAGTTTTTCTCACTCCAATAAACCGGTAAACTCAAAAGTGGACTTTAAGAAAATTCCCAAAATTTCACCATGTCACTCGAACCAAAAAGGTTGTCGTTCGAACCATAATGACATTTCGCTCGAATGACTTCCACGTGTCGTACGAATGACTTCGCACGAGATCCTTATCTCGCTTGAACGACCCATCGCGCGAGATCGCGCGAGACTCTACTTTTCGTCTTCTTCCCAATTTTTAGCATTTTCCACCATTTTTTAACCTAAAAACCTCTAAGATTCAACACCCAATGCCTCATTATTAATACCCATCGACACATAACATGTTATAAATCATTCCTAACATCCTAGGGTTATTAATTCGTCATTAATCATCATAATTATATAAAATCCCCAAATTAATTCATATGAACCCTAGTTTCCAAATTTTCAATTAAATAACCTTATCAACGTAGATTTGTTCATCAATATATAATTATATTTCATGATTAATCGTCTACATACATGAAGGAATTTCAACCACTAATTAACCCAGTCCTTAATCATAATTTAAATCTCCAGTTTTCACCCAATTAACATGTAAATCACGATTAATTTCACCTACACTAACATGAGCATGATTATTACTAAAAGAAAATAAGTAATAAACACTTGCCTCGAATATTATGGTCCGATCCGTTGGTGATGTTGGTATAGATGCGCTCATCTCTTCTCTATTTGCGCATTGGTGGTGGTGGTTGTGCAAGGTGGTGCTAATTTGGCCTTCCCTCTAAGAAATTGGTTCTCCCTCACACCCTCTATGGCCGTTATTTCTTTATGTGTCTCTCAACCCTATAGGACTTTCCTTGGCTGATAAAATAACTCCCAAGTTTCGTCCATTAATTAAACCCAAAAATACAATTTACCATAATGCCCTCTCGTGCCTCAAGTTAGTCCTAAAATTGCCTTGGGACGCAAACTAAACATCTGAGTATACAATTTTGGCTACCTCGAACCTCTCGGACTCAACGGCACACTCGAAATGACCATACGAGTTAAAAAAATAATTTCTCTTTTTATCCCAATCAATTAGTCCCGACATGACTGTGACACCTCGCCTAATTAAATACCGGGTGATCAATCCTTTATTAAATTATAATCAAGGTGAACGTTCGGTTCATTCTTAGCATCACTGTCGTAAAAATAAATTTTCCAATTTAAACACCCTAAATAATTAAGCTAAGTGTCAAAACCATTTTAGACATTAGTTTTCCATTTTTTTTTATAATCCAACATTTAACTCTTTAATTTAATCATAAGTTAAGAATCATCCAACAAATATACTGGAACAAACAATCCAAATAATTAAACATCCAACTAAGTAATTCCAACATTAAAACTTAAAGGGAAAACATCCTGACGGTAATAAATCCCAAAATGTAAATACTGGAAATAAATGAATCACAATATCCAATAAACAATTGAATAATGGAAAGAGAGACACATGCCCAACAGAATAAATAGTGCTAGTAGTGGAATCAACAAATGAGTTCGTCTAAGCAAGAGGCCTGCAACTCCCACCTAAGTTGCAGTGCGTTCCTTCCAAAGGATCCTATGTAAGACGCCCCTATGGCTGGGCACCTGCAATATATACATATATATATACAAGAGAGAAAAGAAAGTGGAAATGGGTCAGAGCATGATTGTAAAAATGATTTAAAATTTGTTTAGCAAGTATTTAAATTGTTTACTGGCCAATGCAACAACATATTAGTGCGGCACTCCCTTGAGAAATTCTCACCTCTCTACTAATGTGCACGTCTATCACACTAACCTTCCCAACGGTTTAACTTATCTTATCTTAGGTTGCTCGTAAGATTTAGACTGACAAATTCAATTGTTTAAGAGGTTAATTTCATTTAACAACAAAGTTCTCATTTAAACATTATTTACTAATAAAGTTTCTTAGTAACACATTATAATTTCAAACACTTATTCCCCAATTGAAATAATTATTCATTTCTTACTCACCCTAAGCACAGTAGGTAGTTCCCAAATTCAAATTTAAATATATGTATTAAATACTCATATAGTATATATATATTCTAACAGCACCCCACATAATAATTATGGTGCGGTCTTACTCTGCTATCCAGTCCCCGTATCACTCGTACTAAGGGAAATACAAGTTCGGAATCACTCTCAAACTGTATTGAAACAAAACACAAACAATATTGAGGCGAAGCATAGTTTCCAAGTCCAAGAGGTCAGCGCATACCCTCAGGTCTCTTAGGACCGTCTGACTATCGATCCGATAGCCTGTACCTAGGATTCCTATCTTCTAGGGTACGAGTCAATATCCCCCATAAAGGTCCCATCGAGATAAGACTGTCCCAACGCAGTAACCTCAAGGATAGTAAGTAGTGAGGGCATGATTTTTACACGTATATAGTATATGCATAAAAACAGTCATATAAATATACTAATATTGTCATATCAAGTTTAGGTACATACTCACGACCCATAATTATGATATTTGTCCTTATTACTCGTTATTTAGTTATCACATATAACGTTTGCTTTTATTTTAATTTGTGGGATTATCCCAACTTATCAAGTGATACTCGTGGATGTCTATCCTCTCAAGTGTAATTTCAATAGGTACTCATTTATTTTCCAATGTAACCACCTTACGCGTCTCCCTCTTTAATACATAGTTCCATTGTCCCTTATATGTAAACATTCCCGAAAAATGTAAATCTCGTCTTACATTAAAGGTTTCATATTTTTAATAAGTCCTACTGGTCTTCTTTATCTCCCAAAATATTTTAATATGGATGTCCAAAGATTATTTCTCATATAAATTGAAAAAAACTATTTAGAAGGGGAAATGTTAGTCTGCCAGGAGGTGTCGATCGATCGATGTTCTATGATCGATTGATCGATCAAGCAGGTATGGCTAATTCTGCAGAAATCTAGTTACGGGTTCTATCATCCAACATCATCCAAATCCAGATTTTGCACTCCCAAACTCCCAGAAATTTATACCACAAACGTCCTAAACCCAAATGGACAATATTTAACGTAAAGCATGCGAGTTATCATCAAGATTCATGGATTAAAAGTGCCCAAAATCATACAATACTCATGAACCCTAAAAATTTCTTTAACTTAATTCAAATCAGTCTTTCGCTAGAAATTTTACTTCTAATTCATCATAAATCCGTGGTTAAACCTCTACATATGAAGGGGGATTTCCAGATTATTATCTATATCCCTAAAACATGCAATTTTCTAATCTCTAACATGGGTTTTCTTTCATAGAACTCATCCTAATCAACCCTAAACTAACATGAATGAAGCATTAACGAAATTAAGCAAGATAAATACTTGCCTGGGAATTTTTGGTCTCTGGTTTGTGCTTAAATCAGTGTGGTTATGATCCTTGCGACGTGATCTATCGTTTAGCGGCGACGACGGCGCAAACGGAGGAGTTTTCGGCCTAGAACACCTTGGCAAGCTCTCTCCTTCCTTATCCAATGGCCGTCACTTGTTTTTTGTTGTTTTAACCCTATAAGACAACCCTAGGCATCTGATATATCCTTGCAAATTCGTGGGTTTAATTACCCAAAATTACAGAATGTCCAAAATGCCCTCGTGGGGTACTAATTAAGCCTAAAAACGCACCGAGACCCAAACTAAACCCCCGGGTACACTTTTCTGACTATCTCGACCCTTTCGAACACTTTGGCGCACTCAAAATGACCATATGAGAAACTTATAATTTATTCACTTTTATTAATCAATATTTAGTCCCGACACGACACAGGCGCGTCCCGACTTAAATTTCCAAAATTGTCATTTTATTCACTCGTGACATTTAATAGAACCAATGTCATATATTACCTTGCTCATTAGTAATATTCAACAAGTTTCCCATACTTACTAACTCACATCACGTTAGTAATTGTTAAAAATAATTAATTTCTGGATTTATATTAAATTAATAACTCACATTAAATTTAATAAATCCCCAAATTTAGAAAGCATAAAAATACGGGGTATTACATACTTCCCCCCTAAGAGCGGAATTTCGTCCCGAAGTTCAGAAAATAAGGCATACCTGGTAAGAATAAATCTGGGTATCTCTCGCGCATATCTTCCTCGCGCTCCCAGGTGGATTCCTCCACATTATGATGCTCCCACTGGACCCGTACAAGTGGAACTACCTTCGACCTCAATCTCCTTTCGCTATGGTCTAGGACATCCACTGGTCTCTCCTCATAAGAGATGTCGGGATGTAAGTCTATCTCTTCTATCGCGATATGGGTATGGTCCATGTCATCTCGAAGGTATCGTCTCAACGACGTGATGTGGAATACATCGTGAATGCAATGTAAATGCTCTGGCAGTCCTAATCTATATGCTACCGGCCCAATCCTCTCGATAATGGGAAATGGTCCCACGTACCTCGGGGTAAATTTCCCTTTTTTCCTGAATCTCATCACTCCTTTCATAGGAGATACACGTAGTAATACTTGGTCCCCCACGTTAAACTCTCAAAAGAACCGTTTTGCATCGGCGTAGCTTTTCTGCCTGTCCTGGGCTACCCAAATGCGACTCCTGATAATCTCAATCCTCGCGGAGGTTTCCTGAATCACTTCTGATCCGAGAAACTTGTTATCTCCCACCTCTAGACAACAAGTTGGGGAATGACAAGGCCTTCCATACAAAGCCTCAAATGGAGCCATGCCAATCGTGAACTGATACGAGTTATTATAAGCGAACTCCACCAGTGGAAGATGTGGCTCCCAACCTCCTCTAAAGTCAAGGACACACATGCGTAACATATCCTCCAACATCTGATTAGTACGCTCTATTTGTCCATCGGTCTGTGGGTGATAAGCTGAACTCAACCTCAACTCTGTACCTATAGCCTCTTGAAAGCTCTCCCAGAAATGCGACACAATAATCTTGTCTCTATCTGACACAATATTCAGGGGCACCCCATGTAATCTAACAACCTCAGTAATAAACAACTGAGCATACTGACCCGTGGTATAGTCCGTTCGCACCGACAAAAAATGAGCCACCTTGGTCAAATGGTCCACAATCACCCAGATGGAATCGTGGCCCCGCTGTGATGTAGGCAACCCTATAATAAAATCCATGGAAATACTCTCCCACTTCCACGGGGGTATTTCCAATGACTGAAGCAACCCTGACGGTTTCTGATGGTCCACCTTTACCAGCTGGCAGGTAGAACACTTGGACACGAACTCAGCAATGTCCTTTTTCATCCCACTCCACCAGTATTGCCGCCTCATATCCTGGTACATCTTATTTCCTCCAGGATTTACCATAAATCTGGACCTGTGAGACTGGGTCATCACTGTATGACGTAAGTTTGCTCCTTCTGGTACCACCAATCTCCCATTAAACCTCAACCCCCCATCAGAACTAACAGAATAGGACTCAACACCCTCAGCTAAAAGTCGTACAATCTGCTCCTCGAAAAATGGGTCTGTGGTCTATGCCTGTATCACCCTCGTAATAATCTCGGGTGTCACTGTCATGACAGATATGAAGGAACTAGCTACTGCGTCCTGGTGACCCAACTCTTTCCACTTTGCTTTACAGACGTCCGCTACATTATCTACTGGTCTACGGCTCAACGCATCAGCAACTACATTGGCCTTCTCCAGATGGCACTGTATGTCGAACTGATAGTCCTTCACAAACTCTAACCACCTGCACTGACGCATATTCAGCTCTCGCTGAGTGAACAGGTACTGCAGTGACTTGTGGTCTGTGAACAAGCAAAATTTCTCTCCCAATAAATAGTGCCTCCAAATCCTCAATGCAAAAATGATCGCTGCCAACTCTAGGTCATGGGTGGGGTAATTCTTCTCGTGTAGCTTAAGCTTACGGGAGGCAAAATCTATAGCCTTCTCATCCTGCTGAAGTACTCCCCCAAGTCCCCGTAAAGAAGCATCGGTGTAAACCAAGTACTCCACGCTCGGCTTAGTTAAAGCAAGGATCGGTTCTGAAGTAAGCTTGTCTTTTAGATCGTAGAAAGACAATTGGCAAGCATCATCCCAAACATATGGTACCCCCTTGTGAGTCAGGTTTGTCAATGGACCCGCTATTTTGGAGAACCCCCAAATGAATCTCCTGTAGTATCTAGATAATCCCAAGAAACTACGTACTTCCATCGGTGTCGTGGGCTATCCCCACTCCCTCATCGCTAACACTTTACTCGGGTCAACTGCTATTCCTTGTTCAGAAATAACATGCCCCAAGAACTACACTTCACATAACCAGAACTCGCACTTCTCGTACTTAGCATATAGCTGATGCTCTCGTAGAGTCTGAAGAACCTGCCTCAAGTGCTCGGCATGCTACTCCTCGGAGTGTGAGTATATCAGGATGTCATCTCTGAAGACGATGACAAAGTGATCCAATAACTCTCTGAACACTTGGTTCATCAAGTCCATGAATACGGCTGGAGCATTTGTGAGTCCAAATGGCATCACTCTGAACTCATAGGATCCATATCTCGTCAAGAAAGCAGTCTTTGAAACATCCTGCTCCCTAATACGTAGCTGATGGTACCCTGACCTCAAATCTATCTTCGAAAAGAAAGTTGCTCCCCTCAGCTGGTCGAACAGGTCATCAATTCGAGGCAATGGATACTTGTTTCGTATCGTGACCTTGTTCAGCTCCCGATAGTCCACACATAGTCTCAGTGAACCATCTCTCTTTTTAACAAATAAAACTGGAGCGCCCCAAGGTTAGGTACTCTTGTGAATGAAACCCTGACCTAACAGCTTCTCTATCTGATCTTATAACTCTCGCATCTCCGTCGGAGCCATACGGTATGGAGCGCGTGCTATAGGCCAAGTATCCGATAATAAATCTATGACAAAGTCTATCTCTCGACTGGGGGGTAAGCCTGGTATCTCCTGAAATACATCGGAATACTCACGAACAACTGGGATCGAGTCTAAGGGAATTACAACCTCCTTAGAGGTATCCTCCTCTATGTAATATAAATGAGCGGTCGAGCCTCCCTCTAGGCGAGGCATTGCCACTACAAACATCTCTTGCCCCGGAATGGCAAAAATAATACTCCCACCAAAACAATCTATCATGGCTCTGTAAGCTGCGAGCTAATCCATACCGATAATAACATCGTGCTCATGCATATCTAAGACTAACATGTCTGCTGGTAATACCAAGCTACCAATCTCTACCCCCACACCCCGACATATAAAGAAAATTATCGATCCATTTCCCAATGGTGAGTCTACACACGTCACAGTGCTCTCTGCTGTGGCTAATAACCCTAAGGCCTTCGCAAAATGGGTAGCTATAAAATAGTGCGTCGCCCCAGTATCAAATAAAACCCGACCCATAGTACCATGGATAGGAAACATACCCTCAATCGCGGGTGGTGCCAGTGGAGCTGCTGCCTGGTGGACGTTATAGACACGTCCGTACTGTAACTGTCCCTAATGCACTGGAGCGGCTGGAATGGATGGTAGGGCTGGTACCTGAGCTGGTGCTGGGAGGGAAGCTGGAAAAAGTGGCCTCTGTGGCTCATTACGGGCATCCTGCTGTTGTGGGGCCCTATCACCCTCTGGACAATCCTGGCGCTTATGGCCATGCTTGTCGCACACAAAACATCAGCCTCTGAAATTACCTCCCCTCTGACCTGCTGACCACGGCCCTATTGGCCCTGATGAAAACGCTGTTGGCCCTGCTACTGACGGTGTTGGCCTTGCTGGCCCTGCCTAAATCCCCCAAATCCCTGCCTGGAATCACCTGATCGGAACCGCTTGTCAGGGTCCGCCTGATGGGAACTCTGCTCATGCTGACAAGCCTGTCCCTGAGGTGTCGGTGCTCCACTAGCACCATTTCCCCCTGTCCTTCCCTGCTAGCCGGACTCTCCTACTCACTTGTTTCCCTGCAGATTGAAGCGGTGATCCTGACAGTGTAGTAAGGCAGCATTGAGTACGTCAGTGTAGGTACTCATAGACAGATTTCCTATAAGGTGCTGACGAATCCTCCAAGCTAACCCATCCACAAACAGTAGTATCTTCTTACCCTCAGTGGGTGCCTCATCTGGTATTATAGCGAGAAGTCTTGTGAACTCCTCTTCATACTCAGCAACAGTGGAATTTTCCTGCTTCAAGTTCAGTAACTTCCGCCTCATCTCAGTTTGCACGGCGGATGGAAAATACTTGCGGTCAAACTGTTCCCAGAATGACTGAATCGGGATAGTATTTCTCTCCTCCAAGGTGGTGGTGGATTCCCACGACTGCAAAGCGGCCCCCACTAGCTTAAACGAAGCCAACAATTTTTTCTGCATGTCTGTGCACTCATACATACGCATATGCCTCTGGATATCTTTCTTCCATTGGCTGACGATGATGATATCTGAACTACATGAGAACTCAGGGGGATGCGCCTTCTGAAAGGCATCCCTAACCCGCTCCTATGCTGATGGAAGTTGTGTAGGTACTGGCGCCACTGCCTGAATCTGGGGTGGAGCCTGCTGTACTACCACCAACGCGACATTCATCGCCTGAGCAACAATAGCGGCTACCTCATTAGCATTCATCGTCCCCTGAGCCGGAGCTGTTGGCTGCTCGGCTTGGGCACGCCTATCCTTTGGTGCACGTCTCGGAGGCATCAGAAACATGAAGAAATTTATTAGTCTTACAGTTATTAACAAATCTCAAATTGCTGAAGATGTAATCGTAAAAGCAAGAATGCAACAATCCTAAAATAGGGCTCTATAACAAAAATGTTAAGCTGAAAGCGAAATAAGGCGTACAGATCCTAAGGACACTAGAACCTAATGCTCTGATACCACCTGTGACACCCCGCCTAATTAAATACCGGGTGATCAGTCCTTTATTAAATTATAATCAAGGTTAACGGTCGGTTCATTCTTAGCATCACTGTCATAAAAATAACTTTTCCAATTTAAACACCCTAAATAATTAAGCTAAGTGTCAAAACCATTTTAGACATTAGTTTTCAATTTTTTTTTTTATAATCCAACATTTAACTCTTTAATTAAATCATAAGTTAAAAATCATCCAACAAATATACTGGAACAAACAATCCAAATAATTAAACATCCAACTAAGTAATTCCAACATTAAAACTTAAAGGGAAAACATCCTGACGGTAATAAATCCCAAAATGGAAATAATGGAAATAAACGAATCACAATATCCAATAAACAACTGAATAATGGAAAGAGCGACACATGCCCAACAGAATAAATAGTGCTAGTAGTGGAATCAACAAATGAGGTCATCTAAGCAAGAGGCATGCAACTCCCACCTAAGCTGCAGCGCGTTCCTTCCAAAGGATCCTATGTAAGACGCCCCTGTGGCTGGGCACCTGCAATATATACATATATATACAAGAGAGAAAAGAAAGTGGAAATGGGTCAGAGCCCGATTGTAAAAACGATTTAAAATTTGTTTAGCAAGTATTTAAATTGTTAACTGGCTAATGCAACAACATGTTAGTGCGGCACTCCCTTGAGAAATTCTCACATCTCTACTAATGTGCACGTCTATCGCACTAACCTTCCCAACGGTTTAACTTATCTTATCTTAGGTTGCTCGTAAGATTTAGACTGACAAATTCAATTGTTTAAGAGGTTAATTTCATTTAACAACAAAGTTCTCATTTAAACCTTATTTACTAATAAAGTTTCTAAGTAACACATTATAATTTTCAAACACTTATTCCCCAATTGAAATAATTATTCATTTCTTACTCACCCTAAGCACAGTAGGTAGTTCCCAAATTCAGATTTAAATATATATATTAAATACTCATATAGTATATATATTCTAACAGCACCCCACATAATAATTATGGTGCGGGCTTACTCTGCTATCCAGTCCCCGTATCACTCGTACTAAGGGAAATACAAGTTCGGAATCACTCTCAAACTGTATTGAAACAAAACACAAATAATATTAAGGCGAAGCATAGTTTTCAAGTCCAAGAGGTCAGCACATACCCTCACGTTTCTTAGGCCCGTCTGACTATCGATCCGATAGCCTGTACCTAGGATTCCTATCTTCTAGGGTATGAGTCAATATCCCCCATGAAGGTCCCATCGAGATAAGACTGTCCCAACGCAGTAACCTCAAGGATAGTAAGTAGTGCGGGCATGATTTTTACACGTATATAGTATATGCATAAACACAGTCATATAAATATACTAATATTGTCATATCAAGTTTAGGTACATACTCACGACCCATAAGTATGATATTTGTCCTTATTACTCGTTATTTAGTTATCACATATAACGTTTCCTTTTATTTTAGTTTGTGGGATTATCCCAACTTATCAAGTGATACTCGTGGATGTCTATCCTCCCAAGTGTAATTTCAGCAGGTACTCATTTATTTTCCAAAGTAACCACCTTACGCGTCTCCCTCTTTAATACATAGCTCCATTGTCCCTTATATGTAAACAGTCCCGAAAAATGTAAATCTCATCTTACATTAAAGGTTTCATATTTTTAATGAGTCCTACTGGTCTTCTTTATCTCCCAAAATATTTTAATAAGGATGTCCAAAGATTATTTCTCATATAAATTGAAAAAAACTATATAGAAGGGGAAATGTGAGTCTGCCAGGAGTGGTCGATCGATCGATGTTCTATGATCGATCGATCGATCGATCAAGCAGGTATGGCTAATTCTGCAGAAATTCAGTTACGGGTTCTATCATCCAACATCTTCCAAATCCAGATTTTTCACTCCCAAACTCCCAGAAATTTATACAACAAACGTCCTAAACCCAAATGGACAATATTTAACGTAAAGCATGCGAGTTTTCATCAAGATTCAAGGATTAAAAGTGCCCAAATTCATACAATACTCATGAACCCTAAAAATTTCTTTAACTTAATTCGAATCAGTCTTTCTCTAGAAATTCTACTTCTAATTCATCATAAATCCGTGGTTAAACCTCTACATATGAAGGGGGATTTCCAGATTATTATCTATATCCCTAAAACATGCAATTTTCTAATCTCTAACATGGGTTTTCTTTCATAGAACTCATCCTAATCAACCCTAAACTAACATGAATGAAGCATTAATGAAATTAAGCAAGATAAATACTTGCCTGGGAATTTTTGGTCTCTAATTTGTGCTGAAATCAGTGTGGTTATGATCCTTGCGACGTGATCTATCATTTGGCGGCGACGGCGGCGCAAACGAAGGAGTTTTCGGCCTAGAACACCTTGGCAAGCTCTCTCCTTCCTTATCCAATGGCCGTTACTTGTTTTTGATTGTTTTAACCCTAGAAGACAACCCTAGGCATATGATATAACCCTTGCAAATTCGTGGGTTTAATTACCCAAAATTACAAAATGTCCAAAATGCCATCCCGGGGTACTAATTAAGCCTAAAAACGCTCCGAGACCCAAACTAAACCCCCGAGTATACTTTTCTGACTATCTCGACCCTTTCAGACACTTTGGTGCACTCAAAACGACCATACGAGCAACTTATAATTTATTCACTTTTATTAATCAATATTTAGTCCCGACACGACATAGGCGCGTCCCGATTTAAATTTCCAAAATTGTCATTTTATTCACTCGTGACATTTAATAGAACCAATATCATATATTACCTTGCTCATTAGTAATATTCAACAAGTTTCCCATACTTACTAACTCACATCACGTTAGTAATTATTATAAATAATTAATTTCTGGATTTATATTAAATTAATAACTCACATTAAATTTAATAAATCCCCAAATTTAGAAAGCATAAAAATACGGGGTATTATAACGACTCACATACGCGTCAGACTTAAATTACCAAATTGTCGTATTTCTCACTTCCGACAATTTATCAAATATCGTAATTCCAAATTACATATCACACAGTAATATTTAATTGTTCACAACAATAAGTATTAACCCTTGGCACGCTAGTTAATAATTATTTTAATCCGAATTAATAACAAATTAATTTCTCGCATTTTAATTTAATTAATACAACAACAATAATTAATCGCACACTTACTCCCATCATAATAATTAATCACATAATTATTTAAATCATCAAAAATACGGGGTGTTGCATACTTCCCCCCTTAGTACGAAATTTCGTCCCGAAATTCGGAAAATGTATACCAGGTACAGATAATGCTGTAAAAAAACATTGAGCATCGCATCCTTTCTCTCCCAAGTAAGCTACTCCGTACCACCCGTATAGTACGCTATCGAATACCCTTAATAATGAACACTTCACAGGTGTTTATTTTAAACTCCAGGTTACCCTGTCATGTAGGCTCCTCCCTAAGCCTTACCGTTTAAGTTTCACTACTTACTATATTATAGATATTCACTATCTAGACTTCTACTATTTGCACCTTAGTAGATTTATCCTCCTTTCAGATACATACGACTTCGTCTCTTGTCGTTCGTACCAGTAAATTGGTTGTGCAATATATATGTCACACACAATATATACGATAATATCAATTCTTCTTCGACATTTGAAATCATAACCGGTCCCTCCACCTTTAGCTATCAAATAGGACAATAATCAAGTTTATCGTGCCATACCTCTACTGGCAATCTTCCCAAACGTGAATTCATAGGAGTTATTTGGACACAAAATCCACTAGTGGAAGGTACTGCTCTCGTCCTCCCCTAAGATTTAAGGGCACACATAAAATTTTCTCTCCAGCATCCGATTAGACTGCTTGTCCTGCCCATCCCTCTGTGGGTATTAGTCCGTACTCAATCGCATCTCAATACCTATGGTTTCACTATCTCGATTACATAAGGATTCTATGCATACTGTCCCGTAGTATGATCATCCCAATTAGTATAACGTGAGCTACTTCACTCCACCATTCCTTATCAGATATATAGGATCATGACCACTCTAGAAAGTAGTACTTCATGAGAAGATCCTTTGGAATACTCTCCCATCCACTGGTGGCAGAAACCTCTGTTGGTTTCAGATTTGGCCATCCTTTTTCCAAGAGTCAGGTGACCCACTATAAGACGAACTTTGCAATATTACCCTACATCATAACCCATCACCACTGTTATTTGTATCCTGATACATTTTGTACTCTCTTGAATAAATTTTAGTTTATCTTGAAACGTAAGTCTCTGACAAATCTTAGTGAATAAGTTTCGGCTTACCTGACTACATGTTATCGAATTCACATGCTGATCATAATCCACTGCCTGATTTGATCACCTAGGGCGCCCGTACAGCCTATTCCTCACGCGTCCTAGTACAAATGACATGAAATTTTCTTACTTCAACTCTTGCACACTCGGTATGCTGATGTAGTAGGGTGTACTCAACCACCCCACTAGTCATAACTTATCCAATCCTTAAATGACATCATTTCTCTATTCCGAATGATACTAAGGCTAGGTGACTCTATTGGCCTTAAGTTATAAAAGAATTATCAACTCTCAATTATATTCTTTTATAGGTACAATAACCAACGTACAAAACTTGTGTACTAACGACCAAACTTCTCTCCACTCCCGACGTTCGCTAGTTTCATGTGTGGGATGTCCCGCAAAGTGAAATCTAAACAAGGACCCCCCCCCCCCCCGATACACTACTATTTAACCTAGTCGATTGTCGAGATCCGTAAGGCCCTCAATCCATACTATGTACCTCTCTACAATCTTCGTATGTTGACATAAGAGTTTTCTCGTCCACTCTCATGTCTCTAAACATAACATGAAGCATGACGCTCTCACTATCTGAGGTACTCAGCGCTATATATATATATATATATATATATAATGAGCTCTATCTCTCTGCTCGAAGAAGAAAACAATGCATGTTGAGTCTCCTCAGTAAAATAAATTCCTACACACCGAAATAACATATAACTAGACAACATACTCGATGAGGTCTATAATACCATGAAATTTTTCATATGTTCATATATCTGGGCCCAACCCTATTTCAGGTGACGCCGCACAAAATAAAAATTTCTCCTCCCGGAGTATCCGTCACGACAGTTATATCACTACATTTTTACTATCGTTTAACCGTACCGAAATTAATCACTACACATTACCATAATAAACTTTACTAAAGCTAACTGAATGCAGTAGTAAATTATAACAACAAAATATATTCATATGGCCCACCCGGTTCACTCACAACAAGAAATACGTTTGTAACAAGACTGTTAAAACTAAAGTTCCCCACTCAACTCTACTCGCACATGAATCTTAGGGTCTCCAATTTACATATCAGTTGTGACACACCCGTGTCACTAGAATTAATCCTTTACTCACAAGGAAGAAGCAAAACCTCACCAGTCTCACCAAATTACAGGGTCTCAGCACGTGGCTTCCATCTCGACCCATGAACATCTGTAATCGTTATACATCTTAGGATTTCATCCTATAGTTATCCCCTCTCATCGTGGACAATTTATTCCATCATGTGGGTTTCACGTCCATTATTAAAACATTGGCCCAAACTCTCTAGGACTTAATTATGGCTTTACTGAACTCCCATTTACATCCCAAGCCACATCGACCCTGACATGCTGTATGCTACTATTAACGAGGACTCTACTGGTCCATCCTGAACCCATCACTCTCGGGTTATAAATTTCCTGGGCCTAATTCTCTTGACCCCAAATTCCTTTGTTGGAAGTATCACTCCTCCAGTTGTTATGTCTCACTGGCACGATTTACCATTTCTAATCTTTTCGGTCTCACTTATCAATTTTGGACACCTTCAACACTTATAGTTCGACTTCCTTCACATAGGGAAACTTCACGAGCCATTTCACTGTCACTGGTCCCACTGACCATTTGGAAAATGTCATTCCCTCGGACCAAGTAGTATTACCTTACTGGCTACGCTGGCCTTTCGAAATTATGGTTAGCATCCACAGACCTGATTGACTTCATCGTCACGTTGTAGGAAGTTAATCACTTAAGACCATCTAATCGAGTTCCCTATTGGGTATAGTCTCATGTGGGGTTCCACTAACATCGTTAAGTTCAATTTTGCTTTTCGTCCAGATTCTCTAACCTTTCTGGCTCACTTCTTCTCGAAAGAATGCAATAACTAGTCACCGTATAACCTTGACGACATCAACATTAGTCATCCTAGCTGGGTTTCTCATTTATGCTTGTATTCAACTCACGGGTACTTTATCAACTATATACCCTTTGGATAATTTATGCCCCTCTGCCAGGTACGAAGTTCATTATGCAATTCAACCTTTCTCTCATGATCGGTTCTATCTTACCCATTGTGCTAACCATAAAAATTTTACTCGCATTTTGTTACCACATCGAATGGAAGACCACATGGTCAAATCGTACCCAAATTTCTCTCTAAATTTCAAGCACACTTATTCATATGTGGTGATTGCCTCTAATCACTACCTGATGCTCCTAAGAGCTATAACTTTTAACTACCAAATTTAATTTTGAGTGTCGTCACACCCCACTCTACACAATTGCCTTCGAATTTTCTACCTCCGTTGGTCTGTTATACTCTCATTTTCTTCTCCGCATTTTCACCGATGGGTTTTCAAAAGAGTCCTTCTGATTTCCCCCTTATCGACTATGCTAAGTGGTCTTGAAATAATTCCACTGTTATCTACGACTGTGCCCTGGGAACCCAGTGTTCCCGAGTGATGAATTCTATTATCATTTGCTTAAGTAACCCTCATGGTGATTTTTGTCACGATCACTCTTTCCCGATTACTCTATATCTTTTGTTGGGATTCTTCTCTTGCAGTTCTTCTTACGACCCTCGCTGGTCGTCCTAAAATATTCGGTGTTCAAATCAAACAGAATTTTGTATAATGAGTCACATCCATTATAATTCGTAGCAGGAGAGCGTAAGTCGCATACTTAAGGGAACACAACAATACTATCATAAGTCTCTACATCAAACAATAATGCGCTGAAATGTAATAAGACGCACAGATCCAAAGAACACCAGAACCTGATACTCTGATACCACTTGTGACACACCGCCCAATTAAATAAAGGTTGACCAGTCATGTACCAATTTAAAACAGAATGTTTGGTTGCTTCATTCTTAGCATCATTGTCGAAAACTTTTTAACATATTAATCACCTAATATAAAATTAAGCTAGGTGTCAAAACATATCCAATTTTTTTTTATAAAATCAAGTAAATCGATTTTCATTCATTCTTAAAATATAAACCATTCACCACACATAGGAATATAATAAATATTGAACACGAATCAAGTACTAAAATAAATAAGACTGGGTAAAACCTCCCAGTTCAAAACTCTAAACCACAAAATAAACTGAATACAATATCTCTGATGAAGGACTAGAAGTGGGTGACACATGCCCTAGATAAGAAGTCTAGATGAAACTGAATGGAAAAGATAGATGCGTCTACTGTAAGGACCTGCAACTTCCATAACAGCTTCAGCACGTCTGATACTCCAATCTCTAATTCTGGTACCCCTATGGCTGAGCACCTGATATAATATATATATATATATATATATATAGAAAAAGAGAGATGATATACAAGAAACGGGTTAGAGCCCGAGGTTTAAAAATGATTTAGCAAGTAATTAAAACTAGTTCTTAAAACATGTCTTATACGCATGTTAGTTATCGAACTCTCACACGAGTTTCTCACCTCTCATTTATTGTGCAAGCCTAACGTACATCTAATCTCCCCTAGTTATACCACCTAGTCTAACTAGTCAGAAACCATACTAATACTAACTATGATCAGTAGTAGAATTCCCATATCACCCATATAATACGCTATTCAAATAGTTTATCTCATATACTAAGTTTCATTATTCACCGTTCGAATAGTTAATCTTTTATCCACTAAGATTATTTTATTTCTCATCTCCACTTTATCTACTAGTTTCACATAGTAGAAAGTTCTCCCAGTATATATATATATATATATATATATATAGTCTCATCATCCCTATATATATACACTAATCCGGCACCCTTAGGTTAAGACCACTTGGCGCAATGTAATGATTATTATTATTACCAAGTCTACTAAATTCATACAGTAGAAATATTCACAAGATCATATATATATATATATATATATATATATATATATATAGTCACATCATCCCTATAAATATATAGAATACTAAACTTGCACCCCCGGGCTAAGACCCATTAGTGCACCTATCAAGAGAATCTTGCATCCCCGGGTTAGTACCCATTAACGCACCTATCAATAATAATCCAACACCCCCGGCTTATCACCCATTAGTGCGCCTAACAATAATAATCATTGTACCCCCGGGTTATCACCCATTAGTACACCTAACAATAATATCCTTGTACCCCTGGGTTATCACCCATTAGTACACTTACTCAGAATGTTCTTGCACCCCCGGGTTATCACCCATTAGCACACCTAACAATAATATTCTTGTACCCCCAGGTTATCACCCATTAGTAAACTTAACAATAAAGTTCCTGCACCCCCGAGTTATCACTCATTAGTGCTCTTAACTATAAGATTCTTGCAACCCCGGGTTATCACCCATTAGTGCTCTTAGCAATAATATCACATAATAGGCATACGCACATCCTATTAAATTTATAGGTATTTCTCCAACCTACATATATACTTCTCATACGTATTTTAACCTCCACTGCGTATGGTATAAATATTTAGATTACTATCTCTCTCGTAATCTTCAAGGTACATTTTTTATCTCGAATATTTAAAGTATTAATGCTCTAATACTTTCTCGAAATTCTGTCCTGTTTAAATTCACTATCTGGCAGTTTCTCTCACCCCAATAAACCGGTCATCTCAAAACTGGACTTTAAGAAAATTCCCAAAAGTTCACCCTGTCGCTCGAACCAGAAGGGTTGTCGTTCGAACCATAATAACATGTCGCTCGAACGACTTCCACATGTCATTCGAACAACTTCATACGAGATCCTTATCTCGCTTGAACGACCCTTCGCGCGAGATCGCGCGAGACTCTACTGTTCGTCTTCTTCCCAAATTTTCAACATTTTCCACCATTTTTTAACCTAAAAACCTCTAAGATTCAACACCTAATGCCTCATCATTAAGACCCCTCAACACATACCAGGTTATAAATCATTCCTAACATCCTAGGGTCATTAATTAGCCATTAATCATCATAATTATATAAAATCCCCAAATTAATTCATATGAACCCTAGTTTCCAAATTTTCAATTAAAGAACCTAATCAGCCCAGATTCATTCATAAATATATAATTCTATTTCATGATTAATCCTCTACATACATGAAGGAATTTCAACCACTAATTAACCCAGTCCTTAATCATAATTTAAATCTCCAATTTTCACCCAATTAACATGTAAATCATGATTAATTTCACCTACACTAACATGAGCATGATTATTTCTAAAAGAAAGCAAGTAATAAACACTTGGCTTTAATAGGATGGTCTGTGTAACAACCCTCGATTTTTGGAGACTGAGAAATTAAATTTTGGGAAAATAAAATTTAATTGAATTGGAGAATTTCAAAATTTGGGAACTTAGGCCCGAAAATAGATAATATTTTAAAGTATTCCGGATGACATTTTTTAGGGTACCATCGATCCCGGAAGGGTCGAGATAGTCGAAATGACTGTCATTGGTTTTTATTTCGGCTCCGAAATGTTTTTAAGTTGTTTTGGCTCGAATTGGAGTAAACGAGTCATTTAAAGCGTGTATTGACATTTAAAATTGGAATTTTGTTTTAAAGGATTTGGAGTCTTACGGATTAAGCCATTTCTCATTTGAGAGAAAGGGCAAAAAGCCCTAGAGAGAGAGGAAGAGAAAGGAAAGAAGAAGAAAAGAAGAGAGAGAGGAAGAAAGCTTGGAGATTTTCGGCCCAACCGCGATTTCGAGGACGATCCAACCTCTACAAATCTGAGGCAAGTGTTTAATCTTGCTAAATAGCTATTGTGTATCTTCATTTCATAACTTGTGGGGTAAAGAAATGGATTTTTGGGTATTAACATCAAAATCTAGATTTTTGGGTTTAAATCTTGAAATCAATGTTATTCTATGGTTTAATCCCATATAAATGGTTGGGATGAGATGTAGGGTGGGTTTTCTTGTTAATAACATTATTGGGTTAAAGATTTGGGGGCTTGGTGATGATATTTGGGTATTAAATTCGTGGGGTTTGCTGAAATGGAAAAACGGCCAGCTTAACTGGTATGGTAGGTCGACCGCGGTCTGGGGACCGGTCGACCGCGCCTTAAAGGAAAAGCCTATTGCATTTCTTCGTAGGCAAAATTTGGACCCGCGGTCGACCGGGGGTCTGGGACCGGTCGATCGGTCCCTTGTTTCTAACCCAAAACTTGGATTTCTTCTCCCACTTTTCCTTTGAAGTTTATTCTTAGGGGCTTCCTTAATGTGTTGTTTTATGGGTTTCCTAAGATGACTTCTAGCCCTTTTGGTTGGGTTTTGTTGATTTGGGATTCTCTCTAATAAAGTAAGAGATATCTTTTGGTGACTTATAGGGGATTCTCTCACTTAGTATCCGATAGTGGGAACTTCTTGGAATCATTGGATAAGAAATATCCATGTATGTGGTGAAATTTCTAGGCCGGCATTTATGTCAAATCCTTATAAGGATAAGATATTGTTAAGTTACATATTGGGGCCATTTGAAAGAGAGTGGTCGCATACTCTTTAAAGAGTGAAGGGGTCTTACATCCTTAGAAGAGTTTAGTCTAAGGGCAATTGATAACTCTATAGGACTGAGGGTTTCTGATTTCGACTCGAACCATAGGTGACTTTGAGAACGGCTTGGGATCGTATTATCGACTAGAATAAGCGGTAGCATAAATTCTAGTTAGGGTAGTTTTCACGTACTATGGGGATATGATCTGTGAGATTTCAATACTTGAAATGAGGTTGGAATAAATTGAGGCTTTAGACTATTAAGTCATGTGTGTGCCTATGGTTAAATAGTAGAAAGGTAAATATTGTACTTTTGGTTATGGATGAAACGTGTAGTGATGGATTCCTACACATACTCTTGGGTGATAACCCTAATGTTGAATATATATGTATAGATATATATATGTGGTTTTGGGAGACTATTCATCATAGGAAAAATGATTGAATATGTTTCAAGTGAGGGATTGTATTCACATATTGAGGTATATTTATTGGAAATTGTGGTGACGGCTTGTATATTGAGGATTATGTATACTTATAGTCGGGTTTATATATCTTATACATATGAACGGGAATTAGTTTGTATATATATTGATATAGCGATGTGTGAATATATGTATATATATCTATGTATGAATATGAATATATGGATATATCTATGTTGTGGTCATACATGGTATGGATATTTAACCGTATATGATGGTTTATTATATTGTATCTTATGATGGGATCATATGGATGTATGTATAATGCGTATTTGAGCGATATATATACTTATGTGGTTAAGCATACCCCTCTCATGCTATCATTGGGAAGTTTACGCGCAGAGGGTGAGCATCCGGGCATATAGAGCAGGGTGTGGATATTCCCCAGGTCATAGTCGTCCCTTGTGTTATTATATGATATAGATATATATTTTTGGGATGAGACGTGGTGGGTATGTTTCGTCTCATTGCCGGTTGGAACTATGACCGCTTCCCGGGACGTCGTGTGTGTGTTACCACGAGGTGGGTGTCGTTGATCCCCACCAGGTGGTCCCCAGTTGTTACATGAGCCGGACTCTGGGAAGATGATAGCATTGATGCAGTTTTATCGGCGCTACATATAGCCGAGTATTATATTTGCATGGCCATTGTACATCATATATGGTATGTGCACTTGGTCATGGGTATATGGATGATTGGTATATGTATATATATGGTGAGCATAAAATACCTATATATATATGTATTTATATATCCTATATAGGAAAGGATATAGAGTTTTGGTAAAGTACATCTTAGATGATTATGGTGTACTAGATTGATGGGGGTTGATGTATCGCACATAAGGTATTATTCGGTTACATCATCCCAAGGATATTATTGGAAATTCTTTTATTTTATTTCTTTTGTTTTCTTTTGTTTTCTTTTCTTTCTTTATTTCTTTCTTTGATAGTTAGTTTATCAGTAATGGTAGTACTATATAGTATGTTAAGAATTATGGATCTCTAGGATCGACATTGCCCAGGAGTAGTGTAATGAGGGGGTTCCTTGTTTGGATTTCGCTTTGCGAGACGCCTCACGCACGAAACGCAGTGCTATGTCGAGAGTTGAGAGAAGTAATTCTATTTGTGGCATCTCGGATCTCTGGTCTTGACCTTGTCAGGAGTAGTGTAACGGGGCGGTTCCTTGTTTGGATTTCGCTTTGCGAGACTCCCCACGCATGAAACGTAGTACAAGTTTGAGATTAGAGAGAGGTTTTGCAATATTCCATGTGCATGATATTAAGAAAATAAGTTCTTACATTTTAGCCTATATATATATATATATATATATATATATATATATACATATATATAGGGGTAACGTATTAAGAAGTATAATTCATGAAATTATAAATCGGAATCCATAAAGCCTATGATGGCATAATTGTTGTAATCGTAATATAGTAGGATTAGAAATGGTGGATCCTTAGATTATGACGGGAAAATAGCTCTCGTGGGTATAGGCTAGGCCTATGATAAGTTAGATTGTCTTTATAAATATGGGGGTAATTTAACTAAAACTTGAGGACGCGAATAGGTGCGCGCCTTTAGATGAGAGGTGAGTTGAGGTTTCACGAGAGTGCGGTCTCACTTTAATTATGAAATAAGTGCACCGATAATTATTATGCACGGTTAACACACTTGCTAAATATTTTTCACATTCGGGGCTCTGACCCGTTTACTTTTCTCTCCTCCTTGTATATATATATATTACCACATGTATCCTACCGCATGGATGCCGGGTGACTTTTTATCTAGAGTCTTGGGAGTCGTGACAAGTGCGGACTGTTGCGGGATGTTTCATGTAGCCGCTTACTACTTCTTTAAAATTCTAGGTAGGATTCAAGTTGTGTATCGGGTTTGTACCCAAGGGATATTTATATACATCTTTATATTTATTCCATTTCAGTTATTGTATTGGCTGTGACCCGACAGCTTATTCGGGTCTACTTTGTGTGGTACATTCGGTTGTATTTATTTAGTTCATTTTATTTCTAGTATTTCATTTATCCTAGTTATTTCATGCATCTTTCTTTTCTTTAGTAGTGTTAGTTGGTTGGTTGTTGCACATTCTATTTAAATTTTCATACCCCGCTTATATGATTTCGGGTAGTTAGTCCTATTTTGTATAGTACCGGCAGTTGATGTTGAGACTGGACCATCTGAAACTCCTGATTTAATATAGTATAGGGCTGGCCACCCGTTATTATTTTAGGCGGGTTGTGACAGATGGTATCAGAGCATCAGGTTCTAGAGCCCTTAGGATCTGTGCGAGTTATGGATTCTTCCGTTAACGTTCTTGACATAAAGCCCTATAAATAGGACTGTTGTGTTCACTGCGTTGTTTTATTCTATGAAGTATATTCACTTGATTGGCGTTCTGATAACAGTTGCTCTTGTTTCGTTTCAGACGTCGCCTAGATTATGTCGTCTAGGAAAGGATAAGATTAGAAGTACCATACCATTAGCATGTTTTGGGTACACTTTGATCGGGGGTATTTATTTTCCCCGGTTCCGGAGGAGTTATTGAGGAGGTTTCTGGCAGTGGTTCGAGGTGATTTATCGGCAGTTGAGTAAGAAAGGAAATTTACTCGAATGGTGAATCTTGGTCCTAGTAAGGTAAACCCGAGGAGAGGCATGTAGGGTAGTCCTTGAGAGGTTTAGATTGAGAATCTGTTAACCTTCGTTGGGAAACCTAATGTTGGTGACTCTTACCGAGGTGAGGTTGGTGTAGTTATCCCAATATCAGGAGTATCGCCCTCTAAGATAAGGGAGAATGCCTTTGGAGACTCAGTTTCGTTGTGTAGGACGGAGGGAGTTTTCGGCAGTTGCAATCGCGCATTGCCCTTCAAAATGGTTAGGAAAGGTTTTGAGGAAGATGTTTCTCTTGTGGAGAAATAGGCTTAGGGTTAATGATTGTCCTAGAAGAAGTTGAGGACCCTGAGTTGAGATTCTAGGACAAGGGCAAACCCTTGAGTTACGGAAATGTAAGGTAGAATACCTTTATTTGAGTTTAAGTTACGCTTTGTGCGATATTGGGAATGTCGCGTGTGAGATGTGATGAGTAGCTAACCGCTTTACCGCTAGGGTGTATAAAAAAAATAATTCCTAGAGGAGAAAGTGAGCAAGTGTGGCCTTTGTATGGCGTCTTCGGAGATGTTACACCTTTTCATGACTGAGAGGTTCAGAGTTTGGTAGATTCCGTGGAGCGGATAGTTTAGCTCATAATTGTGCTAGTTTTGATAACTAGGGATTGGCTAGAGTATTGTATTATTTGATGCCTTGTGTTTTAAACATAAGGTGCTTGTTTGGCGTGTCGAAAGATGCGGGATTGATTTATATGGTATTGTTGCATAGGCCCTCGGGCAATATCTAAAATATGGAAATCTTTCTTTTTATAAAACCTTAACCCTGGTTCAACTAATCTCAATCCCCGACCTAGCTACACAGTAGTGTATTGGGAGGGTTCCTTGTTTGGATTTCGCTTGCGAGACCTCCCCCGCACGAAGGTGGCTAGTGTCAGGAATTGAGGAGAGTTCTACCATTGGGGAATTTTAAACTTGTATATATTTAGTATGTTGTTATGGATAATTGCTGAGGGTTATGTTATGATTTTAGGCTAATGGAGCCTGATCATGATTTTACGAGTGGAAACTCGGATACAGGGTGTATGGGCACCCTGGGTAGTAGTTGCTTTAAAACTATATGGTTCGACATGAGAACCAGAAAGGATCGGTATAGTGATCCTAAGGATTGATGTGAGGACTAGATGATATTGAGGTCCTAGGCATGTCTTAAATTTCGCGGACGAAATTTTTGTAAGGAGGGAAGCGTGTAACAACCCTCGATTTTTGGAGACTGAGAAATTAAATTTTGGGAAAATAAAATTTAATTGAATTGGAGAATTTCAAAATTTGGGAACTTAGGCCCGAAAATAGAGAATATTTTAAAGTATTCTGGATGACATTTTTTAGGGTACCATCGATCTCGGAAGGGTCGAGATAGTCGAAATGACTGTCATTGGGTTTTATTTCGGCTCCGGAATGTTTTTAAGTTGTTTTGGCTCGAATTGGAGTAAACGAGTCATTTAAAGTGTGTATTGACATTTAAAATTGGGATTTTTTTTTAAAGGATTTGGAGGCTTACGGATTAAGCCATTTCTCATTTGAGAGAAAGGGGAAAAAGCCCTAGAGAGAGAGGAAGAGAAAGGAAAGAAGAAGAAAAGAAGAGAGAGAGGAAGAAAGCTTGGAGATTTTCGGCCCAACCGCGATTACGAGGACGATCCAACCTCTACAAATCTGAGGCAAGTGTTTAATCTTGCTAAATAGCTATTGTGTATCTTCATTTCATAATTTGTGGGGTAAAGAAATGGATTTTTGGGTATTAACATCAAAATCTAGATTTTTGGGTTTAAATCTTGAAATCAATGTTATTCTATGGTTTAATCCCATATAAAATGGTTGGGATGAGATGTAGGGTGGGTTTTCTTGTTAATAACATTATTGGGTTAAAGATTTGGGGGCTTGGTGATGATATTTGGGTATTAAATTCGTGGGGTTTGCTGAAATGGAAAAACGGCCAGCTTAACTGGTATGGCCGGTCGACCGCGCCTTAAAGGAAAAGCCTACTACATTTCTTCGTAGGCAAAATTTGGACCTGCGGTCGACCGGGGGTCTGGGACCGGTCGACCAGTCCCCTGTTTCTAACCCAAAACTTGGATTTCTTCTCCCACTTTTCCTTTGGAGTTTATTCTTAGGGGCTTCCTTAATGGGCTGTTTTATGGGTTTCCTAAGATGACTTCTAGCCCTTTTGGTTGGGTTTTGTTGATTTGGGGTTCTCTCTAATAAAGTAAGAGATATCTTTTGGTGACTTATAGGGGGGTCTCTCACTTAGTATCTGATAGTGGGAACTTCTTGGAATCATTGGATAAGAAATATCAATGTATGTGGTGAAATTTCTAGGCCGACATTTATGTCAAATCCTTATAAGGATAAGATATTGTTAAGTTACATATTGGGGCCATTTGAAAGAGAGTGGTCGCATACTCTTTAAAGAGTGAAGGGGTCTTACATCCTTAGAAGAGTTTAGTCTAAGGGCAATTGATAACTCTATAGGACTGAGGGTTTCTAATTTCGACTCGAACCATAGGTGACTTTGAGAACGGCTTGGGATCGTACTATCGACTAGAATAAGCGGTAGCATAAATTCTAGTTAGGGTAGTTTTCACGTATTATGGGGATATGACCTGTGAGATTTCAATACTTGAAATGAGGTTGGAATAAATTGAGGCTTTAGACTATTAAGTCATGTGTGTGCCTATGGTTAAATAGTAGAAAGGTAAATATTGTACTTTTGGTTATGGATGAAACGTGTAGTGATGAATTCCTACACATACTCTTGGGTGATAACCCTAATGTTGAATATATATGTATAGATATATATATATATGGTTTTGGGAGACTATTCATCATAGGAAAAATGATTGAATATGTTTCAAGTGAGGGATTGTATTCACATATCGAGGTATATTTATTGGAAATTGTGGTGACGGCTTGTATATTGAGGATTATGTATACTTATAGCTGGATTTATATATCTTATACATATGAACGGGAATTAGTTTGTATATATATTGATATAGCGATGTGTGAATATATGTACATATATCTATGTATGAATATGAATATAAGGATATATCTATGATGTGGTCATACATGGTATGGATATTTAACCGTATATGATGGTTTATTATATTGTATCATATGATGGGATCATATGGATGTATGTATATTGCGTATTTGAGCGATATATATACTTATGTGGTTAAGCATACCCCTCTCATGCTATCATTGGGAAGTTTCCGCGCAGAGGGTGAGCATCCTGGCATATAGAGCAGGGTGTGGATATTCCCCAGGTCATAGTCGTCCCTTGTGTTATTATATGATATAGATATATATTTTTGGGATGAGACGTGGTGGGTATGTTTCGTCTCATTGCCGGTTGGAACTATGACCGCTTCCCGGGACGTCGTGTGTGTGTTTTACCACGAGGTGGGTGTCGTTGATCCCCACCAGGTGGTCCCCAGTTGTTACGTGAGCCGGACTCTGGGAAGATGATAGCATTGATGCAGTTTTATCGGCGCTACATATAGCCGGGTATTATATTTGCATGGCCATTGTACATCATATATGGTATGTGCACTTGGTCATGGGTATATGGATGATTGGTATATGTATATATATGGTGAGCATAAAATATCTATATATATGTATTTATATATCCTATATAGGAAAGGATATAGAGTTTTGGTAAAGTACATCTTAGATGATTATGGTGTACTAGATTGATGGGGGTTGATGTATCGCACATAAGGTATTATTCGGTTACATCATCACAAGGATATTATTGGAAATTCTTTTATTTTATTTCTTTTCTTTTGTTTTCTTTTCTTTCTTTCTTTCTTTCTTTCTTTGATAGTTAGTTTATCAGTAATGTTAGTACTATATAGTATGTTAAGAATTATGGATCTCTAGGATCGACATTGCCCAGGAGTAGTGTAATGAGGGGGTTCCTTGTTTGGATTTCGCTTTGCGAGATGCCTCACGCACGAAACGCAGTGCTATGTCGAGAGTTGAGAGAAGTAATTCTATTTGTGGCATCTCGGATCTCTGGTCTTGACCTTGTTAGGAGTAGTGTAACGGGGCGGTTCCTTGTTTGGATTTCGCTTTGCGAGACTCCCCACGCATGAAACGTAGTACAAGTTTGAGATTAGAGAGAGGTTTTGCCAATATTCCATGTGCATGATATTAAGAAAATAAGTTCTTACATTTTAGCCTATATATATATATATATATAGGGGTAACGTATTAAGAAGTATAATTCATGAAATTATAAATCGGAATCCATAAAGCCTATGATGGCATAATTGTTGTAATCGTAATCTAGTAGGATTAGAAAGGGTGGATCCTTAGATTATGACGGGAAAATAGCTCTCGTGGGTATAGGCTAGGCCTATGATAAGTTAGATTGTCTTTATAAATATGGGGGTAATTTAACTAAAACTTGAGGACGCGAATAGGTGCGCGCCTTTAGATGAGAGGTGAGTTGAGGTTTCACGAGAGTGCGGTCTCACTTTAATTATGAAATAAGTGCACCGATAATTATTATGCACGGTTAACACACTTGCTAAATATTTTTCACATTCGGGGCTCTGACCCGTTTACTTTTCTCTCCTCCTTGTATATATATATATTACCACAGTTATCCTACCGCATGGATGCCGGATGACTTTCTATCCAGAGTCTTGGGAGCCGTGACAGGTGCGGACTGTTGTGGGATGTTTCATGTAGCCGCTTCCTACTTCTTTAAAATTCTAGGTAGGATTCAAGTTGTGTATTGGGTTTGTACCCAAGGGATATTTATATACATGTTTATATTTATTCCATTTCAGTTATTGTATTGGCTGTGACCCGACAGCTTATTCGGGTCTACTTTGTGTGGTACATTCGGTTGTATTTATTTAGTTCATTTTATTTCTAGTATTTCATTTATCCTAGTTCTTTCATGCATCTTTCTTTTCTTTAGTAGTGTTAGTTGGTTGGTTGTTGCACATTCTATTTAAATTTTCATACCATGCTTATATGATTTCGGGTAGTTAGTCCTATTTTGTATAGTACCGGCAGTTGATGTTGAGACTGGACCATCTGAAACTCCTGATTTAATATAGTATAGGGCTGGCCACCCGTTATTATTTTAGGCGGGTTGTGACATTCTGATCCATTGGTGATGTTGGTATAGACGCGTTCCTCTCTTCTCGATTTACGCGTTGGTGGTGGTGGTTGTGCAAGGTGGTGCTAATTTGGCCTTCCCTCTTGGAAATTGGTTCTCCCTCACACCCTCTATGGTCGTTCTTTCTTTATGTGTCTCTCAACCCTAAAGGAATTTTCTTGGATGATAAAATAACTCCCAATTTTCGTCCATTAATTAAACCCAAAGAAACAATTAACCATAATGCCCTCTCGGGCCGTCGATTAGGCCTAAAATTGCCCCGGGACCCAAACTAAATACCCAGGTATACTATTTTGACTATCTCAATCATCCCGGACTCAATGGCACACTCAAAATGACCATACGAGTTAATAAAAATAATTTCTCTTTTTTATCCCAATCAATCAGTCCCGACACAACTCACATGCGCATCAGACTTAAATTACCAAACTGTCGTATTTCTCACTTCCGAAAATTTATCAAATATCATAATTTCATTTTACATATCACACAGTAATATTTAATAGTTCACAACAATAAGTATTAACCCTTGGCACGCTAGTTAATAATTATTTTAATATGGATTAATAACAAATCAATTTCTCGCATTTTAATTTAATTAATCCAACAACAATAATTAATCGCACACTTATTCCCATCATAATAATTAATCACATAATTATTTAAATCGTCAAAAATATGGGGTGTTACAGCTACATGAAGATTGATGTTTTTATCATACGTTTAGTTGGTTATCTCATGACATGGAGGCGTAGATAACTTGATCCATCAGATGGTTTGGTATGTGACTAAACGATGGTGAGACTGCGTGGTGATCCCCCATTCTTTTGTGTGTGCATGTTCCAAATTAGTTTGGTATGGGACTCCTATGGATTTATCCATAGAGGCACAAGAATATCCATGAAGGTTGAAGCCTTCATGTGATTTATGAGATCTATATTTATTGTTTAGTCCAGTGATGTACATGTTGTATAAAAACAATCAGTCATGATATTGTTCCTACTATGATATCGCATATACCTTATTATTCAGATGACATGAGTGGGAATTGTATTTGGATTGTACTATTTACACGTAAACGAGTTACACTACTATGTAGTTATTGGATAGTATGTGATAGCTTACCTCATAGTCTTAAAATTGGGACTTTAACATTGTAGTTGCAGTTTGGCATGGGTCACTCGCAGTAGTTTATTTCACTTATATTGATGGGTGAGGTATATTTTTCATTGAATTTGTGAAGGATTGACATGATATGTAAATGATTCGCATGTTATTATTGCATTGATATCATAACATATTTCTTGCAATTTTAGGTCTCTCACTCATTTGTTATTTCGAAGTCGTTTCCATGTATTTCTAAGCAGGGCTGTGGTCAGAGTTACTTTCTTTCGTTCTAGTCTTTCCATGTTTAATTTAGGTTGCTATTTCCTTTCAATATTCAAGTTCATACTTATGTGTCTATTTTTATTATGAGATTTGGTATACATGCATAGTGGTTTCGAAGTTATTTTTATTTGATTTGGAGACTAACAATTATTCCCATTTACTTTTGGAGACTTAGTATTATTGTGTTTTATATTTGAAACAATTTATATTATATCAGTTCTTCATTTTATTTATCTTGTGTATGGATGGTTTATAGTACGTTGGTACTTATTTATTTACTCGTTGAAGTTGAGAATACTATAAATTGATCAACATCCCATATCTTCGGTGTTGAGACTTGGCAACCCGATACTTGGAAAATAAAGGGTGTTACAAAAATTTAAGACCATTTTGCTTCACATTAGACCGATCATATCTATCCTTAAGACCCCCTGAATGAGTCGTGATTAAACTAGGAAAGTTGTTCTAAATAGAATTACATTATAGAACAAAAAGTTTCCTACTTTTTTTCTCTCCATCTCTACTAGTTAGAGCGTGTTTGGGAGTGCCTAGGATATTTTTAAATTGGTTATCATGTGTTCTTAGGCCTATTGCGATTATTTTTGGGGTTTTATCTTTTGTATGTATTAATAGTTTGGTATATATTTAAAAACCCAAAATGATTTTTTTTTTGCAATAACCTTGTTAGAATTATATATATATATATATATATATATATATATACATATTATTCTAGGTTATTTTCCTTTTATACTTATATAAGTTTTCTATATCATGATTATCTCCTAGATATCTCATATTTGAATTACCTTGATAATTTTATTTTAGTTTGGTCGAATATCACATCTATTGATATTTTTGTTGATCCATGTTTATTATACCCCTTAAAATAGTGAAGTATTTTCATCTTTGCCTATTTTGTACTTAGGAAATGCACGTTCCTTAGTCTAAACCTTTATGATTTATATAGATTTCATTATCTTAAGACTTCTTTAGCTATTTTCATAATTGATTGAGATTGTAATAACATGTCTAGGATGTTGAGCTTTTGTTTCATATCTGATATATCCCATAACTCGTCTTTTGTGGTTGTACATATATTTCATTGAAAATTCAAAAAGATATTTCTAATACAATTAGGTTTATGCCTTTTAGATAATATACTCCATGTCATATAATATACTCTATGTCATACTTTTGTATATCAAATGACTTATTCGATCATTTTTCATTTTTGGAGACTATGACACGTGCTTCATGATATAGATTATATTTTATTTTATGTCTTATATACTTTGAGATAATTTTCTCTTTGAGAATACATGATCACATTTTGTTACACTTTATAACTTATTACACAGCGTTACAATGCCAATTTATGAGAAATGATAAAGTTTTATGGTCTTTTACAAAATGTTCAATGCTTCAAACGACCTGTGAAAGAGTGTCCAATTACTTATTAAGTAAATATGAGGTATGTGGTTCATAATTTTTAGAATTTTAATAATCATGAGAACATAAGTGGTTAGGGCTACGACATTAGAATGTATGATGTTACCTTTAAAAATTGGAAGTAATATCTCGTCTTTATTTTTTGAGTGAAGTTCGCCACTTATAAAATAATTTGAACAAAGACAAAGTATTAAAGATTTCTATATATACAAAATCGGGTAATAGTAAAGATATGAGACCAAAGATTTTAACCAAAAATTACTTATTGAGGGTAAAAAGTGGTAGTTAAAATGCTTTTAAAAGGATATTGGAAATTTCACTTGAGTTTAAGCATTGAGTCTTTTGTTTTATCATTCGTAACTCTTGATAGAACTCGATCTTGGACCTTTCTTTCAATGGTTTTTAGTTTTTATTTTGCACAAACGAGATATCATCTTATATTCTTGGTTGATCAGCATGTTATTAGCCATTTATTGATAATATTTTCTTGATTATGAACATTGAATAGTAACTTTATTTTTGGAAAGTGTGATAATACTGCCTATATTTTGACTTATCAAAATTGGTCTAGGATTTGTTCTAATTTTGTATTATTATGCTTGTATCTCATTGTAAAACCAGTTGTGAGTGAGGATTTGAATTTTAAATATCTCAACTAGTTACATACCGACTGGTATGTATTATAGTTATTTGATCATTAATTGTGCATATTTTGGTATTAGGTATATCTTGATGATGGTGTTTATATATTAGGCTTCAATATAATTATTGATAATTTATCCCTTTATATTGTATACCATGTAATTCATATCATATATTACTTTCATATCCTCGTGCTTATTGTGATAAATAGCTTGTTTTATACTCTAGCTTTTTTTATCTCACCTATTGTGTAGTTTAATTTCTCGTGTGCTTGTTAACTCATTTTCTTAAGTATTTTATCTTTTAACTTTGTCAATTACATAAAAAAGGGGGAGAAGTTTTCAAAAGGTGCATACTTAATTTGAGAAAAAAGATAATAACTATATGTTAGGGGGAGAGAAACTTGTGTTCTTAGGTTGTACTTTTATATTGTACTTATTAGAGGAAAATAAACTTATGCTAATATGTTGGGGAGATTTTGGTTGTTGGAGGGGGGGGGGGGGGGGGGGGGGGGGAGGGGGTATATTTAGCATTTTGTGATTTTATTAAAATTTCACATTGTCATATCTTATATTTGATCTTATTGATTATGCTTTTACTAACTTTAGATTACGTATTTGTATATTGATATATTTGCTAATGTTTGCTAGGAAAAAAACTACACGTGCTCTTTACAGGATGTTTGAGAATCTTGTGTCATTTGATTATAGTAAATGTTATTTTTATCTTTTGTGCCTTTGGTCAAGCAAGTTTTATTATATGTGATATATTTGATTTATTTGCTTGGAATATATTATTTTGTGTGTGTTTTCATAGCATAGGCAAATGGAGAGAGTGTAAGAGAATATGTATGCTCAAGTGACCTTGGTTTGTCAAAATTTCTTATTCCAAGAGGTGTCTATAGAGATTCATATTCATGTTGTCCACACCGAACTTCACCTAAGCCTCACATTCAAGAACGTAGATTTTAACCCATCGATCAAATAAGTTTTCTAAATTGAAAATATTTTGTATTTAACATTGCGTTTTTGAGGTAATCTAATACATGTTACAATATTTTGTTCCTATATAAATCTTTCAAAATTAATCAATTGTATTTAGAATAGACATGTCATAAGTTGAACAAGAAAATTATGAGGTTTGTGAAAATTTACAAAATTGGAAAAAGTTTGGTTACATGCGGGACCATGCTCGTTGAGGCTTTACATTAGTGAAGTAGGACCTCACATCTGTAAAGCTTTGTCTGTGACCTTTGATTCCTCCATATAAAATCTCTAGTTTAAGGCACGATATAGTGTGTCTAAGCCTTCTAATTAATGAAGACCAACCTTCACGTCCACTACGGTCCGTGAACTTTATATGATTTTGTACTTTAAAAAATATTTCAATAAACATTTCCTTGCAGAATATGCTAAGGCACAATAGAAACTAGGCAGCCAAATGATATTATTTCTTGACCTTTAAGTGTGCAACACTTAAGTTATATCCCACGTGTGGTATACAATTGTGTATATAACCTAAGGTTTGTCCATTTATCCATTGATGAGATGAGAAGAAAATAAATATTGAGAGAATTGTTTTCATGATTTAATAGATTTTTTTTTTGTTTGAAATAGGTATGTGCCTAAGGGTCCAAATACAATTTATCACTTTCTTGATTTATTACCACGTCAAATAAATTTAATATTTCTTAATTTAAAGCAAATTTTAATTTTAATGTATATAATTAATTAGCCCAAATTACATGAAAGTTGTTATTAACAACGGAAGCAAGAAAAGAAAGGGAAATTTATAATTAGGTCCCTTGTTGACAATTTTTAAACATTTAAGGATAATTTACTACTAGGTCCACTAGTTATGCCACTAGAGGGGACTTCTACAAGAAGAGAATTAGTGTACCTAAGTGTTTAAAATTTGTCAAATTTCCTTTAGTGTTCAAAATTTATTTGCAAGGGACCTAAGAGTTCTTTGCTAGAAAATAAATTACACAAGCACATAAGGATTTTAGAGAGGAAACTCTCGCTGGAAAAATCACTATCACCCAAACCCACTTACAAGTTCAATAGTACTAATATAAAGTTTTATAGGACCTAGAAGGACTCAGACACAACTTACATATGTGGCAACGATAACTAACATAATGACACTGCCTTGCATTCTGATCCTTTGCCTCTGCCCGTACTAGTGAGTGTTAGTCCAATACAGGAATTAGTTGCATAGCCTTTAAGGCATTGTTATCCATAAATTTTGATTTTAGAGAATCAACCCACACATAATCTAACATTATATATTCTTGAAAGTAGAATGTCTCAGGGTATTTGTAAACCTAAAGTCTACTTTGATTACATGGATTTGACACGATCACACAAAGACAAAAGGAATCATGCAACCCCAAATTAGGGTTTTGAAAAAATGGGCTTCATACTTTTAAAGATGCATTTAAAGGTGTTTAAATAGTTAGGTGTGAAAGAGATTCATTTAAACACGATTTCTAAGACGAAGGACCTCGCTTGAACCAGAGGTCCATCATTGGAACTAGGACTTTCAAACGAGGGGTTCTCATTTGAATGTTTTTCGATCGATGGTAAATTTTTAAAGACATTGTGCCCTAATTTGAAACCCACTTCAATTGTGGGAATCTCATTTGAACTTTGTTTCGATCAAGGTCCACTGTCTTAAAAAAATACCCTCATTTGAAACCTTCTTCGAACGAGGGCGACCTCATTTGAACGAGGTCACTAATCTTCGACCCTTGAAAAATTTTTGTTCAAAAAACATTTAAAAAAGTCTTTTCCCTATTTGATTTTATCAAAGTCTTGTCAAAGTACACTATAAGGAAACACAAAACTTTGAAAACCTTTACTTTACCAAATCTTTGATATGAAATGAATATTTTTTTTATCAAGTTTAGTAGTCTTTGTCACAGTACTTTGTCTCTTTGTCTTCACTTGATGTAATATTACAACTTGATAGACATATGCCAAGGTTTGTTCTGTAATTAAGCCACCATAAAATAAAACATAAGGGAGTGTAAAAATGTCCTTACAAATCTCCCTTTTTGGCTATTGTGGGACAAAACCAAAAATGGAAAAGATCCAAAAATGATTATTGGATCAAAATGCCTGTACATCAATATACCCATCCCAATCCCCGTGAGACTTGATACTAACGTATGGATTTTTCAATCAACGACAAATTAATATAATGAGACATGTTTATCATGCACATTTAAGCACATATCTTGAGAATTACAAAAGATATAAGGGATGTATATACATTAATAAGAATTGAAAATTGCAATCCATTCACTAAGCTACTCCCTTTAAATTCCAATAAAATCCCCCTTTTTGTATTGGATTGACAAAGTAAGAACCCCAAAACAATATCACGAATAAATCCAATCAAGCAATTAAGAATCATCAAATAAAGTATATGCTCATTGAGATAAGTGACATAAGCGAATGGAAAAATGAACATGGTAAAACATGTATGAATTTATAACATTGTATTCATATCTCAACATGACCAAAACAATTAAAAAAATAAAGAACAAAAGAATTATTAAGTGTAAGATAGCAAAAAATCTATGACATCCCACATAATCTATCAAACGGGAAAATGAATGAACTTTAAATTCAAAAAAGGTAAATATACCCCACTTATGTTATGAACGAACCCTTTGATACAATCCCTAGTTGAAGTAATTACAATTCAACTATACTGAAAAAATTGAGTGTTCGTAGGTTCATGTCGATTTGACCTAAAGTATATTGCTTACTTTCACGTTCAATAAGGACAAAAAAATCACATACCAGACAAAAATGTGCAAACCCAATGATCCTCAACTTATAACTCCCTCAAACATATGATTTCAGATTTTTATTTTAATTATTGAGAATATGCATTTGCATATATAATTCATTGTCTTTTTATCTCCTTAGCATATAAAAGTAAGTTTCTTTTCAATGGTTGCTAACACCCATTTCAGTAGAACTTACGAAATCTTTTCTCTTCATTTTTAATTTAGCTCACAGGTAATTTTTTTTACATGCACATCCCAAAAATCTAGCGAAGAAAATACGACCCAATTTAGTGAAAATAAGTGCAGGTAAATGTTTCATATTGAAATCGAAAATATACCCTAGTCAATTCATTTACTTATATGTGGTATGGCAATGACCACAACATAGTCAACATGAGTCATTCTCGGATAACTCAAAATGAATGATTAAGAAAAACATGCATAGGTCCGTACTACCTTCCTAATATTCTCATCCAAGACTAGGGAAATAATTAGCAAGATGTGTTCCACATATCATCAATTATCTCAACATTATTTATCCACAAAAATCAGAAAACACAAAATCTTTTTGTATTTTGTTAAGAAACATCACAAAACAAAAAATGACCCAAAATAAAAGACAATGTTTTTTATTTTTCATTTGTAAAATCAAAAAATGTAGATATGATACATATTTAAGTAGGATACTATTAAACGCATAGAAAAGCCTGATATACCTAAGCCTAGAAAAAAAATATGCTCTGAACTCGGTCAATGATGCAAACCCTTATGGATTTCCTAAGGTTCTCATACCTAGTGGAAGAGGTTTAGTGAGTCTTCCTGTAAATTGAGAATCGGTAGGAACATAACTCAAAGACTCCATGCTCTCCTCAACAACCTCTCAGGTAGAGTGGTGGCGAATGCACATGTGTTTCATTCTAGAGTGTTAAATAGGGATATGGGTAACGCTAATCACGTTTGTGTTATTGCAATATTTTATCATAATGTCTTGATCTATCGTATAATTATGAAGCATCTACTTTATCCAAAGGAGATGAGTACAATAACCCCTAACTGATACGTACTCGACCTTGATGGTCGAAAAAGAGATCAAGTTTTTGTTTCTTTTTATGATAATAAACAAGCATACTCCCTAAATGGAAACACCCACCAGAGGTGCTCCTACAACGTTTGTCATCTCCATCCTAATCAGTATTTAAGTATGCATAGATCGAGGTGTAAGTATCAAAATAATACCTAACCTCGTGCTCAGGAGTCCCACTCACATATTTAATAATACGCTTCATCGCCAATAAGTGACTTTCCTTGGGACTAGCCTGAAACCTCTCACAAACACCATCACTAAAAGCAATGTTGGGACAACTCTCACTAAGATACAAAAGACTCTCAAACATACTAATATAGAGTGTTCGATCAATAGCTTTGCCTTTCGTGTCTTTGTTAATCTTATTAGTGGTAACACACATGGGTGTGATCACATGCCTAGCAAAGTCTAGCGTAAACTTCTTCACCAAGTATCTAGCGTACTTGGATTGAGATAAAAATATGCCATCTTTCAGCTGATGAATCTGTAAACCTTGGAAAAACGTGATCTCTCCTACCATACTCATCTCAACTCACTCGCCATTAACTCTAACAATGCATGAGTATGGATCTTTCGTATGGAATCAAATATTATTTCATCATCATAGACTAGGGAAACTAATATGTCTTTCTTAGCACGTCCTTATTCTCTCTTTGAAAAAAATTGTCTTACCCACTACCCCTCTCTTTAATCCATGCTCTACAAGATATGAAGTGATTCTCTCACACTAAGGTTTAAGAGCTTAGGTCAACCCATATAAGGCCTTATTTAAGCGATGGATGTATTCCGAACATTTACGGTCTTCAAACCACATAGGGTTCTTGACATAGACTTCTTCCTTCAATATTCCACTGATCGAAGTGCTTTTCACATCCATTTGATAAATATTTAAGCGTAAATGACACTTCCCATCCAAAAGAAGATGAATAGTATCTAGCCTGGTAACTCGTGCAAAAGTATCATCGAAATTCATGCCTTCTACTTGTGTGTAGCCTTGATATACAAGCCTATATTTGTTTCTAGTGATTACACCGTTATTATTCATCTTAATTTTATATGCCCATTTTGTTCCTGTCACATTGGTGCTGCTAGAACATGTGTGGCACGCCATAACATCTAAACTAGATTGGGCAGGTCTAAAACAAATAATATACGAGTTTAAAATAATTGAATGTCATTCTAAGCGTGATAAAAATAAAACTAAATGCATAAAGATAATAACTGAATACAACCATAAAAGTAAACTAAGATAAACCTATGGTACCAAAACACCACAGTAATAAAATTCAACACTGAAAGTAATAATGTCTTGACATAAATACACTCCCCAAATAAAATAACAACTACTATAATATCCGACATGATTAATGTAAATAGGAATAAAATAGTGATCATGCGGGCTCGATACCTAAATCATATATGAGCGGTAACTGAAGAAGAGAGCAAGTAGATAGATCAGGGTTGAGGTGGAAGTGGTGACCTAGGTCCTGAAAAACATAATCAACAAAAAACATACATAACAAGTCTACGAAGAATAAAGATTTAATCGAATTTAGGCTACTACAAATAATTCGCATCTTCTTCTCATATATTTGTTATTTTTAAGTTATCCTAACCGAAACAAACATAGATATCACATGCTTCTAATCCCAATCGCAAGTGAATCCCATATTTAATTTTCATTCTTCTTGATTGAATTTAATTAAAAGGGTTCCATCATATATTCAAAGGTATACCTCTTAAGTATAATACCAAATATGAATGAGGTAATCTCAAATCTAATATCCACATAAGTACGGTTCCCAACACGTTCAAGTGATTGGACTACCCGTGAGTCCACACATAAAGTATAAGAATGCCTACCCCTATAGTTTTCAGGGATCACTTATACATAGTAAGTATAGTTATAGGTAGTCCTAAACTTTTAACCTCAAAAGCCATCGATAAAGGATAATCACGACGCATTCTCGTCATAATGCACGACCTCTATACCCAAGGCTATACATTAGAGCTTCCCCGTATATTTCCCACTCGGAATACGAGTATGCCAATCGTAGGATCAGAGGTAAAGGACCACGATAAAGCCCGTCTCCATCTTCCAGGTACCCGCCGATCATGTCATATGTGCCCCCATCAAAATCCCACCTATAGATCCTACAGATAATGTAACAAAGTGTGAACAAGAAGTTGAAAATGAAGAAGGGCCTCCACCCGAGTTTCATTTAATGCCTATGTCGCAACCGCAAGTTCCATAACCACAACCGTCAACACCAGCATTGCCACCAACTTTAGTTCCTTCAGACAATGAAATGATGAGTGAACAAGAAGAAGTTGAAAACGAAGAAGGGCGCCCACCCGGATGGCATTCCATGCCTCTATCGCAACCACAACAGTCAACAATAGTATTGCCACCTCCTGTAGTTCCTTCAGAAATGAAGAGTGATCAATGGGAAGTTAAAAATGAAGATGGGCCCCCTCCTGGATGGAATTCGATTCCTTCCCCGCAACTACAAGCGCCAACACCATCATTGCCGCCATTGGTAGTTCCTTCAGATGAAAATGTGAGGAGTGAAAAAAAAGACGCTGAAGACGAAGAAGAAGGGCCCCCACCTGGGTGGCATTCCATTCCTACGCCACAACCACTATTGTCAACTGCAATGCAACCAGCATCAGTTCCATCGGAAAAAGTTCAGATGGTTTGTGGTTCTTGCCGCCGCTTGCTTAGTTATCCGCAAGGAGCTAGATATGTTCAATGTTCATGCTGTCAGACAGTCAATCGTGTGCTAGAAGCTCATCAAGTTGGGCAAGTGAAGTGTGGGAGTTGCTTAGTGTTACTAATGTACCCATATGGAGCCCAATCAGTTTGGTGTTCATCTTACCGTTTTGTGGCAGAAATTGGAGTGCACAACAGGCGACCTCCTCTATCTCTGCAACAGGGTCATCCACAGCCTCCTTCTAATCCTGTTTACTAGACTGCATTATATTGGGTTAAAAGTTGGGAATTTAAATTTGTAACTTAAACATTTTCCAAAGTTATCTTTACCTTCTTGGTCAAGAACTGCCTAATGCCATTACAGGGAATGCATGTTTCTTGCTGTGGAGTTACATACCTTCTTACATGTGACCTTTTGTTTCTCATTCCTTTTCTTATTCCTCCAACTGAGTTATGAACTATGAACATAAATAACCAGTTTCAGAGTTGTTTTCTAAAAAATAAAATCCCTCCTAGTACATCACCCACGAGAACTCACACATGGTATGCTTAGACACAATAACACATAATAGTAATCCTAGTCACATCACAAATTACTAGTCTATAAGCCAGATTTCTTTAGTTAATTAACCTCTTTTAATTTAGAATAAGATATCCAAACTCGTTCAAACGATATACAAGATCTCGCTTAAATGAGATTCACTTTGACGTTTGAACGAGATGTTGAAGTCGTTCGAACAAAAAACATCCCCTCATTCTAATGAGTTACAAACTCTTTCGAACGAACCCTCAAATCTCATTTAAACGAGATAATAATCTTTTTCAAATGAGATGAGCGAGTCATCTTCCCTAGTCTCCAAAATCCGCCATTAATGGCCAAAAATACCTAAATCCAAGCCTCTACACAACACCAATCCCATTCTCCTTTAGATATAAGTTACCTAACTACATAATTAACCTACATCTATGAGTTTTACATCAATCAAACTTGTATTTTAGGATTATTTCTCATATTTAAAGTTATGATCCCTAGTTCTATAATTTTTCCAATTAAGCAAAGATTTAGTTCAATTCATACATTAAACAAAGGGTTTTCTAATGATTTACGAGTATAAATCTATATTTAACAAAATTCATTGATAACCGACTCCAACTCAAGAGATTCAATACTAAAATTCTTTACATATTAACAAAGGATTAAGGGTTAAACTCTGATAAGCACCCAAAAGTGTATATTTTATATCCCAAATAGACGTATTTTAATTGCTAATTCTCAACAAAATTGGGTCTTATGTGTGTAATTGTCTATTGTGCAGGCTTGATTGCAATTGCGATTTCAAAAGCTCTAATTCGAGGAAAATTTCAGCAAGAAAGGGCTAAATAAACTCCTTCATAACCTTAACCGACCCCAAACCTAGCCTAAATCAATCACGTGCCCTATGTGTGTTGAGTTTGAATTTTTATTATTTAAAAAAAAAATTTATTTGAGTCATTTTTAATTTTTAGGATTTATTTTCTATTTTTCTATTTCTTTTTATTTAGTGTAATTTTATTTTGATTTTGATTTTTTTTAAATTTTTAGTTTTTATTTTATTTTATTTTATCTTAGTATTAATTTTTAGGAAGTTATTTTTAGTTTTATTAGATTTTACATTTTTTAGGACTTTAGTTTTATTTTTATTAGATTGTTAGTTTTTATTTCTTTTATTTTGTTATTGTAGTTTTTTATATAGATTAGGATTTTACATTTATTTTTATATTTTAAAATTTTTAGTTTTATTAATTTTATTTTTAGTTAGGTAGTGCTATTTTTATTAGGTTGTAAATAATTTATATTTTATTTATTTTTTTAAAATATAAATTGGCATTCACACAAACCCTACCACCCTACACCCTCACACACCATAACACTTACCTTTTCTTCTTCAACCTCCCAACACCCATTTTCTCTCTCTTCCCCTGTACCCACCATCACCAATTCATACACCACATTAACCAATAACAACCCCCCCCCCCCCCCTCCCAAAAAAAAAAAAAACTGTTAACCCGGATGCCAAACTGCCCGGATCCTAGCCAATCCTAACCCCAAACCAACACCCCGTGAACTAAACCACTACTTGAAACTTGCGTTATACCCAAGACCCGAATCATCCATCCCCATGATGTCGCTCACCTGATAATCCTCCTAACCCAACGACCTGCTCGCGCCCAAACCTGGTTGCTCCCGACCCACTTCGTTTTCTATCACCCGAGCAACCCCTGCTAATTTCGGTAACTTGAACCACCTCCATCTATACCCAACCCAATCAACCTCTATCCAAAACTCCAGCGGCCCATTCCATCTTTACTCGACAACCCAATCAAGCTCATGTAGAACCCACTACTCAAACACCCAAATCCAAAGCCAAATAAACAACCGTTATACTCCACATGTTAATAAACCAACTTAATCCCCTTTTTCCCAAATTACCCCCAAAAGAACTCATTTATGTTTCCCCAAAAATTTGCTCAATTTATCCTCTCACCCATTACCTCAAAAACCCCATGATCACTCAATTTTAAACCTATACCCAATATACCCTTAGCCACTTGCCTACTATTAAAGAAGAAGACCCAAGGCCATAAAAAGGGACATCACATAGAAACCCTAAGAGGGTTTTGAGAGAGGAGACTAGAGAGAGAGAAACAACTTGTAAATAGTTTTTTTTTCTATTATTTTTTTAGATTGGTGAGTGATCAATTTGTGAGAGATTCAATTGAGTGTGTGTATATTATTAAAAATCATTTGGATGCTCAAAGTGGATGGGTGATGTGCAAATTCAATGAAGGATTAGAGCTCAATTTCACTCAAAGAGATTTGGTTTGATTGTTCTCTTTTCCATATCTATTTTATTGCCTTGTTTATTTGATTATCACAATTCATATTATTTTAGGCTAAAAAATCCTTTCAAAGGGTGGGATGAACCCATAATTTGATGTTAATTTGTTTTAATTAGTTTAATTACATTAAATTTCCCTTTGATAATTAACTTGGCACTCTTACTTTTGATTTACACCTCGAGAGAGGGTAAATGGTTTTGGAGAGAAATTCGAGATTCTAGTTTCAGTTTCCATTTTAGAATCGAACTAGAGATAGGTTTTTCTATAATGCGAAATTACTTCTTTGAATTTCTACTCTACAATTATTTTTATGATTTAAACTAATTTAGCAAATCGATCCTAGCGGGTGATTTGTTAGATGATGTTTGGATCTACATTTCAACTGTTGTAGGAGTATTAAATTTAATGATATAAAATGTTATTGTTAAAATTACATTTACAATGAGAGTTGATTTGTAATTTTTATACTAGCTTGGGATATTTAATTTGAATGAACTAATTAATTAAATTAACTAGAATTTATGGTGTAATCACATCTCTTGTTTGCTCTCACTTTGATTTTCTCACTATCTCATATTTTACATATTCATTTAGTTAGAGTTCACTTCATTTTCATCATACTTTTTAGTTAGTCTTTAGATATTTGATTTTAGTTTAGTTATTTCTCCATTCACCTTCATATCAAAATTGTTATAATATTGAAAAAGCTAAAAAAAATAGAAAATGAAAAAAATCTACAAAGAAATTAAATAAAAAATGAATTACATTTGTTTTCCTCTCGTTTCACTCCTTTGATTTGGATTGATACCTCACTTACCACTATTCTCTAGCTTTGTTCTAATTTTATAGGTAATTGAAGGATTTTGATTAGATAGTCTTTAAACAATGACGACATAACAAAAACTTATCTATCAAATGGCACCGTTGCCAATCTTTGGAGCTTGAAGCACTTGGGAGGATTTCCCATTTTGTGATTCATTTGTATTGCACTTTTCATTTTTCGTACCATTTTTTTATTTTTTTTAGAAGGATTATATTAGGATTTTTATTCTTGGCTTGTATTGCGGGTCTTAGAGACACCATTTATTTTTCATTTTAATTTGTAATAATAAATTACGAAGAAAAGTGTGATAGGGAAATCGAACAAGGTAGATAGAAGGCGTCCAATGGCGAGGATTTAGAGCCTCTCTACTTTGGGTTGGTAGGAATCCCGAGGCCGACTGAGATATGCGTGATCTCCCCCCGGTCAACTAAAATTGTTCATCACCCCACGGTGTAAAAACCGTGGGAGGTACATTTCTAAAAATCATCGCGCCTCTCCTGTTAGCGAGTCAATATTTGTGTGTGACTACGTGCTCTTACTTGATTTTTATTATTGCATTTATTTTTTAATGTGTGTGATGAATTAATCAATTAAGACCTACACCTCATCATTCACGAGAATGTATTTCATCACCCGACTCACTCGCTTACCATTTGTGTGCTACCCTAGCTATCATTAATTTTAAAATCAATCCACTAGCTAGCCCACTAGGAGAACATTTTTGCAAAGGTGATTACAAAGATAATTTTCGTGATTTTTATCACCTCGCGGACTTAATTAAAATTTGACTACCCTTTTCACTAAATTTTGAAGATAAAAACTGGCTACGTGCTAGTTAGGATTTATCCTCGACTTGTGTGTGTCCAATTCATTCCTTAGGTAGTTGGTTTTAGTGAGTTCGTCAAATTCACAAAGTCCAAATATTTTTCCCGCTTTTTTCTTCCATAAAAGTCCAAAAACATTTTCTTCCTTTATTTTTATAAAGATCCAAAAATATTTTCTTTCTTTTAAAAAAAATCCAAAAATATTTTTTTTCCTTTTGAAAAAATTCAAAAAAATAAACAAAAATATTTCTCTCATCATGGCCGATGAATGTCCTTTACGGGAGTATTTTGGCCATTTCTCATTTTCTCGAAGCATGTTTGAAGTTGAGCCCGAGTCCAACCTCCACACTTTACGTATTGGCTTTAACTCTCAAACACACACCGTTGATACTCATGCGTCGCCCACACACGCATCTTACATTCCATCACCTCCGATGACGAGTATCAACGCGTCAAATGCTTCATTGTGCACATTGTGTTTTCTAGCCAATCACTTACCCCATGAGTGTCCATACTCTTTATATCAAAACGAACCCACTATGGTCCATCTGTATCCATATGACACTGTTTTGAAACCCACCTCGGCCTAGTATAATGATGTATCTAATCTCGAGTCGTGTGAGTACCCCAGCTATTCATGGAGGCTTGATCACCCTTCCACATAATACGAATCCCAACCTTATGTTGCAGATCCTCACCCATTCCAAAAGTCATCATGGCAACCTAGTGAACCCTATCTTGATTAGTTACCTCACTACACACCTAACGATTATCATCATTTTGTCTCTCACGGAGATGCTTCCCCCGTGTATGATACACTTGACCCCGTTCTCCACCCTTCACCCGAGTATTTTCAATATAGTCCTATTAATAGTGAGTGAGCAAGGATTGTAGAAAGAAACCCCTAGAGAGGAGACTAGAGGGAGAGAAACAACTTGTAAATAGTTTTTTTTATTTTCTTTTACTTTTTTATATTGGTAAGTGATCAATTTATGAGAGATTCAATTGAGTGTGTGTATATTATTGAAAATCATTTGGATGCTCAAAGTGAATGGATGATGCGCAAATTCAATGAAGGATTATAGCTTAATTTCACTCAAAGAGATTGGGTTTGATTGTTCTCTTTTCCATTTATATTTTATTGCCTTGTTTATTTGATTATCATGATTCATATTATGTTAGGCTAAAAAACCCTTTCAAGGGGTGGGATGAGCCCATAATTTGAGGTTTCATTTTAATTAGTTTAATTACATTAAATTTCCCTTTGATAATTAAGTTGGTACTCTTACTTTTTATTTACGCCTCGAGAGAGGGTAAATGGTTTTTGAGAGAAAATCGAGATTCTAGTTTTAGTTTCCATTTTAGAATCGAACTAGAGATAGGTTTTTCTAAAAGGCAAAATTATTTTTTGAATTTCTACTCTACAATTATTTTTATGATTTAAACTAATTTAGCAAATCAATCCTAGCGGGTGATTTGTTAGATGATGTTTAGAATTACATTTCAAGAGTTGTAGGAGTGTTAAATTAAATTTTCTAAAATTTTATTGTTAAAATTACATTTGCAACGAGAGTTGATTTGTAATTTTGATACTAGCTTGGGATATTTAATTTGAATGAACTAATTAATTAAATTAACTATAATTTATGGTGTAATCCCATCTCTTGTTTGCTCTCACTTTGATTTTCTCACTGTCTCATAGTTTACATGTTCATTTAGTTTGAGTTCACTTCATTTTCATCATATTTTTTAGTTAGTCTTTAGATATTTGATTTTAGTTTAGTTATTTCTCCATTCACCTTCATATCAAAATTTTTATAATATTGAAAAAGCTAAAAATAATAGAAAATGCAAAAAGTCCAAAAACAAATTAAATAAAAATTGAACTACATTAGTTTTCCTCTCGTTTCACTTCTTTGATTTGGATTGATACCTCACTTACCACTATTCTCTAGTTGTGTTCTCCTTTTATTGATAGGCTTTAAACAATGATGACATACCAAAAACTTGTTTATCAAATGGCGGAGTTTCCAATCATTGAAACTTGAAGCACTTGAGAGGATTTCCTTTTTTGTGATTCATTTGCATTTCACTTTTCATTTTTCGTACCATTTTTCATTTTTTAGAAGGCTTGTATTAGAATTTTTATTCTTGGCTTGTATTTTGGTTCTTAGAGACGCCATTTATTTTTCATTTTAATTTGCAATAATTAATTGCGAAGAAAAGCGTGAAAAGGAAACCGGACAAGGTAGAGAGAGGGCTATTCTTATGGAGAAGTTAACCACTCCATATTTAGAAACCAAGCTCCCTTGTGAGTACACATTTACTCCTCCCGAAGATTGTGTATCTCCTACACTTGAGTTGGATCATCTACCCCTGCCCTTTATCCCACCCAACCCACCCATTATCCCATCACCTGGTTTGGATCTTGATATTATACCTTTCATGTTCCCAACCATTTATTTGGATCCTAAACTGAAACCACCTCCACCATCCATGAGAGTATTTGTAGTGCTACTCTCCACTTCCATGACACCGAGCTTGCTACTTTATGCCCATCACTCTCTTGTGGTGTTGATTTTTACCATCAACAACTCCCTGGCATGTCATTACTCCACCATTATCATCGTCCATTTATAGAACGGTCGTGCAATTTCTATGAGCCCAACCACATCCCACTTACCAAAACATTTTGCCTTCCTCACCAACTAGAGCATCATTCTTATAGGGCCCTTGTTGTCCTCACTTTCAGGCTCAATAAGGCCCGAGACCAATGCCTCTTCACCCTTACCCTAATACCCACCCACCCTTGGTCCACTGATGCTTTGCATCGCGTGAAGCACTTCGCTATACAAGTGCATTGAACTTTTAACTTTTTTCCAACAAGGCTGACGCTTCAGTATTGTTTGGGGGGATTATCATTAGCCAATTTTTCTGCCACCTAGCGCTTTCATAAATCCTATCTTTAGGGTGAGAATGGATCGATCTGGCTGAAGATATTTAACTTAGCGCTACCGGAAGGCAGCCCGTGAGTTCTTGTATGAGTCTCATCCTGTTTGGGGGTGGTGTTTCACATCACCCAATGCTTTCCCATGTTATAGACTTGTACATAGTTTTATCTTATCATTTCTTTAGGTTTTTTCTTAGATTCATCTGTCCAATTCATTAGTGGTTTATTCTGGTAATCTCCTTCCTCCCTTCTGCTCTCAATTTTAAAAATCATGTTTCTTAACATCGAGGACAATCTTCTTTTTTATTTGGGGGTGGGAAATTTTATCAAAATCATACCTCTTTTGAAAAATTTTGATTTTTAAAACCTGATTTTTAAAATTTTCGTGCAGTTTCTTTCAGCTCACTCATTGACGTGAAATTTCTATCATCCATCTTTTAAGTCTAGAAATCAAGCTAGAGGATTTATTTATTTCTAAATAGCTTATGTAATACGTCCCAAGGCATGTTGCACCATGAATTTCTAGACTCAAAAAAATTTGTGCACTTGTCACGTCATTGGGGTTTAGAGTTAAAGAGTACTACAATTCTCAATAAAACCTTAAGGATCACTAGTGGAGACTTTCGCTTGTGAAATTCATGCCTTTCGCCTTACGGAGAGTTTTATGCAATCTCCGAGTCAAAAATTGATTCAACTTCCTTTGGGTCCGAACTTAATTGTTGTATGATCTCATTATTCTTCACTAAATTTTTGGCTTGATCACTGAGAACGACATCACTTTCGAGTTGTAAGAAACATGTATCTTGAAATTTTTCCCGAATACTAGATTTGCATCCATACACCTACCATTTACATTTCACCTATCCCATTACCTTCCCATATTCTTTCATATTCCCATATATTCGTCACCTATCATCTCCATTCATATAACATCCTTCATTTTTTTTAAAGAGAAGAGTATTGTTTCAAATGTAAAATTTTTGCAGTGTTGAGAGTATAAATTAAAAAATAAAGAAAATAGAGAAAAGGAAGAAAAAGAAAATAAAATTTGAAAAAAAAGGAAGCAAAGAAAAGAAAAGAAAAGAAAAAATAGAGAGTTTGTATTTAGTTCTTGTGTAATAAAGACATTTGTTCTTCAAGTGCTATACACTCTTCTCACACATTCTTCTTAAACATCTAACATCCATTCATCAAAACATCCATCACAACTCATCTCATCCAATCCTTCCCATTTCATTTCCTCCTCACCCGTATACCTCCATATTCTCCCCTTGGTGTTCGGGAAAATGAAAGTCAACGTGGTGAATAACTCGACATTCTCACTATAGTGATCAACATTCTTTTATGAGATCATTTTTCTTTCTACATGTTCGTTCTTTCTTATATGTGTGTTATACGTTTGACCTTTCTTACATTTACTTAGTTCCTCACACCCAAGAGCGATACACTTACCCTAATATCGAGAGTTCGTTTGAGAGAGAGATATCCAGTGAGATTTTAAAGTTGAAGCCTTGATTCGAAAAATGAGATCTAGGAATTACTCTTATGATACTCTACCCGTTTTGACTGATTCATACTACACACGTTGAGTTCTAGGAAGGATGTGCTTTGAGTATTTACGTAGCTAACTTTTTATACCTTCTAGCTTGTATTCCTCAAAATATATATCTCATGATGGATTGTGCGATTATTCTACATCTAATAAGAGATTGACTGCCATTGCAAATAAAGAATTTTGTGGGTATATTCCTTGCAAACCCTCACAAGACATAACTCGCCCTGTAGGGCAACCTATAGGTTTAAAGGCTTATTGCACGTGCAATCGCAAGTGCCTGCGAAAGTGGTACACTTTTGGTTTTCTATCTTTCTTTCTCTCTATATTTTGCTCGAGAACTAGCAATGCTTAGTTTGGTGGTGGTGTGATAAGAACCCAGAAGTGTATATTTTATATCCCAAATAAATGTATTTTAATTGCTTATTCTCAACAAAACCGGGTCTTATGTGCGCAATTGTCTATTGTGGAGGCTTGATTGCAGTTGCGATTTCAAAAGCTCTATTTCAAGGCAAAGTGCAGCAAGAAAGGGCTAAATAAACTCCTCCCTAACCTTAACCTACCCCAGACCAAGCCTAAACCTATCCCGTGCCCTGTGTGTGTTGAGTTTGAATTTTTATTATTTTTAAAAAAAATTATTTGAGTCGTTTTATATTTTACGATTTATTTTAGATTTATTCAGAATTTTTAGGATTTATTTTCTATTTTTATATTTCTTTTTATTTAGTGTAATTTTATTTTGATATTCATTTTTTGATTTTTTTGATTTTTCAATTTTTAGTCTTTATTTATTTTAGGATTAGTTTTAGGAACTTATTTTTAGTTTTATTAGATTTTACATTTTTTAGGACTTTAGTTTTTATTTTTATGAGATATTTAGTTTTTATTTCTTTTATTTTGTTATTTGAGTTTTTATATAGATTAGGATTTTACTTTTATTTTTATATTTTAAAACTTTTAATTTTATTAATTTTATTTTTAGTTAGGTAGTATTATTTTTATTAGGTTGTTAATAATTTACATTTTATTTTTATTTATTTTTTTAAAATACAAACTAACACTCACACACACCCTACGACCCTACACACTCACACACCATAACACTTACCACTTCTTCTTCAACCTCCCAACACCTATTTTCTCTCTCTTCCCACATAACCACGATCACCAATTAATACACCACAATAATCACCAACAAACCCAAAAAAAAACTGTTAGCCCAAATGCCAAACTACCCGGATCCTAGCCAATCCTAACCCCAAACCAATACCCGTGAACTAAACCCCTACTCGAATCTTACTCGAAACCTGCCTCATACTCGAGACCCAAATCACCCATCCCCATGATGTTGCTCACCTGATAATCAACCTAACCCAGTGACCTGCTCGCTCCCAAACCCAGTTGCTTCTGACCCACTTCGTTTTTAATGACTCGAGCAACCCCTGCTAATTCCGACAACCCGAACCACCTCCATCTCTACCTGCCCCAATCGACCTCTATCCAAACCTCCAACAACCCATTCCATCTTTACCCTGCAACCCAATCTTGATCATGTAGAACCCACTACCCAATGACCCAAAGCCAAAGCCAAAGCCAAATAAACAACCATTATACCCCCCATGTTAATAAACCAACTTAATCCCCTTTTCCCCAAATTACCCCCAAAACAACTCACAAGCCCCATGTTTACTCAATTTTAAACCTATACCCAATATAACCTAGCCACTTGCCTACTATTTAAAAAGAAGACCCAAGGCCATAAAAAGGGACATCACCTAAAAACCCTAAGTGGGTGTTGAGAAAGGAGACTAGAGAGAGAGATAAACAACTTGTAAATAGTTTTTATTTTATTTTTTTAGACTGGTGAGTGATCAATTTGTGAGAGATTCAATTGAGTGTGTGTATATTATTGAAAATCATTTGGATGCTCAAAGTGAGTGGGTGATGTGAAAATTCAATGAAGGATTAGATCCCAATTTCACTCAAAGAGATTTGGTTTTATTGGTCTCTTTTCCATTTTTATTTTATTGCCTTGTTTATTTGATTATCACGATTCATATTATGTTAGGCTAAAAATCCCTTTCAAAGGGTGGGATGAACCCATAATTTGATGTTAATTCGTTTTAATTAGTTTAATTACATTAAATTTTCCTTTGACAATTAAATTGGCACTCTTACTTTTGATTTACACCTCGAGAGAGGGTAAATGGTTTTCAAGAGAAAATCGAGATTCTAGTTTTAGTTTCCATTTTAGAATCAAACTAGAGATAGGTTTTTCTAAAATGCGAAATTATTTATTTGAATTTCTACTCTACAATTATTTTTATGATTTAAACTAATTTAGAAAATCGATCATAGGGGGTGATTTGTTAGATGATGTTTGGATCTACATTTCAAGAGTTGTAGGAGTGTTAAATTTAATTTTCTAAAATGTTATTGTTAAAATTACATTTGCAATGAGAGTTGATTTGTAATTTTGATACTAGCTTGGGATATTTAATTTGATTGAACTAATTAATTAAATTAACTAGAATTTATGGTGTAATCACACCTCTTGTTTTCTCTCACTTTGATTTTCTCACTCTCATATTTTACATGTTCATTTAGTTAGAAATCACTTCATTTTCATCATACTTTTTAGTTAGTCTTTAGATATTTGATTTTAGTTTAGTTATTTCTCCATTCACCTTCATATCAAAATTATTATAATATTGAAAAAGTTAAAAAAAATAGAAAATGATAAAAGTCCAAAAAGAAATTAAATAAAAAAGGAATTACATTTGTTTTCCTCTCGTTTCACTCCTTTGATTTGGGTTGATACCTCACTTACCAATATTCTCTAATTTTGTTATGCTTTTATCGGTAATTGAAGGATTTTGATTAGATAGGCTTTAAACAACGACGACATACCAAAAAGCTAATTATAAAACTCCCAGATTAGTGTAATTTCAAAATTGAGATTTATAAATCAAAATTCAGTTTCTTGAACATGAAGTTAACATATTCAAATGAGCAATTGTCATTATAACACAAACTCTAAATTAAATCTTTAAATCTAGCTACACTTTGCTTGGGGTTTAGAATGAATTCAAGTCAAAGTCCTCCAAATCATCTCTTCCTCTTGAGCGTTTCCTCTTTCTAGACTTAGGGTTCCTCTCACTAG